>CM050200.1:23033209-23633209 GCA_027475355.1 Coilia nasus
TGTCCATTAATGGAATTCAAAAAATACTCACATAGTTGTCACAGACTTAAAACTACAGAAAAACAACAAAACCTTTTATTGCTGCTTCAAAATGTGACTGTTTGTTATGGGGGTGTATGTCTACAGTAAGCGCCCACTGGATGTCTGTCGTACTGCAACGGTAAAAGGCTCAGCTCCTGGTCTATTGTCTGGCCTTAGAATGTTTCCGTTTGGGGCAGAACACACGGCATGCAGGGGGGTAGAGGTAGAGGTAGGGGTAGGGGTAGAAGTAGGGGGGTTGGACGGTGGGGGAATGTAGGGATGGGGGCAAATTAGCGTCTGGACGGGGCCCAACACACACAGGAAAACACTCTGGGCTCGCACATCTGTCTACAGTTACTGGAGCAGACCGCAGTCGGGGCTGGGCAGCAGCAGCAGCAGCAGCAGCGATGGCAGGAGCAGAAGCTGGATGAAGAGTAACCTATCGGCCTTGCCTTCCAATCCGGACAGCCACAATACAAAACAGGAAGAGTTGTTGTGCGTTCCTTTCGCCTTGAGATCCCAGATTCAGATGAGGAGATAATGTCACATCTGCTAAATACACCAAGAAAATCGAGTTTCATGCGGCCCGTTTGCCAACTGAGTTAGTCAGGCTGCTCTGCTCTGCGTTGCTCCGAGATATTTGGTTGGGTGTCTGAGGGATGGGGGGTGGTGTGTGGGGGTATTTCTTCACTTCCGGTTTGGGCGCTTGGAAAACGACTTGGAAAACGACCTCTGACCACAAACGGAATGCAAATTTGGTCTGTGGCAGCAAATGTCAGATGAAAAATCAGTACCTGGATTCAAGAAATGTGTTGTGCTCCAAGAACCACTGGATTAGCTCCATGTTTTGAAATCACACAGTTTTGAATCTCTGTAAGGTGCAGGAGCTTGTAGTACTGATGAAACACACTTTCAACAATGAAATTCCAAAACTACTTGCTGAAACCGGTGAATTAATCGGCTTACATTCCTGTCTGAAATGTTCACTTTTTCAGTATTTAGTGAGCTATACAGTGTGCCAGCCATGCTGACTGTTTTACCAAATACCCAGACTTCTTAGAATTGTCTGGTGCCTGGTGTTTCAGAAATAAATACTTATATTAACTTAATTTTTGTCGTTTTCACCACTTATAATAACATCATTTAGGGAGAAATAATTACGAATTCAATAAGACATATTGTCTTTGTCTTATACGTTTTAAATTAAATGCCTAAGAAACAGTGTGCAGTGAATCTGAATATAAGTTAAATTTAAGTTCAACCTAAGATCTTAAAATAGCCTTATACTGTTCTTTTCCTCCTGACAAAGTCATAAGATCAGAAATCAATAAGATCTTATATATTTTTTTATATATATATTTTTTTTATATTTTTATTACTGCAGAAAATAATATTTTCCTCTTAGTTATACTATGAGTGACAGGCTTTTGGATAGTCTAATAATTACTTATTTGGTCCACTGTTTTGATATCATATCTCACAACCACTGAATTATGGTGGTCAGGAGGGAGGAAGATGGTCCAAACACACTCTTAACCCCAACCATATAATTTTGCTTTTGGAAAATAGAGAATAATAAGTTCGCATGACAATATCAGGAAGGCTCTGACAGCCCTGGATCTCCAATCCAGTCAGCCAGGGAAACTGGCAGCACAAACTAAACAAACCGTCAGCCCCCAAAACTGACCTTCCGTGTCCTGAAATGTCATATATCAAAACAGCTTGAAGTCACTTAGAGGTTCAAGAATCACCTGAGCTGGTCCACTTTTGAAGTGACAAAAGGTCTAAAATTTGCAAGTAAGGAATTACTGCAGACACAAGAACAGGGGCTGGTAGCACACAAACATAACACAACACCACATAACCAACCATCCAGTCACTTCACTGGCCTTTCCACTGGTCTGAGATCAGTGGTTAAATCCTCCATCTCGCCGTGGCTTAAAGGCCTGGACCTAAGGGTAAGTGAATCAACCCTGCACCACAAATCCACCCAACCCACCCCTGAGCCTGCCCAACCAGACAGAGCGGTACTGGGACCTCTGGACTTTGTGAAACCGCGCAATCAGACCTGGGTCTCCAAACCACTGCATCAGCCCTGGGGCTAGCCTGACTCAACTGGAATGTGTGAATATATGTGTGAGTAAGAGAGTGTGTGTGTGTGTGTGTGTGTGTGTGTTTAAATTTGCGTCTATGCGTGTATGTGTGTGTACGCATGCGTGTGTGTGTTTGTGTGTATGTATATGTGCGTGTGTGTGTTTGCGTGTGTGTGTGTGTGTGTGTGTATGTGTACATGTGTGTCTCTGTGTGTATATGTCTGTGTGGATGCGTGAGTGGATCTGTGTGTGCACACGTGGCATGAGCGTGCCTGTGTGTGTGTGTGTGTGTGTGTGTGTGTTTGTGTATGTGTGTGTCTGTGTATGTGTGTGTGTTTGTATGTGTGTGCCTGCATGTATGTGTGTGTGTGTGTGTGTGTGTGTGTGTGTGTGTGTGTGTGTGTGTGTGTGTGTGTATGTGTGTGTGTGTGTGTGTGTGTGCGTGCCTGCATGTATGTGTGTGTGTGTGTGTGTGTGTGTTTGTGAATGTGTGTGTGAGTGTGTGTGCCTGCATGTATGTGTGTGTGTGTGTATGTGTGTGTGTGTGTGTGTTCGCATGTGTGCATGTGTGTCTGTGTGTGTATATGTGTGTGTGTCTGTGTGTCTCAGTGTGTGTGCATATATGTGTGTGTGGGTGCGTGAGTGCATCGGTGTGTGCGCGCGTGTGGCACGAGCGTGCCTATATATGTGTGTGTGTGTGTGTGTGCCTGCATGTATGTGTGTCTATGTGTGTGTGTGTGTTGAGACAGCCAGAACTCCTGGACTGGTGCGGCTAAAATAGCCCTCAATGCACTCGACGCTCGAAGAAGGAGAAGCAAAAACAAAGTTGGCCTGGCAAAGCTCATCACTGTCCTCCCTTTCTCAAAAACCACAGCTCCCAACCCCAGGCCCAGTCACATCCCAGACCCTGGTTCAGGGACAATCATCTCGGGGGGGCGTGGGAAAAGTGTCTCCAGAGGGCTCCAATGACTACCGCGTTTTGAGTTTTTGGATGCTTTTGCATGCTGGGGTTTTCGCATGCTGACTGATAGATGGAGGTTACTTGCTGCCGACGTTCGCACAGGAGCGACCAGAGGGAGAAATGGAGAGAGGGAGAGGCCCGGGACATTTCACATGGAGAAAGGGGCTGGGAAAGAGATGGAGAGGTTCTGTCCCTGCTGATTCATCCGTCCACTTTAAAGGACCCCCGGCTCCGGCCAGAACCGTCTGACTGGACCTCCTTCACTCGTAAGAACTTGGCCAGAACTTGGGTGTAGGCTGCAGGTCACACGCAAAAAAATGGGGAGTGGGATCCGGTTTAAATCGGATGGTTATGATCGTGAAATTGAAAAACGTATGTTTCGTCTTTGCGCATGAATGCAGATGCTGTCCAAGCCAACGGGGAGAAGGTTGGCTCCGAGGTTTTGTGTTGTTTCAGATAAAGAGCATAAAGCCTCCAAAATAAGGGGTTACATGATTCTGCACAGATATGAGGAAGCTGTCTCTCTCTCTCTTTCTCTGTCTGTCTCTCTCTCTCTCACTGCCCCCCTCCTTTGCACACACTTTCTCCATCTCTTTCCTCCCCTCCATCTCTCTCTTTGTCCTTCTCTTTTTCTCTTTTTCTGTCTGTCTCTCTCTCTCTCACTGCCCCCCTCCACTGCACACACTCTCCATCTCTTTCCTCCCTCTCCATCTCTCTCGTTGTCTTTTCTCTCTCTCTCTCTTTGTCTGACTCTCTCTCTCACTGCCCACCTCCACTGCACACACTCTCTCTCCATCTCTCTCCCCCTCCATCTCTCTTTGTCCTTCTCTATCTTTCTCTCTCTTTCTCTGTCTCTCTCTCTCTCACTGCCCCCACTCATTGTACACACTCCCTGTCCATTTCTCCCCCCTCCATCTCTCTATTTGTCCTTCTCTCTCTCTCTCTCTCTCTCTCTCTCTCTCTCTGTCTGTCTCTTTCTCACTGTCCCCCTCCACTGCACACACACTCTCTCCATCTCTCTCTGCCCCTCCATCTGTCTCTTTGTCCTTCTCTCTGCCTCTCTCTGTCTCTGTCTGTCTGTCTGTCTGTCTGTCTGTCTGTCTGTCTGTCTGTCTGTCTGTCTGTCTGTCTGTCTGTCTGTCTGTCTGTCTCTCTCTCTCTGTCTTTGTCTCTGTGTGGCGTCGGTGAGATTGGGATTGTTTCCACAGCCCACTGTGGATGCTGCCGTTGTGCTGGCTGTTGTGAAATCCTGAGGTCTGCTAGAAAAGGGGTCCTCAGGGTACGCGGCTCGGCTCAGTCAGTGTTTATGAGGTATGTGATGGTACAGTGAGTACAACAAGCATGCACACACACACATACACACATTTACATACACACACACACACACACACACACACAGGCAGACAACTAATGGTCCAGAACAAGTTATATCAAAGGTGCAGTCTGTGAATTGGATTTAATTTCACCTCAGTAAATAGTTGTTGAGGTCTGAACTCAACAACCTGTCAAATACACTCCCCCATCCACTCACCCACGCACACACACACAAACAGACACACACACGCACACTAACCCCCCTCCGACACACACACACACATTTCATGCATCTGCAGCACCGTGTTGATTGGGTGAGACTGTTTACGGCTTGGTGGCCATGTTTGTTCTCGGTGCAGAGAGCCAGAGCTGTGTGTGAATGCCAGTGTGTTTGAGTGCAAACACTGAGCTCACAGCTGGAAGACCATGGGGAGCAGTAAGCAGGCTGCACCTTTAAAGCAACACTCCACCTTTTTGGGAAACTACATCTGCTCCAGAGCTGTATCGGAGGATACACACTCCTCTGTGCGACCTGGTAACCTGGGTCTAACACCCCTGCCATTAGTCTAGCTTGTGTAATTCAGTGGAGATGGGCTCCAGTAGTTACACAGTGTCCCAACTTAAAACGACATGAGTGAGCACTGCTTTATTGTTTAAGTGGAATGTCCTCACTGAATTTGATATGAAGCAATGCTGTGCAACGTCATGCTGTCTGACACGATGCTGTGTGACGCAATGTTGTGTGACAATTTTCTGTGTGCTGTGACGCAGTGCAATGTTATAAAAACACTTTTTTGTCATCATATTTCCAGTTTTGTTTGTACTGTTAAATCGATTTCATGGAGAAAAGTCTAATGGTTAAATTGACGAGGTCAAGTGTTCATCACGTTTCAGTGTGGACAGATAGTGACAGGTTGTACAGTCAGTACAGTCGTTGTGTACTGTACCAACAAGCTTAGACCAACAAGCATATCTAACCTGGTAAACCAGCCCCCCGTACTTCATTTCATTTTGTACAGTGGGTCTGGCCTTGCTGCATTGACAAACGATTTCTTCCTGGAGGTGTGGATTTCTTCCTGGAGGTGTGGACTGATGAAGTTTAAAACAAGTGGCTCTGCCTTTTACCCAATCGGTAACATCTGGTCATCACGTATGCAATTAGCCTACCTATGCACTACAATTCAAATGTAGCACACAAAGTCAAGTTCATCACTCACAAGCACTCCCTCTGTTTGCTGATTGGCTCAGATTCGCTTGGTCCGAATACATGAATGTCAGTGGCAGCAAGGCCAGACCCTCTGTACAAAATGAAATTAAGTATCAGCGGCTAGTTTACCAGGCTACTGAATATCCACATTCTTTTCACAGGCTGCCTGCATAATCCCAGAAGGGCTAAATCAGCATGCAGGCACAAGTGCGCATACAAACATATGGACGGCAGCCATGGCTCACCCTTGTGAAGGACAGCGTTGGCGGGCTTGTTGCCGGCGAGCGACTCCTTGCTGAGGTGCTGGTGGGACTCGGCCAAGCACTCCACCTCAGCGAAGCGTGCGTTCAGGGCCATGGCCGGGTGCGTGGGGTCCTGGGTCATGTTTAGGTACGCTGCCCTCCGCAACTGCTCTTCAATCACCAGTGCCTGCTCCAGCAGCTGCGGAGAGAGAGACAGGACATTTTACTTCTTTATTTGTGTCCAGGAATTTAGAATAAATATAGACAAGCACACAGATTTAACATTTGCAACAGTTGCTCAGATACAATTCAGTGATATGGCTCTGACATGAATTGCACCCTATAGCCAGCAGTATATCAGACATTTCGGATACACACCTACTTCTCCAAACATGGCTTCCGATTATTGATGAAATTGAACAGTACTTAACACACACAGACACACACAGACACACACACACACAACCTTTGTCAGCATACAGACTCAGATTTAATGTACGTTGACAGCTTATTCATCCCTGAGGTTAAGAAATGCAGTAAGAGAATGAAATAAAGGTATGAGAAAGCCGTTTCTCAAGCGTTTTGGCAGCACAAGTGTTTTGGCAGCACAGAGTCAGACATGTGTTCACACTTTATTCATCCTAGTGAGAAATGTAGTGAAAGAATGAAAGAAAGAAGAAGAGTTAGACATGCAGTAAATAAAGAGTGTTATAATATTGGACTGGTACAGAGGTACACCATGAAAATAAATCAAATCAGAGCTATATAGTCGATTCTAAACTGATTATCTGAGATTATTTGTAGTCTCTGTCCTTATGTGTGCGTGTGTGTGGGTGTGTCTGTCCTTATGTGTGCGTGTGTGTGAGTGTGCGTGTGTGTGTGTGTGTGTATGTGTGTGTGTGGGTATGTTTGTGTGAGTGTGTGTACGTGTGTGTGTGTATTTGTGTGTGTTTGTGTGTGTATTTGTGTGTGCCTGCCTGTGTATGTGTGATGTTTCTGTGTGTCTGCTTGTCTGTCTATCAGTGTGTGTGTGTGTGTGTGTGTGTGTGTGTACAGTATTTGTGTGTGTGTGTGTGTGTGTGTGTGTGTGTGTGCATGCCTGTGTATGTGTGATGTTTCTGTGTGTCTACTTGTCTGTCTATCAGTGTGTGTGTATGTGTGTGTGTGTACAGTATTTGTGTGTGTGTGTGTGTGTGTGTGTGTGTGTGTGTGTGTGTGTGTGTGTGTGTGTGTGTGTGTGTGTGCATGCCTGTGTATGTGTGATGTTTCTGTGTATGCTTGTCTGTCTATCAGTGTGTGTGTGTGTACGTGCATTAGCATACTATATGAGATATGCCTGACGCTGCACCTTGGTCTAGTCTGAGAGGGAAACAGGGGCAGTCATGAGGGGCACGAGCGGGGGGTGAGGAGGGAGGAGAGGAGGGAGGCTGAAAATGAGGATGTGCAGAAGAGGATATGGAGCATGTGATGCGAGGGGGCGGAAAAACAGGAAAAAGGAGAAATCACAAGCCCATCACTTCACACTAAGCACACACACACACACACACACAAGCATACACACACACGCACGCACGCACGCACGCACACACAAACATACGCAGACACAAATGCATACACACACACACACACACACACACAGCCACCCCCCCCCACACACACCACACACACACACACATGCACACACAAACACACACAGACGTAAATGCATACACACACACACGCCCAACCACCCCCACAGACACCCTCCTCCGCACACACAGACCTCCCCGCCCCCACCCACACACACACCCCCACAGATGCACACCCTCACTTCTGAACATGTGAACACACACCACCACAGACACACATACACTGGAAGATGCCGTCATCTGTGGTTTCACTGAGCAAGCACAGAGTCAATTCAAAAGGTCAGTGAACCTCATACTGGTTTGTCTTGTTACAAAACACACGGCTTTTTATGTCCCTCTTGCTTCCCGTACCTTAAACCGTCTTGCCAGGAACTTATTTTTCATCTCCAGGAAGTTCCCCTTGTTGGCCTGCGTCTTGAAGGGCTCGTTGACAATGGCAAAATGCGGGTCGCTCTGTATGTCTTGCCACCGCGCGTAACCATGACTACAGAGAGGTCAAGAGGTCAAGGGTCAAGACAAGTGTCAAGAGGTAAAAGCCTCAGGCAGTGGTTAAAAATTAAACCGCTTAACTGCGTAAAAACCCACCACATCCAAACAAAACTCCCCCATAACTACCCACGTTTGACTCACACAGCATTGTGTCACGGTCTGTCACACAACATGTGAAACAAAACAAAACATGAAAAAAAATTTAGGACTGTCCATCGCCATGGCAACAGCGATTGTCAAGGATACAGCACGATGCCTGCCAGCAGCCAGAAGTCGTGGCGCCGGTGCCAGATCTCGTTCATCTTGCCTGACTGGATGGCCGCCCGCTCCTCGTTTTGCCAGAGAGTGTGCAGCTCTGCAGAAAAGAAGATGAGAGGAGTCGATATCAAATCAAAACAATAGACAGTAGTGCCACTACAGCAGACTTTGTTTTAGAGAAGCTGAGTTACCTTAAACAGGTTTTGTTTTATTTAAAACCTGCATTGCCTCAAACAGCTTTTGTGTTATGATGGACTAGTAGCTAACAGAAATGATAGGTTTGTCAGTCCTAAGTGAGTAATATCCTATATGCACATATTATGAAACGTACTAGGCAGGGTCTCTTAAGGATTTTGGGAACTTTACTGAGGGGTATTCCTGAAAGCAGAGTTAGTCACGTACCTGGTTAAATTAACTCAGGGCAAGTGGTAAAGCTTATAATGAAGATATTAAATCAAAACAATTGACACTGCTTCCGTGTAACCATTGCTCCAGCAGACTCTGGTTTAGAAGTTGTGTTTCCTTCTACAGGTTTAGATAAAACGTGTTATGGTGGTAGCTAACACAATTGGTAGGTTGTCCAAAATATCATATATGCACATATCATGAAACATACTAGGTATGGTCCCTTTGGGATTTTAGAATCTTTACTGTGGGGTGTATTCCACAATGCAGAGCCTGTGTACCTGGGTAAGTTCTCAAGTTAAGTGGTAAATCTCCTACTGGAAGAGCTGTGTGGTTTTGTTTTGGTAGGGAAATAAAGCCAAGGGACTCTTTTAATAGGAGCTATACTACTACTTCAGACTTGACCCACTTAGAGGGTGGATGACTAATGCAGCTGCTTGGAATGCCCGCCTGATGTCTTACAAACATGAGGGTTCCTCTTTGAGATATGAGATAATGTGCAATGTTTCTTGCGTGTTCCTGGAATGGTGGCTAAAATAGTAAGTCCCACCCACTCACACCACAACAACTGTCACTCCAATTCACACCTTGACAGGTGACTCGTGTGACCTTTTTGTCATAATAATAATAATAATAATAAAATTTACTTGTATAGCACAGTTCATACCTGCAAGATGCAGCTCAAAGTGCTTTACAGTTTAGCAGGGTTGTTACAGGACAACATTTCTTGCAGTCCAGCGGTGCCGGAGCAGATGAATACAGTAGCAAACCGACTCTTGCGTGAATACAGGTAGGCAGTCCTTGTAGGCCCTAGTCAGCAATCTTTGTAATCCAGTGGCGCTAGAACTATGCAATGCCCTGTTAATGTGGGCTCTTATGTGAACATAGGTCGGCAGTCTTTGTAGACCAGAGGCACTAGACGCGGAAAGTTCATTCAGGGAGCAACAGGGGTGAGGAAAAACTCCCTGTTTGAAAAACTCCCTGTCATGGAATGAGGGGTGTGGTCTACAACTCCACCTCCTGTGATTCAGAGATATAGCTGCTGGTTCCCCATCAACAGGCCAGAAATGAAGAAGTCTTTTGGATGAAAGGTGAAACATCTTCAAGCTCCAAAAAGAAGTCCAGTTGATTACAACGTGACTCCCATCCACCCAGTTCTCTGAATTGGTAGCTACGTCACAACATAATGACCATAATGGAAAGTCATTTTTAAATATCAGTATGTTTCCATCAGTAGTCAACCTATGTCACAACCTAAAGACAGCACATATCATCCAAAGCAGGAAACTTACATACTTGTGGGTCTATCCTAATACTTTCCCTGATAGCCTCAAAACCACTTGTGTGACAGTGCATACATTTTGCATGAAAAATGCAATTCATAAATATGGATACAATAACACTCCTAATCCCTATCCTGTGACGGCCATCAATATGTTTACCAAATGTCTCTGGAAAAACCTCCAATCTAAAGTACCACTTGAAAAGACTGTAACAAAAAAAAAAATTAAAAACTTGCTGTTGCTGCAGTGACAGTCACAACTGAGCCTGTCAACTTGGACACAGACCTTCGTGCGGCTCAACATCAAAGCTGTAAGTGACTTTAAACAATGAGGGGGCAGGGAGAGAGTGACTGAGAGGAGACAGAGGTGAGGAGGGCGGTGGGTCAGTGGGTTGGAGGGAGGAAGAGAGGAAGAGAGGAAATGAGCGTCGGAGGCCAGAAGCTGATTCAGCCCTGTCAGGTCCCTGCAACACATGATGTACAGTCCCGCTGTCTGGGAACAGGGGCAACAGAGACACAATGCAGCTGTCACCTACTCACATACTACAGAGAGCAGAGACAGAGAGACGAACAGAGAGAGAGAGAGAGAGAGAGAGAGAGAGAAGAGTAGAAAGAGAGAGAAAAAAGGGAGAGGGAGAGAGAGTAGGGAGGGTGACAGAGGGTAGAGAGAAAGAATAAAGACAAGAGTGAGGGAGAGAGAGAGACACAGAGAGAGAGACAGAGAAAGAGAGAAAGAAACAGAGAGCATAGAGTACAGAGACAGAGCCTCAGCTCTGTTTTAGAGCCACTGTTGGTTCAACATGACACTTGAACCTCTGAACTGAAGTAATGGAGAAGAAAATCATCCCACACTCTCCATCTGTGTCAGGAGGAGGGGGAGGACAGGGGTCGGGGTGGTAGGGGTGGTAGTGTAACGACTGGAGACAGGAGTTGATGTTGATGTTGGGGGATGACAGCACACAACTCTTTGTGTGTGCCAGTCTGTGTGAATGTGTGTGTTTGATGTGTGTGTGTACGTTTCTGTGCAGTCTTGTGTGTGTGTATCTAAGTGTGTGTGTGAGCATGTGTATTTATATGTGCATCTGTGTGTGTTTGTGTATTTATGTAAGTGTGTGTGTGTGTGTGTTTTGTGTACATCTCATGGTATCTCTATGACAACTAGCGCAGTGTAGTGGAGCACCCTGCCACACTCCACCCGCCATAATTAGCATGGCCGTAGCAATTGGAAGCACACAGCTCTGTTGATTTGTGCTGTGTAAAGTCATGTAATTGAGTGTGGCGTTGGTGAGTGATGAGACCCTGTGGTCTGGATAGGAGATGAGAGTGTGTGTGTTTGTGTGTGTGTATGTGTGTGTATGTGTGTGTGGTCATGTATTTCTAGGGTTGTGAGGGCCAAAATGTCCTCACACCGATGGGAAAACTTGAAAATTTTGACTTTTGAGGAAATTATGATGGTTCTCACAACCTCACAACAGTGTTTTTTTTTTTTTTTTTTTTTGTTATCGAAAAAAGTAGCCAGTGCAAAAACATTTCTTTACTGACAGGTTAGGGTTAGGGGTTAGGGTTAGGGGCAGCTGTGGCCTAGTGGTTAGGGAGTTGGTCTTGCAATCGCAAGGTTGCTGGTTTGAATCCCACCCTACCCATGGTTGAGATGCCCTTGAGCAAGGCATCTAACCCCACACTGCCCCAGGGACTGTAACTGAAACCCTGTAAATATCTGTAAGTTGCTCTGGATAAGAGTGTCAGCTAAGTGTAATGTAATGTAAAATAATGTTTGCTCTGGGCACAGTTAAGCATTCTTTAGGAATGGGAGTCAATGGAAGGTCCTCAAAAGCATAAAAAACAAGTGTGTGTGTGTGTGTGTGTGTGTGTGTGTGTGTGTGTGTGTGTGTGTGTGTGTGTGTGTGTGTGTGTGTGTGTGTGTGTGTGTGTGTGTGTGTGTGTGTGTGTGTGTGTGTGTGTGTGTGTGTGTGTTTTGGGCGTGGGGACAGCTTGCAGTGTGCCCTCACCTGTGAAGCCTCCATCAGCGATGTTGAACATGAAGCGCGGTCGCTCCACCTTTCCGTTTCCACCCCTGGTTGCTGCTATTGCTGTCGCAGTGTCCTCCTTTGACCCCTTGACCTCTCTTACACTGTCCTTGTCACCCTTGGCTTCCTCTGTAGCAGGAAGAGAGAGAGAGAGGCAGCTACCCACTGTGGACTTTGGAAAGCATACACTAAGCAGCTGGATAAATGGCAGCTTGTTTTGAGAAAGACAGAGAGAGAGAAAAAGAGAGAGAGAAAAGCAGAGAGAAAGAATGAGAGAAAGACAGTGACAGAGAAAAGAGAGGGAGCGAGAAAGAAAAAGAGTGAGAGAGAGAGAGAAAAAAAGAGAGAAGGGGGAGGGATGAAGATGGAGAGAGAGAGAAAGAAGGGGGAGGGAGGAAGAGGGAGAGAGAGAGAGAAAATATAAAGGGAGGAAGAGGGACAGAGACAGAGAGAGAGAAAAGAGGTAGGAAGAGGAGGGAGAGAAAGACAGAGCAAGACAGCAGTCCAGAGTGTTATTGTTTATGTCTGTGACATGTCTCACCTTTCTTGACCTCTGAGGCTGGGCCGTCCTTCTTGTCTTTGTTGTTGTCGGCCGTCTCCACGGGGACAAGGGCCTCCTCGCTCTTCTCCCTCTCGTCTCCATCGGCCTTCTCTGCCCGCTCCGCCTCTGGACGGACACAACCAAAGCAACTCCATGAGTCACTTTAGGCAACAAAAACGCCGCCAAACAGCCCAAAAAGACACCATCTGAGAGGACGCAATGACATCATGATGCGTGGCGGAAAGACAAACGAGAAGGAATAACACGCTCGCGGCCAACTCTGATGAGGGCTTAGCGAGGGCCTCAGAACTACATGCTGTGCGATCCTAAATACCGCCTGCCTCTCACGTACTGTGTACTTCCAGTCATAACCACTCGATGACAGCGGATTTGTCTAAATAACGTTTACATCATGTGCACTGTACTTTGGCTAAGGAGGCAGATGGGAGACATGTGTTTGCTGAGTACACCAAAACATACACTCGGTGGACCTGAGGGGGTATTCCAAGTAGGTGGTTTAGTGACTAGCGTAGATAAGCTAACTCAGAGTGAGTCGTAAACCTCCTAACAGCAGGGTCTTACGGCTTCATTCTCGTAGCAAAACAAAGCCACAGGGCTCTCATTATAACATATTTACCACTTGATCTGAGGTAATGTATCCATGTGAGTGGCTAAATCTGCTTTCTGGAACATCACTGCTTTGGGGATGTTCTGTATATTAGTGGTTATGGGAACCAAACAAAGGTGTCAAAGGTCGCAGCTGTAGAAATTGGCTAAACCAGCTTATCCTAATGAGCACAAAAACATCAGGCAGATACATCAAGTAATTTTTGAAATTGCATGTGTTAAGTGTAGGAGAGGAGAAGGAATTCATGGCACATCTACCCTGGAGCTTTGGTCAAAATTCAAAATGGCCTAATAATCGATCTACCTCTCTGTTGATTTATATGCTTATTGGGATCCGCTGGTTTAGAAAATGGGTGGAAGGAATCTGTGGCAGGATTTGCAGGCAGTGGTAGCCTGGCAGTTACGGAAACAGACTTCGAATCTACCAACTAACCCCAACCTTAACCCAACACATTGTTCCCTGGGCAGTGCTGTCGAAGCTACCCCTCTCTCACCTGTGTGACTGGATTAAATGCAGTTTGCAATTTCGTTGTTTGCACGGTGTACTGTGTAATCACAATGACATATGGGAATCACTGTCATTTTTACTCTCTGAAGTCAGGATTGCACCAAGGTTGTAGACGGAGCTTGGTCTGGCAAACCTCCCATAGACGGGAAGTTCTCAAAGGCAGCATCAACAGGCGTCAAATTAAATGCATCTGTGTACTACTGGACAGAGCTACAACCAATCAGATCACTGATTCCAATGATGTATGCATAGCATTCATTTTTCAATAGTTCCGGATTTTTCCGGACAAGGAAGAACTGATAATAGGCAGGTTGGTCAGACTGACTTGAACGCGTAATTCAATGTCGCGTCACAGGCAGTATAGGCAGGCCCAGGCTCAAGGTTCGACATCTCAACCCTGGATGCTGACCTGGTTTCTCGTCTTTGACAGCCGGCGAGTCCCCAGCTCCTCCGCCCTCCTGTTTGGTCTTCTCAGAGGCCGCCTCCTGCTCCCCCTTTTTCTTCTTCTCCTCCTCCTCTTCCTCCTCCTCCTCCTCGTCGTCCTCCACCTCCTCTCCTCCTTTCTCTTTCTTGTCCACAGGAGGCGGAGGAGGCACTGGAGGCGACTCTGACGTCTCCTTAGGTTTGGCCTCTTCGGCTGTGGTGGCGGCGGAGGTGGAGGTGGTCAGGCTGGCCTCGGCCGAGCCGGGCTTGTCAGCGGGCGGCGTTTCCTGCGTCCCCTCCTTAGTGGTGTTGCTAGGCTGAACAGAGCCACGAGTGTGTTAGAACTTTTGACGTGACGACCTTGTACAAACTACAGAGATCCACAGAAATGTTCTTGTGCAAACACGCATGCACACACACACACACACACACACACACACACACACACACACGCACACACACACACACACACCCGCATGCACACACACACACAAACACACACAAACAGAAACGCAGATACATACCGGTACTTGCAGTCACACATACACTTACTCTCTCTCTCTTCTCACTCTCACTCTCTCTCTCACGCACGCACACACACACACACACACACACACACACACACACACACACACTCTCTCTCCCTCACATACACGCACACACACACTCTCTCTGTCTCTCTCTCACACACACACACACACGCACACACACACATATACACGCTCTCTGTCTCTCTGTGTGTGTCTCTCTCTCACACACACACACGCACATACACACACACACACACACACACACACACACACGCGCGCGCACATACACACACACACACACACACACACACACACACACACACACACACACACACACACACACACACACAAACCTCTGCACTATCAGTCTTGTCTGTGCTGTTCTCTCCCTCAGTTTCTTTGCACTTCTCCTTATCCTTGTCCTTCTCTTTCTCCGAGTCAGGCTGGCCATCCCCCTCTCCTTCCTTCTCTCCCTCCTTTCCGTTCTTCTCAGGCTTGTCCACTGGAGCCGGGGTCGCTGGGAAAAACGAAGAGAATAGAGTATTACATTCTGTGTCCCTATGCCCCTCTTTCTTTCCCTCTCGCTCTCTCTTTGTAACACACATACACAAAACACGCACACGCACACGCACACGCACACACAAACACACGGTATATACAGTGGTTGCAGCACAGACTACAATACAAGACACTGTTTTCATGTTGCACGTGTTGTGTATGTGAGCATGCACCTTTGAAATCTTTGTATCTGTATGTAACGTTGAACTGTTTGTAACTGCAGACAAACTGTAAATAAGTACATGTCTGTTTGTCCACAGTGTTTTCTGTGTGTGTGTGTGTGTGCGCGCGCGTCTGCGTGTCTGTGTAGCATGCACAGTTTTGTCAGTGTGTGTGTGTGTGTGTGTGTGTGTGTGTGTGTGTGTGTGTGTGTGTGTGTTTGCATGTATATACATGAGAGAGATGCAGACATGCAGATACATATGCACATGCAGACACAAATCAAGTTAAGTTTTAATGTGCTGTCCACTATAAAATTACAGTTACTGTGACTGAGGTGTCCAGTGTTTGGGCTGGCTGCCCCCTCTACTGGACATGGCCTGCAACTCTCAGTAAACCCTACTGGGCCAAAGGTGAGGAGTTTAAATGTGTATTTGCAATGTTGCAGGGCGTTTCAACATTTTAAAAGTACAAATTGAAAGACTTTGAACACCTTTGAAAGACCTAATATCTCTGAAAAGAAAAATAAGAAAAACAAATAATTAGTACTGCATTATAAATGAATAAATAAATAAACTAACTAGACAACACATGCCACTGGGTTTCTGTAATAAGTAAGCATTTGCCTGAAGGCTGTGTAGATGTTGTCATTTTGAAGTGTGTGAGTGGTGTTGACTTATTGCAACACTTCTGCCTTCACTGCGGCTGCTGGGGGGAAAAGTGCTAAATGCTGAATGTTGGTTGGTTGGTAGCAGAGCCTGAAGGCTTTGCCAGAGTGGGCATACTCACAGCAGAAACATGGTCTGTAGTACATACAGCCAAACTGGAGACAGTAAAAACAACTCCAGTTGGAGTTTTATTGTAGCACTTGTGCCTCACAGATGTTCATGTGGGAAACCCATAATCATGGCCAGCTCTGACAGCGCTGAAAGCCTTGGCCAGACTTAAATGCTGCCCCCCAACCTCAAAAACACTTCAATAAAATACGCAAAAGTTATGATGACATTATGTTACTAATACTGTATACTAATGTACTAAAGCGGCCAATGCTTAAAGGTGTCATTCCCAGAGAAACTGTTTAGCACTTTCTCTTTTTAAAATACCATAGGTCACTCTGAGTTGCATATGTATGCTGCATGTAAGAATGTTCATCTACCCCGACTGCTTCCGTTAGTCAATGAAAGAAAATATGCGGAAAAACAAGCGAATACAAAAAGTGCAAACAAAGTCATGTAGGTTTGTTAATTAGAAAAAGCCATGCCATAGTTGTGATTACTGAAGGTGTCTTGTTGCAGCACACATTCACCTAGCAAAACATAGGTAAGTAGGTGTGTTTGTTTAGAATATTTAAATCTCCTATTTAATGTGTTATGACCGAATAGGCTTTAAATGATTGCAGCCTGTGACTAGCATAGCTGAGAACCTGTCTTTCTCCCCACTCCATTTCCTCCACCAAACTAGAACAGCCTGAAACAGGAGCACTAAGACCACAACAGGATTGATACCCAAAGACTTAACTTACAGTTTGTATCATTTTCATACGTGTCTCCATACCATGTCTACTTTTTCAAAACTCTTAACACTTTTACACCATCCACAGACTACTGGAGCCAAACAGTGTTCTCTTTTTTACATTACACTTAGCAGACGCTTTTATCCAAAGCGACTTACAAAAGGAGGACATAATAGCAAACACATGTGTAGAGAACATCGAAGGTACCTATGTTAAGAGATGGTTAGTAGAATTTGATTTTGTTAAGCAGTCTCGGAAAAGAAGGGTCTTCACAAGCTTTTTGAAGGTCGAGAGGGAAGTTGCTGCTCTTGTAGGGACTGGTAGGTTGTTCCACAACTGAGGGACAACAACCGAGAAAAGTTTGGAGTGACCTCGCTTTGTCTTGGGAGAGGGTACGGCCAGGCGGTTCGCATTGGAGGATCGCAGCATTCTGGATGGGATGTAAGCATTCAGTATGACGTTGAGATAGGTGGGGGCAGATCCAGAAGTGACTTTGTAGGCTAGGGTCAAAGCTTTGTGTTGAATTCTGGCAGCCACCGGGAGCCAATGCAGGTTGATGAAGAGAGGAGTGACATGCGACCTTTTGGGTTGATTGAAAACCAGTCGTGCTGCTGCATTCTGAACCATTTGCAATGGTTTGATTGCACAAGCAGGAAGGGCAACCAGAAGGGCGTTGCAATAGTCGAGGCGAGAAATGACCATAGCCTGAACCAGGAGCTGAGTAGCATATTGGGTTAGGTACGGTCTGATTCTCTTTTGCATTGCTTTTACACAACTGCATTCGATCACCACTTCAACCAAAATTCATTAGTACCTACTTCTCTCAGTTAATGTTTGCGACCAACAAAATGATGTACAACCACATCTTGCAGACTTTTGGATACTCTTATCAAAATGGTTAACTTTAGGGTGAAAACCTAAATGAAATAGAAGACGATGTAACAAAATACAACATTTTGCATTTTGGCACACAAATTAAATATTGTATTTGAGTCATAATTGTCTTTTACCCAGATAAATGCAGCATTAGTTAGCACTTTTGTTTCTTTATAGTATTTTGAAATGGTATTGCGTGTTACCTGGTGTACAATGATATTACATTCTATTTCATTACCACTATGTACTATAAGTTATGTCCTATCCAAAGTACAGCAGCACCATAGATTTGCGTTACAGTAGGTAGGGCCACAACCAATTTCTACAGACGATAATTATATTTACATACATTGGCAACATATGTTACATGTATTTCCTTTTATAGTGGGACATACTGTATTTTTAGGAACTCTAAGTGATGGGTGTTGACCTTTTCTGCAGTGGAACACAATGTGATGTGTGTTTCTGGAGTAATTTGTTTGCATGATTGTGCATATTTGATTGATACAATTTATCTTCTGTTCTAAAATATTGTGCAGTTATATAAATATAAAAAATTACAAAATACAGTAAAACCACTGCTATTTTTTATTCTGTATGGTACCCAGGTACAAAGAATCATGCATTTCTCCACTGTATAGGCCTGTATGCCCTATTCATCTATTGTCAAAGGTGCACAAATGTCACTTAGACAATTTGATACAGTATGTATTTATATAACATAACAGTAACATGTGCCAAACTGTAGGACAAAAGCTAGATTTTATGTGATTTTTTTGAAGTTGTTTGTGTTTTTAGCTCATTGAACATTGAGCTCTATTGTAGTCTTGCAGAACAACAGCATGTGTTATAGACAACAGAAGTAATTTTGTGTAAAGTGTGAAGAGTTTTGGTAGCTGTAGTGCATTTTGCAGAGAATGTTAACTGATGCGCTCAGATGTGTGTTAGTAAAGTACACTGTGTTAAGAGTTTTGAAAAGTGGACACTGTATTGAGACAAGTATGAAAATGATTGGCAAAACCTGTAATAACTATAGCATCTTGCACAAGTTCACCAACAACCTTATTAGCAAAACTACTTCCTACTACGGTAGCCAGCATAAAACAGTATTTCAGTTCTGGAACTGATCACTAACTACTGTGGCTGGCACATAACAGATAACACAAAACACTACAATTATTACTGCAAACAAGTATCCCACTGTTTCCATTCCCTTGAGATATAGTGTGTACACTGTGTTAATTGGTGTGTACACTGTGTTAATTGGTGTGTACACTGTGTTAATTGGCTAAACAGAATGGTGACATGGACATGCATGCGGCAGGTGTAAGCATGCTTGTATGTGTTTGTATGTGTGTGTGCGTGTGTATTTGTGTTAGTGTGTGTATGCCCACTTTGTTTGGAGGTGCAGGGTTTGTTCCATGTGCACACATGTGTGTGTGTATGCCCACCTGGTTTGGAGGAGCAGGGTGTGTGTGTGTGTGTGTGTGTGTGTGTGTGTGCGCGCGCGCGTGTGTGTGTGCCCACCTGGTTTGGAGGTGCAGTGTGTGTGTGTGTGTGTGTGTGCGCGCGCGCGTGTGTGTGTGCCCACCTGGTTTGGAGGTGCAGGGTGTGTTCTGTGTGTGTGTGTGTGTGTGTGTGTGTGTGTGTGTGTGTATATGCCCACCTGGTTTGGAGGTGCAGGGTGTGTTGTTGCAGCTGGGCTCTGAGGTGGGAGTGGAGGTGTTGATGGTGGGGGAGGAGGCGCGGGACGACTTCTTGGAGTCGCTGCTGATCTCCGGCTTCAGCTCCGGGATGCTGCACTTGCCGTTGATGTGCTCAAACTCCTGCACCTGTCGCCAACACACACACACAGCTAAGCTGCCTTTGTGCCATTTCTGGTAAAACATGGAGGGCCAATATTCTGTACATCTTATACAGTGATGAACAGAATCTACAATCCTGTAACGTTTTCCAAACCTAGTCTTACCGGTCAAGTATTTACAGGTGATTCCACTAACTGACTCTTCTACCTGGCTGAAGAGTTGTGTTGATTAGAATCAGCTGATTTAGTGAATGGCTTGGAAAAATACATGGTATTGAATTAAAGCTTCTAAAGCCAGGTTGCATATCACTTAACTCATACAGTATCTCACAACGTGAGTACACCATTCACATTTCAGCAAAAAAAATTGCTATATCTTTTCAAAGGACAATAAAACACAAATGAAACTTTGATATGTTTTTGAGTAGTCAGTGTACAGCTTGTGCAACAGTATTAATTTACTGTCCTCTGAAAACAAACTCTGAGAAAAACTTTACATACAAGCATTTTTGTATAAATAGCAGTCCACAAAAGTGAGTACATCCTGAATAACTGTACATATCATTCAACCATGAAAAGCCACTTGCCCAATTCATCATTTCTGTGTTTTGGCATGCTCAACTGGACCATACAAATTTGTGTGTCATGTATTAGAACTATTAATGTTTTGGCTATAATTCTCTCATACTATCCACTGGATGACCAACATGGCTCCTCGTGGCAAAAAAGAAAAATCAGGATTTAAGAAATTGAACTGTTGCTTTACAGAATGATGGCCTATGCTATAAAAGACCAGCAACATCATGAAACTGAGCTACATCATCATGGCTTGAGTCATTAGGTGGTTTTCCAAAATGGGTGCATTGTCAAAACAGGCATTGACATGATCAGTCAAAGAAGCTGGGTCCACACACTCAGCATCAGATGCATAAGTTGGCCCTAAAAAATGAGTTCAGCCAGCATTGCTGCAGAGGTTGCAGAAGTGGGAGGTCAGCCTGTCAGAGCTAAAATAATATGCCACACAGTGCAACAACTCAGTCTGCATGGTCGTCCTCCCAGATTAAAGACTCCTTTAAAGCTTGATCACAAAAGAGCCTGAAAATTGTTTGCTGAAGACATGTAGTCCACAGGCATGAATTTCTGAAACCATACACTGTGGTCTGACAAGAATATAATAAACCTTTCTGGCTTAAATGATGTCAGGAATGTGGCAGCGGCCTGTTGAACAGTACCATTATAATTGTGCCTTGCCTACAATCAAGCCCAGTGGTGGTAGCATCATGGTTTGGGCTGCTTCAATGCTGCCAGCACTGGGCAACTGCAGTTCATTTAAGGAATTATGGAATCCAACATGTGCTGTGGCATTCTGAAGTAGAACATGATGCCCCCCTTTAAAAACTGGGACACACAACAGTTTTTTCAACACGATAACAACCCCCTAACACACCTCCAAGATGACCACTGCCTTCTTGAAGAAGTTGAAAGTGAAGGTAATGCAGTGGCCAAGTGTGCCTCCAGACCTGAACCCTATTGAGCACCCATGGGACATTCTTAATCAGGAGATGAAGGAGCACCCGTGTCTAACATCTGCCAGGTCCGTAATGCCATAATATTCACCAGTGTTCACTGTGGGGTGTACTCGCTTTTGTGGCCTGCTATGTATACAAAAATGTCTGTGTGTAAAGTTTTTTTTCAGCTGTACACTGACTACTGAAAAACATATTGAAGTTTCATTTGTGTAGTATTGTCCCTTGAAGAGATATAGCCCACATTTTGCAGGAATGTGAAGGGTGTACTCACTTTCCCGAGATACTGTATACACAGATATACACCTTGTATATCTGTCACCTTTTGACTCTTTGCATTCAGTCCTGCTCTCTCAGATCATCTGGCCATAGTGTGCTCCCTGTCCCCCACACCTGAGTCTGCACCTTGGGTGGCAGCTCCTTCACCATGATTCCCAAGCTCTGGGATTCCTTCCCCCAAACCCTCCATGACTGCTCATCCTTCTCTCTCTCTTTTGTTTTAAATCACATGTCAAAACCTTTCTGTTTTTACAAACCTTTCTCACCCACCATTACACGTCTATTTTTTTTTCGACGTTTTTCAACGTCTGTAAAGTGTCCTTGAGTTTGAAAAAGGTACTATGTAAGTGTAACTAATTATTTTATTATAAAATGCATTGAATGCATATGTTTTTCATGTTATTAAGTAAGTATCACGTTGTAATAATACTGCATCAATAAACATTTTCTGTGCTCATTTGCAGGCCATCAGTTTGAACACTAAAGTTAAAGACACACCTGACTATTTTCAGCTTTGGAAATACATCACCCATCTGTTACTTCTGAAGGTATGTCTCAAGCGCTAACCTTTCAAATATTACCTAAATATTACCTTTCTTCAGAGCAAACAGGTCAAATGAAGGGCAACTGGCATACCCTCCATGATCTTTGACCCCTCACCTTCTTCTTGACCAGTGACATGACCCCGATCCTGGTGAGCACGGGCTGCCGGCACAGCCCCTCTCTCGGCACGCCGTCCGCAAACGTCTCCGAGCCATCGGCCACCGGCTCACACAGGTGACGCATGAAGAGAGACACATAGGCCCTGAAGGAGAGAGAGAGAGGGAGAGAGAGAGAGAGAGAGAGGGCGAGAGAGAGAGTGAGAGAGAGAGAGAGAGAGAGAGAGAGAGAGAGAGAGAAGGGGTGGGGGGTGCTGATGAGCTTTTCAAGAATTCCCATGCATACCTTACAAAATACAGGATTAAGGCAATATCAAAACAACAACATACAATGACATTCGGTAAAAATAATATAAAGCTATGTAGTTTCAGAAAAATAGAAGAGAAAAGATCATGACAGTTTTTACTTTTGACCTTTGGTTAGGCATTGTGTGTGACAAGGCTCAGCTGTAGTGAGTATGGGGTTGAGCTGGTGAAAATATAAGCTATTACTAAACTTCAAAGGTTCTGCTCGGGGACATTTAAATGCATATGAGCACTGACAGATCTATGTCAGATTTATGTGTGTGTACGTATGTATGTGTGTGTGTGTGTGTGTGTGTGTGTCTGTGGTGTGTATGTGTGGGTGGTGTGTGTGTGTGTGTGTGTGTGTGTGTGTGTGTGTGTGTGTGTGTGTGTGTGTCTGTCTGTCTGTCTGTCTGTCTGTCTGTGTGTGTATGTGTGGTGTCTGTGTGTGTGTGTGTGTGTGTGTGTGTGTGTGGTGTGTGTGATGTGTGTGTGTATATGTGTCATACTTAAACTCCTTCTCAGACTTGCCCCGCAGGTCTCGGACCAGCCACTGTGAGGAGAAGGCGTCCTGTGAGGGCATCCCCCACCTCATGACCGCATTCAGGAAGGCCTTCCTCTGACGCGTGTTAAAGCCCAAAACCTGACACACACAGAGACAGATACCGACAGAAAGACAAAGAAAAATAGCAACAGAGTGGAAGAGTAGGAGAGAGACAGAAAACGAAAGAAGAACAGATAGAGAGAGGGTCGGGGGGTGTAGAAAAATATTTAATATGCTCCTGTTACACCTCAGGCATTCTTGAAGAGACTGTTGTTTGACTTTACACTATGCTATTACAAATGTCTGTGGAAGCTTAATGTAAATACAATGCTAGACTTCTATTAGCAAAGTTACATCTGTTAACATCTGTTTTTATATCACCCCATAAATTACCTCAAGATTACCCCCCACTCTGGCCAACAGAGGGGGCAGTGGTTTATCCTTCTCATTTCTGAGCTGCCGCCGAGACTGTCTACGCCCTGAAGGTACATGAACAACAACATACGCATGACACAGCAGAGACAGGAACAGAGAGAGACAGACACAGAGATGGTGAGACACAGCAAGAGAGGAAGCATAGAAAATCCTTACAAAGTCCCTCATCTGGGAAATCATGACTTCCAGATGAATGTCCTTCTTGAAATATTGAAATCGATAGCACATGCAATACTGGCTGTGTTACCTTTGGCTCAACACTTCCCACACTTTTACCATAAAAATATCCCCCAAAACAGTACACATCATTATTTGTTTGTTAATCATCGTGGGTTTGTTGGTGCTTCCAGAAGCTTGTCTGTCATCGTTGCTGCAGAGCTCCAGGAGGGATGCCTGGTCCCCCTGTGGCATCATGACCACTTTGGATGCGTCTTCACACAACTACACTGCAGGCCAGAATCCTGTCCCTACCCTCGAATGTGTTTTTGCTCTGTTTTGTTTTCTTTTCTTTTTAAAACACAAAGCACAATGCGTTGTAAAACTTAGAACACAATTTAGCCACAAAGGCTTGAACTACTGTTTTTCTGAGGCAACATATCCGTTACATATTTAGTACATTGACATTTGCTTCATATTGGAACTCTATTTAATAATGGCAGAACTTCACCATCAAGGTTAATATGTGTCCAGCAGATGATACAGAAATGTTTGAATGCATGTTGCATGTTATTTCCAGAGACTGCAGGAAAATATGCTGCAGAACTGAGCTGCTGTGTTAAAGACAATGAGTGGATATTTGATGAAGCACTCATGAAACAGTGCTTATTCAAAACCAGCCAGTTTCACGTCTTAAAGTATTTCTACTTCTTTTGTGGAATAGAAAATGAAAAAGCAGTGTATTTTTGTACTTATTTTGAGCATATCTAACACTTTGTTGTAAGACCATTTTTAAAGCAGTATATTATTTAGCTAAAAAGCAAAAAAAAAGTGTATTATTTACTTAAATTTTTTTTTATGGATGAGTTAAAATTTCTGTATTGTAGTGTACTTTGATTAAACTAAAATACATTAAAAAAAATAAGATAGAGAAATGCAGACTCTGTGGTGCACTGTCGAGTTTGTCCACAAGGGGTCCTCACCTTCAGGCCTCTCGTCAAAGTCCTCGTCCTCCTCCTCCGAGCCCACTGAGTACTCTGACTGGTTATCTGAAATATCAGCATGCCACTCTGAAACAGTACAAATGACGCTCCGTCAATAGAATGGGCCAGGCAGCTCTCTGCCTAATGGCACACACACACATACAAATGCATGCCAACATGTCACACACAAGCATGTGGATGCTTTTGGACAAACACACACATGCGCACACACGCACACACAAACACACACACACACACACATGGTGTGAGTACAATATGATACAAGACACCATGTTTAAGGGATGTTTCATGCGTGTAGAAGTGTGTGTGTGCACCTTGGAAAGTGAGTATCTGTATGTAACTGCAGCCAAACTGTAAATATCTGCATGACTGACTGGGTCTAGGGTTTGTGTTTGTCTGTGTAGTGTGAGTGGTTTTGTCAGTGTGTGTGTGTGTGTTTGTGTGTGTGTGTGTGTGTGGTGTAAATAGTTTTGTCTGTGTGTGTGTAGTGTGAGTAGTTTTGTCAGTGTGTGTGTTTTGTTTGTGTGTGTGTGTTGTGTTGTGTTGTGTGTGTGTGTGTGTGTATGTGTGTGTACTTTTGTCAGTATGTGTGTGTGTGGTGTGGAATACCTTGGTCCTCCTGTGCTGCGTCGTTGTAGTTGACCTGCTTGCGGACCCTCTTGCCCTTGCCCAGGTTGCGTGCCAGGTCCTCCTGCTGCTGCTCGTAGTGGTGCCTCAGCAGCTTCTCCCAGTAGTCAGGGTCCACATTCTCCTCCTGCTTGATGATCTCACGCTCGATCTCCTCAATCTGACACACACACACACACACACACACACACACGCAGGCATGTATGTACACACACACAAACATACATACACACATGTACATACACAGAAAGAGAGGGAGGGAGAGAGAGAAAAAAAGAGACAGAGACAGACAGAGACAGAAGCAGAAGGTTAAAAGCTTTGTAAGAAGCAAATCTGATCCTGCAGACAAAGAAGACAGGCGTGCCAACATGGACGCTGATGCCAATGAGTGCACAAATTAGTGAGGCACTCTTTTACTACTAGTGCATTCCGTTTGGCATTATTGCTTGGCTTCTGACATTTCTGAAGTACTGAAGTTCCACAAGAGACAAAATGTACACCCCTGTTTCTTGGGCACCCAGACAAGTATCTCAGCATCACAGGGGACGCGAATGAACCCGCATGAAACTCCATTTCCTCTGTGTTTGTTAGGGGATGTGGTGTCATCTACCTATCTGAATCCCAGATCAACAAACAAATGGAATGCACTATACCCCTCCAACAGCAGAATATGCACACAACAAGAGGGCAGCTGTGGCCAGACAGTTGATCTTGAGTGGAGGGTCGCAGGTTTGAGTAGGAAGAATTTGTGTGGAGGAGTAAATAACTAGTGCTCTCCTCTACCCATATCCATAGCTGAAGTGCCATGCTCCAGGGACTGTGCCCTGTACCTAAATAACTGCAAGTCACTCTGGATAAGAGTGTCAGCTAAGCGTACTGTAACTAAACCATACATTTATTGTGTGAGGTTACAGACACCAAATATAAATATAAGGTCAGCAACAAAAAAATCTCTTCATCACTTCATCCTTTCATGGGCCAAATCAATCCTGTGTACCCATGCTATTTGTTTATTTATTTCTTTATTCCCATAGGGACTCTTAAACCTAAAGAATGTAAAGTGCAATACAAATAAACTATATATTAATAATATTATGCCTTGGCAGGCAATTCCAACATCTTCACCCATTCACTATATGGTGCAATATGTAATAAATCAGCCACTGACCGACTATGGTAGCTAAAATACTACTGTATATAGCACACTATATAGTCAAAGAGTGGACATTTAAGACAGAGCTTGGCTTCCTGTCTCACCTTGTCCTCCTCGCGCACCATGTACTGGGCCACCTTGAAGGAGCTCAGGTACTCGTTCATGTTCTGCATGTCCGAGTCGTCTGTGGCGTCCTGACTGCGGTCCAGGAGCCTCTCGATGGCCACACTGTCATAGTGGATCACACTGCTGTCCTCGTCCTTGTTGTCCCCAGCTGTAATCCAGACATCATGATGTTAAGATGTGTATCATAATACAGTATTATTACAAAAAAAAAAACGTTCAGTTTAATAGATACTGTACATCTAAATTAGTGCCTTTTGCCATCTTCTACATTGTTTATGTTTCTATTTTTACTATCATTTCTGTTATATTTTAAATTTTAGCCAAGTGTTTTGCTTTATAATGTGGTGGGTTTTTTTGATTGTTTGATGCTTTGGAAAAAGGTGCCTGCCAAAAATAATAACATAAGCATGTATCATACATACAGTATATTATACTCATACATAAGTGTTAGTGTTTCTTTGCTCTTTGCTGAGAAAGCGTCTTGACTCTAACTGCTACTGCAAACCTTCTATGATTTTAAAATGAATGTGCTCATATTCTGCTTCAATCCTCAACTCAACAAAACATCTAGGAAGTCATAGCCTTTGGTCCATTTGTCCTTCACACACACACACACACACACACACACACACACACACACACTCTCTCTCTCTCTCTCTCTCTCTCTCTCTTTGTCCTTGCCTCGCTGAGCCTCGATCTCGTCCTTGAAGAGCTCCTCGGTGCCGAATTTGAGGATGTCGTCGAGCTCCTGCTTGGTCATGGAGCCAGCCTTGGAGCCCAGGCCGGGCCGCACCACCAGGTGGGTCAGCATCATCTTGCGCTTGGCCACCTGCGTGATCCGCTCCTCCACCGAGGCCCGCGTCACGAAGCGGTAGATCATCACCTTGTTGGCCTGGCCGATACGGTGGGCTCGACTGAACGCCTGCCGATGATAATGGGGTGTGTGTGTGTGTGTGTGTGTGTGTGTGTGTGTAAAAGAGAGAGTAAATGAGAGAAAAATAGAGAGAGAGAGGGCAAGAGAGAGAGGCAGAGAGAGTGAAAATGAAATAGAGAACATAGAGGAAGAGACATTATGAAAAAAAAACATAAACAGAGATAGGGTAAGAGAAATTAAGAAATGGACACTATAAGAAATGGACTACACTGGAGCAACTGTGAAGGGTGACGTCAATCCGGTTCTTTGGCAATACTGTTTTTTTTATTTTAAATGATTATGCCAATGAAGCTCACTAAATTAAATTAAACTGAACTGATTTAACTTGAACTGAATTGAATTGAACAATTGGAATTGAACTGAAACTGCTACACATAACTGCATGAACGTGAGGTGAACCAAGAAACAGTCCAAGAAACCTGAATGTCATTGTGGGGGTTCCAGTCCGAGTCGAAGATGATGACGGTGTCTGCTGTGGCCAAGTTGATGCCCAGACCCCCCGCCCGTGTGGACAGCAGGAAACAAAACTGACAAGCCCCCGGAGCTGTGCGAGAGAAAGAGAGAGAGAGAGAGAGAGAGAGAGAGAGAGAGAGAGAGAGAGAGAGAGAGAGAGAGAGAGAGAGAGAGAGAGAGAGAGAGAGAGAGAGATTTCGATCAAAGATGTCAGACACAAAACCAGCAAAGTGCAATAAACATCTGTACACATACTACAACTACTGCATGACTGTGTAGTACTGTACGGTATAACATTATCTCTGTGTTAAGTTTCTTTTGATAGGTTGGTAGGAATGACAATTTACATTCGAGGAGATGACATGCAAGGCCAGGTAAGCAGTTACTCAAAAATGTAGACATATCAGATATCACACATCACATATTACATAATATACATACGTACATACAGTTTTTCTCAGTCGCTTTGGTGCTTTTCTCACATCAGTATTTACATTTGCACAGCAGTTAGTGCATTTCTCAAAACAATTAGTGCAAACTGCAAAACCTAGTAGATAACCTGCAAAAGCATGTCACTTGCTCAAAATGGATAGTCCATTCCTCAAAAGCAAGTATTCATGTCAATGAAACTGCCAGTGTCACCAAAATGAGAAGTCTTGATACCATGGTTTATGAACAAGATAGTCAAATGGCTTTGTCATGTTTTCATTATGACAGTTTATTCTCTCAGTGTTTTACAATGCAAAAAAAAGGTCGAACTCTGTGACACGGCCTGAAAATGCTCAAGACAGCACTATACACTACTTGTACAGCCATTTGAAAACTACAGTAAAGTTACACATTGCTGAAGTTAGGGGAGTAGGTGAGTACAAGACACTGAATACGTATGTTTCACATTTTTACTGTATATGCTCTTTGCAATTCTACAGCATTGGGCAAAAGAAAAATACACTACACTCACTTATTTAGAACAAACATAAGTAACACCCTTTTGGTACAGCTGTGCACAAATGTGAACAAGCACAATCAGTGATGGCAACCTGGTCCCCCATGTGGATGGACAGGGTCATTGCATGCGGACAGACACACAGGCATACACACACACACGGAAAGGGTCATTGCAATACCTGGTCAGTTCCCTCCAGGGTACCAGGTAACAATATAACAGTACATATTGTAACTGAACATAGGTAAATCATTCTGGCACATCCAGACGTTCCTGTCTGTCTGGCCATATATTTTCATCTACATCACAACAGATATCCCTTGCAATGCAGTGAGAAAAATATCTCCTGGAGTGGCGAATCCACCTTCTTCATGACTCTTCTGTGATGTTGTCACATGCTGCATCCATGGCTGCTAGCAAGGCCATTTGCACATGTAGATGCCGGTCATAAACCTTCCACCTCCAGGCAGAGAAAATCTCCTCTATCAGATTAAGGAATGGGGGGTAGGTAGGTAGATATTCAACCAGCATCCTGTCATGTGCTGCAAACCACTGTCTGACCAGATGTGAGTGGTGAAAACAGACATTATCCCACACAACAACATACTTGTTGAGTTAGCCCCCACTCCTTTCATTCTCAGGGACTATGTCCCTGTAAAGAGTGTCTAGAAAAGTCAGCGAATGTTGTGTATTATATGGACCAAGACAGCTGAAGTTCACCTGAGAGCAATTGTTCAATGTAGAAGACATTTTCAGCAAACAATGATAAAGAAAGGTATAACATTTGGTTGACAGATAACTAGTTCAACAATTTTATATGTAATGACTTAAGCAATGAAATGAAGACTATTAGTTTCAATGGGAATGACTATTCAACATCCATAAGTATAGTTAATTTTAACTGACATGACATAAGCAAATGATAATATTATAAAACAACATTGTATTGTATGAAAGCAACTGATACATGTCCAAAAGCATTTGCAATTTGTTCAGAGGAAGGAGAAATTGCTACTATGATGTGCACAAATTACTAAATGTTGTGGAGGTTGAACTAATAGTTATGAGAATTTTCATTCTGATCTGAGAAAAGCACCAAAGCGACTGAGAAAAACTGTAATATCCTACTAACTGTGTATCCGGTAATAATACAGTAAGTACAGGATGTACTTTACTTCCGTGTAGCTCATGTGATGCCTACATTTGTACAAGATTATTTTTGCAACATTTCCTTCAAGAGATGCTGAGTTTATTAGAGGGATGATTTGTATGACAGCTGTAAAAGTCTCACCATTGAACCTGTCGATAGCCTCCTGTCTGAGTGCTCCTGTGATGGCCCCGTCTATGCGCTCGTACTTATAGCCTTCAAAGTCCAGGAAGTCCTCCAGAAGGTCCAGCATCTTAGTCATCTGCATGACATTTCAACTCTTATCACACTAACTCACATACAATATGATGTGATAATATGGTAATATGATGCTTTATCTGTTGGTCAGTCATGATTGTAATTGTGTTTGCATCCCTAGGAGTCCCATGTAAGACAAGGACATACATGTAGATGGCATACATGGACACATCAGAGTGTTTACAGTGGGGTGGGAAGGGTTTGGATATCTTTGGTATAAGAAAGTCTGTAGTTAGTTTATGTGTAGGGACACAATTTATGCTACTACCAAAGTGTAGTGCTACTTTGTGCTTTATTAGTGGTTAAAATTTGGCCATTTGAATATGTTGGTTGTTGGCCCCTTGTATATTCACAGCTAGCAATCTGGGTTAGCTCCAAAGATGGAGAAACCTAACATTCATTCTAACAATATAATCTCTGTTACTGTAAATAGAGACATGAGTGAAAAACAAACAGATCTCCAAAAGGCATGAAATTCAACATGAAATGTTCTTTTTTTTTTATCATTTTTAAGCAAGGCAGTGCACTTTTCCCACCTTGCTAAAACACCTGAACAAATATGACCATTGCAGATGAGTCATCAGCGAAAATTATTTCCTGGTTCACCACCTTAAAACTCCTGAAATTGGCAAAGAAATATCTTAACATGCCTGCTGCTTTTTAGAGACAAGACTTGTGTACTGATGGAACACAACAGAACTTCTTGGCAACAATAAGCAAAGGTATATATTTGGAGAAAGAAAAGTACAGAATTTCACAAAGAGAACATGTCTCTGATTGTTAAGACTCGAGGGTGGATTGATCATGTTTGGGCCTGTGTTGTGTGGCCAACTTCACAGACAAACATCTCACTGGCAGAAGGAAGAATGAATTCAATTAAGTATCAAACACATTCTGGAAACAAATATCACAGCGCCTGATAAAGAGAGGATGGCGTCAATAATAGGATAATTATCCTAAATACCTCCAGACACACAAGCTGAAATGTTTGCCGTGGCCTTTACAAGTCTCTAAATATCAGACAGACGTTAAAAAAGCAGCGTATGCAGGATAGTCCAAGAATCTGAAGGAACAAGAAGCCTTTCAGGGAGAAAAATTGGCAAAAAATCCCCTCAGACAAGAACTTTAAGTCTCTTTAGTTGGCTACAAAACACATTTACAAGCTGAGATACTGGCCAAAAGGGGTGTTGCTGAGTAGTAACTATGCAGGGTGCCCAGGCTTTGCCCTTATGGCCCTTTCCCCTATTTTTTATTATTGTGACTGCAAAAGATGGAAATACAGATGTAAACGTGCTTAAAAACGTTTAAAAAGCGTGTCAACTTTAACAGTATGCCTTCTTGAAATCAGTTCATCTTTTACTAACTTAGCTCCTCACAGTAACAGAATGTGAGAACCAGGGGAGCCCAAACTATTTCATGCTACTACATACAGTATACTGTCTATATCTTTTGTACACACTGAATGTAAAAGCCTGTAAAATGATGGGAGTAAAAGATGGCTACCACTACACATACTGAACGCACAGTGAGATTCTGCTAGCTTGTGTTCCTAATTGTGTGACAGTACATGTGCATTTATAGTTAAGGAGAAATAAAAAAAAAACTCTTTCAAATGCTGTTCAGTTAGCAAAATATGCTGTTCACAACACCTTAATCTATATCTAGATGTTCCACAGCTCCTTTGCTTTGTACTGGAGAGTGTAGTGTATATAAGGACAGATAAAGGTGTGGAGACGCTGAGGAGTTGGGGCAGGTGTGTACCTGTGAGAACAGCAGCACTCTGTGGCCCTGCTCCTTCAGCTTTCTCAGCATCTTCTGCAGCAGCATCAGTTTCCCAGAAGACTTTGTGAGGGCCACACCTTCATACGCCCCACTGGGGGTCTTGGGAGCTTCCTGGAATTACGTAACAGAATACACATTTTTTACTTCTTCATTTGTGTCCACATTCCAGAATAAATATACACAAGGACACAAATTTAACACTTGAAATACTCACTCAGACATGACTTAGTTCTATGACTCTGACACCAACCCAAGTAGCTAACCATAACCAACATATACACACAACACCTTCTCCAAAATACGGCAACTTTCAATTATTGATGATATGTAACAGTACTTAGCATACACAAATACAAGCATGAAAGCACGCATGCACACACACACACACACACTCATCCACACACATCAGAGAACCATGGAGAACAATGCAGTAGCACAAGCTAAATGCAGGTGTCAGTATTTGACAGTTCTGATAATCCACCCATAACACAGGTAGTGTAGTAGTGAGTCTGTCCTCTCTGCCTCACCATAGATGCCGCAGGGAAGAGGTAGGGATGGTTACAGCACTTCTTCAGGTCCATCATGATGTTGAGGAGAGACACCTGGTTACCGCCGCCTTTGGAGTTCAGAGCCTCGAAGTTTCGCGTCAAGATGAACTTGTAGTATTTTCTAGGGTTAGAATATTTCCATAGATAGATAGATAGATAGATAGATAGATAGATAGATAGATAGATAGATAGATAGATAGATAGATAGATAGATAGATAGATAGATAGATAGATAGATAGATAGATAGATAGATAGATAGATAGATAGATAGATAGACAGATAGATAGATAGATGGGGGGAAGGAAGGAGGAAGACAAAAGTGGTTCTGAAGGTGAAAAAACACTTTAAAGACATGTCAAATTCAGATTTCACCTCCTTCATCTTCACTGGTTATCATCTTTTTAATCGTTCTGCCCCCCACCCCAATCCCTACATGAACCTCAGCTGCTGTACACTATCTGGCTTCCCAGCTGTCTGACTTTCAACTCTTTAATTTCTCTCACCTACCATTTTGTTCTCCCTCTCTTTCTCTCATCACTCCTCAATTTCATGCTTCCCTTTCTCTTGCCATTCTCTCCCCATCATGTCATGTCTCTCTGCCTTCTCCAAACGCAGATGTGCATAAGCACAGGGATGTATTCCTTCCCAGCATTCTCTACCCCTTCCTCTTAGGGCCCGAGCATACTTCCATGGCAATACGTCATGCCACAAGCATGCGACGACATTGACGTCATCCTTGTGGCACTGGGAAAGGGGGGGGGGGGCTGCCATGCACCTGCCAGATTTGCCTGCCACGCACCATTTGTGCACTGAGCGTGTGTGCAAAGCACATGTGCAAAATGTAACTCCAAGTTCCAAACTCGCCCCAGCTACTCTGTGATAACCTTCCACTGTTTCTGACATGATCGTGCAATGAAGTCCGGTTGAAAACTTTTCCATAAGGCCTGATAGCACCTTTGGAATCAACCTAGATACTGTGCACATTCGCAGTTAGTAGCTATGGGCTATGTAAGGGATAACGGCCGACGAGGTGACCAGTTACATGGAAATAATGGCAAGGTGGAGGTGAAGAACTCCGCGAAGCGAGGTGGAGTGAAGTTACCTCCACCAAGTCATTTAATCGATTTGGCTACTAGAGTTGTCATGGTTACCATTCATGCACAATGAATGAATTGAACAATGATTCAATTTTAAATGTTCTACTTCAAAGGTAGCTAGTTAGTTAGTCAAGATTAATTCCCACCTCATTAGCCAATCAGAAAAGAGAATTCAATTGTTCAGGGAGATATGCTTTGTTAGGAGTTTCCAGAAGCCAAGAACCACAAATTTCTCAACTACACAGAATTCTGACATGCACTCAAAGAGACAACAGAGGAGCAAGTAAGCCTAGGGTATGCAATGCGCACTGCACTCGCATAGCCACATGTACAGAAGTATACCACAGCCTTCATGCCTCTCTCTCTCTCTCTCTCTCTCTCTATCCCATCCCTCCATCGCTCCTCTGCTTACTTCTGCATGGGGCTGAGCTCCACGCGGACGATGAGCTCGGTCTTGGCGGGCATGTTCTTGAAGACGTCGGCCTTGAGCCGCCGCAGCATGTGGGGCCCCAGCAGGTCGTGCAGCTTCTTGATCTGGTCCTCCTTGGAGATGTCCGCAAACTCCTCCAGGAAGCCCTCCAGGTTGCTGAGAATATGCACACACGCACACAGACACACACACACACACACACACACACATATACACACACACACACACACACACACACACACACACACAATGGCATGAAAAAATATTTTGTACATATAAATTTACACAGCAGGATTACTATAAACCACACGCGTGTAGTTTTGGGAATTGGAGGAGTGTGAGTGTAAACACACACACACACACACACACACACACACACACACACAATGCCACAAAAATATTTTGTACACATAAACTTATTACTATAAACCACACTTATGTAGTGTTATTGGGGGAGTGTGAGTGTGAGGTGGTGGTGGTCAGGCTTTGTCACTCTATAACTTTTCATTTTTTATGCTCACCATCCCAATCTAGCTTACTAAATAAATGCAACACACACTCTCTTCAATAGACAGTATATCTGGGTTTTTTTTTCCCGATATGATTTCCAGTTTCAGTTATGTTTCCATGAAACATCAGGACAGATAATTTCACTTCTTTAAAAAGCATCAGTCAGTAGGCGACTCTCTGTGTCTGTGAAACCGGCAGTGCTTTGAGACGGGGCACCTGCACAAAGCTGAGTGGGACGGATGCATCAGTGTGTGCACTGGCTTACTTGAAGCGGTTGGGCGTGAGGAAGTTGAGCAGATGGAAAAGCTCTTCTAGATTGTTCTGCAGCGGAGTGCCTGTGAGCAGCAGCTTGTGGTCGATCTTGTAATCGTTAAGCCTCCTGAAAAACTGCAGTCACACCCACGCCCACACCCACACACAAACACATCAGAAAACAATAGAGTGAAATCAATAGGCATGAATAAACACAACTTTGCTTGTCATGAGCACTTTTGCCAGCAGGTGGCAGTGTAAAGCACTAACCACAATAATATCTAATTGTGATTTCCAGCAAGAGAAGAAATATGTGACAGTATGTATTGATATTAAAGATGAACACGAACATGAACATGAAAATGAACACACACACACACACACACACACACACACACACACACACACACACACACACACACACACACACACACACACACACAAACACACACACACACACCCACAAACACTCCAATAGCGCACTCCAATAACGTCTTCCAAAAAAATGAACTACACACTGTAAGAACTACATGTATAACAACATATGTTACTGTAAAAATGTGAATGAGACTAATTGCACCTATACGCCCCTGGCACACACACACACAAACACACATACAAAACCATCCATACAAACAGACAGACACAAACACACACACACAAGAACCATGCAGACAGACACACACACACACACACCTTGGACTGATTATTTTTGAGGCGATGGGCCTCGTCCACGACCAGACAGGCCCAGTCGATGGACTTGAGTGCAGTCTGGTCAATGGTGACCAGTTCGTAGGAGGTCAGGAGCACATGAAACTTAATGGGAGCCTCTCTCTACAGGACACAGAGTGAGAGAAACATGACAACAATTATTAACTACACTCAGAGAGTGCAGACCTCTGCCAGGGCAGCTCAGATCACCACCAAAATCTAGTCAAGTTAGTTTTTGACCTACCCTGAAAATTTCATTAAAATCCATCCACAATTTTTTGAGTTATTCTGCTAACTAACAAACTACAGTAACAAACAAACAAACAAATGCCACTGATTACATAACCTCTGCTGGAGGATGTAAAAATGCTACACTTTCGTTTTCAGGGAGTATTTCTGTATGTATTATCTACTACAGGGCATCTTATATGTCTGGACCCATAGAGATTTCTTATATCTCGTTTCATAATTATGTTGCAGGTAACCCATGTCACTGACTGGAAATAATAGATTTTAAGTTATTGTTTTGGTCACTTCGGAAACATTATGTGAAACAATATTTTGTCATTTTATTGTTTTTCCCCTATGGGTTACTGACTTATGAAACACCCAGTATAATCTTGACCCCCTTTCACTGTATTTGTTTCTTATCTTGTCTCCACCACACCTCCTACTTGCCCTCCTCCCCTCTGTACCCCTCCCTCCCTCCTCCAGTCATGTCCATCCCTCTAACACCTCCTAGTTCTTGGCTCACCCGTAGTTTGAATGCCTTCTTCCCCCCCTTGACGGCCGTGTCGTCGAAGGTGAACTCGTTCTCCCTGATGATGGCTCGGCTGTCCTTGTCCCCTGTGTAGGTCACCACGTAGAAGTCTGGCGCCCACATCTCGAACTCGCGCTCCCAATTAATGATGGTGGATAGAGGGGCACTCACAAGGAAGGGCCCCTTAGTGTGGCCCTAGAACACAGATAGACAGATAGACAGATAGATAGATAGATAGATAGATAGATAGATAGATAGATAGATAGATAGATAGATAGATAGATAGATAGATAGATAGATAGATAGATAGATAGATAGATAGATAGATAGATAGATAGATAGATAGATAGATAGAGATCATTTTTTTCAGATACATCTAATTGTTCTCTGCTCCATCTCCATCCAAATCTCATTAAAGTCTTGGCCGAATCCCCAAGATTATTTACAAGAGGAGTCCAGACTTTCATTTCCATGTGAATATTAATAGGAGTTCATCAAAGGGACAGATAATAATTCAGAAACATTGTCTTCCTGAGTTCACTTAACCAAACTGAATTTGCTCATTTCTGTCAGACTGTCACATTGCGCTGTTCTATTTTCAGCTTATCCCTCTGCCTCTCTACCCAATTGCACTCTCTCCTCCTATTGTAATTGATTTCTTTCAGCTCAACCCTGCTTCGTTTTTACTTGCTATACAATACCTCCAAAGAAAACTGCACCATCAGCCTCCACCTCATCTGGACTGCCACTCAAGGAACCACACGGCATACAGTACAAAAACGCCGCATCAATATTGCATTCGTAACCACCGTGTGGCTAAAGTGTAGGGTTAGCCAGGTAGCTCCATGTAAGCATTAGGCACTGATGCATTTAGAGAGCCTGCCAACATGTCACTCATCATAAATAGCTAATCAGCTGTCGAGCAACCAACTGCCTTGTGTCGTACGGTATGCTGGTACCGCTACAACCAGGCTGTGTCAGTCAGCCAGCCAGGGCCCCAAAATAACAGTTGGCCTCGGACATCTATAGGAGTTATTCTCGGACACAAAAGCTTGAGGAGGGACTGAGGAAGGAGATCTGTTTGTCTCTGTGTGGAACGTCCAACATCTACTGTGTAGCCAGCCCCATCTTTTTAGTTTCGATAACAGCCCTTCTGAGTCTTTTAGTAATTCAATTCCTCGCCACTAAAAACATTACTGCTATGCGGCAACAAGCTTTAATAATGCCCCCACCCTTTCTCGTATCAACCAACTCAGGTTGTTATGTCTCTAAATATTGCTAATTTTGAGAAAATATTGTGCCGGAAACTCCACCCTATCAGTGGAATTGCGGAGTAGCCAATCAGAGCGATTGTTTGGCTGTGACCTCATGGGGTAGGCTCAACCTTCCTGAATAATGGATGGAGGGCAGAGCAACAGTTTATCCTCTATCTGGTGGAGTGCAAGAGCAAAGAACAGCTGCTTTTGTGTGGGTCTGAGAGAACAGAAGATAAAGGATTATACAGTAGTTTAAAAGGGAAAGGAAATAGGCCTGTGAATGTGGTGCCAAAGAGAATAACCAGGGGACACAGTGGCCATGTCAGAAATTCACTACATTCACTTGTTCACTATATAGTGTACTACACAGGATGTTCTGTTCCCTGAACAGTGCACTCTGTACATAGTCTGTGAGTGCAGTACATACTATGTCTCTTTTTATTATTTTGTTCCCTATGTAGTTCACCATATAGTGTGCGAGGTACACTATAGTATAGGAAACGAGTGAACATTTTAGATTCAGCTTGTTGTCTGCTCAGAAGAAAGTGTCAGAGCTCAGAGAACCTTGTACAGTGAAGCAGAAGTGTCAATTCCAGCTTCAGGAAGTAAAAACCCTGCCATGTATTCCTTCTGACAGTGCCATTAATACAGGTGATTTGCCTAATCTTGACAAATGCATGTCAAGGTTTTTGATTTTCTAAAGAAAGAGATCTCCACCTCTGCAATCAAGCCATTCTCTTGTTCTTGGGCAATGACTCAGCTGATTTTGTCTGGATGCTTTGGCTTGCACAGTGAATTTGAAGTCAGCAGGATTTCTGAAATTCTACACCGCCTCTCTCTGCCGACTGGTGTGGCTACATTGCTACTATTGTGTCATCAGTTTTCATGCTCTTAAGAACTGGATGTTGCTGGTGATACACAGTGCTGATGGAGGATATCCACAGTGTACTTATAAGGTATATATGGGGTCGACTTACAGGAAGTGACCAGATGCTAATTCATCATATCTCAACTAATGTCTACACTGCAGATATGTTTTCTTGGTTTGTGTGCCATCTTCACAGAGATTGTGCATTTTTTGTGTAAAATATATACACTTATTGTCCCTTTCTAACTTAAAGGTGACTTCATATGCTCCTCTAAATTTTCCTCTGTGTTTAGTGTGTTGTGTAGCTTTTGAGTATGTGAATAGTACGTGTAGCTACAAATCTCCTCGGTAAACCTTGGCGGTAAACCATGGGTGCTTTCGGCCTAATCAATCTTAACTTTTGTTTGTAATCCCATAGCAGAAGGAGAGTGCTGCTTTTATCACCAATCCGAACACAGTAGGCGTTGGAGCTGACCAATGAGAGCACATTTCACACTGATGTGGGAAAGAGTACAGAAGGAGAAAGACTAGCCCTGCATCTGAATCCTTAGTAGGCACTGCCTTCTAGTTAGTGCTTACCAATCGACAATACTCGGGGTATTCAGATGGACGGCAGGGGTGTTGGATCATGGAAGCATGTCCACCAACAGAGGTGGACAAACAGGCTTGAGAAAGCAACACTCCCGTACTTCTTCTGCCAGTGCTACAAACACAGGTGATTTCACTAATTAGCTCATCCACCTGGCTGAAGAGTTGTGCTAATTAGGATCAGCGGGTTCAGTGAATTGCCTGGGATGTCCACCTATCCACACCAATCAGTGCTGCACTGGGTGCATTATAGTGCATTATAGGTTATAGTGTACCTCTTTGAAGAGTGAGTAGAGGAACACGATGGTCTGGATGGTCTTGCCCAGTCCCATCTCGTCGGCGAGGATGGTGTCGGTACCCTGTGCCCAGGAGAAGCGTAGCCAGTTGAGGCCCTCCAGCTGGTACAGGTGAAGCGTGCCCCCCGTCACCGTCACAAAGTCTGGCTGCTCCTCGTACTTAATGGTGGGCTACATGAGGAGGAGAGGAGATACAGAGAGGGAGGGGGCAAAGATTTGAACTGATTTGATTGTGTTTTCCAGGAAAACCTGACCAAGAGAAAAGTCTTTCATAAATAAATAAAATCTTTTTGACTTTTAAACTATTTATCCAAAAATCCTTTGGGAGGAAAGAACAATATAAGGTTACTTTCAGAGCCTTAAATCTAAATTAAATCTAACATTTGACTAGCAGTATATCAGGCTTCAATGGACACTGTTTCTTTGGAGTTTAGTTTAAGAAGTTTGAGACAGAGGCTAGATCTCTAAATTATTTCCCCCAAAACCTCCTTAGGATAAAAAATAGATAACTACAGCATCTTATTTGTTTATGAAAACAATGTCAGGCCAATCCTATGACTATATTTTCCTCTGAGGAGTGACAATACAGTGAGGAGTGAAAAGAAATCATGAATCGAAATTGAAAATTTGAGACAGATATGCCTCACCTGTTTTATCCATTTGACATGTGGAAAAGAAGACAAGTCAATATTCTTACGTCATACTAAGTATATTCTATTTCTGGGAAAGGAAAAATAGGACAATTGAGTGTTGGATGGAGGTGGAAGAATAGGGGAGAGGGAGGGGTGCTCACGTCAGTAACGGGTGTTCGGGGCACTTCGTCATCATTCTCATCGTTCTCCTCTTCTCTCCGCCTCTTCCTGGGCTTGTCTGTGTCCTCCTTCATAATCTCATCCCTGATCACACACAAAGATATGACATTTCAAGACATAGTAAGTAACTAAAATTAATTTATAAAGCACATTTAAGTAGTTTGCACTGTCCAAAGTGCTGTACAAAACACAATAAACAGATTAAGAAAAAAGAGAAAACAGACACAAATTACCACATATGAAGCTAAGATACAGACATAGATAAATACAGAAATAAAAAATAAAATAATAGAAAAAATAATAACAATACATATTATTATTATTTTAACCATAAAAGGTTAAATAAAACTAACTATTTAAAATAGTAAGAAAATACCAATGGAGGGGGGGCCTCTCTAATTGTAGAAGGCAGCTGGTTCCATAAGCAAGCCGCAGCCACAGCCAAGGGTCTGTCGACATGACATTTCTCTCCCTCTGTCTCTCCTTCATTGTCTATCTCTCACGCTCGCTCTCTGTTTTCCTTCATTCTCTGTCTATCTCTGTCTTTCTCAAACAGTTCATAGAGGATTTTGATTTAACCTCGTTTGAAACAAAACTGCTGCAGACCTGGCTGGTAGAGATGCGCGGATGGCCTATTTTTTCATCCTCAACCGCATCACAAAACTCATCATCCGTCTGCTATCCATATGCACCCACGGTTTTTGACCAATTTTCTAATCCGCACCCGCCCACCATATTTAACAATACAGACTATATTTTTTTTTATTTGAGTAGTTATTATTTTTTTGTCACGTCATCTGCCGACCTACGGTTTATCCCTGGAGTGCACGGCTGTAACCGCCATCCACGCACCTCTACTGGCTGGTACCCATTTTTACTCAGAGGTGTCTAACAAAGGTTTACCTGTGTCTCCAATAGGCTGACTTGTGCACATTGAAGTCTGGAATATCCAAATCATCTCTCTCCCACGTGCACTGGTCATAGGTCAGGTCCCTCCATTTGACCAAGTAGTGGTAGTTCCCCTTCTTATCCACACTGTGTAACACACAAACACACAGAAACATGCATATTAACATTGCTACACAAACCAAGAGTGGATTCGTTTTGTCCTCAGAGGGAATGCGCCAGACTAAATTTGTCACCTGCATTCAACCCATCTGTGAAGTAAACACACAAACGTGACACACACACTGCAAACTGTGACACACAGGTGAATATCTGGAGCAGTGGGAAGGCAGGGGAATTGAACCTGTGACCCTCCTGCTGCAGGTCCAACTCCTTCACCTCACACCCATGAGTGGGCAGGTAGGCCTGTCACAATAACAAATTTTGTTGAACGATGAATTGTCCCAGACGTTATTGCGATAAACAATAATATTGTCGCTTTGAGACCATTTTCAACTAATATAATGATAATGGCATAATGATGCAGGTATAGCCTTTCAAAAATCAACAAACTTTCATTTCTAAAGATTTTTTTACACTGAAACTGAAAGAATTTTTGAATAAATAAACAAAACAACCAACAACAATAAATAAAATTGACTTTCAGTCTCTGTTAACAAAAAATGCACTTAAAGAAAAAAACAAACATAACCAAAAACAATAACTAAAATGGAAATAAAAACTATACACAAACGAAAAAATAACTAAAATGAATTTTCAAGTCTGTAAACAAAATTGCACTTCAAAAAAATGATTGCGCTCATTTTCATTTATCACGTGATTAACTATTTTATTGCTTATTGCGACAGGCCTACATGAGTGCACCTCATATTCACAAACAATATAAGACTACTCTAGCATTGAAAGCACCCTCATTAATGTAAACTACCATGAACTGAATGAACGAGAATCTTGACAGACAGATATTGTGTAGATACATAAACACATACACACAATCACACACGTGTATACATAAACACATACATGTATACACATGTTTATACATCTTGTAGATATACAAATACACACACTCACAAACACACACACACACACACACACACACACACACACTTACAGGCATACCCGCAAGTAACCATGTACACACACACACACACACACACACACACACACACACACACACACACACACACACACACACACACGCACACACACCTGTGGTTGATTATACGATGGATCATCATCCATTCAGGCTTGATGCCGTAGCGGAAATACTTCTCTTCCAGCACGGCAAACTGCGGGTCCTTGGCCCGCCGCTTCTCGCTCTTGGCCATCTCCTCCTCGTTCCCCGAGCCGTAGTCCAGGCTGGGGGGCTCGTCCATGTCTGTCTTGCGCTGGTAGTTCCGGAACATGACCGAGTGGAAAATCTCCAGCTGGACACAGAGGAAAGAGGAAGACAGTGAGATTATCACTGTGACAGAATGATTCAGAATGAAATACTTGAAGGTGGAAAAATAATGTGTTTTAAAACACATTCTGTGTGCATGTGGCGTTTTGAAGGGTGAGCCTAAAGTTTTCATTCAGATATTAATGACAGACAGATACAGAAAGCAATACTTCTGTGTGCATGTGGTGTTATCAAGAGTAGCCCTTAAATGTCACTCCATTTCAATTCATACACATTGTTTCAGGATCTCAGTGACTAGTGTACTCTTAAAGTAATGACAGTACAGAGAAATAAAAGATTTTAATGGTGGATGCGGTGCAACTGTATGAGTTGCAACTTTCTTTACCACTGTAGTAAGCGAAGCCCCAGTTTTAAAGGAGAATATCTATGACATGTATGTTCGTGTTAACGTGTGTGTGTGTGTGTTATAATTCATTGTTCACACACTTTTCTGTGGGTTTCATTGTTCCTTTCCATTGCTACATTCCTATACACTCTTCCAACTGGACACAGAACAAAAGGGATACAGACAGGTATTAACAACAGAAATATACAAAAAAGGAATACTTGAAGGTGGAAAACACAGACGGTGTTGCAAAGACTCAGGGAAGTGAGTCCTTCTTTTTCTTTGTCTGTAGAAACATTGTGAAATGTGAAAAATTTGAAATGTGTAATGAGAAAAAAATCTGTGTACATGCGGCGTTTTGAAGAGTGAGCCTTGAGTTTTACTACAGTTTTTAATAATTCAGGAGCTCAATGAATAGCTTTCTCTTAAATAAATGACAATGCAGAGAAAAAAACAGATTATGTTAGTGTATGAGCTGACTCAGCTACAACTTTTTTGCCCACTGTAGAGATCGAGAGAAATCCCAGTTTTACAGTGGAAAGTCTGTGACGTGTCTTTGTGTAAACCTGTATGTAAGTGTCTCATAATTCCTTGTTCCCACATCTGTGTGTGTGTCATTGTTGCTTGCCATGGATGCCATTGTTGCTACACCACTACACAATTCTTGCCATTCCCTACCTATACTCACTCTCTCTCTCTCTCTCTCTTCTCTCTCTCTCTCTCTCTCTCTCTCTCTCTCTCTCTCTCTCTCACCTGCAACTCTGTGATCCAGGTGCAGTGCCAATAGGACTGTCCTGCAAGCTTCACGAAGAACTCCCTCTCCGGCCGCCCCTTCATGGGGGGCGGAGGAGGTGCATCTGGGGGGGCGTCGGGAGGAGGCGGGACAGGAACCGGAGGAGGAGGCTCGCCCCACCGCCAGTGCAGAATCTTCTGGACACGCCCTTTGATTGGCGGGCACTGTGAGAAGGCAGAATTAGCACCAAATCCAATTTTTGGTAAGATGGCAAGTAAAGTATTGCACCATCCTAACATAAGATTTTTAAAAATTTTACAGTTAAGATAATTAGATTATGTGATAAATAATTCATCAAAGATAATAAAATCGTATCAAGACATGACAATTAAGAGATTACATTACAGAAACAAAACTTTAGAAGCAACCTCCTTGCTACTGATTAACGATGAACTCTGATTAGACAAGCAAGGCTGTCACTTACCGTGCAACGCGGGCACAGCCACTCCCCATTGGGTATCTCGGGCAGGGGCGGGTTGAGGCAGTGAATGTGATAGGAGGACGGGCAGGAGTCGCAGCAGAGGAGTTCGCCCCCGTCCTTGCACACGCGGCAGAACTCCATGTGGTCATCGTCCTCATCCTCGTCCCCGGCTGCTGCTGCAGCCGCCGCTGCCACTGCCCCCGTGTCCGCCGCCTCCTCGGCCTCCTCCTCGAACTCCTCAAAGTCCTCCTCCTTCGCCTCCCACTGGATGCCCTCCTTCTCCTAAACAGAGAGAGGGACAGACATACAATCCTACATAACATGTACAGAATATTTGTATTATGTGCGATGCACAGAATAGATTGTGTTTATATCCAGAGCTGTCAATCCCTAGCCTGGTAAACCAGCCCCTCGTACTTCATTTCATTTTGTACAGAGGGTCTGGCGGTGCTTTCATCTTGGCAGTCTTGACATTGCTGCATTAGGTAGATTTTTTTCCTAGCCAATCAGCGAACAGAGGGAACAGAGGGTTTGTGAGCAATGACGTTGACTTTGTGCACTACGTTGCCTTTGTGCACTACATTTGAATTGTTGTGCATAGGCAGGCTAATTGCATAATTGTATGGGTAAAAGCGGAGCCTTTTCTTTTAAACTTCAGCAGAGCCCACACCTCCAGGAAGAAATAGTTTCTTAATACAGCACTCTCAGACCCTTTCTGCAAAATGAAATGAAGTATGAGGGGCTTGTTTATGAGACTAGCCAATCCCTGCTTTGGAAAAATAAAAACCCTGCTATGTATTCCTTCTGCCTATGCCGGTAATTTCACTAATTTCCTGATCTAACCTGTCTGATGATTCGTGTGTTCATTGGGACCAGCTGGTTTAGAATCTTGGTTAGATTTGGTTAGATGGTTAGATCTTATATGTGTTACTTTCTGAAGCCAGGATAGACTAGCCTGGTAAACCAGCCCCTCGTACTTCATTTGATTTTGTACAAAGAGTCTGGCAGTGCTGTATTGAGAAAAGTCAATGGCAGCACAGCCAGACCCTCTGTACAAAATGAAATGAAGTACGAAGGGCTGGTTTACCGGACTAAGGATAGACATCTCTGCTTATATCCATATCTTTGGATGTAATAATATTAATTAGGTCCTGCAATAAGGACTACTGTATTATCAAAGTAAAGGGGGGCATTATGAAACTGTAAGTCTATGTAACTCAGTAGTATGCCTGCAAGCACTGCATAGCATTTAGTCATGCAATAACAAGGTACACCAGTATGTGTATATGTTATTGAGCTTTAGCAATAGCGTTATTGAAAAGTTCATGCCAGATGACTGAATCCTGCAGGCACCGCTGATGACTATGCTGTTACCTCTTGCACTTTTAGACCTCTTGTACTTAATTACCATTCGCATCCCACTGCATCAGCCCTTTGGCCCAGCAGTTAAAAAAGTCTACCAGCACTCTTAGGTACCCTTGAACCCAACATCACTCTGCTTTATTCACATGGGTAGTAAAATATGAAATAGCACAACTTGGCTGTTATTTCATCTCATCATATCATGAATTCCCGTTGTAGGCTTGTGGCACATGTAATCACGATTCATATCCCAGTACACATGTACTTTTGGCCTTGAAGTCGAGGCACTTTATTCGGTTCCTCATTCAGAATATCTCTGTAGCTCTACTGATGTAGCACAATATGAAAAAGTGTATTCTGATTTTAGTCATTTACATGCAAACTTACAATAGAAAATAGGGATATGAGTTGGACAAACTAATTTGTTTTGACACTGGACATAAAGAATGACATAAAAAATAAATCCATCAGGTAACCCATAGACAGATGACTATCAGAGCACATGAAGCCTCTGAAAGTACATTTGATGTTTTCAAAGCATAATATCTAAACATTAATGTCAACACCAAACTAATATCAGGGAACTGAACAGAGGGCTAATCATGGGTAGAGATTACTACTGTCCAGTACATGATGGTCTATAAGCTAATGCATGTAACATGAAGAATGAATGTGCCTTTAATTTAACACACGTGTGCTAATGGCTGCGGACACTGAAAGAGAACAGGGCTGTAACCAAGGGGAAAGTGAGGAGGACTCCAACTAAATCAAGGAAACTAAATCAAGGGAAACCTACACCCCACCTTCCGAGAAACTGAATCTATAAAGCAGTGGCTGCCAAAACTCTTCCTAGAGAGAGAAGAACGCCTTGCAGGGACAAAAAAACACTCTGCGTCACTCTGCACCCTTCCCATTAGAGAGTCCTTTTCAGCTAAACCCCCAGGGCGCTGGACCAGCAACATGGAGCAAAGGCCAGCAGGAGGCCCCTGGAGAGCGGCCTAAAAAAAGGGGGCCTTTGAGGTGCCTGTGTGTGGGGAGCAGTGATCGGCAACCTGGCTTTCAGAGCTACACTCCAGTACCATGTTTGTTCCATCCAAAACCAGCTTTTAGCACAACTCTTCAGTCAGGCAGAGGCAATATTTAGTGAGTAGAGGAGCAGAACCAGGTGATATGAAATGTGTGGTACTGGGTTGTAGCTTCTGGATCCAGTCCAGAGTAAAAATCCTGTCATGTATTTTTCTGCCTGTGGACACAGGTGATTTCACTAATTAGCCAATCTACCTGCCTGATGATTTGTGTGCTCATTAGGATCTGCTGGGTCAGGAAATTGTTGGATCAAAGGTGTGGCAATTGTGTGTGGTTGTGTGGTTTTTACTTTCTACAGCAGGGATTGGCACCTCTGTAGGGGACCCTGGATTGTGTGTTAATGTACGTACAGATCAGGAGCGACCAAAGCAAACAGGTCGCCGAAGTCGCTGAAGAAGCTTCGCTGTTGAATTCACTTTGCTCACTCATGACCTATCATTTGAAATGTTGGATTTAGCTCAGTAATTAACGAACATTGGTAAATCTATATATTGTGATTGGTTTTCGACGAATCACGTCATAGCTCATTACCATAAAGTTAACTGACTTTTAATTCTCTTTTTCGCTCTGGTCCACTAATTCGCTTTGCTGTAGGCGAATTCTCTTTGTTCACCCAGTTCGCCGACTCTCCATAGAGAAATAATGACTTCCGTCACTATGGTTGCTTCTGATGTGAAGGGGGAGATCTGAGAGCGAGGTGTTCGAGGTAACGACACACTCACGCAGTGTGGGCAGCTCCACTTGCCGGCGGGGGCCTTCTCCAGCTCGGGCTCCAGGCAGACCAGGTGGTAGGCGCGGGGGCAGGTGTCGCACAGGATGATCTCGCCGCCCTGCTGGCACACCTCGCAGTAGTCCTGGTGGTCCGTCTCATAGCCATCGCCGTCCTCATCTCCCAGCACTGGTTCAATGACAGAAGAGTCAAAGTTATGTATAATGTTAATGAAAGTGAAAGCCAGTCCCATTGGTCATTGTGATCACACGGTACATAACAGCGCACACAATACTTTAAAGCTAGAAAATATGAAGGCAACACACTGCAAGGATCTTTTTACATTGGTCTGACTTGCACTATTTAAGTAACATATGTTAATAATACTTGAAAAGATACAAATAGAAAAATAGCGCAAGTTAACCCGCGTAAAAAGATCCATAGAGTGTACCTGACTACTAAATATTATATTGTGTTAAGCATACGACGACTGCAAAACATCTACAGTAAGTCAGTTATAGTTATGCTTGCCAAAAAACTAAGCAGAGCTGGTATTAAAAGGTGACATGGTCTCACAGGCTGTTGAACCTCTTCTCACAGTGGCTTAACACACATCAGATTTCAATCCAGCATGACAGTTGTAAAGATATGAAATTATAAAGGACTCAGAAACAGATCTTACAGTAAGTGGGTTTTTTTCACCTAAGGACGTTTTTGGGAAAAAAAAAACTATTAAGATCTGGCCTTTGTCTCATACTTCTTCAATTTAACTGCTAAAAGGCAGTGTCCAGTGAATCCTAATATATGTCCGATCTAAGCTTAACTTAAGACCTTAAAATAGTCACCTACTGTTCTTTCTCTTCCCAGGGGAGTTTAGGAGAAGCAGACCAGAAGTCAATAAGATCTTATTTATTTTTGAAAGAGAAAGATACCACTATTGCAAGGAATAATATGTTCCCTCCGGGTAGACTCCATTCACTTCTATATGGTGAACATAAAATGAAACTGAAAGTGTGATACTATCAGTGTGAGGATGTGTCACATTATCACTTTGTGGGTGCTGTCTGTTGTATGGCACCGCCGACACTCACTGTGTATAGCATAGTTTACATTATCATCTTGTCCAAATCTAATTATTTCTAATAAAAATGGGCCACTGTTGTTATGTTCTAAAAAAATTATTAAATGACTTTTGTTTTCTATAAATGGCACTAAGGTATACACAGTATAAGGGCAAACAATAAATGCAAAGACACACAAAGTTATGAAATTGTAGGCTATGGGCCTTGTGCAATTACTGCAATCAAAGTAAGTGACATCTCTCATCCATACCCCCCTTGTTTGCGAATAATATAATTTACTCTGCAGCTACACAGTCTGTCAAATGCTGGTTGCAAAGCATCAATGTGGTGACTGCAGTAAGTACCTGACCAAGAAATGAGAGCACACATGTTTTTACACTGCATTCTTCTCTCTGAAAACTTCTATTTTTGCACTGTGGAAATGAGCATCAAATTACAATGCAGTGAAAGAAACTGCAATGCCTTGACACACACACGCACCAAGTGCCAGCAAAAAACACACACACACACTCACTCACACACACACACACACACACACGCACACACACACACACACACACACACACATACACATACACACAAACACACACACACACTGGATTGCGTGCTTTTAACGTGATTACTCTTTGTAATGCTTCTGCATTATGAAAATCACCTATGTGAGCGTCTGGGTCCAAACACCCTGGGAACACTATTTAACTAACCAAACCTAAACCAACTGATCCTTCATGCTAACACGCCAACAACCAATTAGCTCACAGTTCGTCATCTTGGAAACCTACTCGCAACAACAAAATAATAGCACAACAACTGAACAAAGAGTGTCACTTTACAACAGATCAAAGTCCTCTTAGAAACAGCAATGCTTATAGCTGTGCCACCATCATCAAGTAAGTGTGACTATAATTATTAGAGGTGACATCCTCCAAACATATGCATCCATTGTTCAGTATTGCACTACTGCAGTTCAAACTACATAGTTTTTATTACTATTAAATAGAAAGACAGAGTAGGCCAAACATATGGGACATATTTTAAATGCTTCTGTCTAGAATTATGAAAAAATGACATTAAATACCAAACATATTTGTTGTATCGGCCTAACTGACATTCAGAAGTTTATGAAACGTCGGCTAATGTGCATGGACACGACTCTGGCCGCGAATTAAAGACATCTTTTATGTTGGGGTAGATATGGCAAACCAGCTTTGTTTTTACAAAAACGCAGCCAACAACATTTCAAACTGTAGACCTAAATTAAAAACTATGAAGATGTCATTAAACAGTGTCAATAGAAACATCAACAACGTTAAAATTAGTGAATACTGTCTATGATTAGTCATACCCTACATTTCATAAATTCCTGATTGTCAGGTACACAACACATATGTGCTGTTTTTACTCTATATCAGCTTTATAATCCAAGACATACACATTTTAAATGTGTGTTGTATTTGTGGCCCAGCCTGTTTATTCCACTCAAGGGTGGCTGGTATGTACCAAATTTACAATAGCTATTGAGACATTCCACCTAGCACACACAGCATGTGCAAAATGCTGACAGGTAGAATTGAAATCTTTTCCACTGAACACCTTTTTGATATTTAAAGTTCACGCTTATGCACACTTTTCTACAGCTGAGCGATTTAGACACATGATGTACCCATGTACATTAATAAACATGGGGACAAACACATAAGCACACACACACATTACAACACACACACACACACACAATTATGCATGCACGTGCGTACACACACACACACACACACACACATTCTGCCTGCACTTCTGAAATGTCGTCATGAGGACAAACACATATGCATATACACACCGACACACATCACAAAACCAGCTCTGGACTACTAAACCACTTATCACATGACAATGAGAACTACTGCAGACTTAACACACTTCCACAAAAAGAAAAACACACAGCACACTGTGAAAAAAACAGAACTATGTCGGTTTTCATTTTCAGTTTTGCTGGGTTTGACGACATGGCCTGAATAGGGTAAGTATATATATATATAACCATAAGCCTGCACCTACCCGGACAACCACAACCTTAACTAACAAGTTCCTTTGTGTGAAACACTGGAGCCTTGGCCTAACTGGACTGCCTACTGCCGCCTCTGACTCACTTCAATACACATGCTGTTTGAGATCTGCTATGCAACTGTGCAAACAGATACTGCTTGTATTACTCACACAAGAAAACCCTTGATTAGAAGTTGAATCACTGGCTGTAGTTTGGAAGTAGAGTGCATTCGTTTCAATGACTGAGCTTAATGGGTGACAAGACGCAATTGCAAAGGGAATCAAGGATTCAAAGCTCACTCATCTAGACAAAAATAAAAAGCTGATGCTTCCTCCACAATCCTCTTAAAAGCATTTTACTATCAAAAAAAGTCAAATCACCACCAAAATCGAATCACTTTTAAGTTGGCCCATTTTTGACCTACCCTGAAAATTCCATCCATAACCTTTTGAGTTATGTTGCTAACTAACTAACAAACAAACAAACAAACAAATGCCGGTGATTACATAACCTGCACTGGCGGAGGTAAAAAGATGTACAAAGACAAACAAGTCAACAACAAACTCTTTTTCACAGTCCGGACAGGTTTGTTTCTAATTTGAATCATCACATCGAAAAAGGAAACGCGTAAGCATGGGAAGCCATCTTGTCTTACTTTTCTTCTTCTTCTTGGGCCGCCCTCTCTTGTTCTTTTTGACGCGGCCGGAGCTGTCGGAGCGCACCGAGGAGCTGTGCACACTGGAGTTCTCCTGCTCCGAGTCGTCGTCGTCCACATCCTCACTCTAACAGGACAGTAAGAAGTATATGGAGTCATACTTTCGTACCTCACTCTAACGGGACAGTAAGAAATATACAGAGTCATACTTTCATACCTCACTCTAACGGGACAGTAAGCATACCATTTGCATACCACTTTTAATTACAGCATTAAAAACAGCATGTATTTGCCTTTTTATATTTGCTAATGTTAAAGATATGTATACTTTAGCCACCTTTGTTACTGCTGAGTATACTGTTTACCTACTTTTCTATTTACCACTACGGGACTTTTCATAAGCAAAGACAGGCACATTTATGGCCCGGTCAAATAGAATGCTGCTTTCTGATTGGCTGGCGGGGTGTGCATTAATTTCGTCGAACTGTTGAACTATGGAAAGTAGTTCTAAAATTCTGGCATTAAGTTTAAGCACCGTTCCATAATAATGCTTAATGATTTAAGCATAATGACTAATCCCGTGGAATGCACACCTCGAAGGCTGTTATCCCTTACATATAACACGAGTACACAGAGAAGCACATACCTAACGACCACACAAGTAAACAAGTCCACTCACTGAGCTGCTCTTCTTCCTCTTGGGCCCCAGGGCTCCTAGTTTGATGCGCAGCGGGGCCATCTTCTTGGCCTTGGCCTTGGCCTTCTTGTCAGGCACACGTGGGCTCTTGCTTCGTTTCTTGTAGCCCGGGCCTGTATGAAAACAGGCAACTGAATGCTGGTGGCTAATGTATTTGATTACAATGATAATAATCTCACAGTTATTACAGAACTTATGAAATCCGACAGGCGGGTAAATGCACTCGGTATAAAAAAAATAAATGTGCATGGTTTGCATGTTTTAAAATATAACAGTTCTAAAAATGGAAAGAGATACGGAATGTTGTATAAAGGAGTAGATTCCAAATTGAAGCAAGGTGCTCTTGAATGTGGTTCTTAATTCTTATTCCATGTGGGGGGCCTACTTAAGGCAACACTCGTACCAAGTCAAAGAAATTAGGGCTAAAAAACGTTTCTTTAAAGCCGGGGCATTGTTAAAAAAAACTGGGTCCATTAGGTTGTAATGGCGAGAAGCAGTTCCAAACAGGTGGGAATTCTGGTTCCTTCTGGTAATTGTCTAGGAATTGTGAATGAAACAATCGAAAAAATAATGCGTCCTGTGGTCTCACCCACCTTTGCCCTCTTTGGTTTTGGCCTTGCGCAGCGGGGGAGGCTGGGGAGGGGGTTCTGGGGAGGGGGCGGTGGCCGCGGAGACCTGCTCGGCTACGGCTGCGGCGGCTGCTGCTGCAGCTGCTGCCACGGCGGCGGCGGAACCCTTGAAGGGGTTGTTAAAGCTGAACTCCCGCCACTTTGCCCCCAGGATGGTCATCATCTTGGACATGGGGATCTTGGGATTCTTTTTGGCTATCATCGGCCTATGACAGGGGGGAAAAGTGGGCCAATGACTGAGAGAACTTGCCTTTTAGGGGGTTGTAAACTGGGAAAAGAAGGACACCGCTCTGTACTCTTAAGATCTTAGAACATCTAAGAGTATCCATGTTGTTGTATACATTATATAGTTCTTCACTAAAATCACAACAAACTGGAAAGGTACCCTGGAAGCATCTACAGATAGTTCTTAATGAGAGTAGTAACTAATATAATAACTGATTAATTCCAGCATAGTTTTTTCAGTATATCCTGTTTTCATATTCTAATGGGGTGCTGAGCCCAAACTACATAATGTTCTATGTACTGGCTATTGGCAATAAGCCTGTATAATATTACTTTCAATGCCATGTTACTCTTTGCGGTCTGCTGGCTGTCTATATGTGGACTCACAGCTCATAAGTCTGTCACATAATGGGAAGCAAAATGGCCTGGGCTTAGCTACACACCACTCTGGCCAATTAGCACACTCCATTACGGGAGAAGAAGAGAGGGAGGTATTTGATTGGTTGTGGTGCTCAAATGGAAACAACCTTTCACCAGTAGCCACCAGGACCTGACCTTTAAATACCATTAAAAACAATATAACAAGCCTGCACCCTACGTCAGACTAGCCCGGGGCTAAAACAAAAAGATCGCAGCACTCCCTGCGAAACCTCTGATGTTTAATTGACAAATTTGATTTGCCGTGCATCTGCACATGCACGAAGCCTGCAGTGTACTTAATAAATGAATGACAACGCAATACATTATCCAGTAGATGGTTCTATCCAGATCTACATCATTCAAAAGGTTTTCCACTCAGTCTTTCATTTAGCCTACTCCAGAGTAAGCACTAGAATTCTGGACAGGACAGCACTTCTAAAAGGCTAAGCTACAGCTCTATCACTGGCAACAGTGTCACTAATCTATGCATCCCCTCCAGGCCACTGCCTACTGAAGTTCATCACTGTCCTCACCGCCCTCTGTGAGAATAGATACCTGGCACCTCTAAAGTGCCAACAGAAAAAGACTGCAAGGGTAGAAACTGACTGCCCTTACAGGAAAACTGAGGCTGCAAATGCGAGACCAGTTAGAGACCACAGATGCAAAATCTAACATCTTGACTTCATATAATCACATATAAGTACCTTGCCCTCTAAGCCTCTCCATTATACCACAATAACAAAGCAGCTGGGCAGGCACCTCTGAACACTAAACCCTGTGTCAACTTCACCTACTAAATTACTGGATGCAAGGCATGCCCCTGATTTATGAACAAACCCAAGCTAAGTGTGCAAGCTTTCACACTTCCCAATTTCCCATTGGCTCTCACCTCATGAACTGGCTGAAAGCCTTGTAGTTGGTGAGTGTGCGGTAGTCCTCCTCAGTGAAGGTGTGATCCACATCTTCTAGGCCCCAGTCTCGAGCCAGCTGGGCCGAGGTCTTCTGTTCCACAGGTTGCTGAGAGAGAGAGAGAGAGAGAGAGAGAGAGAGAGAGAGAGAGAGAGAGAAAATGGCAGGCCCAGTTTTGAAATAGTCTGCTTTGAGAAATGTGCCACGGATTTCCACTGCTGTTGTTATTATGTGTCCCAGTGCATCGCTAGATTTTATAACGCAGCACAATTCATTTCATGTGATGTGCCAATGAAAAGCAGAGACAAACAGAATTGTGGTTTCCACCTCACATCCCAACCAGCCTACAAGCTATTCTTTCACTTAGCAGTTGCGTTCTCGGAATCAAAAACCCCATGACGACATCAGCCTACTACTAGGCCCACTACCAGGCTAACTCACTAAGGATACATCCATATTAGTCTATTTTCACAGTTTCAGAATTAAACGATTTCTGTCCACACATACCGTTTTGACTTTTGTACACTGCCCTTTTGAAATGGCTCTGTCACTGGCGTCATTTCTGTTACGGTTCCAGAGACCGAACAACAACACACTAGTGTGGATGACAGGCAGAAATGTGACAACTCTGTTGTACAGGATACCACCATCACTCATTATTATTTAACCTATTAATATCTGAGAACTTTAGAGGAATCTGACTATAGGTACAGAAAATGCATTGCTTGAGGTAAAAAACATGCTAAAAGGTAAAAATCACTAAAGGTGATGATACATGGGGCAAACATTTGCCTGCTGCTGATCTAAGTTCTCCTGATAAAAATGTGTTGCCAAATGTGAGTGATAAAGTGTCCAAACTGCCTATCTGTTGGTAATGTTGTCCAGCAGCATTGCTCAAAACGATGATGTATCATCTTAAATAGTTCACTGGTATGGCTGTATATATTTATTACTTCAAGCTTCAATGAATGCTAGGTACTGTGCAGGTTTTTGTAGGGTTACCTATAACCATGTGTATACAAGGCCATCTTTGATGGGTTCTTTTAGTCATTAACTGAAGTCATGAAAACTTTGTTTTTACAAAGGGCCAGTATTACATTTTCAATTATAGCTACATTTCACACAATGTAGCTTCATACATATGGAAACATTCTTACCTTTACAGTTTCCTCCTGGGCACTGTCGCCATCCTCTTTCCTCTTCTTTTTTGTCTTTTTCTCTTTTTTGTCTTTGTGTTTCTTCTTTTTCTTCTTTTCTCCTCCAAAATCACTGGCACCACTGTCAGAGTTCTCACCAAAGTCTCTTTCTGAGTCCCTCTCTACATCGCTTTCCTACAAGGGGTGAAAGAGGTGAAAGATGTCTATCTGTTACTACCATACCTCCACTCCCAGCTAGACAGGGGACGTTTGCATGGTTCTGCATTAACAAGTCACTATTAATGTAATTATCAATGGGAAGAGAGGAAAATTTGTATTATTTCACAGGGCCCATTTTAGCGACCCCCTTGTCTCCACCAAACAGTCAAAACATTTCTGACTGTTCTTAGTAACATGAACTTACAATTTTTTTGCGTTTCCGGACTTTGGCCACCTTGCCATCCTTCTCCTTGTCCTTCTTTTTTGTCTCCTTCTTTTTCTTGGGGCCTCGCTTCTTCTTCCCAAAGGTGTCTCTGTCTGACGTGTCCCCCCCATCTTCGCAGTCATCTGCGGGGGGAGGGTGGCAGATTTTTTTTTTTTACAGGGATCAAGCGAAAGGCAAAGGAGGTGTCAGAGGTTGTGGCTAAATCACACTGACAATAATCCCCTTTCAGAACTGTGAATGATCCACTTAGTCGCTTCCCGGTGCAATTAAGGGCAACAATGATAAAGCTCGCGTGGGCCCCAACTGAGGGGTCGCCACTGTGTGTGTTTTGTCATTGTGGCATTGTGGTCGGTGGCACCTCTGACCCTTCAGCCCTGGGAAGTTAATCCTGAAGACCACAGTTAAGCGTCTGAACTTAATAAAGGCTGACAGCCTATCATATTGTCTCAATTAGTGACAGAAATTTACTGAAAGGAAAAGTGACAACTGAGCAAGTGTAAAGGTTATTTATATGCATGCACCAAAAACATTTAAGCAATATCAGGCAACAACACAATTACATGATATAATGAATGCAGTGAATGAATGAAGAACAATATCCACATTTGAGACAATAGGTTACAGATCTCTGATCAACACATAAAAAGCCTGTAAAATTACTTTTTAATGTTTATGACATATGTGTCCTTTGAGAAAGAGCAATATCTCTATTTTTTGAGTCTTGGCGGTTTGAAGTCAATGCATGCTGACACGGGTAGCGGCCAACGGAGCTGTTGTGTCTGAGGCGAGGGGGGAAAACTTAACCCGAAACAATCGCATGTGGCCGCCATTGTACTTGATAAATTAGTTCGATTTTATTGTCTGCCTTTGTTGGTAAGACGCAGTGCTCGTGAAGGCAAAGCTCGCCACATTTTCCCTCGCTCTGCTGCAGAGAGCTGCCAGAGGCGGCAGCAACACACACTCGGGGTTCGGTGATTGCGAGGCCGCAAGGCGAAGCTAACCAACGACACGATTCCCTCCCACCGTCTATTCCCACCTGGGACCGACCACCGCACCGACCGCTGGCGGAGGTCGCAGGGGGTTACCAGGGCAGAGAGAGACATATGCTAATTGAATTGCGCACTTGTTAGACTGGGTTTATGCGCTCTCAGAAGCAGGCCAAGCTCGATTTCCTTGAAAACAGAAACACCTACGAATCTGCAAAGCCTACGTCTATGACCCTACAAAATAAATACATTGGTTTGCAATGGACCGAAATAATAAAGTTAGGTATTAAAGTTATTCCCATGTTTCATGAGCACACGGAAACAACTGTACGTTTCTTTCAATCTATACTACATGTGGCAAAGGAAATAAGTTTGTTTAATCAGCATGTTTGTTACCATATGATTACCCCTATAAATGCCATTAGATCATTTCTTTTATTTTTTTTTTGCAATATTCGTTGTCAAGAAAATGCATAATGTCCTCTAATTTAATTGCTTTTAATTTGCCTGTGATCAGGCACCACGCATCGTTTAAGACTGTTACCTCCACTATGTGTTATTCTTTATAAACATGATTTCTGGAGTAATGCAGTTGTTTAGGTAAAAGATTTAAACATCATCTCAGTATGGCATATGGTAGAGAACTAAGCTACTCTCAAAAACAAGGCAGGTTCTAGAAGTTTTAGCAAAGCACATAAATGTCCTGCAACGAACCATCGTTGTCAGAGTGCGACAGTGGGTAGGGACAAGTTTATTTATTCTGTCACAACACTTCTTATGTCTCAATCAACCGGTAGTCTAGTCGTTATACCTCGCAGTGACAATTCAACTCATTCAAACGGGTACTACTGAAGGGTGTGGGGTCCATGTTTTCTGCCTATCTAAGGTGGAAGGCGTAATAACCTCCGATGCAACCCTTCAATATAAGTCAGTATATAAAAACGAATGGTTAATAGCATCTATTTTACAAGCAACGAACACAGAAGAACGTGAACTTGGCGGAATAATGCAGGAAGGACCAGCGGGTGCCATGTCAAGTTTGGCTAAACTTGGTTTTCAACTCCAAATAAACCCTAAGCTAGCACGCGTTATTGAAAAGTACGGGCATGGAAGTAACCTGGTGACATCTTTGCAAGGCACTAAACTATGCAACAATGTGTTGTAAAGCTTTCTGATAACACTTTCAGAGACTGTTTTGGCGTATGTGAGAATGTGTTTGTGTTTTGTATGCGCGCTCCCGTGTCTTTCGCCAGTGTTCCTACTGTACCTGGCGCGGCTAGTGTTGCAGTTTCTCTAGGCGCCGCCGGCGAGTTTATGTCGCTTGCGTTCTCGTCTAGGTCTCCGTCGTCCTCTTCTTCTTCATCAAAATCTCCTCCCTCGGAATTAGCCAACATGCCCTCATCTTCCTCACAGGAGCGTAGAGGAGAGGACATTATATTCCTGTCACCGACCCCGTCCTCGAAATCAAAAAGAGTGTTCCTCCCGAATAATGATATTTATTTAATATTCAAATCGACACACAAAAAAGTGGGGGGCGTTTTGGAATATTTTACACTACAAGGCAGAGAAACAAAGATGGCCGCCCTTATATTTATTTTTTAACAACCCCCCCAATAAGAAAAATCCCCTTACATAAAAAATGGCTGACTATATTATTTCAGAACGCCCCCCTCCTTCTCCTCCTTTCTCTCGCACTCTCTCTCTTTCTCTCTCGCACTCGCTCTCCTCTCTCCCCTCCCTCTTCAAAAATATTCACATTGTTACAAGACAGGGGTGTATAGCTTAGTGTAAGTTGCATTGTAACATGTTTATTTTTTCTTCAATCTGTCACGAAGTGAGACTTGCCTGCTGACTGGCTCTCCATCGAGAGTACACGCGGATGGCTCGCGCACTATGGCTGCACTGCAGCGCGCCACTCAAATCTAACAAATATGGCTACCTTAATATTCTTAAAGGCCCCCACCGTAGTATAAAAAATATTTTAGAGCAAGGGGTTGTGTGATGGGAGGTTGAGAAGGGGGTTGGGGAAATCTGCCGCAGCCATGCCCATACTTACATCAGATTGTATTGCTTAAAAATTAACCGTTTGCGGTGAGGCTGAAACAGGCTTAAGAGCACATTTTTTACTAAATGTGCTGGATCTATAATAAAATGAAATACATTTTTTAGTCATTTTTCTACTAAATTCAACAAATGACCAAATTATAAAATAAAAACACAACAGGCTGGCCTTATCTTATCAGACTGATTCTGTCATTGCAGTAGCATAAATGGCAACAGGACTGGGGTTGGGTACAATTGTGGTTAACTCTTGAGTGTACTAAACAGAAATACACCAGACAAAGTTCAAAAGTAAGACATGTGAACAGGTATTAAGCCAATACTAGCCTACATTTAAACTTGTGAATGGCTGTTGCCAGAATGCAATTTTTCTAAAAGTTTTAATTTTAACAGGTGTATCATTCCCTGCTTTAAAACAATATATGTTGAATGAAATTTCTTAGCCAACACTTCCCAGTTCACTTCATGAACATTATATGGATCATAACACAAATAAGTATTTTTGAAAAAGCAAATAGACTTCTGTAAGATGACAGATTTTGTCTGACTTAAAAGAAATATAATTGCTGCCACAACGAGGCATGGCAAAGAAAATGGCCCACAGCATGCAGACATACAAATTAGAGTCACACTAAAGAGAGCGGGTGCTTGAGACAAGCTACTGAATAACATAAGAAAAAATATCACCATGGCAACCAGTTGACTGTATTATTCAGAGGTTTTATTGCACACCATTATTTCCATTTATTTTATTATTTACTCGCACAATGTCGTCAGATGCTGCAGTAAGACACTGGAAAATAGCATATGGCAGCAGGAAATAACAATATGGATGCATGTGTGCGCCAGAATAAAACAAAATGTGGCTCTAATCTTATGTGGTGATATGTTTTTTTGTATAGGCTGACTTGCTTTCTCATGAATGCGCATGGTATTTTTCCATGACAGTCTTGCCAGGTCAAAATTCAGTCAGGTCATTGTTAAAGTATAGACATATAGATTCTGTGAAGAGATCCTGGTCCAAGCGACACTGGTAAAAGTTCTCGTCCTCATCGAAGATGCCATTCTCACACAGAGTCTTGCTCATGTCCAGGGTTACGTGGTTGTGCTTCCAGGTGTAGCTGGCAGCGTGAGAATTGTATCGTAAGTAGCGCTGAAGGATCTCGTCCAAAGTCTCCTCCGAGCACACCTGTACAGGAATAAAATAATCAGAGCTGCTGACTTTCCTCTGTTTTTCTTTTTAAAAAAAAACATCTTTAATCCAGGGAGTGCAAAGGCCTTCAAGATGGGGGGGGGGGGGGGGGGGCAAAGGAATTTGTTTATAGGGATCCAATGAAAATGCCCAGCTCAAGACCATGTGAGGGGAAAGAAAGGAAAAGAGAGGAAAATTAGCAGTGAGCGGGAAAGAGAGAGGAGAGATGGAAAGAGTTAGAAAAGGCGGGGACCAAGTGAAGAGTGGGGTGGGGGTGGAGAGACACTGGAAAAAACGAGAGGAATGGATAAAAAAAAGTGAACGTCTTACACTAAGCCTCTGGCCCAAGAGAAATTCACTGGTGCCAGATGGGGCACTTGGCATGAGCCTGTGACCATACCCTGCCTCCCCTCCCCACCCCCACACACCCCCCCTTTCCCCCCTCCTCTGTGCCGGACAACTAGACTCACCTCCCAAACCTGCCTCCTAACACACACACACACACACACACACACACAAAAACACACTCTCACTCATACACACTGAACTTCTAAGCAGGGCGGGTGGTGTGTAGCCCCAGGGGAGGGAATCACTGAGACCCAGCTTGGGCAGAGTTGTACGCCCGGAGGCTCGACATCCCTCTCATTTCCCCCTGTCATGCTGGACACAAGTCAGAGGAGGAACATGAGCAGGGAGCTCAGTAGTGGGGAAGGGGTGCAGGGGGAACACAGCACAGGGCTTCAGTATGGTGGCAAGAGGAGGAGGCAAAGATGGAGAACTGTTGACCTAGTCTGCCCTCTTCAGTGCACTACGGTGTAGTGCAGGAGAAAAAAAAACAACAACAACCAACACTGCACTAGTACTTTACAGCTTCGCACATAAACAACGTGGCCAGCCAGCAATATATCATGTGATGACTAATGCACACACTTCGAGAACTGTGATAAGGCTCATTGCCCTCAGGAAAGATAGCACCGAGGTGAGAAGATGGCCCGTCTGCAAGGCACTAGAGTTTGTATAAGGCGGGGCCATGGGGACCGAGAGTGAATCTTCTTCCCAGACTGCAGCTGGCTTACCTCCAATTTCTGTTCCTCAGAGGTGAGAGTGTTGATTATGCGTATCCAGCGAGTCTTGGCAGACAGTAGGCCCACCTCGTAGCGGTTGCCCCGCCACCAGGGCCTGCCGAAGTCATTGGCCCAGTCTGTGCGTGGGCAGGGAGGGGGAATGTGAACAAAGCGCCCCCTGGGGGTGTAGTATTTGAGGCAGCCCGTGAGTGGGTCAATATGGGTCAGTATCTGCAAAGGAGATATTTAACGTAGACTACATAATTACAACTGCATGCTGTGTTCATAATCATAGCAAAAGCACATTAGGCCTAGGGTAGTTGTATTGTAAACTTATGAACCACTCACATCTTTCTTCTTGGGGTCAAACCAGTGACTGATATCCTTCCCAGCGCATTCAATAATGGGCTTCAGGAGGACATCCCCTGATAAAATTAGACTAAAATATTTATTCAATTAATTACGAAGGCAGTACGCCAGTACTGCACCAGACTACTAAACTCAGACAAGCAACTTAAGGTAGCTTGAATTTACCTGAAAAAAAAAAAACTTATTCTTGATATCAGCTCAACTTACCTTTGAACTCATTAACCAGCGGTGTCAAATCATATACTTTGCCAAGGTAAGAAACCCATAGATCATCCAATGTGTTATGCAGGGACACCTCAGTCGGTGTAAAATATTTAGGTCGTCGCATTTGCTAAAAAATATATGAGCTGTATGGAAGGAAAAACAACTATGCGACGTGAAGGCTGACTAATATTTGGAAACTACTGTACCTTGAATGTCACCGTAAAACTATCTGATTGATGTATCTACAATACATAAATGGTTAGGCTAGGACACATTGTATCAAGCTTGTTCAAAGTACACAGACATTGTTTCGCGTTACCGTGGTAACTACAGTTCAACACAAGCAGCACATACACCAACTGCACGCACAGTCACGTGGATCAAATTAACAAATCAAACTGTTGCAAAGACTAAATCTAACAATCCCACGTCACATAGATGTCAGAATGTTAAGCTGATATGTTATCGAGGAGGATAAAACGTGAACGTTATTTGCTATTGCCTAGTAAATTTAGAATGTAGTTTACCAATGTTACATGGTATTTTGTAGAGGACGTCTCGTCTGGCTGCTTTGTGTTCCTTTACATTTTTACGCTGAACTAAAACAGCCGGGGCACAAAATGCAATGCCACTATAGTATATATAATGAGGTAGATCGTTTTCCCAGTTCTTTCACTTATAAGTATCACTCACTGAATGCCTTAGTTTGGTAGGGCGAGATATCAGGTACAACACTGACCAGAATGTATTTTTAGAACTTACTTGTCTCTGCTTTACAGCAACTATGAAATGATGCATTGTTTATGGATAGATATCTTAATATGGTTCCCTGTGAGCATAATTGTTCGTTTAAGGGGTGACCAGAAGAAAAACAGTAGCCTACCAACAGATCATTTGAACACTTCTTATGAAGAGCAAGAAATATACAGGAAGTTCAGTAAAGGTTTATATGCCTCAGAATGTGGAATAAACTCCCACAAACAATAAGCAAGCATTTTATTTTTACAAAACGTTTCATTACTCAGAGCTTTGTCAGGATATTAAAATACAAAATAACCTGACGAAGATATGAGGACTGAGACAGCTAAAATAAAATAGTTACGTGTGAAATGGACATTGTGGGGGAGTTTATTCTATGTTCTGAGCACTGCAAGAAATGACATAACTGTCACCCCTTATAACGGTAATCACATGAAACTGGCCACTAACGTCATGAAGAAAATGAGTTGGAACAACACACAACATAATTTCATTGTATTTGTCCATTTAAAATACAATCGGCACATATTCAAACAGGTTCAGTTTGGCCAAGGCAAAGATTTAAAAAGCAAAAAAACAACCAAAAAAAAAGTGATAGAGATGAAAAGAGAAAGAGTGAGAGAATACCTTAAAACAAAACACAAAAAGAAGTGTCACAAAAGCCAAGACAAATTTATTGAGACAGTACAGTACCGTCCGTCCCATAAGGATCATGAAAGTGTCAAAAGAACTACTTCTCCAAATGAACACTCACATACTGAGAAGACATAGGTGCTTTTGTAACAGTTTGCAATCCGTCTACGAGAACGTGGTTGTGGTCATGGTAGGACTGTTGGGCAAACTTACAAAGTTTACCTTAACATTTTCCGTTTAAAGATATCAGGTATTTAGATATTTTGTCAGGCTGTTTGCCTGTTAGAGCTCACCTCCAAAGGCCTTTTAGTAACAGTGTCCAGATAAATTCCAGTAACATAATCAGTTTCAATACCGCAAGGAGTTATATGTTCTGGGAGTGGTTTCATTAAAAGGAAAAAAAAAAAAAAACAAGTTGATAAAAGATGTGACATCAACCCAGGCTTCAAATAAAAAAAAAACATGTTCAAACAAAAGAGGCATAACATTGTTACAGTAACTGTTTAGAAACATTGAAACGTTACATCTGACGTGCATGGACAGGCATCATACACATATTATTCATCTCTTCCGGAAAATCCTTGAGCCTTCGCATGTGAAATCTGCCTCAAACACTACAATGTTAGATCACACAATGGTTCTCCAAAACCTCTTTGCTCATCTGTGTGGTCTATAAACCCACTGTAACCTACTGGTTCTTTAAATCCTGTACAGAGCCCACACAGGCAGTGATGGATATTGCAAAGACGAGCTGAGAAGGTCTGAGAGACGTAAAAGAAAGTGCTATTCATTTGGAGTAACACAAACGCAATGCCACTGTACGTTACTGGGAGTGCTTGTGTGGAGTACACAAATGCATACAGTAGCAGTAAACCTAGACGGACAGGAGATAGGCCTGGAGGACATTCCAGAAAGCAGATTAAGGGGTCGTTCAGACTGGGAAGCTTTTTCCGCCTCCAAAATGCAAGAATCATCGCTAGTATTCTGACATTCAAGCGCTTAGGAAGTGCTTTCTGGCGATGTGTAATGTTGCTAAATTACATACAGTCTTCCACCATTGATATTTTAAAGCCAGCTGTAGGTGAGTCACTGTAGCTATGCAATGTTGTAGAAAAAAAGCGCATTCCAAAAGTTGAACAGATTTTAACTTTGAGCGCCTCGCGTTTTTTAGAAGCCTTGCAACGGTCAGGCGGCTTGTCAGCCGCATCGTTCTACAGGAAAACAACTGAATTCGAGCACCTGGCAGAGAAAAAAAACAGTGTTGCAGTCTGAACGGCCCCCTTTATCCTCCTCATAAAACGAAACCATACGGCTCTTGTAAAAGGAGGTCTACCACTTACTTTGGGTTAAACTTATCTAGGTTAGTAACTTAAACCACATACTGTACTTAGAATAACCCTCTGGAAGACAAGGCACCTGACCTGCCCTACCCCCACCCACCCCAACAACACTGAGGGGAGGAGGCTGAAGAAGCACATGGCACACCGATATCCTACATGAAAAACTGAAGACCTGAACAAGGAAGATGATGAGGAGGAGGAGGAGGAGGAGGAGGATGCAGACTAATGGTTAGCTGTGCTGGCAAGCTCTCATCCCCTTTTCCTGGCGTCAAGTCTATACGTCCGTCCATCCTCTGCGATCTCTCGGCTTCTCCGCCAATAAAGACCATCAGACAGAATAGAAAGTTCTTGTCTGTTCAATCTGTACAGTTCAAGCACTCACAATCTGCAAGAAAGTGTGACACCGTCCCACTGTCCCATTAAAGGTTATGTCAAAAAGTCTCACCGAACCCCTGTTAATTAATTTCCTTCACCTGCAAAAAAGGAGGGGGGAAAAAAGAACAAAAAATATCCATTCCTAATTACAACACTGCAGTCTGTCCTCTGGGTTGTTCCTTTTATGAGTTTTTTGTTTTGATTAATGTCAGTTCCTGTCTTTCGTAAAAAGGAGCAAAAAAATAAATCCATCTGTTCTAGTTGTAGGTAAATTTGAAATGGAAGTTGCCGCCCGACTCGAAAGGGTTAAAGCCGAAGGGCCAGTGGCCTCCACCGCCGCCGCCACCCTGCTGACTCTCTGGGTCCAGGGGGTCCTCACCCGCATCAAACTTCTGCCGCATTTCTGAGGGGGGAGAGAGAGAGAGACACAGAGAGAGAGAGAGAGAGAGAGAGAGAGAGAAAGAGAGACAGAGACAGAGATAGAGATAGAGACACAGAGAGAGATGGAGACACAGAGAGAGATGGAGACAGAGACACAGAGCGAGAGGGAGAGAGAGAGAGAGAGAGAGATTGTCATATGGACCTCTTCTGAAAATGGTGAACACTTTTGTCACGTCAACAAAGATAATCTGGGTTTGAGCAGGACAGAGATAGTCTGCTGGACCAGACACGTTCATCTTGCTTCACTTCCTCCAAAGAGTCTGGCTGGTCTCAATAGGCATACATTTCACAGCATCCATCTGTTAAAGCAACACTCAGTAGTAGTCGTCTTTGGTCGTCCTACAGGTTGGAAGCGGAATTGTCGCTTATTCGAACTACTGACAGAATGGGCCGTTCCTCCAAACGTACTTAGTGCGGTTATAGGCCACGGAGGGCGGCAAAGTTTCACCATGTTAAAAGTTGATGAACCACTAAAACGATTTTGGAAACATTATTTTAAGGTTGAAGAAACTACTTTGTGTTGCTTTAAGTTCAGTGAGGACAATGCTAGCTGTTCAATACATTGCATTTATATTGCACTTTTCTGTGCAGCAGAGCACCCAAAGCACTTTACAGTGTAATGCTTCACATTCACCCATACTTACCAGGGTCCGTTAGGACTTCCTTAGCTGAGGCGATGTCGATAAACTTCTTCTCCGCTTCCTTCTTGTCTGCCTCTGACTGGAAGTTATCTGGATGCCACTGCTGTGCAAGCTTTCGGTACGCTTTTGTTATTTCCTGTTTGTTGGCATTTCTGAGGCAAAAATATGGAGTCAGTAAAGTAGGGGGTTGCAAAAAAAAAGTTTTAAAAATGGATAAAAAAAATTGACATCCTCACCTGCTTACACCCAGGATCTTGTAGTAGTCCCTCTTGCGTGACTGCTTCAGCAGTTTCTGTGCTCGGTCGAGACCTTCGCGAATCTCCTGGTTCTCGCTGTCAAACTCACGAGCCTCCTGGTAGTCCTCCACAGCTAAAGCATGGAGAAGAAAGGAGAGCCGATTGTAGGCAGGGCATGGTTGGCTTAAAGGACTTTAATTACTAACGCAAAGCACTATCCTGAGACGTTAACTGTTACATGTCTAACATAAATGTTTTAAGATGCCAAACTCAGGATCGATCACAGTGACATAAAAAAAACACATTTTACCTAATAGATCTTAATACTTCCTAATTACTATTTTTACTAAATGACATTACTTAAGGTTCTATTTTATAGAAGCCTTTATTTCAACTATGTTTGTATACTGTAATATTTTAAATGTTAGCCAAGTATTTTTGATTTTAATGTGGTGTTTTTGTATTGTACTTCACTTTGAGGAAAAAAGAGCATCTGCCAAGAAACAATAAGCATACACATAATTCAAAAACCACTAGGATTTTATTTTGTAGCGTAACAGTTCGATACCTTTCTCATAGTCCTGGAGCTGGATATAGGCCTCTGCTCTGTCTCTGAGAATATGCAGGTTCTGTGGGTCTAGCTGGTGGGCCTCTGAGCAGGCGTCTACGGCATCTTCTGAACTTTTGATCTAAAAGATGGCAACGACAGTGGAAGATGGTGAGTGGAACGTCAAAATCGACTTGAAATAGTTACAACAAAAATACCATGTGCTGGTCTTGCTGGGTGGCTAAGTTGTGGACTGCATTTCAGTGATGAACTATATGTTTCAAATGAACAGCTTCTTCCTGTATCACAGGTTTCACCAATAACCTCTTCAATCTGGCTTAAAGTGTTCTGCTAATTAGAATGGCTGGAATGTGGTATTGCAATGGAGCTTCTGAAGCCAGGTTGCGTGTTACTGCTGCATTCTGTTACTTGAAAGTGAAAGAGAATGTGATCCCCTTTTGTCATTGTGATTACACAGCACACGACACACATTTAATACCACACTTATTTGAATCATACCACACTCATTTCACTTAGTGGAAATTAATCATTTGCTTAAACAACTTCTTCCTGGACCGCAAAGCAGAGGGTGTGGTGAGATAAAGTGATGTGTGTTTGGCGTAGGTGCGCATACCTGGACCAAACAGTGGCAGATCCTTTCCTTGGCCTTGCTGGTGTAGAAAGGAACGTTGGGCTCTGTCTTCATGACAGACTCATACTTGTCAATAGCCTCCTGAAACCTGTGGGGTGCCAGGATGTTAGCATGACAGCACTATGTTGGAAAACCAGATACCAGGGGGAGTGTGCCAAGTAAGTGGTTTAGTGACAAACCGAGATAAGTTAAATAAGAGTAGGTCATAAACTAAAACAAGAGTCTTACGGCTTCATTCTTCCAGCATAACAAAGCTAGCCTGGTAAACCAGCCCCTCGTACTTCATTTCATTTTGTACAGAGGTCCTAGAGGTGTGGACTGCTAAAGTTTAAAACAAGTGGCTCTGCCTTTTACCAAATCACTAACATCTGGTTGTCACGTGTGCAATTAGCCTGCCTATGCACTAAAATTCAAATGTAACACACAAAGTCAACGTCATTGCTCACGAACACTCCCTCTGTTTGCTGATTGGCTAGGATTGGCTGGTACCTAAAACAGCAATGTTAATGGCAGCACTGCCAGACCCTCTGTACAAAATGAAATGAAGTACAAGGGGCTGGTTTACCAGGCCAGCATAACAAAGCCACACAGCACTCCTTTTAGGAGGTTTACCACTTGCTCTAACTTAACATACCCACATAAGTGACTAAAACTTGCTTTCTGGAATACCATCCAGGTACTCTAGACAACAAGCTTGCAGTCTAAAGTAGTCCATGTCCTGTATTCTAAGCTGCTATAGTACAATTTCCAAAAGAGTAGCTGCATTATGTAAGGGAAACCCAATGTGGTGCATTGGTCGATACATTCAAATGCATTCAATTGGACCCACTGTTTTTTTGGGTGATGTGTAAAACCTGGAACTGTATTCACAAAGCATTTTTATCTTGGTACAAACAGTGCTCCTGTATTGCACTTTAAGTCTGTAACTGTTAAAAACCATTCAGAAAGCTACAGAAGCCAACTGTTAACAACTTCTGAGATAAGATCAGAGCACTGTTGTGTTTGCAGTGACTATAGTGACTGGCTGATAAACAGCAGGTGAGAGGTCTGTGCTGAAATAGATATGCAGTACATAAGTACAGCAGAGAGCGAGAACTTGATGACCTACTCTCTACTCTACTCTGGGGATCAACGCAGTAACACACCAACATTTTTAAAATGGATCTTTATGATGACATGTTTGCATAGATGGAAAATAATTCAATTTGATTAGCAGCATTACATTTACATAAGTTTCATAATTACTCCCCCAAAAGTGATACTGCATGCGCATTTCAAAACATTAAGACATGAAATTATACAAATCGCCATTTTCAAATCTTTTTCAATTCCACTTAGTAAGTCATCAATACTCTCTACTACTTAAGGCTTAAGTGCTACATTTGGTGCCCAAAATGCTTTGGGGAAACAATTATTTCTCAGTTTTGCCAGTTAATACAAAAACATTTCATACACAGCAAGCACATCCCTGTCAGGTGACTGGCATGAAGTCATTACGACAGACATAAACAGAGAGACAGATTAATGGTGTGTTACGGGTGTGGAACGCACCTCTGATCTGAGATGAGCTCTTCGGCAGAGTCCATCTGCTTGCTGAGCTTCTTAACCTGCTTGTAGTGTGCGAAGCACTCCTTGTCATCCTGGTCCAGCTTCAGACACTCCCGCACCTGACTGGAGGGGGGGACAAAAGATAGATGGGACACAAGGGTTATTTATCATCATTTTGTCTTTTTAAAGGGCCAACATAATGTCTGAAGGCTAGAAACATTACACATTAAGTTTTTTTACATTATTTATTTATCAGCTTTTGTAAGCACACCAATTTTGTAGCATATATGCAGAGTTTTGTATTTATGCAATGATAAATAATGCTTCTACTTGTATATCTGGATATTTCTGGAACATTTATCTTCCTTTTCTTAGGTACTGACGCCAATAAATACCATCAGCAGTTATACATCAAAAAGCCTTCTGCATGCCTAGTGTCTGAAACAAATACATCAAATGGGTGCACTGTAAAAAGTGCACAGTTTAAAACCAGCATGGTTTATGTTGATTGAACTTGAACTATTCTATATTTTTAAGTTAGTTCTACACTTCACTTTTTAAAGTATGTAACAGAAACTGCTTTATGACTTTTGAGTCCTGGTCAGGTGTAGGTGGCTAGCATAACTCTATTGGAATTTGTATCATCATAATGTTCCTACTTGAGGGAGTCCTGGTGTTCGCCTAGCTGGTAGTGCAGCTTGCTAAGTTTCAGGAAGGCCGCTCGGTTGTCCGTTCGCAGCCTGGCCGCGGGTGTCAGGTCCTGAATGGCCTTCCGTGCGTCCCCCAGGCGGATGAAGCAGTCTGCACGGAGCTCACGGGACTCAGGATCCCATGGTGAAATCTGCACGCGCAATGCCGATGAACTCAGCCATTAGTTGAATAATTCAAATTAAAGCAAAAATCATTGCCATTTTACTCTGTTAAAGAAAGACCTGCGGTTATATTTTACCTGTATTTCTTTATTTTTGTAAACAGTTGCATTATTACTTTGGGTCCAAATACCTTTAAATTATGTCTTAAAATATCTTAAAGAAAATACACTATACAATACTATATAATACAATACTATACAATACAATAGTACTATACACTATTTTCTTTGTGTCAAGTACATTCTGTTAGGTCACCTCTGGGCAGAGGTGGGTCATCCCTGCTTCAAAGAGTAAATGTTTTGGTGACTTCACTAATAAGTTCATCTAACAGCTGACGAATTGTGTTAGGATCAGATGTCTTTATGAATCCATGGTCTTAAATGTGTGGTATGGCTTTTTATTCTCTGAAGCCAAATTCTCCACCTCTGCCTATGGGAGTTGACTACTATCAGTGCACATATTCGCTACCTCTATGACCCGTTCCAAAACTTGTACGGTTCTGACGTAGTCGCCCCGGTGATGGGCAGCGTGCGCTTCCTCCTGTAGCTCCTCCAGCTCGTCGGTTCTGAACAGCTGATCCCGCGCCTCCGCCTGATCCGGGGAGCGCTGCAGCTGAGAGAGAGAGAGAGAGAAGAGGTGAATGTCAGAAATACAATTATAAATTAGATAGATTTTGGGGTTAGAGCATCTATACCATAAACAGGCATGTGTCCAAGACCCAGGTTTGAGTCTGGCCTGGGTCATTTCCCAACCCTACCCAATCTCTCTCTCCCACTCATTTCCTGTCAGCTCTTCACTATACTATCCAGTTAAGGCATAAAAAGGCCAAAAAATATTCTCTTTATTCTTTACAGTACCACAAGGATACTCTTTTACACGTCAGTAACACCACAGATAGCTACCCATTTCTTATACAGACAGACTTCCACATAACATGCAACATACATCCCTCCTTCACATACACATATATAGATACACCTAAAAATATCACATACATACAATAAAACATATAAGAACAACCATGTTTTGAAAGCATTTTTCCAACAAATACATTTCCTTTACAATTTAGAAAACCCCTGGCTTGTACAGCACCTACCTGCGGAACTGAGCTGTCAGGCTGCATTTGATTAGCAACAAGCTTTGCAAAGCAAAATGACTGCAAACAGTTTGAATTTAAATACTTAAAAGATAAGTGGTTTTCTGTTGTAATGCATGGGAAAAAAATTTATAACATATAAGTATATTTAAATGGTCTTGGGTGCCACCATGTGTTACAGTATGTAATTAGGAACTTTTCAGTGAGACAACGTAAATAAGCAAACTTCTTAATGTATGGCACTGATGGAAAGTGCTCTTATGATGGCCACGCTTGCCCTCAAGGAAGTAAGAAAATGCAATGTTATTCTTTTAAGTGCGATTTCACCAAACCCAAGGTGCAGAACACTTTCACAATTAAGGTCAATGTAATTGATGAAATAAAAAGAAGTAATGCAAAACAATAACAAATAATAGAAAGAAAGAAAATTACACTAAAATAATAGTTACAACACAATGCCATTTCAAGGGTTGGGCTATCATATTGACAATAAGTCTTCTAACTTCTCATTTGCTTCAAGACAAAAACATGCATGGATCTTATGGTTTGTGATAGGATGGATGAATGTCAGGGGATGTAGAGAGCCAAGGGAATATAAAGCCATTTAGTCTTACCACTGCCTCAAAGTCCTCTCTGGCCTCCTGGGCACTGCCCTGTTTCAGAAGAATATTCCCTCTCTGGAGCCGGGCCTGGAAATAGCACACCAGATTCAGACAAGGAAGACACAAGAAAAGGAATCACAAAAGGTGTGTGTGTATGTGTGTGTGTGTGTGTGAGATGGGAGGGGGGGATAGAAACGAACATGACACCAACAAAAGTTAAGATAACACTGTTATAACAATGGGTCTAGGGATGAACTTCTTATACTCATATCCGTATGCGAGCACAGTTTCTGCTGATGGTAAGAAAACAGTATTTTGTGATATTAATGATATGACTGATAACATGTTTATGCATGTGCAGCAGAGTGGGTGGCTCACATATAACAGGACAACAAGTATGACTGAACATAAGAGTTCAAACTGTGGATGGAGAAGTATGCGTTCATTCCTGGCAATGTCAGAATTACATTTTACTTGCCTGACCCTAAGGACTGTAACGTTACATGACTTGTGGCACACAAAACGTACAGTTCTCCTTTTGTGAAACTTACTTGCCATTAATGAATGGAAGTCCATTCCCATTATCAGCTGATTAAGAAATGGATTCCGATTGGTTAATGCCTCTTGCAGTTCAGTGAACCGTGGTTACATACATAACATTCTGTTTTGAAGTACTGTTTCCATGTTGTAATCTATATCGTTCCTGGCCGAGATAAAATGTTAGGCTACCACATATTATTAGGTCTATATACCCCAACCTTTAGAAGAAAGGCGATACTGAAAGTATTTAAAGTAGCTAAGAAAGTATGCTGTACTCACAGCCAGAAAGTCAGGTTTGAGCTGTATGGCCCTGGTCAGGTCTGGCAACGCAGACTTAGACTTCCCCATTGCCAGGAACACAGCTGCACGCTTGTAATATGTCAGGTAGTTCTTAGAATCTCCTTCTGTTATGGGCAAAATACAAAGATGCTCGTTGCAATACCCTACAGCTTGAAGTACATAGCTGACTCCAATTCTGTATACAAGTCTGTAAATACATGGTTTATATGGCAGTCTTCAGAATGTATACATTTAAAACTGTGGACAGAAATAATGTTTTTTGAAAACAAAATCTGCAGAATAAATTAATAAAAATGTATCACTGGTACAGGAGTGCTTAAGCTTTTATAGATTATAGGCTATGAATTTTTACTTTCACGTTTTAATCACGACCTCTCCGTGATATTCAGTCATGCTGCTGTTGAGTATGTGTCTACTACTGGTTACTGTACGTCCAAGCAAAACATTGTTCCTACCAACAGCAGAGTGGTAATGGGAGAGGGCCTCCGCCAACTGCCCGGCTGCCAACAACTTGCGGCCCATTTCAAGATGGTGCTCAATTTCCACTGGGGTGGCTCCCAGCACACCTGAAAAATTCCATGCACTTGTTTCAATGTACTTTCAGCACAATGACATCATATCACATACAAATGTGCTGTGCAGTTATAAAAATGCATGAAGAACTACAATATTGTTCACCATTAAAAAGTGACAAGATATAGGGCATTGATGTGCATTCAGATGTCAGTAAAGCAGGCCCTGTAATCAGAGCGTTAGACGAGGCCCTAACTTGGCATGATATTTTCAACTCAGGTTCAACATTTGGTTTGAGTTATAAATAACGTCTATCAGTATAATGTTGCACCGGAATTCCCTGGCAAGTCTGTCATATCATCAAATAGCAATCAACAAACAGATCTGCCGATGAGGCTTCTGGAAACAGTGGGTTCCAGCACAGGACTTAGCTATATCGTTAAACATATCATATCAGCACTTTTTCTAAACTTTTTCTTAGGACAAAAACTAATCTTCCTCTTGTACCCCAAACGTTAATGACCATAATGCACTGATTGCGAGCAGCTTCGATCCAGGTTCAGTTGGTGACACTGTTATTATAGTAACCTGGTAACAACAAAAGTAATGGATGTAGGCCCGCTCTTACATGACTACAGATAACAACTACTGCTTGTCGTTATATGTGCATACATATTTTATTTTAACCCTTTAACGTTAAGTTGACAAGTGACAGCCCATGGCACCCCTACCAGGACAGGACATGATGCAACTGGTTAGTATTAGTAAATGGGCGTCATTTTAAGTAGCGATGCTCTCCATTCTTATTCTTATGGAAACCTATGGGTACCGTAAATCGTCTAATTATGGTATGAAAAATGTCGGGGTGACCCCAGACCCCAGACATCAGAAATTTAATCAAATCTTACCGTCGAGTTGCAAGTCCAGAACGACGCATAGCAGGGATAATGACGACAGGACACCACTGAGACCTTTCCGCCGTCCCGACTCCATATTAGTATATTTCATACCACTGACCTATATTTACAGTTTACACTCCTCCTGTTGTATATATGTAACTGGCAATGATCACGACTATTTAGACAGTCGCGCCCGTCACCTCATGACTTGAGTAAATCGAAAGCCATTTCGGCAACAAAAATGAGCAGTATTTTATGTACGTTCCACAAATATTTCCGGGCGGGTTTAAAGACCGTTAATGTAAAGTTCCGATGTGTTCTATCAAATTAGTTCTATCGACGATACGCTTATGACACAAACTGAAATATACTAATTGCTGTAAAGATCGAAACAACTGAGTGTAATTGACAAGACGCAACTTAGGTCATTTAACACTCCCTGGCCCTCCACACTTGTCTTCGTGGAACTGCCACTGTCCTGCACATCATCGCACCGAGGAGTTAGCTGAGCCGACACACATCCGTGTTTGCCTACGAACGTGGTGGCGTTTCATTGGAGAAATTATTTTAACACGCAGTGGACACTCCCACAACCATGAATAGCGCTGAAGGGTACAGTATCTGCCATAGACATACTGTATAGTATGTCTATGGTATCTGCATGCCTCTTCTAACTTTCTCTTCCTTATCGACTGCTATAGCCTAATTAATACATGGGCCTAATCTTAACAGTAAATGATTCAGCAAAAGATCAATACTTCCTGTAAAAACTAACTCTACTCTACAGTCTACGGTACAAACGATCATGAGACCATTTTCAAACATTTTTATTGGTGTTTATTAATAAAAAAGTGGGCATACACAATGACACAAACAGTAAAAGGAAAATTGTTAGTTGCTATATAAATCAAATCAAAAAACGATTAGTGAATCCATTCATTTTGACCTTGATTCTTTAGAAATGTCAAAAACAGTGTCCTTAATGCCAGCCTTTTCAATCAACATAGACCTGCTTTATGTATAAAATTGCATACCTTTGCATCCTGAAAACCTCTTTAGGCCAAGAAAAAGCCTAGGCCAAAAGTCATACTGTACAATATATACATCACCAAAAAACTTGTGTGGCCTACAGAACACACTACAAATGAACTTCGATAAGACAATCCACATCGTTCTTACCGCTTGAATAAAATCCATATAATGCCTCAATGTAATAATGTTTCAGTTTCTCTATTGTTATGACCAGTGCTCATAACTACTTCAGTTATTCTCCAAACCCAGCAGAGGGTGTAATGTACAACAAAGTAATCTGCCACAAAACAAATCTAATTGGAATAGCAAACAGGGGTCTCTGTGTGTAAGAAACTCTGCATGTATCTGACATTAAAAAACAATAAACTCAGACATATAAAAGTCTTTTCGCAAATGACATAGTAATTGTACAGGCAAAGCATATTTGTCCCATGCCTGATTGTTATGGATGAACCTTGGACCTGGATGCTGTAGCAAGGAGGACTCTCAAACATATGCATTCCGATCATACGTGCTTGCAGCCTCCATCCTGGAGTTCGCTGCTACCGAGTACACCGTTCTTCCACCCGCGTTATAGGGGTAAGGGCTAAAACACAAACATTATGAAGTTAAACAATGGAAATTATTCAAAAATGATCTCATTCAAGAAAAACTGGAAATATATTGTCATTTCTTGTTTTTAACATGAAAACACATAGACAGACAGACATGCAGACACAGACACAGACACATGCACACACACAGAGAATGAACCAATATGATTAATATATAACAGGGCATGAAGGCAGGCCTTAACATCAGGGAAACACACACACACACACACATACAAAAGCAACTAACATGACTAATATACAGAAAAGCATGACAAGGCTTACCCTTTCTCATCCCTGGCAAAATTGCACGCACAAAGGAGACAGGATCCTCCACAGATGGCCAATACGGCAGAACACCAGCCAATGTACAAGCCCTCTCCTAACTCAAACCTGCACAGCAAGGCAAACAGACAATGGCCTCACACCCAAATGCTTACAACTCGCACCCAACAGCACGCACAGCTCTGCGACAGCTCATAAAGTGTTGCTTACTCATTTGTACAGAAGAGGGCAGTGTTTAGTAACCACAAGAGACCATGATCTGAATGACTCACCTTGTCCCATACAAATTGACTGGGCTGAAGAAATCCTGGGTGATGTTGAATGCATACCACGATACGGCAATCATTGTGCAAATACCTAAATGAAAAACGAGCCATACATATGAATTCTACAAACATTAATGTCTTTACCAAAACCCAAGCTTTTTTCCAACAGTCTACACTGCCTGTTCACTACTGTGTTATCAAGTGACAAACTATTAGCAAAACAAACTATTAACTGTGTATGAAAATTGTCATCATTAGTACAATTAAAGAGTGTGGTTACCCTGAAGCAGGAAAAAGACACCTCCAATGCCGGCAATCCTGCCTTTTAGGATCAGGTTATCCCCTCCTGCTTTGGAACACTGCATTCCTATTAAAGTGCAAACTATTCCAAATGTTCCCACAACCACTGAGGCGATCATCAGTGCACGAGACGCTTGAATGTAGCCTGTCAAGAAAACAGGTCATATTTATGAATAATACGGTAATCCAAATACAGGGTAATATTCATATACATATGTACAGCATAGGGTAATATTATAATTCCATATTCAAAATATATGTATACTCAGATTAATAAGATTTAGGTTTACCACTTAGCGTTTCAATATAAATCACAGGAATTAGCCATGGCCATATTGTTCATATTGTCTGATTAATCCATTCGGAGATATTGCATCCAAGAGAACCACGCAGTGTAGCCCAAAAAGCCTAATGCGCCAGAATTGTTAATTAAGACGTTGTTTTATGTCTTACCAGACAGTGCGAGTAGAGATGGGAATTCTCGGCAGTTGTGGACCCCGGTAGAGTCGGTTGCACAGGACATCCACAAGTTTTCATAAATAGTTGAAGTTGTGATGACACTGCCGTCAATGGTAGAGGTCTTCCAGTAACGGTTTGGTATGGCGACCCCCACCATAACCCAACCCAAGAATCCAAGAAGCAAAGCAACAACTTCTATTATAGGATCCATGCTTGGTTGTGGCTTTTCAAAAATTCAAAAGAAATTGTTGCATATCCTTTTCAAACCACCTGATAACCGGTGGGTGGTAGTTTGATGGGGGGGGGCTATAATGTTGAAGTGAAAGACGATATTATTCCCAAGAGGGCTGGAACAACCTGTTGCGATCAGCTCTTGAAATGGTTTGAGACAATGTCAGTGGAGTGATGTACTTAAAAAAAAAAAAAAGGATCAATGATTTATCACTTTTTGCCTCGGCTTTCTCCGCCCTTTCGTGTGCACTCTCCAACCCTTCGCAACCTACCTGAAACTGAACAGGTGTTTATCGGATATCGAGCGTCGCCGAAAGTCCAATGGTCATCATGAAGACCTTGATAGCTCATCCGCCTCTTTGAGTTCATTTTGTGTGTGTACGAGGGTGTATTTTTAAATGTGAGAGCTTGGACAAGGAGGGAACAAGGAATTATACAATGTAACAAAATCATACATAGGCTTATTACATGTATACACTTACATCTATATGACTGGATATAAACTGTCCAGTTCTGATTAGCAGCTAGATGTTTTTTTTTTTTTTTTTTACAACCACAATTTTTTTTAACTCAGTTGTTCGTGGCTCCTCATTGTGATGTGTTCCAATCATGTCTTTCATTTACAACGTAATAGATCTCAGATAAACATTCATAGTTAAATTCATAGTTTTAAATAATAGCCTACAAACGATTGCTTCTTTTTAATGCATGTTAAGCCTGATATCATTAGTGAAATGGGTGTTACACCTACCAAAGTCGTGTAATTTGAATAATGCATTTTCACAAGTTAACAATCCTACTATTTTCAAACAAAAACAAGTGTTGTCTGCAGGTTTTATTATATGAATTTTATGTATATTTAAAATGTGTGTTTATAATTGATGATTTATTCTTGCTCATTTAAACTAAAATACATTGTCAAATAATTAGATAATAATATAATAAAAGATCTATATGAACCAGTTGTAGTGCAGTTTGTGAACGTTTTTCTCGAGGACAGATAGATTTACATTCTCCATGACATGAAGTCAATCAAAAAAAAAAAAAAGATAATGGGTCTTCTCTTTTGGTCATGCTGATTGATTTTTGTAAGGACAGCTAAATTAATCAGCTATGTCTTATAAGAAGGCTTATCTCAATGTACATGCTATAGGCTTCTAAGAGAGAGTGCATGTCCATGTGGGACATTAATTTGTGTTTCTAGGGTGAGCTCACCCAAATATGCAGAGTCACCACCAATTTGGCACGTGAAGCCTGGCATATTTAACAGAGCCAGGCAGTAGTACAAGCAGGAGCACTGCTGTGTGTGTGCGCGCGTGTGTGTGTCTGGGGTATAGGGGGGCCTTTAACACAATTCTTAGTGCCCAATTTTAACAGGGAGCCTTTAATTACTATTATTATCATTATTGTTACTATTATTAATAATAATAATAATAACAATAACAACACCACCACCACCACCACCAACAACAACAACAACAACAACAACAACAACAATAATAATATTATTATTATTATTATTATTATTATTATTATTATTATTATTGTTATTGTTATTATTATTATTATTATTATTATAGTAATAATTAGGAGGCCCACAATTGTTTTCTTTAGTGGGCCCCAGCAGTTCTCCTGATCACAGGGACAGGTTCTCAGGAAGGACATAATTGCTGGACTGTCCTGACCTTTTTTTGCCTCTGCTGTGGCCTTGATCATTCAGAATGTCAAAATACATGAGCTTTTAAACTGAGTGCTAGTAAGGTTGGTATTTGTGTACATCATCAGCTGTCATGGTCAAGGGCATACAAATAGGCCATTAATCAGGTTAGAGCAGACACGATTTACTGTCATTAACCTATTTTGTTAGGTTGTTCAAGTAAATCAGTAACTGGCCAGTAAAGGTGAGTTCCTTTGTAGTATGTGAGCAGTATGTATGGTGTATAATGTACAGACTGATAACTCCTTATCCTAATTGGAACTGAATTCAGTGAACATGTTTGTAAGTGGTGTTGTGGTACAGAATACAAGGGTGATTACTTGTTGGAACAGATCTGGAGCACAAAACAAAAACAGTCATAAACCTGCTGTAGTAGTCAGATCCTGTCCCAGAAAGAGTTATATATTTCACAATAGCATGTGATCATGACTGAATCACAAGGATGACTGCAAATGAAATAAAGGAAATCTCCAGTTATTTTTTAAACCAATAAAACAGCCAGATACTGTAGAAGCGGAGCAGGCAGTGCTAGAATGTGTTGGTTTGTATACTATGATTAATCTCCCTTCCTTTTACTCTCCTACACACAACCATTAACAGACGTACACTATAAGAACCTGTTAATACGTATCTTTGGATTTTTTAATGTATATACACAAATAGGTCATTATCCAGTACAATACAGCTGTCAGGACATGCCTATTTCATCATGCCTGTGTATCAATGCAACTTTCCTTTTATCAATCTATTTTAACATTCAGCATCACTGCCATCACCCAGGTCAACTAATACTCTTTCAATTCACACAGAACAGTTCCACTCTACAGAGATTTACTTCTTGCTTTCTGCCTCTCCTTTGCTACGTGTGAGGCCTGAGGTCTCTTCCATATGATATACGGAGAGACGGGTGGAGTGCCCCCACCATAAAGCTTTAACTTTATGAGTTGCTTGTTAACCTCAGCCTTTCTTAATTTATCATCTCCCTCTTTGGCTTTGTGGCGGGTTTCATGGCTTGTTATTCGCACTAACATTAAAAGTGGCAGCACGGTGGACTACAAAAGTGTCTTTAAAATGTCTTTAAAAGGATTTTTGGCTAAAGAATTGCACAACCCTGCAAGCTCTTTTCAGACATATTCTTGAAAAAGACTACAATTATGTAAGAACACTGGTAAAACCAATTACCAAAGGTGATTAGATGGTTTGGTATTATAGCCATATCCTTAACCATATTGGACACAAAGAAATTATAAGACAGGCGTTTTGGAGAATGAGGACTTCCTGCGACGACACTAATGACCTCTTCCTTGCAAGTAGCTTGCAGTAGGAGCTACATACTTCACATACATCACAACTAACCACTAAGAACATAAGTTTTTTTTCTTTTAATGCAGGAAATGCAAGGAAAATAAATACAAGTAAATTATTGTGTATATATTCTAATCCTTTATGACCTGATGAATTTGTTTCTCTGCTAACACAATCCATGCTGGGGTTGTTACCTGAGCACTGGAGTTAATGATTGACATTCATGATGTGCAATAAAGACATATAACAAATGACAACCATTTTCCTCATGTCGTAAAGCTGCACGAGTTGAAAGTCACGTGCCCTGAAGGAGTCTATTGCAAGGCATCTGGAAAAATCTACCCATCAGAGCTTGTTTGGGGTTAATCAGATAAAAAACAAGATGTCACTGAAAAGAAAAACGTAAAGATATGAGGAGGGGAAGATAAGCATATAACATAGAAACGCGTGAAGAGCAGTCGGTTGTTGGCCGATTCATGTGAACATTAGATAAGGAAGAATAATGGACATATCTACCAGAGACCACAAATAGCAAGCTAGACTTTGGACAACAAACGAGATGACCAAGTTGTAATTTGTTTTTAATGAATTATGTAATCATCAGGTCAAACAAATAAGATATTTTAGTGAATTAACATACACAGCATCATCTCTTAACTGTAGTATAAGGTGCTTTATTTTCATAAGTCGTATGGTAAGTTCACACTGGCCACCTCTTAGTTTTTGTGAGCTGTATATTATGCTGATATCTGCTCATCTTAGTTTTAAGAAAACATTTCCCTCATTTTTGTATGTGAAAAAATAAATAGAAAGGAGCAACGTAAAGTAAAAATATTTAGAGAAAGGGTGTGTGGGGGACAAAAATAGCAAAACCTGTAGAAATCACTGAAACAGGTACATGTAAATAATGTAAAAAGCCTGTATTTAAAGGATCAGTTTTAAGCACTCAGAGTTAATTACACAATGCACGCATCCTTTCAGAGGTTGCACTTCTTGGCATTATCCTGTTGTGTTGTGAGGTCAATCGTGATCATCTGTTGTGATCAGTTCTTGACCGGAGGGCGGCGGTTAGAAAGAAAGCCAAGAGGGACGCGAGTCCTGAACGAGTTAGCAGTTGCTTGGTCTGACTGCTTCATTCTCTATCCCTCTCAGGACTTGGCCCCTCCCTTTGCAACAGCCAGGCCAATCAGACCTGCCAATCCAGCTACACCGAGCCCGATCCCGCCTACAATCGCCATGCCGACCAACCCATCTGTAGGGAAAAAAAGAGGGAAGAGAGAGGATATTCAGTCGCTAGTCTAGGTCATAAACTGCCATGATTTGCATAGGGACAAGCAAAGTGAGCAGACAGAAAGGTTTTGCAGGTCGGTGTGGAAGGCATCTTTAAGGTGACTTAAGATGGGAATACAACATGAATATTAAAAGCATGTTTTGTTATGTTTCTCAAAAACTGTATCACATTGCTATAACTGCATCACTTCACCTAACAAAATGACAAAAATGTGTCTTATCTGTGACACCCGCAGCAGTGTAGAAACCCTGTCCAGTCATTTCCCCTTGGAACACTTAGCCTAAGAATCTAATGGTTCTTATGGTTATAAGACTGGATTGCCTACCTGTCTGTCTATAAACCTTGCTTACCTTACTAATTCCTATTGCATATACTTGGTTTGTGAGAAATGAAGAAGAATAACTTTTTAATACTTTTTATACTTTTATAAATTATCTTATTCTTGCTAACTTTTCCATCATGTCTTATTGTCTACATAACACGCAGGTCTTTTTTATTTGAACCAAAAAAAATTTCCACTCAGTTTTCACCTACATGTTAACCGTAGTTTCACAAAAGTTGCACCAAAAAGCAGAATGCCATCGTGAATAGCACTAATCCAAACAAATTTAGCAAGACTGTTTATAATCATGAGTTGCAAAAGGAAAATCACTAAAACTAGTCACTATACAGGTCAGTGTAATGTAAGTTTCCATTATGCTAGAATGTCGGTACCACAAACAGACTCCTCCTCCACCGACAGATAGGTGTCAGTAAAGTTGTGTTGGTTAATGTAAGGACACAAACACTCATTTGCCCAGATACTGAAAAAACATTTTTTAAACCTTAAGCTTAATATTCTCCTAACTGACCTGCACTGTAAAAAGTGAAGCAAAGAACCAACTTTAAAACATTAAGGCATTGTACTGAATGAATCTTTTTAATAATGGTTGAACTTAAATACGCGTGTATATGTACTGTATGTGTGTGTGTAGATAGGGGGATGTGTCTGAAGTGTCCCTGACCTGGGAAACTTAAGCCACATCTAAATCCTTGTGTGTTCCCCCTTCTATGCACCCTAGGCTGCACTTTGCCATGTCTTTGTTTACTCTGTGATCCTCTACACTTCTGTTAGCTTGTTATGTCCTCCTTTTGTAAGTCGCTTTGGATAAAAGTGTCTGCTAAGTGCAGTGTAAGGTAATTCAATATATACATGGCATTGTTCATAGTACTTGAAAAATAATGCAAGTTAAACCAATGTAAAATGATTTATCTATGCAGCACATCGCCTTATTTTTTCTAAGCTAATTCAATGCTTCACTTGTTACAGTATGTGGTAAAATAGGAGAGTGCCTTTACATGCTGGGAAACCCAGACCCAAATGATCACTTGGCCATTTGCATAGCCCATGTAATGTGGCAGAGCTGGCGAACATTCAGATTCCTACCTAGGATTTCCTTACATTGGCCACTGTGCGAGTATAAAGAGTGATTTTGGTACATTTTCATTTTCCAAATCTCACCTTTCTTCAAGGCACGTTCAATTAGTTTCTCCAGTTCAATGGCCTGGTTGTTTCCTGGTTCATTTTTCAGCAGAATACGGATGTACTTCAAAGCCCTCTCATATTCCTACGACATAATGGTTGGAGATGCGCACATAGGGCGAGAAAGAGAACAGTCTGAATCTTGGAAATGGCAATGCTCCTGAATATTTCACAACAACGACTAAATCTCACAGCGTATTACTTCTGGTTGTCATGGTTGCCCCTCACCTTGAGTCTGTAGTTTGCAACGGACAAGTAGAACAAATAGTCCCTCTGGTCATCCTTTGAACTCTTCTGAACAAGCTCTAAAAAGAGCCGACAGCAACAGGTACAAGGCGGATTAGCACCAAGTTAGCTACAATTACAATTATGGGTTTATTGAGAACATTCTGGAGTATGCACTAATCGGCTTTTTTAGATCCATTAAAACCGATATTCTCACTTGTGTGCTAAAGGCACAATAGCGAGTTGCTGCGTTACTCACCCTCCAGGAACTGAATTCCTTTGACGATATCATTGGAGTATTTACTCCGAATCAAACACCACGCATACTCGAATTGAGTTTCCTTCGAAACAGCTCCTTTCACGAGTTCTGCATTATATTTCTTCTCAAATTTCTGAAGAAGTGCAAATCGTAAATTAGGAGAGCGCACACGTATGTTTACATAAAGAGCTGCTTATCACGGGCTCTAGCAAATGTTGACGTCAACGCTAAACCATGGATAGGCAAGTGGTTTTAACCTTACATGCAACTCTATAGCCCAGTTAAACAACAAACTAACTTACTAAAACAAAGCTCACTATATATTAGGGGCAAGCTTAAGGAATGCGAAACACAACTTTGTTGTTGTCCCTTCAGGAACATTCGGTTAGGTTTGTTGACATCATTTCCTTACATGACGAAGCTGACGTCCGTTATAGTGTCCACAAACATATGAAACATAACGAAAAAATGCACGGATTGCCAGCTAATCCGCGGCACATATTATATTTTACAATGTCAGTCTGATATGTTTTAAATACCTTTAGATCCTCTGGCGCTACTGTGTCTGTCACAACCTCCTCCATGTTCCCGGAAATGACTGTGTTGATACCTCACCGGAAATAGCCGCATTCTTCTTAATACGCACGCATATCACCTTACCGTAATACATCACATCTTGAATGGGCCACATTTCAGTTTTTTAATTATAATTTGATTAATGACAGCTTATTTTATTTTATTCATGCGTTTATTTCAGCATAAACCTATATACATACCGCCAGGTACAAATACTACATTTTTTCATAAAATAAAGTATAGGCCTTGACCTAAACTTGTTACAAAAACAAGAAAGAAACTTTGGCCCAAAATGAAATTGGTTGTTTTTTTTTTCCACTTCATTACATTACATTTAGCTCACACTCTTATCCAGAGCGACTTACAGTGGATTTGGTACAGGGACAGTCTCTGGAGCCACGTGGGGTTAGAAGAAGGACACTTAAGCTGGTGCAGGAGGGCACTGGTCATTCACTCCTCCACCCACATTTTTCCTACTGCTACAGGACAGTACCTGCAGCCTTCCAATCCCAAGAACAGCTCCCCAAACATTAGGCCACAGCTGCTCCCACCATCACACTTCAACACAACACTTCAACATTAACCATCTGCAAATCAGTAAAAGTCAAAAACAAATAAAGCAGTCATGATTCACACTGTGAACCACAACAGGATTACTCTTTACAAAAAAAGTATAATCGATAAAATGGCACTTCAACATTTTACAGCAGCCCCATAGGGTTGTAGGCTACTGTGTAGACTTTTGACGAGGCTAGTAAACCTGTGACCTGAAACTGAAGTCTGCAACAAAATCCTTCGAAGTAAAACACTACGTAGGTCTGTTACTCAAAGTTTGACAACCATGTCCGCTCTTAAATGAGCTGGTGAGAAGGCAAGGGGCAGTAGCTCTTTGAGGCTGGTCTTTTTGTAAGATCCGTCCGGCTTGGTCAAGTAAATGTCCCATTCCGATCCAAACTGTACAAAAGAGCACACAAAGGCAAGAATCAATTAAGTTTTATTAAATAGGCTCTATGAGTAGCCTAGACTGTGTCTTTGCAACTTACAGGTGACAGGTGTAATTTACGCCTCACACATGATGTGTAACAGTTTGCAAGACCAATGGAACAAGCCCAGCTAAAGTGAAGTATCTCAGGCATTGACAATTTGCATTTTACACCGTCTTTAGGCCGGGTCTACTGAAATATCAATACATGCCTTAAAATTAAAACCTGCAGGTCATAACAGACCACGGGATAAGAATTTTAGAAAGTTCAAAAAACTGCTCTGAAAGTGATCCCAACAACATTGTCCAGCCTGTCGTTGCCATTAAAGTTGATATGTGAATGGCACTATTCACTAAAGTTAAAAGTTACAATTTTTACAATGTCTCTCTTTTTAAGGTGTGAACAGCCCTTAAAGGAGTACTTCCACAAGAAACTGTTCAGTACTTGCTGTTTTGAAATACGATAGGTCACCACGAGTTGCATATATATATATATATATATGCTGCATGTGAAAATGTTCTTCTACCCCGATTGTAACCATTAGTCAATGAAAGAAAGTAGGGGGGAAAATGAGTGAATAAGAAAAAGGCCAACAAAGTGACGCAAGTTGGTACATTAGAAAAAGGAATGCCACAGTTTTGATTACTGGAGAAGTCTTGTTGCAGCACGCATTCACTTAGCGAAGTATAGGTAAGTATGTGTGTTTGTTTTGAATGTTTAAATTTATTTTTTGGTGTTTGGTGTGCTATGACCAAATGGGCTTTGAATGATTGTAGCCTGTCGCTAGCATAGCCAAGAAACATAGCCAGTCATTGTCCTGCTCCATCTCCGCCACCAAACTAGAACATCCTAAAACAGAAGCACTAAAGCATTTTTTTCACCAAAACTGGCTCACAGGGCATTCAATAATACTAGAAACCACCGCAAAATTGATTAAAACATGATGCAAGTATACCTTTAAGACTGGAGCACACTAACCAATGGAGTGCATTCATAACACAAAGTAATACCACAACAAAGATCTATAGTACACTCTAAAAACAGCTGAGTTCCAGATGTTTTATTCTAGATGTATACAGAAGATAGCAATGGTACTTAGACAGTAATCTTATGTCTCATCACTGTCAAAAAATTCTCTTCAGGTTAAAGCTAAAATTGCCCATTCCATTCTAACACTAAGCGTTTGCAATCCAAATGGATGTGTAATTAACAAACCGTTTAAAAATGACTGATCCTCACCTCCATGAGCACTTGACGGCATGCTCCACATGGCCCAACAAAACTGTCTTGAATGTCACTGTGAAATCAACATGTACGCAATCAACAAATATAATAATTACATGACAGGATTTACATTTGTGCTTTTTGTCTTTCTGTAATAATTCATTCTTGTAATATTATTCATTAACAGTGTACAACCTTATGTGTTTTTGGTGGCCTTGCATTGCAATGTGTCTGAGGTGGGTATCTATCCCTTTGAACAACAAATTCTATGAGTACATAACACTTATACACACTTCTCTTTCTTGCTTGAGGTTATGAGGATTTATTCTTAAGGGTCACAGTATGTGCTAATTTGGTAGTTAATGTCACAAACTGATAAAGAGCTGGCGGTATCCCAAGTACATGGTTTACAGATGGACCCAGATAACTCCAAGTAAAGTAGTAAACCTAATAGCAGAGCCCCCGTGGCTTTGTTTTACCCAAAGAATAAAGCCACAAGACCCCTCTATTAGGGGAGTTACCACTTGCTCTGAGTTAACATACCCAGGTAAGCGACTAAAGCTGCTGGAATACCCCACAGTGGGACATAGGTTCCTCCAAACCCACACATGCGCCCAAACAGGCTGTGCACCTTCTAGGAATGGAACGCAATTCTAATTAAGAGGTTGCACTTTGATAAGGGGTGATGCAAGAGTGAATGGGTAGGCTAATCATGATTTATGGGCACATGTACCCATCAGCTTTTTATGGGTATGATGATTTAAATGCAAGTTGGTGCCAGTAGGCATATTAAGGGTGGTATACTGCAAGAAGGTGGTTTCTGAGTTACTAAACCACCCAGGTGACTTGTTGAAGCTGGCTACTTGGCTCATTACTAAATCAGCACAGCTGTCCCCTCTTTTTTCTCCTCTGTGGTAGGGTGAATGGTTGCTGCTCCAAATAAATGTATTAAAAAAACTGTTTCCCTATTTCACTGGTGTCATAATAGCTGATCGTTTACCATGTGACAGCAATGGCTGTAAAACTTCGGTGTCCCTCTGCCACAGCTCTCTGGATAGCTGTCCTTTCTGCACACACGGTGAGGCCGTAGGAAGCATTCTCCACATTGCAACCTATGTGAGAACATATAAAAACAATATTCAGAACCTAACTTTTTTTGTGAAGATCCACAGCAAAGGCAGATGTACACAGGATCCACTTTTGGAGGGCAAAATGTCATGACAGCGAGTTTAAGGGCTTCCTGTAGCCTATACCTACATAAAAAAATCTAAATAAAAGAAACCCTTTAAAACTAGAACATCCCATTGCGACTACATTTAAAGGTGACAGGTTATATGACTCCACTCGCACTTGTTAGCTCACCTGCACACCTTACCTGTGATTATAGTGCCACCTGACGTCAGGATTGCGGCCCCGACTGGGAACCGGCTGTATGGACAGTACGCCATGTCGCGTGCCTGCAAGCATTTGGAAACGAGCTCGGCAACTTGACCGGCAGCCACCACAGAGAACACGAGCCATGTGAAAATGAAGGGATACAGTGTTACGGTCCAAGCTACAGGTTGATAATTATCTCTTTCCTGTTTAGGTATTAGGTTAAGAGACACGGTCGCTGAACTGGAAAAAGCCAAACAACACGCAACTACAACTACAAAAAACTAGAGGAATTTTAATTTGACATCTGCGTTGTTTATCATATCGACAACGGAACTACCTTTAAAAACATCCCTGTCGAATCAGGGATGTCTTTGATTGTGACCTGATTTATTTTGGGAAATATGGCGAATCGTTTCAACAGCAGTGCATTCTACAGCCGTCCGCTATCTTTCGGTGTCAACGGCTGTAATGGTTTTAAACCACGATGTCGTCTCCAACGTCACTTTGCATGACCTGAAATGCCAAATACACACATATGCGTTTATATTCTGGGTATATAAACTAAGTGCATCGTATACTCACCAGCCATTTCAGATGATACGTTGCAGGAGTAAATAGCCTAATAATCCGTAACAGGGGTTGAAGTAGCCCGTTACATCCGACTAGACTGTGGTGTTTTGAAAAGTGGTCCAGGAGCAGTGGGTCCGTGTGAATTCAACCCCCTTTTTGTAAACACACGAGGTGTACTGCTGACCCAAATGAAAGTTCAGGACGACCCAGCGTTGAGCAGCAGCGGCTGCTGGTTGTCCATAGCATTGATCGCGTTTGCGTCATTGTCTACGCCGGCCGCCTCTTTTAGTATGCGCGTGTCAGTCAAGGGAATGCATGCACCTAAATAGACACAAGTCATATTCCTATGGCTGGCTTTTAATCTACATATATGATCACTTCACAAGAAAGACAACGAGGTGACGTTATTAGTTTTATTCATGGTAGGCTGTTTATCAAAATACCCCCCACCCCCCAAAGCTTCTCCACATACTCAGAGCCAAACTGAGGACAAGGTGAGATAGGGGTTTCTGTAGGCTCCTCCATAGTGGAATTGCCTCCTTGACACCCTGCGGGCACCACAATCTACTGACTTTTTTTTTTTAAATGTCTCAAGAGATTTCTTTTTAACGAAACGTTTGATTCCCCCTCTTAGATAAAACTGCTTGCCTTGATTTTTATTTATTCCCCATTCCCCCTTTTTTCTTTTTCTTTCAACCTGTAGCCCTTTAACATCCTGTGATGAAAAGAGCACTATAAATAAAATGTAATTATTATTATTAGTAGTAGTAGTAGTAGTAGTAGTAGTAGTAGTCAATATACATTTTTTATATTTTAATTTTTAATAACCATTTTAGTGCACTTCATGCAATCATTTCAGTTTCTTCAAACACTCGATGTACCATTCCAGGGGAGTGGTCGACCCATCTTGAAGGCTACTCTGACACAAGTGTAGAGCGCAAGATATCCCCCACACACCAGCATGAGACACAGGAGAATGTAGGCCAACACAGTAAACCAGAAGGCATATAAGTAGAGGCCTCTGTCACAGTAGTCCTTCGCATCAGACAAGTTGTTGACAGAAGGGGAAATGGAGAAAACCCACACACTCCCTAAACAGATGAAAACATGGTGATTAATATGGCAACATGCAGTGTGACAAAATAAAACATGCCATTTTGTGGGTATGTTATTTAGGCCACACAGAAGAGAGAGCTTGTTCATAGCTGCATATGCCCTTTTCCTGCTCACATTATAACCCACCCACCCACTCTCTCTCTCTCTCTCTCTCTCTCTCTCTCTCTCTCTCACTCACACACACACACACACACACACACACACACACAGACACACACACCTCTCTCCCTCACATGTCTGTCTCTCACACACATCTCTCTCTCTGTCTCTCTGTCTCTCTCTTTCTCTGGCTTGCTGACTGAGAAACCAGAAATCTCTCACCTGTAACAAGACAGCAGAAGCTGCACAGGTACACCACAGCACTGCAGCCGGATAGAGCCAGAGTAGCAGGCCTCAGTTGGGGCATATTGTATGTGTTTAGGCAGAGGGCCATCAACATCGCACCAGACAGGATGAGGGCCACTAGAATGGCAGCACCAAATACTATGAGGTAGATGGGGATGTTTGCTTGCAGCGGGCAATCATACACGTGAATGGCACCTACAAGACAATACATGATGATTTGCAATACTTCTTAAAACTCATTGTCCACTCAAAAATGTAATTAACAGATGTAATAATTACAAAAATGTAATATACAGATGTAATGTAACAGATTAAATAAAGATGTATGGTTTACCCATTGCTATCGAAGAAATTGGAAGGCCCCACAGCATGATGCTTACTATAACTGAGACGTTTAGAGTTTGTTAGGGATTCTGTTAGTCATGATAAAATATTTGTCAACTGTGGCATATCTTAGATTCGTATGCATATCGCTATATACATAAATAACTACAGACAAGTACTACTGTTTTGCAGTGACAATCAACATAAGGGAAAAACACTTACCAGAAACTGTGATTGGAATAGTGTAGGACTTTTGTCCTTGCTCCATCCTAAGTCCCTTAACAGTGATAGAATAGTTTAAGATGTTGTACTTCAAGTATCAGTCAAGATGTTCACTGCTGTCACATACTTGTATTCTCTTTCTTATATCTTTATCTGTGTGTAAAACTAGGTTTCTTACAAACCAGGTTCTTTACAGCAAGAATTACATTTTGAAAATACAACGAAATGCTAGTTGTAAGTTTGGCTTGTCTTGTCTCGTCGCTTTTCTGTGTTGGCGGAAGTAGCACAGAACCACAGTGACAACCACCACCGAACACCGAGCATTGCTTAAATGCCATTCTTACTCAACCATGTAATGAGGTGTGAGCCAATGACTGTTTTCAGTGAGGCAATACATGAGGAAACATGGAGAGTCCCAACATATATGCCATGCCCCCCTTTTCCTCCTGACTGAAAAAAAAGGAAAAAAGATTTGGCTTTATCCTTTCGTGTTATTGTTAAGCAGAGAGGCTTATAACAGATTCAGCGCAAGGCCAGTCTGAATTACTACAGAAAGTGTTTTATTCATCAACAGGCAGAATGTGTCTTTAGAATGTATTCACCCTCACAAACAAAAGCAGCCAATCACAGCTGTTTAATGGAACATGTGTGTCTGACATTGAGAGCCTTGCTTCGAAATCACATTGTATCCAAATAGGTTTGTACCAGTGAGAAATTGATTGTTATGTATGAAAGACAACAAAATTATGTTAAATGGCTGTGTACATCCTGTTGTATGTGGAGAATCCAGGTCTGCGCCGGAGGAACACTTCCACGCACTTGAAGAGCAGGAGAAAGATGCCACACATAAACACTAGGGATAGGAAAAGGTTTCCGACACACACAAGCCCAAATGCAAAGAGGTACAACCTCCTCTGGCAGTAGGCATCTTTACTCAGTGGGTCATAGTTCGGTGGGTATAAAGAGTAAATCCAGTCACTTCCTGAAATACAGGAAAACAAAGACCTTTATTTCCGTCTTCCCAAAACACATGGAGTATTTCTTCTCACAAACATGTCCAATTCTTTACAGGATCCCTGTGTATTCTAAGACAAGTGTGAAAAGTCATTAAACTGGTTAATTGAAAAATAAGGCCTTAATTGATATTAAAATGTCCATCATTCAAGGTTTTGGTAATGGTAAGGCATGGGAAGTTCCCTAACAGTGACATAAGGTGGCAACATCAGTAAGTGTAAATTTTATGAAAATAACTATTTTAACCATCTGTACCCCAAGAGAATGCTATAACAATATAGATTTGTTTTCAATATCTGGTTCTATTAGTCAAGCAACCTGTTGTCTTCTGTGTCTTTCTCCACATTCTCACCTATGATGAGCCAGCAGATAAGAAAGATGTAGCAGATGGTGGTGCACATAGTACATAGACTGAGCCCCTCTTGACATAGTGTGTGTCTGACATAAGCCAGCATCAAAGAGAAGAGACCAGATGCCCCCATCACTATGAGGAATACCGGAATGTTCCGTTGGATGGGGCAGTCATTCAGATGAATAGTGCCTGGTAATGTGTACATGCAATGAGATTACATATGTTCTCTTCAGTTTTCTTAAGATCTATTTACAGAGTTATTAATTACAGAAGATAAATGGAGTGTAACTTATAACAACTATGTTGTTTTGTTAATATCAATGTATATAATACATGGTTACTAAAACATATTTTTACCAACAAACATAATAGTCTTCATTAGCTCTGTGCTATGACAACTTTGGCATGTTGACAAATGTCACTTCAGCAACTATTTTGATTAGGTTTACTGATACTTTTTGAAACCATTTACTAACGTTGATTTGTATAATACATAATTGCTAAAATATACTTTTTTACAACAAATGCAACATGAACAACTCACCCATTCCCACTGCAGTAATCAGTATCATCCACAGGACCATGTTTACTACAACTACAAAGTTAACACATGCTTATTCTTAGAGTAAAGCTTTGGTTGGTGTACATGAACCGTATAATATAATTCCCTTGTTCTAGGTGCTTCAAGATATTACCTATTGTTGCAATTAGAAATGAAGATCTGTTCTGTGTCTGTTCCATGTTTCTGTTGTACTGTTACAAATGATGATCTTTGAGATTGCAATAAACTACACTATCATTTCAAAAACATGCCACATCACGTACTAGATCTTTTCTGTGCTGTCAGTGTAAATATTGTCTTCTCAGCTGTCGTTTGCAGGTTGTTGATAATCCTTCAGTTATGGTCTGACTGTTTAGGGCGTTGCATAAATGGGGCGTTGGGCCACACAGCTTACAACATGACCCCTTCCTTCTCTGTGGCTGAACACGAGGAAAGCTCTGTGCATGGTGGCAAATGTCACCATAGTGACCATTTTGATTTGAAATGACAAGGCTTAATGATACCTTCTAAAACTGCTGTCTGAGGATAGAAGCTGATCATGACATCTGTTGACACTAAAGGTGTTTAATTTTAAAAAATGGTGGCATTGGATGTCACTGGAGATTGTGGAAACATTTTAAACTGAAATACTGATTTTACTAGTAAAATAGTACAGCCAGAATATTCATTTTTTATATTTTAATTTACAGCCTACAAATTCTGTTAATGTCTTGATTTTATGTTTTGCTTCTAGAGGGGCAACAATGCTTACCAATATTGTGCATTTTAATGCAGTACCAGTTTGGCCCAATATTTCACCTTTAGAGGTGACATTGACAGGTCTTCAAACGCATTTTTAAAACATATTTGTTGGAACTGTCACACATTTCTAACATACATAAAATATGCAGGTTAGGAACAAATACCTCCCCTTTGGCACCACCTGCAGCCCATAGTAGGATTTGTAAATTACTACGCTCACAGTGGTAGCCCCTGTCAATCACAGCTCATTGCTGTTGCTGTGGACACGGTACTCACCTGTGCACTCACTCACACACATGCACTAGCACAGATGGGGGAAGGGGAGGTTTGTTTTTAAACTCAAGGGAAAGGGTGAGGGAGAGACTGGATGTTCAAAGTCCAGCATTTTTGAAGACCTGCCAGTGTCAGCTTTAACTAAATCTAAGCCTATGTCATGTGTTCGCTTGGTTAGCATAACACTCTTTGTAGTGACTATAGAAATGTAATGCATTTCTGGCAAATAAAAAAGGTTGTAAAAATGAAAGAAAAAATCTCAAGAATGTACACAAATACAGTGTTACAAAAAACTAGGTTCACCTATTTAACATTCACACAGTGAACTATATACACATTTGCCAAGGATGTACATAATGAACAGTATGATGTAAATGTAAATTCCTGTGGTGAACCAGAGGGTGACCAGATAGAGGATCCTCTCACAGTACTGCGCGGAGTGACGGGACTCAAAGTCCGGCAAATATGCTCTGTACACAAAAACACTTCCTGCGGGCACAGTAAAGAAAGAAGCGAAAATGTGAATTATGCTGGGAACTGTCTTTTGTTTTTATATTTCACTTCCATGTCTTATTTACTGTAGTTGGTCTTGTAACCATCACAATATTCCATCTTTAACTGATCACATACAGTACCACAGTCTTTCATGTAATTTAATTTCTTTTGTTATGTCATGTGTACATAGTTATGTTAAATTCTTCTTATTCTGTAACCCATCAAGCCATCAAAAATGTGCATACAACAGTGCACACACCCATCATAAAGGTGCTTGACCTAAAGCAAAAGTGTCTGAAAAGAGAAAAGGTGGCCTGTAGCCTAATGCTCCCTTAGCAATGTTTTTTTTACCATAAACCTCAATAAAAGACATGAATTTGCTATGAGAGCCAAAGTATGTAGACATATTCTCTTTGTAGCTGTAACTGAGCCCACTGTCTTAATCTTCTACTACCCGCTCTCCTTCTCCATTGGTTGATCCAACCATTATGATCAGACAGGTGGGTGGGCTCATTAGTGCAATAACCTGTGTGAAGCTCACAGGCAGAAGGAATACATAGCAGGACTTTTTTTACCTGGTCCCCCGGAGGGGATTGGCCAGGTATTGCAATGACCCTGTCCATGTGTGTGTGCGTCTGTCTGTCGCAAGAATGGACACCTCTGCTCTGTTTTCTTACCGACGATCAACCACACGAAGCAAAAGACGTAGAGCAGGAAGTTGAGGATGCGCAGGGGATGCTGGGGGTCCCGGGGGGGTTGTGGCAGTAGAAGAAGGGCAGCAGCTGCAGGGTGAGAGAGGCGGAGCCCCCCACCACCAGATAGATGGGCACCATGGGCTCCTTCGGGCACTCGTGGAAATGCCTGGCCCCTTTTTACAGAGAGAGAGGGAGACATAGAGAGAGAGACAGAGAGAGAGAGAGAGAGAGATAGGGGGAGGCAGGGAGAGGGAGAGATAGGGAGAGACAGATAGAGAGAGAGAGATAGGGGAGGCAGGGAGAGAGAGAGATGGGGGGGGCAGGGAGAGAGAGAGAGATAGGGAGAGATAGAGAGAGAGAGAGAGAGAGAGAGAGAGAGAGGAAAGATAAAAGGATGGAAAGGGTAGTCACTTTTTATTTATAGTCAAGTTTCTTGATATGCACTCTATATCCACTATTTGTGATTTAACATACATCAGAGTATGTTAAGTCCAACTTTCTTTCACACCTTGCTCATATGTATAATTAATGTGTTGTTATTAGCATATTCTGTTAAGTAGAAGCCTAACTCTAAAGGCTGCTGTATAGGTTTTTCACCTGATTCAACTATACAAACATTTACTGTGTCAACGTTCTGTCTCTATGTGTACTTATGTATTGTTCATGGGTAGTCTAGGGGGCGCTATATAGTAAGAAAAGAATCTTGGGTAATTTTAGATAGCATGGTTATATCTGGAAAGACAGAGATAGACAGTGATAGGCTAAGTTAATTTTTGGAATTAGAAACACCTAATTTTCCATATATATACAAAACACACAGTCAATTACATGTAATTGCTCATAAAAGACTTTCACCACATCACTTCACATTCACACACACAATCACCACATTCATTTTTAAGAAAATGCATTCTAATTTTGAAAGTTTTCCCTTGGTAGGCAGCTTACCCAACCCCAACATGACAACGGGGATGAGACTGAGAAGAATCCTGATTCTGCCTGTTAACAAAACATTCAGTCAGTCTCTAAACAATGCTTAATGTTGGTCACTATTGAGATTGCACTTGAACGTAGCTTATGTTTGCCTACCTGAGATCATAGATCCACCAACAAAAAGAATATCATAGATGCCTGCCTGATCCATGCTGATGTTTTGCCTGTCACTGCCAAAATGATGCATAAAGAGATAGAAAGTTAATTAGTTAGTTAACAATAGCCAAAGTTTATTGTGTAATTATTGTGTAATTGTGTCATTTCCAAAGTTAGATAATAGTTATAGTTTGCTATAAGTTTGTGTCTTAAATCTCTGAATAACTGTTGCATCATAGCGGTGACTCTCTTGAGAATGTTAAGAGTATGAATCAAATATTTGTGATGGTACTTTCTGCCACAGATGCCATAGCCATATATATCCTTTGAGATAGTGGCTACAGCTTATGAATCACATAATTGTGATGGTGCTCCACAACAGGCAAGGCATTCTTATCCAATTGAACAAAATAGGCAATAGGCAGTCCTATCCAACTAAATGAAATGACTAATAAATACAAATTACAATGTCTGCTTCGACAGCCTTCAATATTTAGCTTCTTGGTTTCTTCACAATCACGGACTTGACCCTGACAAGCATGGGTGAAATAGGGCCTAAATGTAGGAAGGAGCGGGGAGTGAGGGAGGACTGTGTTGGGTCTACAGGGAATATGTGGAAGAATGAAACCAACCGCAAGACAGAAACCTCCTGCATACAGTGGCATGCAAAAGTTAAAAAAGAAAAATCACTGCATTAGCTTGTCTTTTGTTGAGCTTTTGAAGCAGCAACTTCATTTTAACATGTTATACCATATAGAAACGGAAACATTTCAGTAGTAAAATAATTGTTATGGGTCCAACAGAAACATTTTATGTGCATTCAAACAAAAATGGCATATGTATAAATGTGGCCACCATAAATAAATAATTCTATTAATATTTAGTTGAGCCTGCAATAATGGCCTGTAGATGCCTCATACAGACAAGTCCCAGAAGTCTGGCAGTTGGTATTTTGGCCCATTCCTCCATACAAAACGCCTTCACTTCAGTCAGGTTTCTTAGCTTCCTTGCGTAGACAGTCTGCCTCAAATCATTCCATATATTTTAAATTATGTCAAGGTCTGGAGACTGTAATGCCCATTCCAGAACATTGTGCTTCTGCATGAATTCCTTGGTGGATTTTGAACAGTGCTTAGGATCACTGTCCTTCTAAAAAATCAAAAAAAAAAAAAAAAAATCAACAACAAAAAATTCCAACCCGGAATTGGTGACCAACTCTTCTTGTTAATAATCTGATGATACTGACAGGACAGGAGACCATTAACTTTAACAAGGTTTCTAGTACCTGTGCTAGCAACACAGCCCCACAACACGATGGACCCTTCATCAAATTTCACCAGGAGAGATGCCCAAACTTTTTCATGCCACTGTATGTTTTGAAATTACAGGAGAGCTTAAACACCAAAGCTTAAACTTGTCCATATGAATTACAATTCACTGCTACAATTACAATGCACTGCTAAGTTAACAAATTGTACAAACTTGCTCTGATTCAGTAAATGAGGACAGCAAGTGGTGCAAACCAGCTGTGGCAATGGCTGCAGGATACGTGATACATTCAAATGCTTATTTAATTTATATTAAAGCAAATATTACAGTGCATACACATCAAAGCAAAGATGCATTATTTCCGTTTAACAGTTTTTTATATTGTTACACATTACAATTGTGTCATACTTAAGCATGTGAGTTTTGGATCACGTGTACTGTAACTTGCTGTAGATGATTTAAAATAATAAAAAAGACAATTACAACTTACAACAAATCTACATTTACTCAAGAAGCACAAATGTCATTAGGTATATTCTTACCTGTTTAAACTGTTTTATCTCAGCCGAATAAAAAGGTCACTGCTCTTTTCAAACAGAGAGAGTGACAAACCACATCAGCCCTTGATTATACTTACCTAAAATGGATATAGGTTTCAGTTTGACTTCCTCTCTGGTTTCTGTCAAGCCCACCCCTTCATTGGTTAAGTCTTCTTTCCTGCTCAGATTTTTCTGTGAAATGGCCTCGTCCTACAATAGCGACAATGGTGGTTCTTCATCACGTAGTATACTTTATGTTTTACACATGGGGCTGTTCATTGGACAAATGCTGATCGTGTTTTATTTGTACCCCTAGTCTAGACCCTGTGGAACTGTCTCAAGTTTAGTACTGACTGGATAAAAGTCATGGGCAAGGCCGGATAGCACGGGTCAAGGCTGTGGCCAACAGGAAGGCGAAGTTCGGCCAGTTTACAGAAAGGCTTGGCTGAAGTGTGTCTCCTCAGAGAGTGGAGGGGCTGCATGCCATACTGCACTGCTGTAGGAGCATTTCCATGATGCGACCCCCAGGGATGTAGCCAGATGTTTTTGGGCCCTGTGGAAAAAATACAGCTTCAAGGCCCATTATTATTAAAGGTGTCATTGCATCATTTTTCCATTCATTTTTTGAGCCAGTTTTGGTGCCAGTTTTGGTGAAAAAATGCTTTAGTGCTCCTGTTTCAGGCTATTCTAGTTTGGTGGATGAGATGGAGTGGGAAGAATGACAGGTTCTCGGCTGTGCTAGTCACAGGCTTCGATCATTCAAAGCCCATTCAGCCATAGCACACCAAATAGATTTAAACGTTCTAAACAAACACACCTACTTACCTATATTTTGCTAAGTGAATGTGTGCTGCAGCGACATTCCTCCAGTAATTACAACTATGGCATGGCTTTTTCTAATTAACAAACTTATGCCACTTTGTTTGGCTTTTTCTTATTTCCTCGTTTTCCCACCTATTTTCTTTCATTGACTAATGGAGGCATTCGGGGTAGAAGAACATTCATATACAATTTGGAGTCACCTATCATATTTCAAAAAGAGGAAGTACTAAAGTACTTCAAAAAGAGCAAGTACTTTCTTGTGGAATGAGACCTTTAATAATATTACTAGTGTCCTCCAAAAGACCCCTGACATTGAATCATCAAAGTGTATAGAGTGCTCCAAGTCGTGTCTTCGGGCTAGATGTGCCCTGCTCTTACTGCAAGTGCCAGACACCTTGTTGAACACATCCCACATTCCAGATGTACACTCATTACACTTAAATGACATATTACACAACAAAGCCCGCACTGCTGTACAATAATCCCCTTGTGAAAATGTACAAGTTTTACTCAGCGTGAATTATCTTCATAGTTGGTGGAGTAACTCTGAGCAACTTGGGGGTTTGTGGTTTCTCAATTCAGTTAAACTCAATTCAATTCTCAATTGAAAACTCTTTATTTGTGACTATTTTACAGTCACACAGACTAGAGTATGACACAAAATATAAAAAATGTAAGAACTCTCCTGCATAAGCTGGCTGTTCAACCACAAGAGCAGTGGCCCCCACAAGCAGGAAGTTCACACATTTATGCATCCGGCAGGCTTAGGGTCTGCATCACTTTTTGTATACTTCTGTTTATATTTCTCACGAGTCAAAACAAAAAGTGAAAATGGGATGTGCAGCAGGAGGACAAAAAAAACTGCTGTGTGAACAGCAAAGAAAGGTCGTCATAGTGTTTACAATAATGTGCCTTGAATGACACCTATATATTGTTATAACAGTTTTTTTCCAGCTGAGAGGTAATGCGAGCACTAGTTTACATGCATATTATCAGCAATGGCGACTTTCATTTTCTATTTGATTAGCAACACTGAATGTGGTTTCAACATTGGGAAGTGAGAATATTATGTGAAATGTTCCCAGAGGTCAAGAGTTGAGTTACTTACTGACAATAGTTCAACTGACTCATAAAGGTCCCAAGGTTTCTTTTACATATTGAGCAAGACAACTTTGCTAGCCATGTTATAGACATTCTTCTGTCACCTGCATGCTTTGGTGCATGCATTTCCAAAATGTCTGGTTAGGTAGGGTGACCAAACGTCCTGATTTCCCAGGACATGACCTGTTTTCACATCTTTTCCTGGCCATCCTGGGTGATTTTTATAAAGTGATGAAAGTGTCCTGGTTTTAATTGTTTTTTTTTTTTGTTTTTTTTTTTCATTTGTATTATGCATGACTCCTATTCTCAATGCATGTCAAATTGGGTATAATGGTTGTTTGCTAGCCGTTTGAATACTATGCTACATTACCCAGGACGAGAGTACCGTATTCTGTATTCAGTGTACAGCTGACTTTGCAAAAAAAAAAATCCCTTACACTATTAGGCTATGTATGGCACCAAACAGGCTGTTAGTAATAGATAGTATTTTGTAATATAACAATTTTCTATCTATACAGTGGAGGCATACTTATATAAATGTATTGAATTTATAAGGCATCTTTAAGTAAACCTCAAGTATCATTTGTCATTGGTGGGCTGAGTGTCCTGGTTTTCAGTAATTAAAATAATTCTCATCCTATGGTTAGAGGAATTGGTATCACTTAAGAGGCATAATCAGAGTCCTGTAGTATACTATTTAGTAGTAGTATGTGTGGGTGTGAAGGGCAAGCACAGATTAAGCAGCAGGTCTGATGATGTGGAAGGCATCAGTGGACATTGCAATCCACAGGAATGCAGTTACCAGTGTGGCTGTATGTTCACACTGACATCCGCTAAAGATGCTGTCTCTCCATAGAGAAAGAATGACTTCCTTTCAGTGACTGAATGACTTCCAGCTCCAGTCACTGTCAGTGTGTACATACAGTATGTGTGTAAGACAAGCAGTGATGAGAAATCTGAATTCAGAAGTTTCAATACAGTTCAACGTATTTGTTCCAGCCAGTCACTAAATGACCTGTGTAAGGTCAGCACAGTACTTTAGTCAGGTGAGGAGTTAATGACTAGCTGTACCCCCTAAGCTTCTAAAATGGCTGGAGAGGCTGAGAGCCTGTAGGAGAGAGGCTGAGGAAAGGACGGGATGTTGGTGGTATTGCCATCTAGAGCAGTGTCCTTTCAAGTAGTGAGATGGGAAAGTAGGTCTACCCACCTTTGATTAGAGGTATCACTCTAGGTATCACTAGTCGGGTATCCTCTATGATAAGTCTCTGTACTCTCGGTACACAGAGTGATGAATTGTCATCATATGTTGTGGCATGTTTAAAGCTGTAGAGGGCGCAAAAAGGCATTTTTAAGCTCACGTATATCCACAATTTCATAGCAAACCTTACCTGTTTAAAAAATCACCATGGCAGCTAGTAAAAAATGACCCATTGCCACATTACCTTAATCACTGTGTGAAAAATAAAATTTGCCATTAGTACAGAGAGAGAGAGAGAGAGAGAGAGAGAGAGAGAGAGAGAGAGAGAGGGAGGGGACGAGAGAGAGTGATCACTTTGCAAAGGGTTAGCGTAAACCATCATTTAGTTCTCCTTTCTCTTTGGTTATGATATCCCTCTTCCCATTTACTATTTCTGTACCACGGATTGCGTGAGCTATGTATGCACACTAGCACAACAGGTTATGTTTTCCCCAAAGCACCGAAGAGTCCATATGACACATAAGAGGTAATCAGAGTCTTGTTAGTCTGGCCAGGTAACAAGTAAAATTCCAACAACAAAACTTAAATATTTTATATGAACATTTTATATTCACACATATGCATACATGTAGCTAAATGATCTTGAGCAAATCTTCTTGGGAATCTTGAGTCTGTAAACATTATCTACAATAATCTGGCTTTTGTTGGACCTCATATTTACAAAGTAAGCAGCATTTGATATTAAATCAGATGTTCAGTGTCGATTCATAGCCCTGTTGTTTGAGGTCACAGTGTGTTGTTGGTAGGAAAAAGACCAAGAAAACTAGATGCAACATTGACTGAATAATGAACTGGTAGCTAACACTAACTGAGGGCATAGGTAAATTAAACTGAAAGTAGGCGTATAGGTAGTGATAGAGGCAGACGATGGCACTCCCCTTTTACAGGTAGCGACAGTGAAGTAGGATGTGTGATATTAATGTTCCCAGTTACACAGCAAGACACAATCTCAGAAAGGCATGTAGGAGATGTGGAAGTGTGCCACAATACTGTGCCAATGTGGAGGAGACTGGCAGGAGTTTGAGGCCTCAAAGAACTCTCTGAAACCCAGAGAAAAATGCAACAGTCTTTTCTCTGTCTCACAGAAATAAAAAAAATCTTATTGACTTCTGATCAGTTTACATAAAACCTTGGGTAACCTTAGGAGAAAAGATAATCTTAAGTTAAAATTAGATCAGACTTATATCAGATGTCACTGAACAGGAGTCTATTTGAACAAATATGAGACTAAAACTTTACTGCATTTTGAATTGTTTCTCCTAAAACACCCTTCAGCTTCATAGAACATCTTATTGATTATTTCTTATTGATTATTATTAAGTCATAGTTGAGACAGTTCTAAGAAGCAATATTTTCCTCTGGCCAGTTAGTAAATTCAGTGCTAAGCAAACATCATGCTGGGGTATCGGGAAAGGCATTTTCAATTTTTGTAAACCTGATCAGTGATTAGATTCATTGGACAGGAAAGTGGACCTATCCTGATGTCCAAAGTGGTGATTCAGCCCGTGTCCTGCTCCCTTGAGCAACTGAGGTCATGCTGTACTGTCCAGCCCCAGGCTCGGACTCTGTAACATCACAGCAACTGAGGTAAAAACTACAATAAGGCATAGACTTACAGTACACACAGTATAAAGAACACTTATCCTTTTATTTTTAAGTGATGATTTCTTAACCACTACTACAAACAGAATCAAATGCTAGCTTGCATGCAAAGGCTGTAGACCTGAAGTGTTTTTTTTTTTTTGTCTGGCGTGATATGCAACTATAAAAGAATTTACTGAGTGATGGGCAACCTGGCTTCAGAAGTTACCGTGTACCACATATTTGTTCCAGTCATTTACTAAATCAGAGCTGATTCTAATTAGCACAACTCTTCAGCCAAGCAGAGGAGATAGTTACTGAAATCACTAGTATTTGGTGCACAGGTAGAACCAGGTTATTTGAAATATGTTATATTAGACTGTAGCATCTGAATCCACAGTGGCCTTATCTAGATTAAGTTCTGGGGTTTCAGGTTGGGTGTTCTGGGGAGTGGTCTGAGGCAAATGTTTGTCCTCGTCAGACAGCGGTGAATTCTCCTCCTGCTCCTTAAGAGGAGGTCTTCTTCTTGCCTCTGTGTTGTCCGTCCCTCTCTCATTAACGCACCTGTATAACTGACGGCACAATGCTACAGTCCCAAACACTGGCATAGAGACCCATGCCAGGTTTGTGCACCAGAATGCAGCCTCATATAGAATCTTCTTACAATATTCTGGCGAGTGCCTTGACTCAAAGTTGGGTTTGAATGCTCTGTAGACGAAAACACTACCTGCAACATAAGATGTGGACATGAGGTAAGAGAAAATAGAGGAGACATAAGGATTGTTAACTACTATCCATTATATCATGTATTATGTCTCAATGTGTTTTTTGTGTGCCATTCAAGTGGACAGCAAAGAAAGAATTGTATTGTGTAGGGAAATGTTTTTTTTAACCGTAAATATGACAATAACCTTTAAACTTCAATTGCCACTGTCATCAACTGTTGCCAAAGGTCAGTTTTATCTTTACCTCCAAGACCTTAGTTTCTGTTTCACTTAGGTTTGTTTTTGACATGCAAAAAATCTTTTCTCTCTCCCTCTCTGTCTTATTTCTGTCTTTATTCTTACCTGTAATCAACCAGATGAAAAGGAAGATGAAGATCAGCAATAAGAGTTTTCTGCACAATAGAGCACAGCCACACACCCCAATGAGCTGCAAGAGCAGGAAGAATGTCGATCCCACAATGACATATATGGGAATCATGGGCTCCTTAGGACAGTCGTGCAGGTGCATCCCCCCTTTTCAGGAACAGGGAAGAAATTGGATGTCAAAACAATATATTTGTATTGTCTTCAAATAAACATTTGTACCTGAATAACCTATCTATTAGTGTGGTCATAGGGAAGTATATTTGAATTTGATTACAGATGTTGTAAGGCCTGACGTTACATTCACACTTTTTTATTACCAGGGGTGCAGGTACCATGGATTATTAGGGCCACATACACTTTTTTGTTTTTCCTGGGGTGGGGGTAATAATCCAAGAAATTTGCAAAAAATTTTGAGAAATAAACTCAGATACTTCTGACATTACAGTCACAAATTTGCAAGAAGTGAAACACAAACTTGGACGCATATGACATCTTACAACAGGACGCATATGACACATCTTACAACAGGACGCATGTGACACATCTTACAACAGGACGCATGTGACACATCTTACAACAAGTTGAGGGTTGCTGTTGTTGGAGCATGCAGCAACCATAGAGTTCTGTCGATTGGATCGATGGATGCAATGTCATGGTCAATATCCAGAATAAGGTTATTGTTTAAATAGTTGTACACTACTGTATTTGCCATAGTGTAGCCTATGGATCTATGAAGTGAGCACCTGACATGTGATCAGATTTTTGTCACCCTCTGTGATATTTGGGATGGATTTTTCAACTTTTGTGGACACTCTGTTAGAAAAAATAAGTCCTTTGCTTTCTCTAGATTCGTTTTCAATCATATCCTGCGAATATTAAACATATTTGCAAACATTTGTCAAGTGCATTTAAATGTTCACACATGGTGCTTGCATATGGACTGTGTTTGCATGAGGTAAAATATGATGATTTTTTTCTCGATTTTCTCAAACGTAGAATATTACCACCCCTGACTTTTTCACAATTTGTTTCCTTATCTGTTAAAGATCACAGCATTGTCACATACTGTTTTGCTAACTTTTCAAAAGAATGGCAGAATATTGCAGTGGTTGTTGTCAACAGAATTGGAGGTTTATTACTTTATGGAAAATCTGTACCAGACAAAAGTTCATGTTCTTACCCAACACTAGGAGAAGCAAGGGGACCAGGACAACTATGATCTGAAATCTGTCTGTGGAGGAAGGGGTAAATGTGAATTGCAATCTATATTGCAAAATAGATATATATAATTATTATATATTATTATTAGTATTATATTTATAGGTTATCACTGGTTCATGCAATCTCTAAAACATACATACTTGCGCCAATCATTGTGAAAAGGCAATAATGGAGCACAGATCAGGTCTGAACAGCTGATGAGAAAAGAGAAAAAAGAAAGCTGAAGAGGGAGAGAACAAATTATTTTTTTAGCCTGCCCCCTGGTTCTCTGATCTTCATGAGTCTTCCACTCACACATTTTTGCCTGGTTCAGTTGTCAACTAATGTCTTTGACTTTCACACTTTCCCTTCTTGTGTTTCACTGGGAGTATTCAGTCACTCCTCTTACCTTAGGGAATATACCATAGAAATATCTTCATTTAATAAAGACAGTGATTTCTCCATTACATTATTAGGGGCATGTGGTGAATACTTACAAAACTAGTAAGGATCTGCAATAAGGATTAGATACATTTGGAGTTAATAAGTAAATCAAAGTACATAGAAGATATATGAATACATACCTAGATAGCAGTAGATTCAGGAAATACTTCCCCTTCAAACTGGCAAATCCGTGTGACTGTTACCTCTATTGTACTGCCGTGATGACGAGACATTGACCTGGGATGGTTCATTAGAGGAGTGAACGTGCAACAGCAAAAGCAAAGGGCGTTCACAGTGGAGAACTATCTCGGACTGATAGGAGGCAATGTTTGTGAGAACAATTTAGAAGCAGGGCCGTAGCCAGGATTGCAAAACTACTATGCAGTAGTGCTATGGTCTGCTTCCTCATCCCATTCAGCCATAGCACACCAAATAGATTTAAACGTTCTAAACAAACACACCTACTTACCTATATTTTGCTAAGTGAATGTGTGCTGCAGCGACATTCCTCCAGTAATTACAACTATGGCATGGCTTTTTCTAATTAACAAACTTATGCCACTTTGTTTGGCTTTTTCTTATTTCCTCGTTTTCCCACCTATTTTCTTTCATTGACTAATGGAGGCATTCGGGGTAGAAGAACATTCATATACAATTTGGAGTCACCTATCATATTTCAAAAAGAGGAAGTACTAAAGTACTTCAAAAAGAGCAAGTACTTTCTTGTGGAATGAGACCTTTAATAATATTACTAGTGTCCTCCAAAAGACCCCTGACATTGCTGGGCCCTTAGAATCATCAAAGTGTATAGAGTGCTCCCAGTCGTGTCTTCGGGCTAGATGTGCCCTGCTCTTACTGCAAGTGCCAGACACCTTGTTGAACACATCCCACATTCCAGATGTACACTCATTACACTTAAATGACATATTACACAACAAAGCCCGCACTGCTGTACAATAATCCCCTTGTGAAAATGTACAAGTTTTACTCAGCGTGAATTATCTTCATAGTTGGTGGAGTAACTCTGAGCAACTTGGGGGTTTGTGGTTTCTCAATTCAGTTAAACTCAATTCAATTCTCAATTGAAAACTCTTTATTTGTGACTTTACAGTCACACAGACTAGAGTATGACACAAAATATAAAAAATGTAAGAACTCTCCTGCATAAGCTGGCTGTTCAACCACAAGAGCAGTGGCCCCCACAAGCAGGAAGTTCACACATTTATGCATCCGGCAGGCTTAGGGTCTGCATCACTTTTTGTATACTTCTGTTTATATTTCTCACGAGTCAAAACAAAAAGTGAAAATGGGATGTGCAGCAGGAGGACAAAAAAAACTGCTGTGTGAACAGCAAAGAAAGGTCGTCATAGTGTTTACAATAATGTGCCTTGAATGACACCTATATATTGTTATAACAGTTTTTTTCCAGCTGAGAGGTAATGCGAGCACTAGTTTACATGCATATTATCAGCAATGGCGACTTTCATTTTCTATTTGATTAGCAACACTGAATGTGGTTTCAACATTGGGAAGTGAGAATATTATGTGAAATGTTCCCAGAGGTCAAGAGTTGAGTTACTTACTGACAATAGTTCAACTGACTCATAAAGGTCCCAAGGTTTCTTTTACATATTGAGCAAGACAACTTTGCTAGCCATGTTATAGACATTCTTCTGTCACCTGCATGCTTTGGTGCATGCATTTCCAAAATGTCTGGTTAGGTAGGGTGACCAAACGTCCTGATTTCCCAGGACATGACCTGTTTTCACATCTTTTCCTGGCCATCCTGGGTGATTTTTATAAAGTGATGAAAGTGTCCTGGTTTTAATTGTTTTTTTTTTTTGTTTTTTTTTTTCATTTGTATTATGCATGACTCCTATTCTCAATGCATGTCAAATTGGGTATAATGGTTGTTTGCTAGCCGTTTGAATACTATGCTACATTACCCAGGACGAGAGTACCGTATTCTGTATTCAGTGTACAGCTGACTTTGCAAAAAAAAAAATCCCTTACACTATTAGGCTATGTATGGCACCAAACAGGCTGTTAGTAATAGATAGTATTTTGTAATATAACAATTTTCTATCTATACAGTGGAGGCATACTTATATAAATGTATTGAATTTATAAGGCATCTTTAAGTAAACCTCAAGTATCATTTGTCATTGGTGGGCTGAGTGTCCTGGTTTTCAGTAATTAAAATAATTCTCATCCTATGGTTAGAGGAATTGGTATCACTTAAGAGGCATAATCAGAGTCCTGTAGTATACTATTTAGTAGTAGTATGTGTGGGTGTGAAGGGCAAGCACAGATTAAGCAGCAGGTCTGATGATGTGGAAGGCATCAGTGGACATTGCAATCCACAGGAATGCAGTTACCAGTGTGGCTGTATGTTCACACTGACATCCGCTAAAGATGCTGTCTCTCCATAGAGAAAGAATGACTTCCTTTCAGTGACTGAATGACTTCCAGCTCCAGTCACTGTCAGTGTGTACATACAGTATGTGTGTAAGACAAGCAGTGATGAGAAATCTGAATTCAGAAGTTTCAATACAGTTCAACGTATTTGTTCCAGCCAGTCACTAAATGACCTGTGTAAGGTCAGCACAGTACTTTAGTCAGGTGAGGAGTTAATGACTAGCTGTACCCCCTAAGCTTCTAAAATGGCTGGAGAGGCTGAGAGCCTGTAGGAGAGAGGCTGAGGAAAGGACGGGATGTTGGTGGTATTGCCATCTAGAGCAGTGTCCTTTCAAGTAGTGAGATGGGAAAGTAGGTCTACCCACCTTTGATTAGAGGTATCACTCTAGGTATCACTAGTCGGGTATCCTCTATGATAAGTCTCTGTACTCTCGGTACACAGAGTGATGAATTGTCATCATATGTTGTGGCATGTTTAAAGCTGTAGAGGGCGCAAAAAGGCATTTTTAAGCTCACGTATATCCACAATTTCATAGCAAACCTTACCTGTTTAAAAAATCACCATGGCAGCTAGTAAAAAATGACCCATTGCCACATTACCTTAATCACTGTGTGAAAAATAAAATTTGCCATTAGTACAGAGAGAGAGAGAGAGAGAGAGAGAGAGAGAGAGAGAGAGAGAGAGGGAGGGGACGAGAGAGAGTGATCACTTTGCAAAGGGTTAGCGTAAACCATCATTTAGTTCTCCTTTCTCTTTGGTTATGATATCCCTCTTCCCATTTACTATTTCTGTACCACGGATTGCGTGAGCTATGTATGCACACTAGCACAACAGGTTATGTTTTCCCCAAAGCACCGAAGAGTCCATATGACACATAAGAGGTAATCAGAGTCTTGTTAGTCTGGCCAGGTAACAAGTAAAATTCCAACAACAAAACTTAAATATTTTATATGAACATTTTATATTCACACATATGCATACATGTAGCTAAATGATCTTGAGCAAATCTTCTTGGGAATCTTGAGTCTGTAAACATTATCTACAATAATCTGGCTTTTGTTGGACCTCATATTTACAAAGTAAGCAGCATTTGATATTAAATCAGATGTTCAGTGTCGATTCATAGCCCTGTTGTTTGAGGTCACAGTGTGTTGTTGGTAGGAAAAAGACCAAGAAAACTAGATGCAACATTGACTGAATAATGAACTGGTAGCTAACACTAACTGAGGGCATAGGTAAATTAAACTGAAAGTAGGCGTATAGGTAGTGATAGAGGCAGACGATGGCACTCCCCTTTTACAGGTAGCGACAGTGAAGTAGGATGTGTGATATTAATGTTCCCAGTTACACAGCAAGACACAATCTCAGAAAGGCATGTAGGAGATGTGGAAGTGTGCCACAATACTGTGCCAATGTGGAGGAGACTGGCAGGAGTTTGAGGCCTCAAAGAACTCTCTGAAACCCAGAGAAAAATGCAACAGTCTTTTCTCTGTCTCACAGAAATAAAAAAAATCTTATTGACTTCTGATCAGTTTACATAAAACCTTGGGTAACCTTAGGAGAAAAGATAATCTTAAGTTAAAATTAGATCAGACTTATATCAGATGTCACTGAACAGGAGTCTATTTGAACAAATATGAGACTAAAACTTTACTGCATTTTGAATTGTTTCTCCTAAAACACCCTTCAGCTTCATAGAACATCTTATTGATTATTTCTTATTGATTATTATTAAGTCATAGTTGAGACAGTTCTAAGAAGCAATATTTTCCTCTGGCCAGTTAGTAAATTCAGTGCTAAGCAAACATCATGCTGGGGTATCGGGAAAGGCATTTTCAATTTTTGTAAACCTGATCAGTGATTAGATTCATTGGACAGGAAAGTGGACCTATCCTGATGTCCAAAGTGGTGATTCAGCCCGTGTCCTGCTCCCTTGAGCAACTGAGGTCATGCTGTACTGTCCAGCCCCAGGCTCGGACTCTGTAACATCACAGCAACTGAGGTAAAAACTACAATAAGGCATAGACTTACAGTACACACAGTATAAAGAACACTTATCCTTTTATTTTTAAGTGATGATTTCTTAACCACTACTACAAACAGAATCAAATGCTAGCTTGCATGCAAAGGCTGTAGACCTGAAGTGTTTTTTTTTTTTTGTCTGGCGTGATATGCAACTATAAAAGAATTTACTGAGTGATGGGCAACCTGGCTTCAGAAGTTACCGTGTACCACATATTTGTTCCAGTCATTTACTAAATCAGAGCTGATTCTAATTAGCACAACTCTTCAGCCAAGCAGAGGAGATAGTTACTGAAATCACTAGTATTTGGTGCACAGGTAGAACCAGGTTATTTGAAATATGTTATATTAGACTGTAGCATCTGAATCCACAGTGGCCTTATCTAGATTAAGTTCTGGGGTTTCAGGTTGGGTGTTCTGGGGAGTGGTCTGAGGCAAATGTTTGTCCTCGTCAGACAGCGGTGAATTCTCCTCCTGCTCCTTAAGAGGAGGTCTTCTTCTTGCCTCTGTGTTGTCCGTCCCTCTCTCATTAACGCACCTGTATAACTGACGGCACAATGCTACAGTCCCAAACACTGGCATAGAGACCCATGCCAGGTTTGTGCACCAGAATGCAGCCTCATATAGAATCTTCTTACAATATTCTGGCGAGTGCCTTGACTCAAAGTTGGGTTTGAATGCTCTGTAGACGAAAACACTACCTGCAACATAAGATGTGGACATGAGGTAAGAGAAAATAGAGGAGACATAAGGATTGTTAACTACTATCCATTATATCATGTATTATGTCTCAATGTGTTTTTTGTGTGCCATTCAAGTGGACAGCAAAGAAAGAATTGTATTGTGTAGGGAAATGTTTTTTTTAACCGTAAATATGACAATAACCTTTAAACTTCAATTGCCACTGTCATCAACTGTTGCCAAAGGTCAGTTTTATCTTTACCTCCAAGACCTTAGTTTCTGTTTCACTTAGGTTTGTTTTTGACATGCAAAAAATCTTTTCTCTCTCCCTCTCTGTCTTATTTCTGTCTTTATTCTTACCTGTAATCAACCAGATGAAAAGGAAGATGAAGATCAGCAATAAGAGTTTTCTGCACAATAGAGCACAGCCACACACCCCAATGAGCTGCAAGAGCAGGAAGAATGTCGATCCCACAATGACATATATGGGAATCATGGGCTCCTTAGGACAGTCGTGCAGGTGCATCCCCCCTTTTCAGGAACAGGGAAGAAATTGGATGTCAAAACAATATATTTGTATTGTCTTCAAATAAACATTTGTACCTGAATAACCTATCTATTAGTGTGGTCATAGGGAAGTATATTTGAATTTGATTACAGATGTTGTAAGGCCTGACGTTACATTCACACTTTTTTATTACCAGGGGTGCAGGTACCATGGATTATTAGGGCCACATACACTTTTTTGTTTTTCCTGGGGTGGGGGTAATAATCCAAGAAATTTGCAAAAAATTTTGAGAAATAAACTCAGATACTTCTGACATTACAGTCACAAATTTGCAAGAAGTGAAACACAAACTTGGACGCATATGACATCTTACAACAGGACGCATATGACACATCTTACAACAGGACGCATGTGACACATCTTACAACAGGACGCATGTGACACATCTTACAACAAGTTGAGGGTTGCTGTTGTTGGAGCATGCAGCAACCATAGAGTTCTGTCGATTGGATCGATGGATGCAATGTCATGGTCAATATCCAGAATAAGGTTATTGTTTAAATAGTTGTACACTACTGTATTTGCCATAGTGTAGCCTATGGATCTATGAAGTGAGCACCTGACATGTGATCAGATTTTTGTCACCCTCTGTGATATTTGGGATGGATTTTTCAACTTTTGTGGACACTCTGTTAGAAAAAATAAGTCCTTTGCTTTCTCTAGATTCGTTTTCAATCATATCCTGCGAATATTAAACATATTTGCAAACATTTGTCAAGTGCATTTAAATGTTCACACATGGTGCTTGCATATGGACTGTGTTTGCATGAGGTAAAATATGATGATTTTTTTCTCGATTTTCTCAAACGTAGAATATTACCACCCCTGACTTTTTCACAATTTGTTTCCTTATCTGTTAAAGATCACAGCATTGTCACATACTGTTTTGCTAACTTTTCAAAAGAATGGCAGAATATTGCAGTGGTTGTTGTCAACAGAATTGGAGGTTTATTACTTTATGGAAAATCTGTACCAGACAAAAGTTCATGTTCTTACCCAACACTAGGAGAAGCAAGGGGACCAGGACAACTATGATCTGAAATCTGTCTGTGGAGGAAGGGGTAAATGTGAATTGCAATCTATATTGCAAAATAGATATATATAATTATTATATATTATTATTAGTATTATATTTATAGGTTATCACTGGTTCATGCAATCTCTAAAACATACATACTTGCGCCAATCATTGTGAAAAGGCAATAATGGAGCACAGATCAGGTCTGAACAGCTGATGAGAAAAGAGAAAAAAGAAAGCTGAAGAGGGAGAGAACAAATTATTTTTTTAGCCTGCCCCCTGGTTCTCTGATCTTCATGAGTCTTCCACTCACACATTTTTGCCTGGTTCAGTTGTCAACTAATGTCTTTGACTTTCACACTTTCCCTTCTTGTGTTTCACTGGGAGTATTCAGTCACTCCTCTTACCTTAGGGAATATACCATAGAAATATCTTCATTTAATAAAGACAGTGATTTCTCCATTACATTATTAGGGGCATGTGGTGAATACTTACAAAACTAGTAAGGATCTGCAATAAGGATTAGATACATTTGGAGTTAATAAGTAAATCAAAGTACATAGAAGATATATGAATACATACCTAGATAGCAGTAGATTCAGGAAATACTTCCCCTTCAAACTGGCAAATCCGTGTGACTGTTACCTCTATTGTACTGCCGTGATGACGAGACATTGACCTGGGATGGTTCATTAGAGGAGTGAACGTGCAACAGCAAAAGCAAAGGGCGTTCACAGTGGAGAACTATCTCGGACTGATAGGAGGCAATGTTTGTGAGAACAATTTAGAAGCAGGGCCGTAGCCAGGATTGCAAAACTACTATGCAGTAGTGCTATGGTCTGCTTCCTCATCCCATTCAGCCATAGCACACCAAATAGATTTAAACGTTCTAAACAAACACACCTACTTACCTATATTTTGCTAAGTGAATGTGTGCTGCAGCGACATTCCTCCAGTAATTACAACTATGGCATGGCTTTTTCTAATTAACAAACTTATGCCACTTTGTTTGGCTTTTTCTTATTTCCTCGTTTTCCCACCTATTTTCTTTCATTGACTAATGGAGGCATTCGGGGTAGAAGAACATTCATATACAATTTGGAGTCACCTATCATATTTCAAAAAGAGGAAGTACTAAAGTACTTCAAAAAGAGCAAGTACTTTCTTGTGGAATGAGACCTTTAATAATATTACTAGTGTCCTCCAAAAGACCCCTGACATTGCTGGGCCCTTAGAATCATCAAAGTGTATAGAGTGCTCCCAGTCGTGTCTTCGGGCTAGATGTGCCCTGCTCTTACTGCAAGTGCCAGACACCTTGTTGAACACATCCCACATTCCAGATGTACACTCATTACACTTAAATGACATATTACACAACAAAGCCCGCACTGCTGTACAATAATCCCCTTGTGAAAATGTACAAGTTTTACTCAGCGTGAATTATCTTCATAGTTGGTGGAGTAACTCTGAGCAACTTGGGGGTTTGTGGTTTCTCAATTCAGTTAAACTCAATTCAATTCTCAATTGAAAACTCTTTATTTGTGACTTTACAGTCACACAGACTAGAGTATGACACAAAATATAAAAAATGTAAGAACTCTCCTGCATAAGCTGGCTGTTCAACCACAAGAGCAGTGGCCCCCACAAGCAGGAAGTTCACACATTTATGCATCCGGCAGGCTTAGGGTCTGCATCACTTTTTGTATACTTCTGTTTATATTTCTCACGAGTCAAAACAAAAAGTGAAAATGGGATGTGCAGCAGGAGGACAAAAAAAACTGCTGTGTGAACAGCAAAGAAAGGTCGTCATAGTGTTTACAATAATGTGCCTTGAATGACACCTATATATTGTTATAACAGTTTTTTTCCAGCTGAGAGGTAATGCGAGCACTAGTTTACATGCATATTATCAGCAATGGCGACTTTCATTTTCTATTTGATTAGCAACACTGAATGTGGTTTCAACATTGGGAAGTGAGAATATTATGTGAAATGTTCCCAGAGGTCAAGAGTTGAGTTACTTACTGACAATAGTTCAACTGACTCATAAAGGTCCCAAGGTTTCTTTTACATATTGAGCAAGACAACTTTGCTAGCCATGTTATAGACATTCTTCTGTCACCTGCATGCTTTGGTGCATGCATTTCCAAAATGTCTGGTTAGGTAGGGTGACCAAACGTCCTGATTTCCCAGGACATGACCTGTTTTCACATCTTTTCCTGGCCATCCTGGGTGATTTTTATAAAGTGATGAAAGTGTCCTGGTTTTAATTGTTTTTTTTTTTTGTTTTTTTTTTTCATTTGTATTATGCATGACTCCTATTCTCAATGCATGTCAAATTGGGTATAATGGTTGTTTGCTAGCCGTTTGAATACTATGCTACATTACCCAGGACGAGAGTACCGTATTCTGTATTCAGTGTACAGCTGACTTTGCAAAAAAAAAAATCCCTTACACTATTAGGCTATGTATGGCACCAAACAGGCTGTTAGTAATAGATAGTATTTTGTAATATAACAATTTTCTATCTATACAGTGGAGGCATACTTATATAAATGTATTGAATTTATAAGGCATCTTTAAGTAAACCTCAAGTATCATTTGTCATTGGTGGGCTGAGTGTCCTGGTTTTCAGTAATTAAAATAATTCTCATCCTATGGTTAGAGGAATTGGTATCACTTAAGAGGCATAATCAGAGTCCTGTAGTATACTATTTAGTAGTAGTATGTGTGGGTGTGAAGGGCAAGCACAGATTAAGCAGCAGGTCTGATGATGTGGAAGGCATCAGTGGACATTGCAATCCACAGGAATGCAGTTACCAGTGTGGCTGTATGTTCACACTGACATCCGCTAAAGATGCTGTCTCTCCATAGAGAAAGAATGACTTCCTTTCAGTGACTGAATGACTTCCAGCTCCAGTCACTGTCAGTGTGTACATACAGTATGTGTGTAAGACAAGCAGTGATGAGAAATCTGAATTCAGAAGTTTCAATACAGTTCAACGTATTTGTTCCAGCCAGTCACTAAATGACCTGTGTAAGGTCAGCACAGTACTTTAGTCAGGTGAGGAGTTAATGACTAGCTGTACCCCCTAAGCTTCTAAAATGGCTGGAGAGGCTGAGAGCCTGTAGGAGAGAGGCTGAGGAAAGGACGGGATGTTGGTGGTATTGCCATCTAGAGCAGTGTCCTTTCAAGTAGTGAGATGGGAAAGTAGGTCTACCCACCTTTGATTAGAGGTATCACTCTAGGTATCACTAGTCGGGTATCCTCTATGATAAGTCTCTGTACTCTCGGTACACAGAGTGATGAATTGTCATCATATGTTGTGGCATGTTTAAAGCTGTAGAGGGCGCAAAAAGGCATTTTTAAGCTCACGTATATCCACAATTTCATAGCAAACCTTACCTGTTTAAAAAATCACCATGGCAGCTAGTAAAAAATGACCCATTGCCACATTACCTTAATCACTGTGTGAAAAATAAAATTTGCCATTAGTACAGAGAGAGAGAGAGAGAGAGAGAGAGAGAGAGAGAGAGAGAGAGAGGGAGGGGACGAGAGAGAGTGATCACTTTGCAAAGGGTTAGCGTAAACCATCATTTAGTTCTCCTTTCTCTTTGGTTATGATATCCCTCTTCCCATTTACTATTTCTGTACCACGGATTGCGTGAGCTATGTATGCACACTAGCACAACAGGTTATGTTTTCCCCAAAGCACCGAAGAGTCCATATGACACATAAGAGGTAATCAGAGTCTTGTTAGTCTGGCCAGGTAACAAGTAAAATTCCAACAACAAAACTTAAATATTTTATATGAACATTTTATATTCACACATATGCATACATGTAGCTAAATGATCTTGAGCAAATCTTCTTGGGAATCTTGAGTCTGTAAACATTATCTACAATAATCTGGCTTTTGTTGGACCTCATATTTACAAAGTAAGCAGCATTTGATATTAAATCAGATGTTCAGTGTCGATTCATAGCCCTGTTGTTTGAGGTCACAGTGTGTTGTTGGTAGGAAAAAGACCAAGAAAACTAGATGCAACATTGACTGAATAATGAACTGGTAGCTAACACTAACTGAGGGCATAGGTAAATTAAACTGAAAGTAGGCGTATAGGTAGTGATAGAGGCAGACGATGGCACTCCCCTTTTACAGGTAGCGACAGTGAAGTAGGATGTGTGATATTAATGTTCCCAGTTACACAGCAAGACACAATCTCAGAAAGGCATGTAGGAGATGTGGAAGTGTGCCACAATACTGTGCCAATGTGGAGGAGACTGGCAGGAGTTTGAGGCCTCAAAGAACTCTCTGAAACCCAGAGAAAAATGCAACAGTCTTTTCTCTGTCTCACAGAAATAAAAAAAATCTTATTGACTTCTGATCAGTTTACATAAAACCTTGGGTAACCTTAGGAGAAAAGATAATCTTAAGTTAAAATTAGATCAGACTTATATCAGATGTCACTGAACAGGAGTCTATTTGAACAAATATGAGACTAAAACTTTACTGCATTTTGAATTGTTTCTCCTAAAACACCCTTCAGCTTCATAGAACATCTTATTGATTATTTCTTATTGATTATTATTAAGTCATAGTTGAGACAGTTCTAAGAAGCAATATTTTCCTCTGGCCAGTTAGTAAATTCAGTGCTAAGCAAACATCATGCTGGGGTATCGGGAAAGGCATTTTCAATTTTTGTAAACCTGATCAGTGATTAGATTCATTGGACAGGAAAGTGGACCTATCCTGATGTCCAAAGTGGTGATTCAGCCCGTGTCCTGCTCCCTTGAGCAACTGAGGTCATGCTGTACTGTCCAGCCCCAGGCTCGGACTCTGTAACATCACAGCAACTGAGGTAAAAACTACAATAAGGCATAGACTTACAGTACACACAGTATAAAGAACACTTATCCTTTTATTTTTAAGTGATGATTTCTTAACCACTACTACAAACAGAATCAAATGCTAGCTTGCATGCAAAGGCTGTAGACCTGAAGTGTTTTTTTTTTTTTGTCTGGCGTGATATGCAACTATAAAAGAATTTACTGAGTGATGGGCAACCTGGCTTCAGAAGTTACCGTGTACCACATATTTGTTCCAGTCATTTACTAAATCAGAGCTGATTCTAATTAGCACAACTCTTCAGCCAAGCAGAGGAGATAGTTACTGAAATCACTAGTATTTGGTGCACAGGTAGAACCAGGTTATTTGAAATATGTTATATTAGACTGTAGCATCTGAATCCACAGTGGCCTTATCTAGATTAAGTTCTGGGGTTTCAGGTTGGGTGTTCTGGGGAGTGGTCTGAGGCAAATGTTTGTCCTCGTCAGACAGCGGTGAATTCTCCTCCTGCTCCTTAAGAGGAGGTCTTCTTCTTGCCTCTGTGTTGTCCGTCCCTCTCTCATTAACGCACCTGTATAACTGACGGCACAATGCTACAGTCCCAAACACTGGCATAGAGACCCATGCCAGGTTTGTGCACCAGAATGCAGCCTCATATAGAATCTTCTTACAATATTCTGGCGAGTGCCTTGACTCAAAGTTGGGTTTGAATGCTCTGTAGACGAAAACACTACCTGCAACATAAGATGTGGACATGAGGTAAGAGAAAATAGAGGAGACATAAGGATTGTTAACTACTATCCATTATATCATGTATTATGTCTCAATGTGTTTTTTGTGTGCCATTCAAGTGGACAGCAAAGAAAGAATTGTATTGTGTAGGGAAATGTTTTTTTTAACCGTAAATATGACAATAACCTTTAAACTTCAATTGCCACTGTCATCAACTGTTGCCAAAGGTCAGTTTTATCTTTACCTCCAAGACCTTAGTTTCTGTTTCACTTAGGTTTGTTTTTGACATGCAAAAAATCTTTTCTCTCTCCCTCTCTGTCTTATTTCTGTCTTTATTCTTACCTGTAATCAACCAGATGAAAAGGAAGATGAAGATCAGCAATAAGAGTTTTCTGCACAATAGAGCACAGCCACACACCCCAATGAGCTGCAAGAGCAGGAAGAATGTCGATCCCACAATGACATATATGGGAACCATGGGCTCCTTAGGACAGTCGTGCAGGTGCATCCCCCCTTTTCAGGAACAGGGAAGAAATTGGATGTCAAAACAATATATTTGTATTGTCTTCAAATAAACATTTGTACCTGAATAACCTATCTATTAGTGGTCTGTATCATAGGGAAGTATATTTGAATTTGATTACAGATGTTGTAAGGCCTGACATTACATTCACACTTTTTTATTACCAGGGTGTGCAGGTACCATGGATTATTAGGGCCACATACACTTTTTTGTTTTTCCTGGGGTGGGGGTAATAATCCAAGAAATTTGCAAAAAAAATTGAGAAATAAACTCAGATACTTCTGACATTACAGTCACAAATTTGCAAGAAGTGAAACACAAACTTGGACGCATGTGACACATCTTACAACAGGACGCATGTGACACATCTTACAACAGGACGCATATGACACATCTTACAACAGGACGCATGTGACACATCTTACAACAAGTTGAGGGTTGCTGTTGTTGGAGCATGCAGCAACCATAGAGTTCTGTTGATTGGATCGATGGATGCAATGTCATGGTCAATATCCAAAATAAGGTTATTGTTTAAATAGTTGTACACTACTGTATTTGCCATAGTGTAGCCTATGGATCTATGAAGTGAGTACCTGACATGTGATCAGATTTTTGTCACCCTCTGTGATATTTGGGATGGATTTTTCAACTTTTGTGGACACTCTGTTAGAAAAAATAAGTCCTTTGCTTTCTCTAGATCCGTTTTCAATCATATCCTGCGAATATTAAACATATTTGCAAACATTTGTCAAGTGCATTTAAATGTTCACACATGGTGCTTGCATATGGACTGTGTTTGCATGAGGTAAAATATGATGATTTTTTTTTCTCGATTTTCTCAAACGTAGAATATTACCACCCCTGACTTTTTCACAATTTGTTTCCTTATCTGTTAAAGATCACAGCATTGTCACATACTGTTTTGCTAACTTTTCAAAAGAATGGCAGAATATTGCAGTGGTTGTTGTCAACAGAATTAGAGGTTTATTACTTTATGGGAAATCTGTACCAGACAAAAGTTCATGTTCTTACCCAACACTAGGAGAAGCAAGGGGACCAGGCCAACTATGATCTGAAATCTGTCTGTGGAGGAAGGGGTAAATGTGAATTGAAATCTATATTGCAAAATAGATATATATTATTATTATATATTATTATTAGTATTATATTTATAGGTTATCACTGGTTCATGCAATCTCTAAAACATACATACCTGCGCCAATCATTGTGAAAAGGCAATAATGGAGCACAGATCAGGTCTGAACAGCTGATGAGAAAAGAGAAAAGAGAAAAAAGAAAGCTGAAGAGGGAGAGAACAAATGATTTTTTTAGCCTGCCCCCTGGTTCTCTGATCTTCATGAGTCTTCCACTCACACATTTTTTGCCTGGTTTTGTTGTCAACTAATGTATCTTTGACTTTCACTTTCCCTTCTTGTGTTTCACTGGGGGTATTCAGTCACTCCTCTGACCTTAGGGAATATACCATAGAAATATCTTCATTTAATAAAGACAGTGATTTCCCCATTACATTATTAGGGGCATGTGGTGAATACTTACAAAACTAGTAAGGATCTGCAATAAGGATTAGATATATTTGGAGTTAATAAGTAAATCAAAGTACATAGAAGATATATGAATACATACCTAGATAGCAGTAGATTCAGGAAATACTTCCCCTTCAAACTGGCAAATCCGTGTGACTGTTACCTCTATTGTACTGCCGTGATGACGAGACATTGACCTGGGATGGTTCATTAGAGGAGTGAACGTGCAACAGCAAAAGCAAAGGGCGTTCACAGTGGAGAACTATCTCGGACTGATAGGAGGCAATGTTTGTGAGAACAATTTAGAAGCAGGGCCGTAGCCAGGATTTGGAGTAGTGCTATGGTCTGCTTCCTCATCTGGAGAGTTAAATTAATATTGAATGATATATATATATATATATAATAGGTTTTGAACAGCACAAGATGCCACTCAAACATTATATTGTGAGAGTAGACCTTAAATACTACCAGATAATGGGGCAAACTGCACTCTATACAAAATTCCATCTCCATCATAAGGGCAACCAGATGGTAAAATGGCCGGCATGCTGCCCAGTACTTTCACAAGAAACCGTTTAGTACTTGCTCTTTTGAAATACAATAGGTTCCCCCGAGTTGCATATGCATGCTGCATGTGAAAATGTTCTTCTACCCCGACTGCCTTCATTAGAAAGAAAGTAGGTGGAAAAACGAGTGAATAACAAAAGGCCAACAAAGTGACGTAAGTTTGTTAATTAGAAAAAGCCATGCCACAGTTGTGATTACCAGAGGTCTCGTTGCAGCACACATTCACTTAGCGAAGTATAGGTAAGTATGTGTGTTTGTTTACAGTTTTTAAATCTTCTATTTGGTTCTCTATAAATGAGTGGGCTTTGAATGATTGTAGCCTGTAAGTAGCATAGCCGAGAACCTGTCATTTTCCCTGCTCCATCTCCTCCACCAAACTAGAACACCCTGAAACAGAAGCTCTAAGGCTTTTTTCCGGCTCAAAGGGCATTCATTAATACTAGAGACCACAGAAAAATTAATTAAAAAAAGATGCAAGCACACATTTAAGCATAATAAAAAGTAAAACATGATGGACAAGAAAGACAGCCCCTTTTTTATACTAAATCATCTTGTCAGTTAACATAATAAACTGTGAAGTGTCCTCCATTGTTTTTTCTTTAGTCTTACTCAACTTTTCCTGCCTTTTATTGACACTGTCCCAACTTTTTTGAGACATGTTGCTGACCTCAAATTTGAAATGACCATAAATATCCCATACAACAATAAAAAATAATCAGTTTCCATAACTGATATGTTGTCCTTGGACTATCCTCAAACACATATATAGCTTGTATGATTGGAGAATTATTGCATTTATTTTTTATTTATATTTAACACAGCGTCCCAACTTTTTGGAATTGAGGTTGTAATATTAGACAAGGTTACATTACCTTACAAAGAGTTATGATTGGATATGTTAGCTACATGGAGAGACCTTACATTCCCCCGCTCACTAAATGCTTCAAGTGCCAGAGATATGGGCATATTTCTTTTTTCTTAGATGTGCTAAATGTGGAGGGGAATATAAATGATAAATGTGAAGAAGGTGCTAAAATAAAAGCCTGCAGTTGTGGAGGAGACCATAATGCGGCCTGCAAAGGATGCAAGACGCATACGAGAGCAGTTCAAGTGCAGAATGGTAAAGTGAAGGAGAAATCTGCTGTTAAAATAAGTCTGGCCTCTGTTTCCCATAGGCCTATTTAAGATCAACCAATTCAGAAGTGCTGTAGAGTTACTGATGATACTTTGATAGTGAATAAGGGAATATAAACATAGCCTCTATGGTGGAGGTGGTTAGCTGCTCAGCACAGACAGAAAGTAGAATAGATACAATTAAAGAAATAAATAGGCAGCAGAGAAGTACTTAGAAATACACGATTTATTAATTGAGTCCATTTATAACATGGTGATGACAGGGGTATCTGGAAATCAAGCACCATGTACCCGACTTAGGTATCACTAGTCGGGTATCCTCTATGATATGTCTGTGTACTTTCAGTACTTTACACAGACTGTTCCATTTTAACTTTACATGGTATTACCCCCATACTGCACTGACTCTAAATCCTTTAATACTTGAATCGCAGCTGCCAGGGATTATACTGGACAGCAGCACCACTTTTGCTGCTGGCATATTCTGCACCTTATTTATGTATCCAGTGTAAAATGTATTTTTAGTTGTTATATTGTTTTATGGTCTTACTTGTATATATTGCTGCAAATCTGAACCTATATTTTAATTTTACCTAGCTATTTTATCTATTTCAATTCTTATTCTTATATACTGTGTCTTTTTGTGCATCTGTGGGCTGTTCTGAACGACATCTCACTATACTTTGTATAGTGACAATAAAGACTTCTACTCCATTCTACTCTCTATGCACAGTGATGAATTGTCATCATATGCTGTGACATGCTGTAGAGGGCGCAAAATACACTTTTAAGCTCTAAAATAGCACAAACACCTTAAATACTGCACAAGTGGTGATGTTACATTCACATACATCCACAATTTAATAGCAAATAGCTATTTTAATAGCTTTAAAAAAAACACCATGGCAAATATTTCAAAATGACCCGTTGCCACATCACCTTAATCACTGTGTTCAAAATAATACTTTCCTTTCTCTTTGGTTATATCCCTTCTTCCTTATGATATCCCTCTTCCCTTTCCTGTGTCTGCACCAAGGAACTACTGCTGTGTGCCACATTTAGGTGAGCATACTACCACAACATTTTATGTTTTCTCCAAAGGACTGAAGAGACCATATGACACATAACAGGTAATCAGAGTCTTCTTGGTAGAGTAGAGTACAGTAACTTTATTGATCCCGAAGGAAATTAAATGAGATGTTCAGTGTAAATCAATTCAAAGCCCTGTTTGAGGTCACCGAGCGGTGTTGGTAGGAAAAATAACAAAAGAAACTAGTGCAAGGTACTTTCTTTAAAACAGTCTTTTAAATAAATGATCTGTAAACTTGCAAAGTTCTCAATGCCTTGTTCTGAATGCCAGGACTCTTGTCATACTATCAATTAAGTGTGAGGCTATTTTGAACTTTTTCAATTACTTTAGGTATCGATATCTTCAAGCTTCTTCTGTGCCCTGATCACAAGCATTGTAGGACTTTTCACTAAAACGGTAAAAATAGCTCCAAATGCAACAGGCTAGAGTAGTCGTGTTCCTCAGAACTCGTTATCATATTTTAACACACACAAAGTTCATTTTACACCGAATTTCTCCTTCTGATACAGTATTTTCTTCCTTCTCTCACTGTGAAACAATAAACAATCATGAGAAGGCATAGGCCTATAGTTGCCATTGTATTTTGGTTCAATGTATTGTGTTACAGTTTGTTTTAGGCATATAGGTAGTGAGAGAGGCAGTGACAGGCAATTACGGCACTCCCCTTTTACATGTAGCAACAGTGAAGTAAGGTGTGTCATATTAATGTTCCCAGAAGTCTCAGAAAGGCATGTAGGAGATGTGGAAGTGTGCCACAATACTGTCCCAGTGTGACGGAGACTGGCAGGAGTTTAAGGCCTCAAAGAACTCTCTGACACCCAGAGGAAAATGTTACTTCTTACAAGTCTTTGTCTCACAGAAACAAATAAGATCTTATTAACTTATCTGTTTGTCCTAAAACCCCTTAGGAGAAAAAGAACAGTACGATAACACTGTTTAAAGATGTTAAGTCAAAATTAGATCACACTTATATCAGACACCACTGAACACTGCTGAATTTAATTTAACAAATATGAGACAAAGGCCAGATCTTACTGAATTCTAAATGGTTTCTCCTAAAACCCCCTTCAGCTTCATATGAGATCATATTTGTTTGTGAAAGACATAGTCGAGACAATTCTAGGAAGCAATATTTTTTTCTGGCCAGTTATTGGAACGGAAAGTGAACCCATGCTGGCGTCCAAATGGGTTTTTCACCCCGTGTCCTGCTTCCTTGAGTAACTGAGGTCATGCCGTACAGTCCAGCCCCAGGCTCGGACCCTATAACCTCACAGTAGCTCTGGGTTGGGAGGAGGACACAAGTGAGCTAAAAGCTGGGCTGTTAACCAAGTCAGTGGTGAATCCCCTTGGAACACCAAGCTATGCTAGCTGGCATCCATTCCACTTGTCTGATAACAGTAGTTAAAAACACATGCATGCATACTTTACATTATGGCCACTTTGTATGTCTCTGCTAATACTGTACTTCTATGCATAGTTTTACAGCAAAATACTGTTTTAAACATTCAACTGTTGAATATTTAGTACACAATAGCACTTCTCTGCTGTTTTATAGACACATGCATTTCCCATGTTTAAGATGTGAGGTAAATACTATAATAAGGCATTGACCTACAGTACACACACAGTATATAAACAATTGTCTTTTCATTTCAAAGTTATTATTTCTTAACCATTATTGCAAACAGAATCATATGCTAGCTTGAATGCAAAGGTTGTACACCTGATGTGTTTTTTTTTGGTCTGAGGTGATATGCAGCTGTACAAGGATTTACTCAGTGATAGACAATCTGGCTTCAGAATCTACCCTGTACCACATGTTTGTTCCAGCCATTCACTAAATCAGCTGATTCTAATTAGCACAACTTTTCAGCCAGGCAGAGGAGATAGTTATCGAAATAAGTAGTATTCAGTGCTAGCCTGGTAAACCCTCGTACTTCATTTCATTTTGTACAAAGGGTCTGGCCGTGCTGTATTGAGAAACGTTTTCTTCCAGGAGGTGTTGACTCTGCTGAAGTTTAAAACAAGTAGCTCTGCCTTTACCAAATCACTAACGTCTGTCTGGTCCTCAAGTATGCAATTAGTCTGCCTATGCACTACAATTTAAATGTAGCACACAAAGTCAACATCATCGCTCACAAACACTCCCTCTGTTCGCTGAGTAGCTAGGATTGTCCTGTACCTAATACAACAATGTCAATGGCAGCAGAGCCAGACCCTCTGTACGAAATGAAATGAAGTATATGGGGCTGGTTTACCAGGCTAAATCAGTGCACAGGTAGAACCAGGTGATTTGAAACACGTATTGCTAAATTTTAGCTTCTGAATCCACAGTGACCTTATCTAGACTTAGTTCTGGGGTTTTAGGTTGGGTGTTCTGGGGAGTGGTCTGAGGCAAATGTTTGACCTTGTCAGACAGTGGGGAATTCACCTCCTTCTCCTCTTCCTTCTCCTCCTCGTCCTCCTCCCCCTCCTCTTCAGGAGAAGGACTTCTTCCTGCCTCTGTGTCGTCCTTCAACTCTCTCTCAGAAATGCATCTGTATACTTGGCGGCACAATGCTAAAGTCCCACACAACGCCATGGCAACCCACGCCAGATTTGTGCACCAGAACGCAGCATCGTACAGAATCTTCTCACAATATTCCGGCGAGCGTTTTGACTCAAAGTTGGGTTTGAATGCTCTGTAGACAAAAACACTACCTGCAACATAAGATAAATAGAGAGACATAAGGAGAAAATAGAGGAGACATAAGGAGTATTAACCATTATCCATGCACAAATGTAGGCCTACTGTATAGATTATTAACAATAACATGACAGACCCAGCTTGTTTTTGTTGGAAAAGAGACACTCTTATTACTTGTCTTTGTGTTCTTCAGAGTGTATACAAACACTGAACTAAAATATGAATTTATTTATTTGGGGTCAAATTTAGAATTGGACCTCTCGCCTTTTTCCTGATGTTTGTTACCTGGCCAATGTATGTCTAGTCTCATAGTATGTGCTGTGGATGTATCTGTATGTCAAATGTTTATATTAGCCTGTGAAGAAAGAAACATGTTTTTAAAGAATGCATGTTTTTGCTGCCCCTGAGGAGAGATTTTTTACTGATAATGCGTTAGTCCAAGTCAATTGTAATGTTCTGTGAAATGTAGTATTTATCACGAGAATTGTTTGTTGGATTTAAACATGAAAATGTGTTGACACTTCTTTACTATTACTTTTACTATGTCTTGTGCCATTTATTATATCTCATTGTGTTTTTGTGGCATTAAAGTGGACAGCAAATATTTGTATTGTGCAGGGAAACATGTTTGTTAACTGTAAATATGACAATAAACTTTAAACTTGAACTTTTGCAACTGTCATCAACTGTTGCCCAAAGCCAGTTTTATCTTTACCTGTAAGACCTTTGTTTCTCTTTCACTTAGGTTTGTCTTCAAGGCAGAAAGCAAGAAATAATTCTATGCTTAAAATGTTTCAAAGTTATTATGACTATCTACTAACAAATCGTAAATGGTCTACTGTCCTATGCCTGATTTCAGGCACCATGCCTGAGATCTTTCAGCAAAAACTCTCTCTCTCTCTCTCTCTCTCTCTCTCTCTCTCTCTCTCTCTCTCTCTCTCTCTCTCTTTCTCTTTCTCTTTCTCTCTCTCTCTCTCTCTCTCTCTCTCTCTCTCTCTCTCTCTCTCTCTCTCGTATTCTTACCTGTAATGAGCCAGATGAAAAGGAAGATGAAGACCAGCAGCACAGGGATGAGGCATAGTGTACCACAGCCACACAGCGCAATGAGCTGCAGGAACAGGAAGAATGACGATCCCACAATGACATATATGGGAACCATGGGTTCCTTAGGACAGTCGTGCAGGTGCATCGCCCCTTTTCAGGAAGAGGGAAGAAATTGGATGTCAAAACAATATATTTGTATTATCTTCAAAGAATTATTTGTATCTGAATAACCCATCCATGAGTCGTCTGTATCGAACTGCATAATGAAGTATATTTGAATTTAATTACAGATGTTGTGAGGCCTGATGTTAAAGAAGAAAGGAAGAAATAAGTTAGATACTCCTGTCTTCAATCACACATTTTCCAGGGGTGCAGGTTTGACGATGTATTAGGGCCACATATAAATATTCTTTTTCTGTGGTGAGGGTAATATTCCAAGTTATACAACAGTTATTTGGTAATTTTTTGATTGGACGATTCTAAGCGTTACTAGGAGTAAGGACATCCCACTGTATACCATGGGTGACTCCTTACAGGTAATAATACAGGTGTGGCCAAATCACTCCCGTAAAAAAACTTAAACATTTCACTATTATACTACACAAATTTGTGAGAAGTACTGTTGTTGAAGCATCCAGTAAAACTGTAGGGTTCTGTGTCATTGGCATCACTTGAACTGCCAACTGGACCAAATACAATGTCATGCTGAACATCCAAAGTTATTCTTTAAATGGTTGTACATTAATGCATTTGCGATAGTGTAGCCTATGGATCTATAAAGTGAGCACCCAGTGGCATTGCCAGGCGATTTTACTAGGGCTTCAGTCCAGGATAATTTGAGCTTAGCATGGGGGAGCCAAAAACATTATTTAGCTTACTTATTTTATTGTGCTTTTAGATATTCCGTAAAATTCTAGAGCTCTGCAAAGGGGAATTAGTGCCCCCCTTGACTTGAATGCAAAATTCAATGCAGCGTCACAGGCAGTACAGGAGGGCCCAGCCTACACCAGCAGTACTCTTAGTAGTTCTCCTTCATGGTTCATATTTTGCCAGATTCCAGATAGACTCCCCTACACAAATGTGTTAAGAGATTTCTACTGACAACTTTTTTTTGATACATGTAAAAACAATTCTGTGCAATATTGTTTTTCCTTATAAACAAACCAATATAAAATCAAAGTGAATACTAGCACACAGAACAATAGCAGATTTGTATAGCCTAGAGTGTCCTGAAAACAACATAACGTCCAGATATTTGCAAAAATGTATCAAATGCATTTCAATGCATATGGACTTAGGCTAAGCTTGCATGAGAGGGGATATAGTATAGAATATGCTGCTGTACTCGTTTTCTTTTAGGCTACTGCACAGCCGAAGATTCTTCAGTAGGCGCAGCCTAATAACCAACACAGGGGCCAAGTACTTCATTAACCAAATTTGCGACTTTACAATGTCAAAAATATACAATGTTTTTTTCTCTAAAATTTTCAACTTTTTTCTTAGCATATTACCCCACACTGTACAGGTCCCAGTACTGTCACATACTATTTTGCTAACTTTTCAAAAGAATAGCAGGATATTGCAGTGGTTGTTGTCAACACAGATTTAGGGAGGTTTATTACTTTATGGAAAATTTGTACCAGACAAAAGTTTATGTTCTTACCCAACGTTAGAAGGAGCAAGGGGACCAGGCCAAGTATGATCTGAAATCTGTCTGTGGAGGAAGGGGTAAATTTGAATTGCAAAATAAACAGGTTATCGCCGTGGTTCATGCAATCTCTAAAACGTATACATACCTGCACCAATCATTGTGAAAAGGCAGTAATGGAGCACAGATCAGGTCTGGACAGCTGATGAGAAATGAGAAGAAAGAAAAATGACTTTCTCAGCCTGCCCCCAGCTCTTCGTGAGTCTTCTATTCACACATTTGCTTGCCTTGTGTTTTTGCCAACTAGTGTATCTTTGTCTTTCACACTTTTTGTTATCTTTTACTGGGATTGAACAATCAACACTCCTCTCACTTTAAAAAAAATGACCACTTTTATTTAGTGAACACAAGCTGTGTTTTTCTTTTTAGGTTATGAGGGGCAAAAACAGTGTATACCTATAATACTAACACATACTAACAAAACAGATATTATTTATCCTTTATTTAACAAATTGGAGTAAAATGGAAAACACTTCATGGCCATCCTCCACTGGGTAGTGTCTTAAGTAGCTGTATAGCTAACTGCTATGTAGCCAAGCTGTATAGGTAGCTGTAGATGGCTATTTGCTACATGCAATTTTGGTCAACTTTTCAGCAAAGTCTCTCCTTGAAAATCGTCTCGTCAACAACCATCAGTCATTAAGTTAGAAACCAAGTCACACAGTAATCCTTCACACAGTGCCATCCTGTGGGAGAAGTACTACAACAAAGTGAGAGAGAGCAGAGAGACTACTCAAAGTTGCCTCACTTCGAACAGATACCGACTACGGCAGCAGCAAAATACTACAACTCAGCTTCCAGACCAGCTGTCAGACCTGCCTACCTAGCCATGACTGTACGATCTGATTGGGTGATTAGCCAGATGTTGTCAATAATATTTTATTACCCTGGTGGCCAAGGCCCTAGGCAATTGCCCGACCTTGCCCAATGATAGCATCGCCCCTGCCAGGGTGGTGGGAAGCACAGTCAAACTGATACAGCCAGCTATCATGGAAGTGGGAGCGTCATTTTTGTTCCAGGATTGGTTCCTTGCTGCTGATGGCAGTTGGTGGCTGCTGTGTCAAATTGTGGTGTCCCTGTTGATCTGCCTAACTCTTTCCTCACTGTACATAGAGAAATCAGTACAGGAAAAACGTTTATTAAGTTAATGAAAGTACTGTTGGCATTGGCAGCTCATAGCTGTTTATTAGTTATGTATAATGGCGAATGTATGATCCTCAATAGAGTTAACACACTGTTTTGTGTCATGATACACACTTGAAATTATTTTTTTATTGTAACTGATTCTTTTTTTATATAAATCTAGTTAAATTTATAATGTGTGCTTATTTTTCCATATAAATGTATTAAGGGTACAAGGTTTTGATTTCCAGATAAATTATCAGTAACATCTTGGAATGCATTTTCACTCAATTTACGCTATCAAACTACTGGCTACGGAGTTAAACTAGGGTATACTTAATGTTTAAAAAGCTTTATTAGTAATCCTTTATACATTTGACTAAATCTTAACTTTTTATAATTTTATAGGTTGAAATTCTGAACAAGTAGCCTATAACTCCTTGATTTGTTAGTGACATTCAATATTTGGTACACATGGGTGCCAGTCGCTTACAAAATGAGCTGGCCTATAGTAAGATCTGGCCCACATTTGGCCCAAATAAGGGCCGCAGTCGGCATTATCTGGTCCATCATCATCTGGTCCGGATCTGGCCCATATCATTAAGGGTGTATTCACACCAGGAAAGTCCGTTAGTTTACATGCTTTTTATTTTTTATTCAAAGATTCTTATTCGACGCCTCAAATTCTTGTTTAACCCGTTCTAATGATAATGATCTCCTCCCACTGGTTTTCCCAGTCAATGAATTTAAAGTGCCTTCACCCAATCACTGACCGAAACAAACAGACCAGAACAGTCCGACACAGACCTCCCTGTGCACTGATCGTCCCTAATGCAATCAAAGTGCAAATCAGTTGCACTTCAATCAAAATGCAAATCAGTTGTTTACTGACCGAAACTTTACTGAAAAGATTATGAGTTGAGGTGGATGACAGCTGTTTAAATGTGGTAGATGATGGTTTACACAGTGTGTTTATTTTGTAAGATGTGAGAGGTTGCACATTGAAAAACGTAAAAAATATATTTAACACATAGCTCAAATTACCTTGAAGGTTAGGGCAAGTGATATACAAAAAGAAATACAGTGTTGCACTGACAGTTGAACCCACAGCTTGATCCATGTCAGGTGCGAGGGCTAACCACTAGATAACGTTAATATGTTTAATATTGGAAAAAGATCACATGTAAACGAGATCGCTATTTAGGGAAGGACAGAGGGAAACAAACACAGCTTAAACAAACAAACAAACAAAACAAAAAACACGGAAAAGACTGTTACCCTGCTTGGCTAAGGGAAACACGTACGCTTTGCACTTTGCAGTAGAGTTCATTTTTGGCAACAAATGCCCTGTGATGGACCATGATTGCCCAGTCAAGGGCGAGGAAACACATTCATTTAAAATAACGTTGCAGTATATAGCCGAGTGACATGCAAAAACATGAGCACAACATTAACATAAAGACAAAGAATTAGGCTACTGGAGGAAAGTGTGAAAAAGTGCCTTGCAATCGCAGGGGATTCAAACCCTCAACGAAAACGACCACTACCATAGCACAGTCAAATATGCCATATTTTACGCCGTTTTCTGGGAAAATGGCGTAAAATGCTCGAAAATGCGGCGTTTTTTACGGGCTTCCCTTATTTAACGCGTTAAAAATAGGCGTAAATGTGAACACTTTGGCTTGCCATACAGTGCTCTACGAGTGCTCTGGACCCCACGTAGAGTTACGTGTGATCCCACGATGGTTCTTGGCCAAGGAAGGTTTCGGGAAACGGTCCGTAAACTCTACGATGGTACTAAGTGTGAAGTTAAGTACTACTTAGGCTTAAGTACTACTTAACATCGCTCGTAGTGCTTTCGGGAAACGAGGCCCAGCACGGAACCGCACCTACCACCTCCTTAGCTGGGTCTTGGTTGTCTTGTTTGATCCGGAGTTCGATGGCTTTCAAACATCACCATCATTCATGACCATTTGCTACATTGCTTTGCACCGATGGTGGCACGACTAGAATAGCACCAGAATTAGCCTACAAAGTAACGGAACACAGAGCTTATGGAGTAAGATTACTTCCAAAAAGACGTATGCATGATTCTAACCATTCGTACTCGTGAGGTTAAACATTTGTACGTCAGTAAAACAGTTGTACACAACATTCTGCTGTCATACACATAATTGTTAGATGTTGTGGAGGTTAGGACTGTATTTATGTTGGTATGAATCTAAAAGCTGTGAGTGCAAAGTCTTGTGAATACGACTGTAATTTCTACGACTACGAATTCTTCCTTGTTAACACGAATTCAGATTTATGGGTACGAAGAAAAAAGTGGTGAAATGACGTCAGAGACAGGCCACAGGGGAAAGCAATCGATTCCCGATTGTTGGAAACGCGCATGCGCCAATTCAAAAAAAGGCGGACGGCGGGGAAAGCAGCGAAGCTACCGGTGAAAAATCAAAGGTAAAGACCACAGAATGTCTAATGATAAGTCAACGACACATCCCACATGTTTATATTTATTTAATGGAATTGCACTGTTTATATAATAAACAGCTTATGAAGGTACAGACTTAATTCTTTGCTGACGCTGACTTGGTCTCTAGTGCATTCGTTTACAACGACGCTAGCAGCTAGCGGGAAGTCAAGTCAGTCAGTCAGTCAGTCAGTAGATCATTGCAAGTAAATACAGTTCATGAGTGCCATCAAGTCCCGTACCATTTATGTAGACAGTTTTTACAGACCGCTGAAGCGGAACCCGTGTGTGAAACCGCCTATTGGGCCAGATGGATTGTCATAATATGACGAGTATATTTGTGTAGTCTTATTGGTCATAAACAAGAGATTATGGCTAACGGGGCGCGTTTGTGTCGCGGTGCTACAGAGAGGGGAGTTTGGATACAATGCGGTTATTCCAACTCCAAGTAGGTGGTTTAGGGATAGACGTCGGTAAATCAAGCCAGATGAAGTTGTAAACCTCTTAGAGAGTAGCCTGCTCGCTTTCTGTAGTTAGAGAAGAGGATTCCAGGCTCTTCTTTTATCTCTTTTGCCACTACTGGGTTAACTCTTCTCTAACTACAGAAAGCGAGCAGGCTACTCTATTAAGAATAACCGCACTGTTTCCAAACTCCCCTCTCTGTAGCACCGCGACACAAACGCCCCCGTTAGCCATAATCTCTTGTTTATGACCAATAAGACTACACAAATTATTCGTCGTCATATTATGACAATCCATCTGACCCAATAGCCGGTTTCACACACGGGTTCCGGTTCAGCGGTCTGTAAAAACTGTCTGCATAAAATGGTACGGGACTTGATGGCACTGATTAACTATATTTACTCTCAATGATCTAACTGACTGACTGACTGCTAGCGTCGTTGTAAACAAATGCACTAGTCCAAGTCAGCGTCAGCAAAGATGAATAGAAACCGGACTTATATATACATGGACATATTTGTACACGAATTAAGTCTGTACCTTCATAAGCTGTTTGTTATATAAAACAGTGCAATTTCATTAAATAAATATAAACAGATGTGGGATGTGTCGTTGACTTGTCATTAGACATTCTGTGGTCTTTACCTGTGATGTTTCATCCATAGACATACTAGGAGCATGGGGCGTTACTGCCAATAGGCGCTGACGAGACGCGGAGCCGCCAAAGCTTAATCCGTTTGACAGGACAAATGAACTGTTAACGCATTTTATTAACAGTACCTCGCTAAACACCACTAATTTTAAACTGTCTGTATCGCTAGTAGGTTATAGTAGACTGTAACAAAGGCTTCTTGAAGGCTTTCATTATTCTTAATTAATTAAAGAGCAACTGTCTCTGCTCCCAAATCCCCTCAGTAACAACACACATTGATAAAATAAACATATGTGACAACTGCGAATAATTGAGCAGTTGTCTCAAGTTTATTTGCAGCCCCTTCTATTTTTTTCATTTTCTGCTCCGTATAGCTTGGTGGGTTAATTTAAGGACTTGACTCACAACAGCATCAAACTTTTACAATCAGGTTGTTGTGGGATAAATCGCCTGCAGTGTAGGCTTGGTGCAACTGTTTCTACCTTCTGACATTGAACTACAGGCTGTTTTTTGTATATATCGGTAGTTCAGCCCAAGACTTTTCGTCATGCTTATTAAAAATATCTGTCACTGCATCCGACCCACCTATACGACAACACAGCCTATTGCTAAAATCAACATACACCTGTTTAATGTAGCCTGAATCAGTGATTCTGGTCGCCAAATTATTTTTAGCATGTTATTTCGCCAGGTGAAACTAAGAACAAAATAAAATTCAAATCTGTTTTTTTTTTTTGTAGGCTATTCATAGGCGCTGTAGTGTTCAGCTTATAGAGAGGGCCGTGGTGCAAAAGAAGGGCAACTTACGGCGCATAGAGAGACTGACAAATGACAGATAAATGCCTGTTTGTTTATATTACCTTTGTGTTTATTGGTTAAACATGGCTATGTCTTTAGTCTGTGTGTATAAAAAAGGAATTTAGACAGCGATTCACGGCTTCTTGTAGGCTACAGTTTTGGTTAGCGGTTCAACGTTCTGTTTTGAAAAGTTGAGACGGTGGGGTTGGGCGCGCTGGCTGCCAAACGGGGTCATCCCTATGTTCCCCGGGTCTCTTTCCAAAAAGGGTCCGATGTTCCCCGCTCAATCCAAATATATTGTGGCCACGCATAGGCGTTGCTTGTTGTTGTTGTTCTGTTTGTTCGCCACTGTTTCGTCACATGCCTAACAATGGCTACTTTTAAGCGTTGCAATATGCACTAGTTTTCTTTTTGATGATTAGTCCATATTATTTTTTACAACTTGCCACGCTGTGTATTAAATAAACTGCAGAACATTGCAATCGCTGTTTATTTAAAACGACAAAAGAAACTGCAGAGCATTGCTATAAACTGCAAAACATTGCTATACTTTTATTATTTGTGCCTGTTTGCTTACTAAAACATAAACATACATGGCTATACAGGCTATACATGTTGCAACTTTTCTGCCAGTTCAGCTCGCCTCTGCTGCAGCAGAAGGTACATCGGGGTTCAACGCGTTGTGCGCCGAAAGCGGTACAACAACGTTAGAAGACGGGAAACAAAAGCCAACAAACTCAAAGGAAAAATCAAAAATAAACAGAAGGTATAGGTCCATCAAACCATTAGTCCACTAGTTTTCTTTTTGATGATTTGTCCATATTATTTCTTACAACTTGCCACGCTGTTTATTTAAAACGACAAAAGAAATTGTAAATAAACTACAGAACATTGCTATAAACTGCACAACATTATGTTCTCATTATTTGTGCCTGTTTGCTTACTAAAACATAAAAATACATGGCTATACAACACGGTCTCACCCCCTTTCGCTATACAGGCTATACATGTTGCAATTTTTCTGCCAGTTCAGCTCGCCTCTCTGGCGCAGCAGCAGGTGCATCGGGGTTCAAAGCGTTGTGCGCCTCTAAAATAGCTTTTCAACAATGCGCCAGTGACGAAAAAATGACCTTTTTATTGATCAAAGGCTTAAATGGTTTATGCCTCCTCATAATAGCATCTGGTGGGCTTTGCGCCAGACCACACCTCTTCTTTTCGCTGACCCGCCCGTCACGGCGCAATGTCATCTGCTATCTAGACAACGTGATTTTTTGCCTGAAAAAATAGGCAAAATAGGGCCCATATTGTCTGAATAAAATTTAGGCATGTGACGAAACAGTGGCGAACAAACAGAACAACAACAAGCAACGCCTATGCGTGGCCACAGTAGCCTATATTTGGATTGAGCGGGGAACATCGGACCCGGGGAACATAGATAGGCTACGCTCCCCTGCCAAACGACTCGTTTTATGTACAGTCTGCTCTCCACTCTCGCATAGTCACAATGGAGAAAAAAAACATGAAAAAAAAATTCTGGGCCACATTCATGGTATTAAAAAAGGACAAGACGGAAAGAGAAAGTGGCAGATAGAATAGGCCTAAGGAAGAAGTTGCGCTTGGAAACACTGCAAGTATAGGATGCATTTTTTTCTCTGACGGGTTGAGGGCAGCATTGGTTGACTAACGTTGCTTTTCCATAAGGTTACAATTGAGTTGCTAATACTTTACGTTGCGTTTTAGTTTGCTGACTAAACACTGGCTGAAGTGTTTTGTAGATATTGTTGCAATAGTCCTTGTTCAAACGTTTGACGTCGTTCGTGTTGTCTTTCTGCATTCCATCCACCTGCTATAGGCCTATAGCTTCATATTGAAGTTAGCACAACAAGCAAAACTGCTATTGTGCTGTTGTTCAGTATGTAGTCATCCTAGTTCTCGTTTGAAACTTGTTTTAATAAATGTTCATTGTTAACATTACATTCGGTGTGGTCTCCCTTACGTTATCTCCGCTCTGAGCCAATCGGGCATAATACATTACATATCTATATAAACACCTGAGCGCTTTTATATCAGCTGAAACCACCAATCTCGTTCAATGCATAGAGATTAAAAACAAACTCTATCCTACCCAACAACATAAATATTTGAATATTGTTACTTGAATGACTTATTCATGATCACAAATAGGCTTCGCTGTATTGCTTAGACAGTCTGATCCCCGCTCCAAGATGGCGGCCGTATTTCTCGTGTCCCAGCAACCAATGCTCCGTGTATGGTCTATGGTTTCATCCCCGCCGTCCGCCATTTTTTGAATTGGCGCATGCGCGTTTCCAACAATCGGGAATCGATTGCTTTCCCCTGTAGCCTGTCTCTGACGTCATTTCACCACTGTTTTCTTTGTACCCATAAATCTGAATTCGTGTCCACAAGGAAGAATTCGTAGTCGTAGAAATTACAGTCGTATTCACAAGACTTTGCACTCACAGCTTTTAGATTCATACCCACATAAATACAGTCCTAACCTCCACAACATCTAACAATTATGTGTATGACAGCAGAATGTTGTGTACAACTGTTTTACTGACGTACAAATGTTTAACCTCACGAGTACGAATGGTTAGAATCATGCATACGTCTTTTTGGAAGTAACCTTACTCCATACCCAACGTCTTTGAGCGTCAACTTTGTGCTGTGGTGAGGTTTGGGAAGGGCGGCCGATATCGGAAGACGTCTGTGGGCTGGTAAACTTGTTGAATGGGTAGGCAGGGCCGTCGGTAATGGATCAATCTTTGACTGCTTGACTTCAGCGCATCAGTTCATGTCACTGATAAGGACAACGGGTGTGATGATGGGCTATATTATGGACACTGGTAGGGGATACTTTTGTGCGTGTGACTGTGTTGTTACCGGTTGTTACCCAGCGGCAACGTTCCAGGGGTGCGTTTCCCAAACAACGACGGAGGTTAGCATTAAACCACCGTTGTACAACGTAGGTTCAAACTACTCAGCACGCCACAACCGACTGTTTCCCGAAAATCTCCAACCACCAAAGTACGATGGAAGTCTGAACTGTTGTTAGTTTGGACTTAGGTGGTTCAAACTGCAAAGTACCCAGATGTTTCGGAAGTGCTCGGAGAGTATTCGGATGCATTCGTTGCGGATAACGACAGAAACGATTGATCTACATAAGGACATAAACGTAGTCTCATTTCATTTAAGCCGGTATGACAGCTGTAGAAACTCTGGGGTATCTCCGTAAACACAACCATGTGCCCTACTCATTAAAAGTAACAACCGACTGTCAGTTTGTATCATATGTCTATATATTTAATTTATACTGCATAGAGCAACAGCTATAAATATAACCACTCCCTCCCTGTAGGTAGCCTAAGTGGTGAGGTGGATGAGTGGTTAGCTCGTCGGTCTGTCAAAGGAAGTGTTGTCTTTTTCGGTGAGATATGGGTTCGAATCCTGCCGAAGAGTAATCAATTTGTAACAGGTGTAAATGATCTACGGGGCAATGGAATAACCGTGCTTGTGGGTCAGTAATCAGTGCACATACATCACAATTTTACAAAAGTGCTCATTAACATCACTGACGCACATTAACTTTTATCCAACCACATTTTGCACGAGCTTTTTGTGTGCTATCGGGTGTGTTTTCTACCTTCTTTTTACATGATCTGGCAATGCAATACCGATAATTAAGTGAATTGGGAGTAACATCATTTATGCAGATGGTGGCAGCAACGCACAGACAGCCGCGTAATCCGCCACAAAAGGGCCAAAGGTGACGAGCAAGACGTCACGTGAACAAACACGACGGTCTCACGACAGGTCCATGCTAATCGTTCCAACTGCACAGCTTCACGATGGAACTTACGATGGTTCGTCCAGACTTTGTTGTTGGGAAACACTTGCGTCGTTGAACGATCCATCGGACTACTGTAGTTGTAAACATCGTTGGTTGCTAAGTCTGGACGATGGTGTTGGGAAACAGCAGTGTGGTAAGACCATCGTTCAAACCTACGAAGTTGCTAAGGAAGTTAGCAACGACGCTTTTGGGAAACGCACCCCTGGCTGGAAAAATGAAGCCGGAAGTGAACGTTCTAAGGCTGCAGTACCTATTTCGTCCTTTGGGGGCTGGCTGCAGAAGCGAGCAACTCCTCATAGACTCCCATGTTAAAAAGTCAAATTTCACAGCAAAAATAAACATTACAGCCTGTTTCAAAAACGGGTTTAGTGTCTTTCGATGGTTTTGGGGTCCATGACAACTCTGAGGGGGTGATTTTTTTTAGAATCCATTTGCTTTAGGCACAGCTAACCTATACATTTTACAAATAATTAAGGGCGTGGTCAGTTTGACTGACAGCAGCCAGCCACCTTTGCTGACCTAAGGCTGGGAACTCTTTCGACTCTTGGGCTGTCATCGGATATTCCTTTCCAACATACATAACATCCAAAATGTCTTGCACTTCTGTTAGTGCTGTTAATTGTTCTAACAGACCGTCAAAGAATGTTTCTCTTCATTTTTACGGTAACATGACATTACAGTACCCACAACTGCTTATCTGTTATTATTAATACATACCATCGCTATCAACGCCATAGCTTTGAATCACCTCAGAAATGTAACCATGTTAACCCTGTGTCCAAACTAGCTCCTGTCTCGGTAGTCTTCGAAGTTCCGTACAGTATAGCTCACAGTTACCGCAAGTTAAATTACAGTTACATTACATTACAATTTCTGATAAAGTTAACGTTAACAAGTCAAGCTACAAAAATCCCGATTGCCTACATCGTTTTCTTTCTTCCCATATAAAGCCACTGAGCAATGCAGTAATTATGACCACTGCGACCCCCCCCCCCCTCCCTTTTTTTTACCGATTGTTCGTCAACCATTGCCTGGACACTGGAACTGTGGGGGTCATAAGTCTTTGTAGGCGTAGCCCTAGTAGTTTGCAGGTCATTTAAAACACGTCACACTAGGTTGTAGCGTGATAGTAAATAGTTACCACTGGTAAATTTGGAAACTCAGTCAGCATAGTGGTTGTAAATCAGGAACAAGGTTTTATTAATATTGATGCATTGATGGAGAAAGAGACATATTTTAAGGCAGAGTCTAGCCAGCGTCACTGCCAGAAGGCTGAGGCCTGGGCCTCGCCTTATCAGCAGATCAGCTAGCTGCATATAGGACCTTTCCACGCTTCTCTCAGGCCTCTCACCATGTCTCTCTCTCTCTCTCTCTCTCTCTCTCTCAATGCACATTACCAGCTCTTCACACCTCATATCTTACACAGACACATGTATTGGCAGCGTGGCAGGCAGAATTGCTCTTACAATTCTAAGAAAACAAAACAACCAAGGAATGTAAAATAATAATAAAGAAATGTTATTACTTTAATGTATATAAATCTTGTATATAATATTAAAAGGTTATATACAACATTATTATTATAACTCAAATTCCTTCAAGCATCTGAATCCAAGCTGCCCACTGGATTTAGTTTTGTGGCTTCAGGTTGGGAGTTTTGGGGAGTGGTCTCAGGCAAATGTCCGATCTCGTCAGACAGCGGTGAGCTCTCCTCCTCAGGTGAAGAATTATTTCCTGCCTCGGTGCTGTCCTCCGTCTTTCTCTTATAATTGACTGCATGCAAGACAAGATACAAGCCGAGAAGCCCAAATCCTGCTATAGCCACCCATGTCAGGTTAGCACTCCAGAATGCAGCATTATAGAGACTCTTCTCACAATATTTTGGTGAGTGTTTATACTCAAAGTCAGGGGGATATGCTCTGTAGATGAACACACTACCTGCAACACAAGGCAGACATGCATAAGGCAAGAAAACATACAGGAGGCATAAGGGATTTTACATTTTGTAAACGTACACACTGTACACTGCAATGTGTATTATTTACAATAATACATGATTATTCAGTAAGCCTCTTAGCTTATATCCCCACTGTAGAACATGCTGCAAATTCATTGCTATTACAATTTAAGATGTAAAACTACATAAATATAATAAAAAAAAAATGTTTGTGCAAAATCTGGCAAAATGGTGGGAAACTATGCCTACAATCAAAGGCAGTTACAAATGAAGTTAAAAACATAAATGATGTGTATATATATATATACGTATATATATATATATATATATATATATATATATATATATATATATATATTTTTTTTTTTTTTTTTTTTTTTTTTTTTACCTAAGACAAACCTCTTTCTCGTTATTTCTCTTTATCTCTCTCTCTCTCTTTCTCTCTCTCTTTCTCTCTCTCACTCACTCACTCCCTCCCACTCGTTCATTGTTCTTACCTGCAATTAGCCAGATAAGCAGACAGACGAGGAGGAGACAGGAGATCACCAGAAAGGGCTTGATGGTGCACAGCTCACGGCCACAGCACATAATGAGCACACTGAGCTGTAAGAGCAGGAGGAGTATCGAGCCCACCAGTACATATATGGGGACCATTGGTTCTTTGGGACAGTCATACAGGTGCCTTGCCCCTTTTCAGGAACAGAAAAAATGGGAAGTCAAAACAAATCAATATTCCACTTACAATTTTATTAGTAACTAAATAACTTCTTCACAAATCTCATTTATCAAACTGAATGTGCTAGTGTATTGTTGATTAATTTTTTAAATTGACACAAGACATCTGATAAGGTGGTGATATGCACTTCACTACAGGCACAATAACGGTTCAATATTCTTATGCATTTTCCAGCATTGCACGTGTCTCAAAGACCCAAAATGAATATCCTTACCCAGGGCTAGAAGAAGCAATGGGATGAAACCAACTAGCATCTGACCTGCCTCTGTGGAGGAATGAATAGTGTGAAAGGCAGAAAAGACCTGTTTGTCGTTCACATGACTTTTCTAAAAAAAAAAAAAAGTGGGTTACACATACTTGGAGGAAGCCTTGATAGACTGACGTTACCCATGTGGCTGTAGAAGAAAAGAAGTGATTTTCACATAGTATGACCACCTGAAGTCACCAATCAATATTTGAAGCATATCTTGTAATATACTGTATATATGTAAATATCTTGTGTTGCGATAGTCCAACTTTCCTTAAACTTCACATACTCAATGGGCAAAACATTCTTTAAGACCACACCGAATTTGGAAAAGTTTTATGTGTACGGGGCATTGTTCTCTTATAAAATGTGAAGCTAACCAGTTTTTGTGTGTTGACTCGCCAATTGTTGAAGTGAAAGTGACAGAATGAACGTCGGTCCTCTGTCTTTTTTCTTAGGCAACTTTTTCTTCTTTTCTTATTGACAACAATAATGAAAATGTCTTCCAGCGCGAAGGAAAAATAATACACATTGCGTTTCTGCAGGTTGAGAAGTCTGTGAAAGCAAGAAAAAAAGATCATTCTCACCGGCTCAGAAAAAAAGATCATTCTCACCGGCTCAGGAACAAACACTGCATGCTCCGGTCCGAACAGAATAAATTACGTCCTGGAGACTTCAGCGTTTACAAGCAGGGCCAAAACAAGGGAGGAGAGAAGTCAAAGGTCGTTGCCCTGGATACTGCGCTAAGCTAAAGAATTCCAACTAGGCCCCGTGAAGATCGCTCTTTTAAAATTAATAGTCCAACTTTGCAAAGCTGTAGTTCCTTCCTCCACGGTCACTCTTCAGATGAAATATTAAGCCCCTCCTCGTGCTATTTCTACCTTTAAAACCAAAACCATTTTTTACATTTAACAGACTATATTATAGGATCACAGATGTGTTTCGTGGATTTGCATGTGGTGATTTATCCTTTTAGTGATGATTACTTTATATTCTTATACAGGCATTTATGTGGTGGTACTACAACATAGTCTCTGATATTGCGTGGCCTCCGGTAAACAAACCTAGGAAGGGTTTATATGGTTTTAAGGCATGTAGAATTTGACTGTATCATGTGCCACTGTTTAAGTTGATTTGACTGTTAATTTTTTAGGCTAGTGATGAGTATTTGTAATATGTGGATGGTCCAAGGCTTTCTGTCTGAGTTGTGGCCTTTACTCAGCTGGCTGCTGATTGTAGGGACACAACAATCATAAAAAACAGCCATACTAGAAAGAAGCAAAACATTCTTAAATTCAAGCAAACTATCTTGTATCAAGCAAAAAAAAAAAAATGCCAATGGAGTAAGTGTTTTTCCTCGACAAGAATTCTTAAAATAAGCACAAAGTTCTTGCCTCTGAATGACTCTCTCTCTCTCTGCCTTGAAGGTTAACCAGAGGATTCTGAATTCAGTGCTTGATCAGGATCTGCAGTTATGAAGCTGGGGAAGAAGTGAGGGGGAAGTGAACATGGAGAACAGCAGTGTGGGGGGTAAAGAAGGGGCAAAGGCTGTTGAGGATACCCAAGTGAAAGTTAGCCGATTGGGTAATGTTATCAATGTGGGATTGTAAGGACAGAATACTGCCTAGGGTGCCAACTACTACTGTCCATTCTTTCATATTTCCAGTGCAGCAAGGCCAATGGAATGCCGGTCTGGGGTTGCTCAGTGTAACTATAGTCCAGTCGCAGGTCAGTAACGCAGTTCAGTCTTAGCAATCTGGGGCACACCAGCTGCAGCATTGAAAGTAATTATCCCAGCAAACATAATCTAATACCACCCCAACAATGCTATCTTCACCTGTGTCACTCCTGTTGACCGCAACCCCCACAGTTCAGACCCCTTTTTGCCCAACTACAGGCCTCTTGTCTGACATGCCATGCTATCAGCTCTCTCCCCAACCACTGCCCACCTGCACCTGCACCTGCATGTTAAGGCTCACATAGGTGTCAGCCATTGAAATTGGGCACCACTTCCTCATGTGATGTCAACCAGTCACCACAGTATAATACAAAAGCCTGACCATTCAGAAACTTGATGTCATTCCTGCCATCTTGGATTGCAATAAGGCCCAATACTAAAATTTCTGGAATACTAAATATGATACAAAAATGCATCTGCATCACACTACTTATTTTTGCCACTAGCTGGCTTGGCACATTTTTACGTATGACTTTTATATGAGGGCTAGATGGCAATGTCTAGATTACCTCAAACGCTAAAGAAATGTTACTTTTACAGTTTACAACACCCCCATTAATCCCCCATAAACGCAGCAATACTTAATGACTGGTTTTCTTTGAACAGATCTGTTTGATCAATTTCATGAACTTCACCATGGTTACCCATGTTCTCTTTGTGATTAGAGAAGAATGAACAGCATGCATGACTGACAGAGGTGTGTTTAGGTGCCTCATGACTTGACCGATTATCATTGGCAAAGTCACCATTTGCCTCAATCTGAAAGCTGAGGCTCTGCTCTGTCATGCAGATTCATTTGAAGCTCTACTCTAAGAAGCGTGCAGCTCTTTTAAACACGGTAGGCAGTATTTAAATAGTCTAATTGCAGTATATTCATTACTAGGGTAAAATTGAGATTTTAGTCATTCAAAGTTGTCAGATGTCTGAGTCAAAATACTTGAACATCATCAATCTCTGTCTCGTTTGATTGTAGATGGTTTGTGTGCTACCATGCATTTATACTCACTATAAAAACCAGTCATATTACATTCACTCAAATGGGTTATTTAATATCCTCTTGTCTCTTAGGCCCTGGAGGTTCTCTGGTTAGAGGGGGAAAGAGTGCATCATTGAGGAATCGGCCATCTTCTGCAATCTGTGTTGGAGTTGAGCGTTGGTATGATTTATCTGTTTATTGTGTATACCTTATACCCAGTCGAGACAGAGGGAAAGAGAGAGAAAGAAAGAAAGAAAGAAAGAAAGAAAGAAAGAAAGAAAGAAAGAAAGAAAGAGAAAAAGAAAGAGAAAAAGAGAGAGACAACACATTTATTTTATAATAGATTATTTCTCCATTTCTCCATCAGTTTAATTTAGTTTAATTGGAGTATGGCTGATATGTGAACTGTATTAATTTGGAGAGTGTAAAGGCACAAGATTAGCCAATGTGTTCAGCTGTAGTGAGCTGCACTTCCTGCTGTGAGCATTTTTAGTGACATCATAATCACTAAGCAACCAAAATGTTTTCATTAGAATGTTAAGCTTTAGAATTTTGGAGAAGTAGAATGTTCAAACTAGAATGTTGGCAAAACCTACTCACTTCTTACATGAACAAGCTGAAGGCAAGTCACTGGTGATAAACCTCTGCGATTTCAAAGCGATTTTCAAAGCATTTTCAATGGCTTTCTGTCCGAGAACTTTCAACCAGACTGGATCCTGGATTGGGACTGATCATCAGGCTCATTCTAAGCGAGTCCTGACCTGGCTCAACACTGCTGAGGAAAACAACATGGCACCTTTTTGGAAACCTCCCTCTGAGCACCCATACCAATATGTGCGGGCTACACGATTTTCTGCCAGTAAGAACATAATCCTTTACTGCTTTGTGTTCACAGTAGTTTTACAGTATGATGAATGTGATTTTAATACATATGCTGTATATTACAGGTAGGGTTTGGAAGGAGTACAAACGCCAGCAAGCTGTGGCTCAGGAGCAGTACACTGGTGTGACCAACCTGCCAACCTCAGCACCTCAGACACTGAGGTTTGTGGGCAACTTGAACCCTCCTCAGCCCACCAGTGTTAGGATTAGCCAGGTGGCTCCCACCAGACCTGCAGTGGTTCCTGTGAGGAAGGAGGAGAGCCTGACCTTTGTGGGGAAATTCACTCACCCTCTACATGTCACCCAGGATCAGTTAATTGCACTGCTGAACTCCAGAAAGGCCCCTGTCTCTGGACGTACAACCACGGATGGTGTTTCATCCACCCAGACGAGACTGATCAATCCCACTCTGCTCCATGGTAGCAACTGTGGCATCATGCAGCATGCTGGCCCATCTACAAGTAAGAACAAACATATATTTGAACATTCAATATGGATAAAAGGGTTTAAGTTTAAATGGCTGAAAAAAAAACTAACAAAAAAATTAAAGCAGCACTAGGAACCTTTTTCCGAGTTAAATAATCATCTTCATAAGTCGGTAGATGCTTAAATGAGTCATTACCAGGCGAATGAAGACTCTCTTGACCGCCCCCACTGGCTGTGGACAGAATACCACGCTTGCAATATCTCGGTGTCCGTCCCGGCACCCTCAGACTCACAAAGTCTTGAATAGACTTTAATAGCAGGAACACATTAAATTGGGAAGAAACTCTGACTTTACTTACCTCGGTGGACATGACTACTTTTGTATTCGCCGGCTACTCCACATGCACAGGATGAAGAGAAGGGAAAACAGTCCAATTTTACGAGTGTCCATTTACTTGGAGACACTAGGGCGAGCTCAGTTGACAAAAAGCACTCAAAGTTGCATAGTGCTGATTTAAAAGTCTTAACTATTCAAAATTTGGCTACAGGTAATTTCAAGAAAAAAACATTGATTTTTTTTCATCAGGAGAGCCTCATTTTTTGCTGTTTTTCCAATGTTAATATAGAGGCTTATTTTGAATTAAATGTTCACTGAAATGATTTCCTAACCCAGAGCAGCCTTCCTTTATAGTCTTTTTGAAGTATAAATGGCTGTTATAATTAAAAAAAAAACAATAAATCTGATATGGCTTCATCTCTTTTTCAGCTTTAAATGTGCAGATGCCAGCACAACAGCAGGGGGTGCTGTCTGCCCCTGCTACTGACCAGAGGCAGGCTCATGCTCTTCCCCATGTGGGCAGAATCTGCTCATCCACTGTGCCTTCTGCTGAGAGTGTGGCGACTCTCAAGAATGTGAGGAACCTCGTCACCACATCTGATAACACTGCTGCTTTTCTGAGGGAGCTTGGACCCCTTAAGTTTGTTGGGAACCTTAATCTGCCTGCCGAGGTCCTTCACGGTCAACAGCACAACATGACCCTCAAGCCAGCCCAGATTCCTGGCAGCATGACCCATGAAGGAGTCATCTCTACAAAGGCCAACCCCACTCTGTCCACCTCTGCAGCTCCTGCAAACTTCTCCACCAGGGCCTGTGGTAGAGTCCCAACTCACTCTCAGACCTCAAGCTTTTGCTACACCAGGGAGGAGTATCTTAAAATGATGGAGCACCACCGCTACATGGCCTCCTACTACAGGGAGCTTAAGGCCAAGGCTCAGAGCACCCCAGAGATGTTGATGGGGTCAGTGTGTCCTAAGGTTCTTCACGGTCAGCAGCAAGGCATGACCCTGCAGGCAGCCCAGATGTCTGGCAGCATGACCATGGAAAGAATAATTGCTCCAGGGGTCAACCCCATTCTGTCCACCTCTGCAGCTCCTGTGAACCTCTTCACTGGGGCCTGTGGTGGAGTCTCAACTCATGTCCAGAACTCCAGCTTTTGCTACACCATGGACAAATATCTGAAGATGACAGAGCACCACAGTTGCATGGCCCCCCACTACAGGGAGCTTAAGTCCAAGACTGACAACGTCCCAAAGATAATGATGGGGTCTGCGTGCCCTACAGAGCTCCAGAAAATGGCAGGAGGCATCCATGACAGGAGCTTGGAGGATGAAGAGAGGTCTTGGGATGACGGCACAGGAGGCATCGTTCTTCCTGATGATGCTGTTGAGAAACTTGATGCCATTCCTGGCGTCTTGGATTTGGCCAGAGAGATGGGTTTCATGACTCTGTGCTAAAGAGAGGACTGATTATTATCTACTTTGTATATGTAATTATGATATATTGGTTATTATTAATATTACTACAATAAAAATATATATTTCTTCTACTATTTTAAAAACAGTGACAGTCCTCCTTTAATTGTTTCTGTGAATAACAGTGAAGGCTTTATCCTGATTTAGCAATAGTCTTGTCTTGTACTGTTTGTTAGCACTTTTCCACATTTTTCCACACACACCTAACAGTCTAGAAAAAGGGAACATCTCACAGCACATATAAATCACGCAATCGGCACACCTGTTATCAACAATAAAATGATGCTCTTCTGAAATTTAATCCAAAATTTGTAGTAAAATTCAAAAACTTTATTTTGACTTTATTGAAACTCCACTGAAGCAATTAATTCATGAAAATAAAGGGCTAAAATATATCGAAATTTGAACTAAACTACAACATGACTTTGGCATATGTTCTTTACTAAATGTTAATACAGTGGGACCAAACATGTACAACAAGACTACCTGATTTTCTTTAGCCAGCAGAGAAGTTGAGTTTTCAAAACACAAATACAGCATATTTCTTTGTTACAGTGTCTATAAAATATACTACGGCACATATACAAACAAACAACAGGAAAGCACTAAAATAATTCAAACATTCATTAATGTCTGCTAACTATGCACTTTTATGCACTATAAACTAATATGGAATAATATGTCGAAATGTTTATGATCACAAGCCATCTGTGTCTGTGTTGTCACTTTCGCTGCTGTTGTTCAGCTTACAAGGATTAGTCACATCCATGGTGGTTTTGGCCCTGAGGGCACGCTTCCTGTGTAGAAGTAGAGATTGGAAGAAAGAGAAAGAAGAAAAAACTGAGTTACGTCATTAACCATTTTTTCACCAGAAAAATTACCTTAAACTTCTATTGATGTATTATGAAATAGATTAGATTAGAGACTCTCATGGCCTAAAGTCTATGATTATACACACTAACAAATTATGTAATGTTATCTGATATACATTCATTCATTTTGGACCTTCAGAGAAAATACATTTTCAACTTTTACTTCAAATTTCTAACATATACTGTAGTAGGTCCTCTAAAATCCTCTCGTCTACTGTGCACTTGATGTGAGGTTGTAAGATGAATTACATCGGTTTCCCAGTTTAGAACCAGCGCAGTGGTCTTTGCATGATCTTTGCATGGTGCATGAGGTCAGGTCATCTAACAGGTGTTGGTGCGTCCATCTGTGCTCTTGTGTGCATGCTCTTTTGTGTGCATCTCTTGCATGAGATGTGAAGCGGTTATGTTGTTGATTAAAATCTTGTCTAAAGACAAAGACTATCCATCTATTGTGATTTATTTATGTATAGTCAACCTAATCAGCAGTGCTTTGCAATATAGTGGAATCAGTCCCCCATCTAAATGCCACTTGGTAAATCCCTTCGTGTTAATTTGCATTGTCATTTGTACTCGTTCTAAATGCACAGGCCACGAGAAGTAATTCGAAAAAAAAATTGATTGAATTGATTCACTTTTGCCACAGTGTGCTAGTTGGCAACACTAGATTACAGCGACTATGCTAAGATAAGCTAAGGTCAGTGCTGCCAGATTTAGACAATGGCTGGGTCTGCTAGAAAATGCTTCTGCCCACTATATCCCACTCTAGGCACTGTGGGGACAGACTCAATTTCATCTGAGGGTGGCGTATTCCTTTAACACTTAACCTGGTCACTGATAATCTATGTGTGTGTTTGCAGGTAGTTACCTTCTGTAGTAAAAATTTGCCCTTGGTCTACAGATAGGCAGTTCCTCTTCTTTTACAGAAGTCTTCTGGAATATACATTGGATTTAAAATGAAATATACAGTAGTTGAACAATGTTCATACACAATCTGAACAGCGTGAACAATTTTCAATCAGACATGTTAAGCAAACCATGTTCTGTGTTTCGGTATATACACTAACTTTGTCATGCATATTCAGAGTATTTCACTGATAGCCTGGTAGCCTGGTAAACCAGCCTCTCATACTTCATTTCATGTTATACAGAGGGTCTGGCCGTGCTGCCATTGACATTGCTGTATTAGGCACCAGCCAATCCTAGCCAATCAGCGAACAGAGAAAGCCAATCCTAGCCAATCAGCGAACAGAGGAAGCGAGCATGAGCAATGACGTTGACTTTGTGTGCTACATTTGAGTAGTGTGTAGGCAGGTAGGCAATTGCATACGTGACGACCAGAAGGCAGAGACACTTGACAAACTTCACCAGACTCCACAAAAGAAATCATTTGTCAGTACAGCACTGCCAGACCCTCTGCACAAAATGAAATGAAGTACGAAGGGCTGGTTTACCAGCCTAGATAAATATAGCATTGGTAGAAGTATAAAAACAAAAAAGGTTTAACACATATGCTTACATCACATCTCAATGTGTCTCCATCTACTTTTGTGTCTTGGGGAAAACCACGATCATCTGGAACAGTAATGCAAGTACTATGTTCCCCTGATGCTTCACTCTGCAAATCCTTTTTGTCTGCGATAAAAAATAATAATAAAAAAACATTGTCATTGTACTGAAAATTATACAGTGACACATACCATCATATTTCTTTAGTTTTCAAATTGAATTATAAAGCATAAGGGTTGAATGACAGACCTTTTGTGAAGCCCTCTTCTTCACTGGTTTGGCTTTTCAGCTGTATAGTAGATGTAAATACAAAACAAAACAAATAATTTGACTGTTAATAAAACTTGGGTTTGTGGTTTCATGGGCATTCTAGGACTTATCTGAAAAGACGAAAATGTGTTATGTACCTCAAACGAACTTGCCAAGGAACTGTCCTCAAAGTCTGACACCTATGGAAATCTGTTTATGTTATTTAAGATGTAAAGAAATGCTTATCTTTTTGTATTTGTGGTGTTGATCAACCACCCTACAGTGGATACATAAATGAAATGCTTCATTGTGCTTGCTTGAGAAGAAACACAACACGACGGATTTTGTAAAAAACCTGATAAATGCTGTAATGTCGTCGCTGCTGGGTCTTTAAGGACAGAATCTCTCCTTGGGTGCGGAGAAGCTCCACCTGCAATTCATCACATTTCTCTCGTAGCTCCCGGATCTGCTTACGATACTGATCCTTTTCCTGAAGGTTCTGCAAAATCTCCTTGTGGTACTCCTCTCTAGTTGACATAGCCTGTTTAAAGATGTATGGGGGAAAAGGCTTTTAAAGGGGATCTCAAGTTTTCCAGTTTCTCGCATATCTTCAGTGTATTATGGCACTATGGGCACGCAAACACTATATTACTAAGTTGCAAACAAACAAACAAAAACAGCAACAAAACAACACACATTTCCAGCAGTTTAAGGTGATTGCTTTGCACTGCAGTACTTACAGTACTTAAACAGTATTGCAAAACAACACAAAGTAGTTGAGTAGTTGCAAAGTATGTCCACTTTAGACTAATACGGCTCAGTTGTGCTGTGAGAAAAAGAAAACTTCATTTTTAATCATCAAATGATGTTTATCTAATTTTAATGAGAGGTGGAATCCCAGCTGCAGAAAGTACATCGCAGAGAGAAAATCCTAAGCGAGTGTTTGGGACCATGTGTCTTTATTGTCACTATGCCAGTACAGTGAGATATTGTTTGGACCGAGCCAACAAATTCACAAAGTATAGAAAATATAAATATAATTTCTTACCTTATTTCTTTCCTTTATGACCTGTTCCATCTGCTTTAAGATGTCTTCCATGCGATTTTGGTACATCTTGGAGTCTTTCTGCAACATGTCACACCTCAGCTGAAGGACCTCCTTCTTCTCAAGGTACTGAAGATCAAACAGGAAATCACACATCACCCCACTAACATTCTGACCAAATTATTCAAAGGGTAAGAAAGAAGTCTTTTTCTCAGTATACACAATATCATGTTTGAGGTATTACATCCAGTCTGCACTACATTGAAATCTTTAAAGGTCTCATTGCAGTTTTTTTAATTAATTTTGCGGTGGTCCTTGGTGTTAATGAATGCCCTGTGAGCCGGTTGTGGTGGAAAAAATGCTTTAGTGCTCCTGTTATAGGCTGTTCCAGTTTGGTGGAGGAGATGGAGCAGGGAGAATGACAGGTTCTAGGCTATGCTAGTCACAGGCTACAGTCATTCAAAGCCCATTCGGTCATAGCACACAAATTGAAGATTTAAACGTTGTAAACAAATACACATACTTACCTATATATACTTAAGTGGATGTGTGCTGCAATGAGATTCCTCCGGTAATCACAAGTGTGGCATGGCTTTTTCTACTCTACAAACCTACGTCACTTTGTTTGCCTTTTTCTTATTCGCTTGTTTTTCAAACTATTTTGATTTATTGACTAATGGAGGCAATCGGGGTAGAAGAACAATTTCACGTGCAGCATGCATATGCAACTCGGAGTGACCTGTCGCATTTTAAAAAGAAGAAGTACTAAAGATTCCTCGCGAAATGAAATCTTTAAACACTGCGTAATACCTTTATAACACAAACCTTGCTGCGCTGCTCCTCTGCATCTTGAAGTTCTTTGCGTAATGTGTAGAGGTTATTCACAAGTTCTTGGTGTTGAGTGTGAGCATGCTGCTTGTAGTCTTCTATTACCTGCCGACTTATCTCTTGTTCATCAGCTGCTGGTGTTTTCTATGGAAATATACACTGATCAATTATATACACATTATAAGTAGCCTATATACATACTCTATGTACACGTTCACACATATAAACGTACACATAAAGCGGGTTGTTACAATAAGTACATATACACAAAGACATACACAACATCAAACATGCTCAACTTTTCTAGAATTTTCGAGCTCTTGAATCTGTGCTGTTAGTAGGTCGTTCTGTCTCTGAAGTTTCCAGATTGTGTCTGAACTGGGCCTCTGTTCCATAGCATTTTTGAGTGTTATTGTACGCTTGCGTTGGATCTTGGAGTCACTTTCAGCATTCATCAAGCTGTGTTTAAGCTTCTCAATCTGAAAAAAAAAAAAAGAGACGGTGAATTTAAAGTAGTAGTTTTAGATAAACATGTATTATCCTTATTCTGTTGAAATTTAAACAAAAAAAAATTACAATTAATATTAATATCTACAAATTAATTTCTAGCAGTCCTAAAATACATCAAGTTTCTCTCACATTCAGCTGCAGATCTCGATTACCCATCAGTGCACAGTTTTTTTCCTCACTCAGCCTGGTCAGGTCATGCATGAGACTGTAGTTCTCATCCTTCAGTTGACGGGCCTCGTCCCACAGTCGGTCGCGTTCCTCCCGCAGCCGCTGGACACGCTGCTGCTGCTTCTGGAGCTCTTTCTCTAGGAGAGGCTGCTGCCTGGCGCTGTCCTCTAGGGTTGTGATGCGCCTGCGTGCCTCCTGATGGCGCCGGTGCTCCTCCGCCACCTGCTTCTGTAGCCGTGTCACCTCGCTCATCAAGTACTCGGTCAGACCAGACTCACCTACCGTATCTGAAAGAATTACAAAAAAACAACAACAACAGACTGTGTTTTTCTATTGTGGTGTGGTTGTGGTCTAAGTCCAGATACTGGCATTCAGTCTGTTAATTTCAGTCACAGTTTCATTTGTTTCAGTTTCATTTTCACTGACCCATTGATTATATATATAGGCCTATATATATATATATATATATTTTTTTTTTTTTTTAATTAGTGCATTGTGTGCTTAAAAGAAAAAAAATAATCCACTTATTACTGAACAAGTCAACAAGGACAAAAAAAACAAAACTATCTTATTTTTCAAACTGAACACCTGTTTAGGATAAATGATTTGCATGAATGGCTAAGACCCTCCTTCACCCCTCCACATATTTAAGCAGGCTTTTATGAAAAAGAAAGGGTAAACCTATTAATTTGCATCACTAGTACGTACCTACTGATTTTTCTATGGAAGGTCAGGAGAGAATTAAGAAAAAAAAACATTTTATTTCAGTTTTCCAAACAGCCATTGAAATTAATTTGGACCATTGATGGCTCGGTCCAAGCCAAGATTGTGTACAAGCACTGGCACTAAGATGTTATTTTATATATCTGTATTCTTGTATATGCAAATTGTCAACATAATCTAAGTAATTGTTTTTCTCTGAATGTTGTGCCAAGGATGTTACTGTGTTCGTTTATACTGCTTTCACAGGATTTAGCATACTCACATACAGCAAATATAACCTCTGTAGCGCTTCTAAAGGGCTTTTTTTTTTGTAAAGGGTCTTGAAGTGCTATACTGCTAGTCATAAAGTTGTAAGCTACATACAGTTTGATTTGACACCCTATTCCCACTGATTTCGAGCAAATACATATACAGTCTTTATTATATTTGTTGTGTTATTGGTGAAGTGGTGTAAAATGTATGTTTTATCAAAAGTTAGTAGTATTTCAGCCAATAATTTGGTTCCTACTCAAAACTTACAACGAAAATACCACTGGACTTGCTTGTAGAGACCAATTTGCATATTTACTTAGAATAGCATCACTATTTTGAAAGTGGTACCTTTAGTCTAAGTTAATACCATGATAAACTAAAGACAAATAAACTTTTAATGAGAGATTACTGGTTTCTGTTTTGTTCTTGAATGGCAAACCTGCTCCATTTGCAACCTATGTCTGTGATAACATTTGACCAATAAGTATTTATGAGAAAGGATGGATGATTTTTTTTTCTTTTAAATGCAAGGCATTCTGGGCAACATTGTATTAAGGTGTTGGGGTCTTTGAAACAATAGGACTGTGCCTCCATTCTCAGTATAATCGAAAAACCCTTACCCCAGTTTCTGAGAAATTGGGATATGCCTTGGCAGAGTATTCCAAAAGAAACTGGAATACTATTTTATGTATAGATTTTAACTCAGATTTCTAGCTCTTAATTGTTGGTAGTGTGTAGTCAGCAGCACCAGACCTGTGTAAGTTTAACTGTACGTTCATGAGTAAGTGGTGTCTTAAACAGTAATACAACTCACAATGTTATTTGTGATTCCTATATAAACAAACCAAGTGGCCATACCATGGCAATGTAAAACCCCCAACATCTTTCACCAGGTGGCACCAAAATACAAATGGACATTTACAGGATTGGTTAATGCACCTCCATGAATCCACCATAGGGTGGAGGAGTGGCGAGTTATTCTTCTAAATGTGCTTCTGGTCTCAAGTGCCACATGAACAAAATTTCATATAATTTCACATAGATCCAAAGACAACTACAGACAATGTCTAACTTCTCATGTTTTATAAAAAATAACAATAAGAACCTAACATATTTTCTCCTAACTAATTATAGGCTATGTCTTACATTTTAATAGACATGTAGCTTTGAAATGGTCTGCCATTGATGTTTGACTCTGTACTCACCAACTAGTATAGAGAACACCCTTGCAGGCTCCTTTCCAGTGATTTTCTGATAGAGCTGAGGATAGTCTAGCTCCAGGCTCTCAAGGAATGCTATATATCCCTTCATGCCAGTTCTCTGGAGAATATCTAGCAAGACACCTGGAATAAACAACACAAATGAGCATTTCTGACAAAACTCAAGATATAAGGTAAAAAAAAACAAAAAAAAAAAACATATGTCATACCAACTTTTCGTCTTCGGATAACGAGATTGGGATCATTGTAGATCTGCTCTTCATCCTCACTACTCAGCACCCGACACTGTCGCAGGTACGGTGTTATGCGTGTTGGTTCAATGGTCTTGATGAGCAGAAGCCTGTAATCCTCAAGTTGAGACCAGCAGTCATCCTCCAAGTCCAAAACATTGTGGTCACTCATAGTCAACACACAAGAATTATTCTGCCAGGTAAACGATTACTCTTTCCTTTGTGCGGATTCACTATCAATTCACAAGAATGCCAGCTTAGTTTCAGAAAGAAGGAAGTGATTTTTATTGGGCAAGAGTGGACTTCCCTTTAAATGGTTGTTTCTGTTTTTGCATTTCCTCTTGAAAGTCTGACGGTGAAAGTTTTAACAACGTAACTGTGATTAAGACCTGCTAGACTTCCTATTTTACACTACACAATATGCCATGTGCATCAAGATGGCAATGTATAGTATATAAGATTTAAGTTAGAAGGATAAAAAGATTCTTTAGGCACAATTTTCACAAACCTTTAAACTTAAACCATGTTTAGGTTTCAGTTAATTGACCCATAACTGGTAGATTTCTTTCTGGACATGAAAATAACTCTGTCTAAGGGTCAAGGTTGCTTTCAGTACTACTGGCGCCAAATTACCCAGATGCTGTCTTTAAGAAGGTTCTCCCAACCCAGGCATCCATGGAAGATATTAACTAGTAAGATGTCACCACAGTCCAGCCAACCCCCAGTAAATCTATGAAATTTAGTAAAACTGGGCCCCAACTGTAGGACTTCACAGTGTTCAAATGAAAGACTTGTGAATTTGATAAAGCAATAGGTGTTTCGTAAGGTTCCCAGAGGATACATCATCGTCACCACATTGTCACACACCACCACACCACACCACCAACAAAAAAAAAACAAAAAAAACCTAGTGCTTCCTCCCGCATCCGACCTTGTGCCCCTCTCCCCCCGGCTTGGTTCCTGTCCCCTTGTTGCAACTAGAGAAATGAGACATCCTCGATTACGTGAAGCTTCGAACCGCGCACCAGCACGAGGTATGATGACAGAGGAAGAATGAGAAAGGTACGATGAGCACCACCTTGTCGAAAAAACATGGCTATGATTGGCATTTTGGGTTCAGCAGCTACAGTCAAAATGGAGATAAGAGGGTGTGTAATTTTACAAGCCACTGTATATTATGTGTATTATGGAGATTTTCCTAACACCTTGGCCTGGGCAATGGGTAGACATCAGCAATGGTATACATTACAGCCACTGGTAGACATGTGCAAATGGCCTGTACCTGCTACAACCATGACTATTCTAATGCCTTATTGTTACATGTTTCATATTGCTGGTTCCAGTGTTGCGCTTTTACTGTTTTGACATGTGAATAAAAACCTTGAATCAACAGTAAGAATGCAGAGAATATGGGAAATATTACATTTTGAAAGGGGTTTTATTTCCATTTATTTACATGTTCTGACCAACAGAATAGTGCAATGCAAAACCTGGAAAAAAAAAAAAAAAAACTTTGACGTTAGTGGAATGCAAATAAAAACACACATAAGACTTTTTTGGCAGGGAGTACAAAACATTCTTGAACAACAATATGTGCACAGTAAATATAGACTAGTTTTAACAAATATAAGTTATTCAGACATCATAACGGCTCTTTCAAGCTCCAGTAACCAAACAAAAAAGAGGCACAATGCCCAAACACTGCAGACTGTGCCATCCCAGAAAATGTTTTCAAAGTTATCCTTGTCTGTACTGGTTGAACACGGAATGATTTTTAATGTCTCTGTAGAAAAAATAAAGTGCCGTCAGGCCCCAGATCCACTGTAGCCTTCTGGAATGACACACTGGTGAGTGTGCACAAACCAAGGAGGAAAATCAGCAGGCCAACTGCAGGGAGAGAGAACATAATAGTTTTAGAGTTACTAATTACTAGTATATAACTTCTAATCCAGGCAATGACATTTGCTACTACACTGTCATCAGTACAGCTGCATAAATACTGCTCATGTTTTAAATGGGATGTGGTGTGACACTAAAAAAAAAACAACAACTGCATTCTTCCTCTGAAAGAGGAAACACCTTACGATAGGGATCTTGTTTTTAAAGTGTTAAAGTCTTGATAACTGAGTGCACTCACTCACTACTGGCAAGTTAGTTTTTTTTTTTCCAGAAGCACATTCACATACAGCATAAACTGCCAAAAACCACAAGATAGAAATAACACATACAAATTAATAAGTAGGTAAAAGAGACATCCACCAACAAATACATAGACTTTAGACAACACCACTACATGGAGAAGAAGAAGCAAACATATTGATTAGGTTTTGGAAGGTTGGGTTGGGGAGGACGGAGGTAAATATGTAGCTTAAAAGCTAAGGAGGGTACTGAGCCTGAGCTTAACAACGAAGAGGGCATGAGCACATTTAATGTCAAGGGGCAACTAGTTTTCATAGACCTGCATCATCAACTGCAAAGGCTCAGTCACCTTTCAGTGTAAGATGTTACATAGGTTTTTCATAAGCTACCATCATCACTGGCAGTAGCAACGTCTGCTGCCATTTCCCTAGAAATGCACCTAAGCTCATCATGACTGTGCACAGAAGGGGAACATGCACTCAGGATGCAGAGGGGCTGTAAACATTCTTCTTTGCAACAACACTCTTAGATGAGCTTTGTGGAAAAATGGCAACAGATGTTGCTACTGCTAGTGATGATGGTAGCTTATGAAGCAACTTAAGATGAAACATTGACATGCCCTCATCACTTTTTCTAAGTGTTAATTATGCAGCATGTAGTATTTTTGTACAGCAGCAGATGTAGCCTCCAGCTACATAACAGTTTATAAGTATATTATAATGAGTGCAGATTTCAGCTAAACATTGAATATGACTTGACAATGGCTGTATCAAGGCTGTCACGCCACTTTGCAAAGATATTCAACACAAAACATTTGCAGCCACCAATACAGTGATGACAGTGACATTCTGACTTGCATTTTTTTAACTTAGTGATTCTTGTCAATTTACTACTACTAATACTGAAATTTGACCTTCCCCAAGTTTTGTTACTTTTTTTTATTAGGATGATAAAGAAATCACCTCACAATCAGATACTTGCCTTCACCTCAAAAAGTGTTCTTTTCGTTACTTTGTCACAAGCAAACAGTAGCAGTAACTTAGTTTAAAAACAATAATAAAATGCTTACCCCTCATTGAGTCCAACTTATTCTGACTCCTGGTCACCAGGTGAGGGCTGGTCTGGGCAAGGATTGACTGTAGCCATGAAGGCTGGGATAGTGAAGCAGGACAGGAAACGAGTCTTCAGAGACAGGTATGCTGGGTTACAACTGAATCTCTCAACAACCCTCCTTCTGACATCTGCCACATCTTCTTCCTCCGTTTGGCCAAAATAAGTTGACGGTCTAGGAGGTAAGATCCTTACAGAATGTTCTAGCAGAGACTTCTTGGCCTGAAGAAGACTTTGCAAGGTGTTGACGTTGCTCACAAATGGTGGAAGGTATGGCTGACGTTGGTCTAACGGCGGTACAACAATACCACTCCTCCCGCTCATCCACTCTGTCACAGTGACTGGGTCTTCTAGGAACATTAGATTTGGGTCAAAACCAGAAGTGTCTTGGAGTGCAGTCTGACTTTGGCTTCCTGACGGTGTGAAAGTGCATACGGGGGCAATGGTTAGGGGAAGGGCACCATTAACTGGAAGCGGGCAGCCAGTATTGGACCGGACAGGAGCTGCTGGTGAGGGTCCATTGGGCCAACTTACTGTGGACAGGGAGTTGCCAGGCACTGCTGCTGGTGAGACGAAAGGAGAAACAGTCAAATACGGCGTAGCTGGAGATAATAATGCAGGGCATCCACCTGCAGCAACGCTGGTGGAAGGAGTTGTCACTGCAGTACTGGGCGTACTAGTAGTGACACCTTGGACACTGTTGGAAGAAGCTGCTAGTAAAATACTGGGCGCACTAGTAGTGCCAGCTTGGATACTGATGGAAGGAGTTGTCACTACAGTACTGGGCACACTCGTAGTGAGACCTTGGGGACTGGTGGAAGGAGTTGTCACTACAATACTGGGCACACTCGTAGTGAGACCTTGGGCACTGTTGGAAGGACTTGTCCGTGTAGCATTGGGCACACTAGTAGTGACACCTTGGATACTGGTGGAAGTAGTTGTTACAGAGGTACTGGTGATACTAGTCGCGACCAAGTTCGGTACATTGACAACTGGTATCATCATGACAGGCGCACGCCCTTGGATATCAGACAAGCTGAAGACAACTGTGCTTGGGAGAACACCAGGTGTATTTAAAGGAATGTTTGATTGGCAGGTATTATTTGTAGATGTAGGAGGGCACGGTGGCGTGAGACCAGTGGCAGCTGGTGGAAGAGACATCATACTGTTGACAATCAGTCCATTGTGGGTTTGGGTGTTCAGAGGTATTTGTGCAGGGGGAGTGATGATCCAGGTGACTGGCGAAACTGTCTTAGGGGGATTTTCCAAACGCGGTCTCTTGTGTCCGGTTTGATTTTTAGCCTTGGTCTCCTCCATTAGCTCCTTGGCCTTGGCAGTAGGTTTCCTTGTGCGCTTAGCTGTTCTGGTGGGTTCTGGTGCACTGGAAACAGTTGAACTACACGTGGACTGGGGTGGTATCAAGGACATTAGCACAGGTTGTGCAATCTGGACACTGTGTGATAATGGCAGTTGTGGCATCTGAGCAAAACCTGTCTGAGACTGCGGTAGCTGCTGAGGCTGAGACAGTGCCTGCTGCTGCCTCATGCGACTGTGCTTCAACGCTTCAGAGGTGCTTTTTCTTCCATTGCTCGTTCCCATGTTCTTGTTGCTCATCATCTGCTGAGCTGAGGATGAAAAAAAACATCACTGTAAAAGTTGTGTGTTGGGAATAAGCACACAATTGTGTAATAAGATCTGTGCACTGTATTCAAACAAACTCCTTGCCAGTCACAGTTAAAGCTGCTGGGGACTAAAGGCATTTTTATGATTTTAAATTCACTTTGTCTAAAATGTAAGTAAGCTTCAAATACTGTCTGTAAAGTAAAATGTATTTGTTTATATTTAACTTAAATTGAAGCAAAATGATATGCAGTTATAAAAAAAAGAGTTATTACCCCAACCAGTTGTACTGTGGCATCTAATGCAAATGAACGTCTTGCTATTAGGTTCTAGTTTGTGGCATCTACCATTACTTCATTAAAAGGACTGCATTTATCTTAAGTTTGTTAAAACTAAATTTGTCTAGTGGCTAGAAAATGTCCTAGTGACAACATTTGCATTTTCCTCTGGTGTTGAATGTGGTGTTGAACAGAAATAACACATCTGGCAAAACACAAACATTTCAAAGTGAATGTCATTATCTCCTTTTAGATTAATTTTGTGTCAATGCAAAGGCAGCCATTTACAATACCTGGGCTTTGGTGCGTTCCAGTAAGACCCTAAAGTAAAGAGACAACACAGTCACGTTTCCAAGCCAATCAACAACGCCACCACCACATTAGTTATGAAGCCAAGTACTGAGCCTATAGCTAGCTACTTTCAACAGTTACTGCAATCACAAATCAATCGTAACTGAAGTCATACCTGTAGCAGAGATGCTAACTCCTGTACTAACAATCTCATATTTCTTCACTGTAATAATACTTAATATATTTTTACTTACTTGAACCCTTCGAGCTGAAATGACATTCTTGCAACCAGTTGAATCAATATGAAGAATCTGATGTGAAAAGATAAAGGGACTCGGTAAACAAAACCATACAAATATCACCAAAAGCATTTTGGGGAGGTAGATAAGCTTACCTTCAGAAATGCTAAGAAGACTGGAGTACTTGAGAGTTCAACTTTGGCTGCCTGTTGTCTCACAACATCCACTACAAATGGAAAGGGAAATACAAACCAGTCAATTACAACCTTAAACCTATGTCTGTACTTCACACTAAAAAATATGTGAATGTAAAATGCCCCCAAAAATCATTATGGCCACATACCTTCCAATTTTTGATTCATAGAGCTTGGCAGAGGTATAAGTATATTTCCCATCCACGAGGAAACCACTGCCATGAGCTCATTGCAAAGGAGGGACTTGGACGTAACTCCTTTCTGCAAAGTTACTGCACCTCTGGTACCCACAGCTTTAGTGCCACAACTTGGGGGTTTACTGTGCACTTGCGCCGCCTTTCGTTTCTCCTTTTCTGTCTGGAAAGACAGAGTGCAACTGTCAGACACTGGACCTAGACCTGACAATAAGCAACATAGGTATGATGCTGCTAGATCTGACCATTACAACACTGCTCTGTGTGTGTACAAGTAAAACTGTGTAAAACATAAACTACAAAATTTTTGATGCATGTATCTATAACTGATTTCTAATGGCAGTCGTCATTAGCCTGGTAAGACCCGCCCCTCGTACTACATTTCATTTCGTGCAGAGGGTCTGGAACAGAGACCGTCAGAAACGATTTGCTGGAGGTGTGGATCTGCCTTTACCCAATCGCTAACGCCTGGTCGTCACGCATGCAATTAGCCTACCTACGCACTACCATAGACATCCTATGCGCACTACAATTCAAATGCAGCACACAAGGTCAACGTCACAGCTAACGGACACACCCTCTGTTCGCTGATTGGAGCGTTCATGTGGTCCCCAAGTCCCCAAGAGCGTCCGGACCAGACCCTCTGCACGAAATGAAATGAAGTACGAGGGGCAGGTCTTACCAGGCTAAGTCGTCATATCTTTCTCTGACTATTCGTCACAGTTGTCATCAAAACATTAGAAACATAAATGTTTAAGCAATGCCTCTTACTAGCATAATGCCAAATGCAATCATTCTGATGTGTTCTTACCGTTTTCATAATTCTGGCTCCCAATATATCATAAAGGCATTTGATGTCAACTTGTGGAACTAGGATCACATCATCATCATGGTCCTTGTAAGTCTTTCAGGGGACATGGAGAAGGCATTTTCAGAGAAATCACCAAACAAGAAATGTACATTTGTAAATAAAAATAATCAATTCTTCAAACAATTTGCAATGTTTACTACTATAGTGGTGAATAAAATGTTTACTATACCCGTTTTTTTAGAGTCTCGTACTCCTGTGCTTTAAAGCGGTCTACAACATGATGGCTACGGTCTAAAACACTGTAATGTACGTGTGGTATGATGAAGCCATTTCTGGTAGTACTCTGGACCAGGTCCTTACTCTTGGGGTGTTTGACCAGGAACATTCTGAGAACTCCTGGAGTCTGTCTAGGTATCCACTCACAGAATGGAGGCTGGACATATCTGGGCACTGAAACCTCTGGTTCTTCTTCAGCTGAGGAAGGATCCACATTGTCTTCATCACGGTATCCCTCACAATCGCTGTCAAGGTACTCGACTTCTTCATCTGAGCCTGGATCATCATCATCAGCTTTTGTTTTTTTTGGCCTTTTCTTCACTTTCTTCCCCACACTGCTGGATGGGGTCTTGACGACGGAACTGGATGTGTCCGGAGGGCGACGCCTCTTTTTTTTCTAATATATTAAAGCAGACAAAACCAAGGATTATAACACAACTATGTCACAGTCCACTCCAGCTCTTCCAAGTCATGAGCTGGGGTTTTCCCTCCACCGTTACCCGACCTGTGTGCCCCACTCTGTCAGCTCCACCCCTGGCTCATGCTGCCTTGCCCTCAAGCTCCCTTGCCCTCACCTGAGGCCACTAGTTGCTGGCTGTGAAGTGCTTTTAGCATAGATGCATAGATTCAAAATAAACCCAATGCACACCTGAATTAAAGTTGATTTAAACTGTTTTTCTCTGGAGTCATACCATCACATTTTCCTTAAATGGGCAGGGGGGTTTGGAGATCACTGTGTCCAAAATGTACATCCACTGCTCAATAAAAAATAAGGCTTTTAAAGATTCTGTGAAATTCTGAGGTTGTGCCATAGATCTCAATGGTTGCATGTCTCTGCACTGCATAAAGGGGCATTAATGCCACCCCACTATTTTGCGATTAATTAACTGTTATGTTTTAAATTGCTGTTAATAGTAAATACAGTTGATGGTTTCCTCCCTAGACTTGGCATATATATCTATCCCTGGGTTTGAAAAACACCATAGACAGCAAAAAGCATAAAATCAGCAGCTGTGGCCTCGTGGTTAGGAAGTTGGTCTCAGCATTGGAGGGTCACAGGTTTGAATCCCATTCCAGTAGGAAGAGTGGGGGTGGGGGAATAAACAACTAGTGCTATCCTGCACCCTCAGGGCTAATTTCCACCACTCTGCGTGTACAGCGCGTGCCCGTTTTCTGTCCGTATTCGTTTAGAATGCATGTTAACAGATTAGACCGTACTCTGTTCCTATACAAACCTATTGTACACGGATACGCGCTGTATACGCTCAAGTCGGTGGAAATGAGGCCTCATCCATGGCTGAAGTGCCCTTAAGCAAGGCATCTAACCCTGGACTGTAACTGAAACCCTGTACCTAAATAACTAAGTCGCTCTGAATAATAGCGCCAGCTAAGTGTATTGTAATGTAAAACAAGAGCAACAGTGAGTAGGGACTTTGAACAAAACCAAATCGTGAGGGGAAAGTCAAAACTTACATAAGCTCTGGTTAATAATCTCCACTTCTGCAAGCACTGAGAGTCTGTCCGACCAGGAACCTCAGAGGCAATCTTCGTCCATTTGCCTAGAAAGCAAAATTGACCAGAATATTTGGTTTTACTCATTTTATACACAAAATGTGCTATTACGGGACGTGTTTGTTCATACTTTCAATATAAGGGTAAGTAATTGTTTGTTAAGTAATGTTTCATGTTTCAATAAAACACTTACGTTGTGATACTCACCAACTCCATATTTCAGCACTCCTTGTCTAAGCAAGATCTCCTCCTCTGGGGTCCATGAGCCTTTCTTAACGTCCTCACTGAGGCAGTCCAGATATCTGTCACAACACAAGATGGCTGTCTTCACTGCATTTCATATTTTAATGGGCAAAAATAAAACTTCATAGAACTTCAGTCTCTCCTACACTAGATTTCTTCACACATAGATTCTAATTTTGACTTTTCTATTTCTTTCTTATTGTTTATTCACAATTTCTGATAATTTGTCTACCACGTGTATAGAGAGTGAAAGATTATCAGAGAAAAAGGACTAAAATATGCCCATCACTGCACATACAATTAACATTTACAAATGCAACTCATTGGTATTGCCTTCATTTGCAACCACTTAAATATGTTTATATATACACAAGGTGGGCCAAAAACATGGGACACATTTTAAATGCTTTTATCTCCTTTAACAATGGAATTCTCTTTTCTGATTGGCTGATGAGGTGGAATTAACGTTGTATAACTAGCTACCTTTGAAGTAGATGTCAATAAAAATTTCAATCACGGTTCCATATCAATGCGCTTATGAATAGTAATCATGACAATTCTCATAGCCAAATTAATGGTTAAATGACTCTTCCACGTTCTACTTTTTCTCAACGGATGCTATAAAGTAGTAGGCTGGTAAACCCCCCCCCCATACTTCATTTTATTTTGTACAGAGGGTCTGGACCGGAATCTCTTGAGGGTCATGTAGTTGGCCCAAACAGAGGGTGTGTTTGGTAGCCGTGACGTTAACCTTTGTTTTGAACATTTGAATTGTGGTGCGCAGGTAGGCTAATTGCATACGTAACGACCAGGGTTTTGGGTAAAGGCAGAGGCACTTGTTTTACACTTCAGCAGAGTCCACACCTCCAGAAAGAAATTGTTTCTGACGGTGTCTGGTCCAGACCCTCTGTACAAAATGAAACGAAGTACGAGGGGCTGGTTTACCAGGCTAATAAAGTAGCAAATTAACCATTTATTTCAGTAGTTCATGCATATAAAATTATATCAGAAATACAACGGGAGATAAAATGGATAACAACCTTCAAGGTGACCAGTTCCGTGGAAATAATGGCGAGGTGGAGGCGAAGAACTCCACAGTGCGAAGCAGAGCAGAGTTGCCTCCACCACGTTATTCCACTGGTCACCTCTTCGGCCTTTATCTGTTATATATCTTGGAATCTAAATGATAGAGTAACAAATATTTTTGCTGGAAAGCTGACTTTCAGGAGTCTTTTGATACACAGGCTAATTTCTCTGGACACCAATCTGGAAGTAAATTAAAGATGTCTAAAATGTAAAGATAGGTTTGGAAAACCATTTCTTTTTTCTTTTTTTTTTTTTAAACGCAGCCAAGAACATTTCAAACTTAAAAATTATGAAAAGGTCATTTGGCGCATTGGCAATACAAACATCTGCACCAAAACAACACTGGTGGGGACATACTTGCTGTATTAGGGAGAAATGTTACCTAGCTAATCAGCAAACAAGGGAGTCTTCATAAGCGATGACGTTGACTGTGTGCTACATCTGAATTGTAGTGCGTAGGTAGGCTAATTGCATACGTGATGACCAGACGTTAGCGATTGGGTGGAAGGCAGAGCCACTTGTTTTAAAGTTCACCAGAGTCCAGACCTCCAGGAAGAAATCGTCTCCCAATACAGCACTTCCAGACACTCTGTACAAAATGACGCAAAGTATGAGGGGCTGATTTACCAGGCTAGGGGTGATCCACTGCAGTGGTAAGAAAAAAAACAGCAAAAGGGTCTTTTAATGCTGCTTTCTAAAGAGGCGAAAATGTTTCTCTGCTCGCCACCCTTATCGGTGCATAGTGATGGGGGTCTTTAGTGAGGTGTTTAGTGAGATGATAACAGGAACCACCTCACTAGATAACACATGGAGAACCTGTGTTTCCTTTACCACAATCTTGTCCTTCTGAATTGGAAATATTAGGCCAGAGGCATTATCATTAGACACTGATACACATGATTTATCATAAAAAAGAGGTGTTACTATTTATTTAACATTTTATATAGCTCATATTCAATTTTATTTATGTATAAATTCTGCACACAGCTACGTGCACTTTTTTCATGTCCAATTACTCTATATTGTTTTACTTATTTAAATGCTTAATACCCCAGGTAGTACTTTTATTTATTTGCAATTCATTTGTTTACCTGTTTAACTTTATTTTTAAGGGCTGCTGGCAGCTCCCTTTACTTCTTGCACCAAGTGCATTACCCGTGACAATAAACCTATGCTTAATGGCAATGGGGTGCCATGTCAGTGAAATGAAAAAATACATTAAAAAACAAACAAACAAACAAATCTATCAATCCCAAGCCCTCAGCTGAATTTGAATTAGCAACTAAGATTTAAGTACTCATATTCTGTTTGAAAAACAATGGTATCAGTGCATACATAACTTTCACAGTTAAACCAGTTAATGTATAACATTAATTATTATATAATTATTATATAATTACCTCTCCCGACACTGTCCATCTGTCCGGCCTGGTACCTCATATCTAACTCTCCACCAAAGAAAACCATGTTTCTCTATAGCTTTCAGCAACATCTGTAGCAGACACATGTCAAACATATAACTTAAAAAATGACCTGCAATGACACTTTGGTTTGTGAAACATTTGATGTTTTTTCAACAACATAATTCAACTGATCTAGATTCACAGGGCTTGATTTAAGCGGCGATTTAAGCTTCCGAGCAACAAAACCTTATATTCCTTATCATTCGGATGGAGCTACATCCGCATCAAGTTTTATGTTCCCTGGTAGTGATGCACGGGTCAAGGATTTTTAACACCCACACCAACCCAACCCATCATGACAGCCAATCCGCTCCGCCCGACCCACTAAATTATGCACTAATTTTTTAATCCAACCCGACTCAACCTGCTACTGTTTGTTTAAGACACCGTCAAGAATTTGGCACAGTAAAGAAAAGCAGCAGGGATATCAGTTAGAGGAAAACTATTCTAAAATGAATGACTAATGCAGTTTTATGGAAAACATCAAATAAGGCCTAATGCCAAACCGTAAATATATTTTAAAGTTACAAGTTGAAGGTAGGTCACTATTATACCACTGCTTGCTAGAATTTGGCATTGTGAAATGCTGTTTAAAAATGTTCAGTTCATTCAACCTGCATTTTTCTCCTAAAGAACAACCTGCACCGGCTGACCCACGAGCTAACCCACCAGCGCCGTAGGATTTGGGTCGACCCGTGCATTACTAGTCCCCGGTCTTTCAGTGTGCCGGGAATCCCTCGACACAAAACTGGTGGAGTGGGGGGTAACTGACAAAACCTATATGGCCATGCTGTCATAATGACATTTTCTCAGTGACTAAAGAGTGTGAAACATAAGAGACAATGTTAAATTATACCGCATCTTCTTCTTTAGACCAGGGACCTTTCTTGATGGCTGGATCAAGAACTTGAGTCCAACGATACATGACTTGATTAGCATCTCTTCCACTCATGAAATAGGATACTGCAAAAAATGCATGACAGTACTCAAGTTACAAAAGGAGCCGGTTGTACATGAACTGATGTGGGAACAGGCATGTGGATGTAATTAGATAGAGCTCACCAGGTAACAAAAATATGAACCTTGTGTACATCTTCTAAGAACACATTGGAAGTTGAGAACAAAAACCTTTAAATACTGCTCTATACCTCTCCCCTGTCTTTCTAATCAAACAGGATGGCACCACAGCATGCTTTTCCTAAATGGGTACTTGTAATAATACTGGCTTAAAACGAGACATACAATTTCATGAAAAGTAAAGCACTTCTCACAGTTGACAGACACAGTTGAAAACACTGACATACAAATTAATAAAAAAATATAAACATGTACAAACATTAATAAACAAGAAACACTAGATATTTACAACTGCATCCTTAATCCCCAATATTTCCAGTAAGGTATCCCAACCGAGCATGACTTATGGTTTTACTTTCTTTGTGGAGGTGATGGCAACTAGCCTGGTAAACCCGCCCCTCGTACTTCATTTCATTTCGTGCAGAGGGTCTGGTCCGGACGCTCTTGGGGACTTCCAGCCTGAACGCTCCAATCAGCGAACAGAGGATGTGTTCGTTAGCTGTGACGTTGACCTTGTGTGCTACATTTGAGTTGTAGTGCGTAGGTAGGCTAATTGCATACGTGACGACCAGGCGTTAGCGATTGGGTAAAGGCAGATGGACTTTTTAAAAACTTCAGCAGAGTCCACACCTCCAGCAAATCGTTTCTGATGATCTCTGTTCCAGACCCCCTGCACGAAATGAAATGAAGTACGAGGGGCGGGTTTACCAGGCTAGATGGCAACGGCATGCAGCAGCCATGTCATACACTGCAGTACTTTCTCTTTTCATCTATGACTAAACTCACAAAATCCATTGGGTTGGGTGTTTTTAAGGAGCATGGCTCTTTCTTTCCTTAGTCAAGTCCATTCTTAATTATTTTTTTCAACTTCAAAGTCAAAAATAATTCAAGAAGGCCAAACAGTGTTACAAGCAGTTACAAACAGGCCAAGCAGTGTTAATTTGTGTTAGGCTAGTCAAAGTATTCAAATTACAGTGGAAAAATACAGATGTACATATCAAAGACTGTAACATCTTTCTCTTTAAATTGGTCATAAAGTCTTTATGCATGTAGGACCAATACACCCTTGCCTTCTTTCCACTTGTATAGATACGTAAGAAGGCATTTCTTTCAAAAACAAAGTTAACAATTCCACTGAGTGGAAGTAGGGTTTCAAATGTAAATGAGTTACCTTTCGCCAACATTAATATTGTTGATTCAACTTAACATTACAGACATTATCTCACATCTGACGAGCTTTGTGGGAATGAGCTTGACCAGCGTGCTGGTGGGGATATATTACAAGTACATAAAGCGATGCCAAAATATTTGTCAAGTATTAATCTCTGTTCTTCCTAATTCTCAATGTTCAAGAAATGTAAATGAAAACATATGAAAACTTACTCTGAATGTATGGAATGAAGTTTCCTATTCGCTTTTTATGCACCAAATCTCTGAGCTGGCGGTCCTCCAAACTTGTCCATGTGGTTCTCTTGAAGTTTTTGTAGATGTAACGTTGATGTGCCTGGAAGCACATGAACGCTGTTCTGTTGGTCTAAAAGGGAAGTACAATTTCATACGGTCATCAAAGAGTCAGAAGATGAGTCAGAAGAGCCTTTACCAATACCAGATGTTACTGACCGCATTTTTGTTCTACTGAATTACAGATACTTGTTCAGTGTCATCCTGATGACATACCTCCATCTTGTCTGCAATCTTCTCCCAGTCGTAACCTTGGTGTTGCATCACAATACCCTTAAGTTTCTCGATCTCCTCTGGCTTCCAGGGCGACTTGTTAATGGAGGGATGCAGATAGTTCTGCCAGAACTGTTTTATGTCTTCTGCATCTCGCTTGCCTTCAAACTACATGTAACGAAGGGACAGAGTTACACACCAATGTATTACCAGTGTATTTCACACACCACCCTTAACTTCCTTGATGTTCAGCTAACATTTGATATTCAATCAATCTATTGAAACGTGCAGCGTCTTTCTTAATAGCTAACTGAATAGATGTCAAAATTGCATCACTTACATCAATATTTGCGATTTTATCCCAGTCGTGGTCATCATGACGTGTCCCCATTAGGTCCTCTTCACCTAAGCCACTATAAAACCACAGTGAGAAACTACAATATCAGGCAACTAAGAATCAAAAAGGCTGCCATTACTCTAAACACAACAAATTACTCCACAAATGTACTCACAACAAACATAAACACAATACCGATGAGGAATATACAAACATTACAGATGCCTGTATTATAGAGTAGTTACTGTATCAGCAATGGTATGCCATCAAGGCAAACAAGTTAAGCAATGCTTGCTCAGGTGTTTCTGAAAAGGAACATACATTCAGCTTGACATAACATATCTTTGCCCTCATCTCCACATCTGCAATCTCATAGCTGTCTGAATTACGTTTTACAATCTCTGTACTCTTCAGTTACGCACTTGCATGTATGGAAACTGGTTTGCCAGCACTTTCATTAATCTGTTAATACACTTTTTTTAATAGCAAAAGAACAGGGGTACACAGAAATCTCTGATTACTTTACACCATAGTTTGTACCCCATGGTTCAGAAATCATGGTTTGGTATATATACAGTACAGTGGGAAAAAGCAACAACACTAGTGTGCATTAAGTGTGGCAATGGGTGTTATACAGTCTCCTCTACAGCAGCTGGTACAGCCTGTAGTCTAGTCTAGTCCATGGGTCTTCAACAGGGGGTCCGTGACCCCAAGGCATCCGTGGAGGTACTGCAGGGGGTCCACGAAGTTATTTCATCTGAAATGTGTGTCTAGTAACATGTGCATATCAGGGCTGTGAAAAACCCAATGGCCCTCACATTGTTTGACTAGTGGGAGCCAAACCTTGAGCCAAATATTCATGATCTAAACTCACATGACACACAGTTGGAGGATGCCTACTGAAAAATATTATCCGTGGTTGGATTGCAACAGCTACTGTAACAAACCCTATATACAACACATAATTAAAATTAGAATTATATTGTGGTTAACAGTGCAATTACAAAGAGCTTCTCCACTCTTCAAACTTTTGCCCAATAGTGTTGGTAGTCACACAGGTCACACCCGGAGAGATAATCATTTTAAATATCACAGTACAGACACACACCTTATCTTCGCAATTTCCACTTCCAGTTCTTGAATCTGCTTCTGTAATGCTTCTTTCTCCATTTCTTTCTCCGGTTCTTTAGTTTTTGAGAGTTTGTCTCTGAGGTATTCCATTCTTTCAAAAATAAATACATTAATTAATTAATTAAGGAACAAATACACTGACAGGTACGGCATAATGTTAAAATAAATTATTAATTAAAGACCCTTACAGAATTCCACTTACTTTGACAGTTTTGGCTGAAGCAGACGCTTCATATTGTCCTGGACAACAGCACTGATTAATAGAGACTTTTGCCATCCCTCCCCTGAACATAAACACAACCATCAGATCAGAATATACAGTACGCTCTCCCCTGATCATGCATACAAACACATCAGATCACAATCCAGTGTGCTAAATGTATATAATATCATATAATACATATAATATAATATTACTAGTACTGACTGGATTATTAACTTACATCTTTTAATTTTTTTCTCATCACAAGGGTTTGTCCCTGAAAGCTGTCTCTCTTTTGTTTCCTGGTTTGCTGGAGGTCCCTGTAGAGAAAAGAATTTATGATATGCAGAGACAGTTAAGCCCAAAATCATTGATACCTTTGCTACATGTTCATTTATGGAGAACTTTGTTTGACTGTTTGATATGGTTGTAGAAAGGCCCCATATGAATTAGTATTATCCCAATATTAATGTTAAAGCCTTACAGATGTATTGTATATTTGCAGCTTACAAGCAGAGCAAGAAGATAGTGAATTGCTCATCTTTGTTTTGACATCACTACCAGTAACATCTGTGATGATATTTACCTATTTGTGAAAATTAGCTACTTTTTATATTAAAAGAATGCTTTCTGCGTTATGTCCAACTACATAAAATTGCTTCAAACTCTGTTATATGCAATGTACACCTGTAATTGTACTACAGCACCCAGAGATGCTGAGCAGTGATGAACTTTACTTTGCACATGTTGAAGAGCAGACTGAATAGGGTAGCGCCATTGGTTGTGAACACTTACCAGACCAGTCACCTTGTCTTTGAAATAGGGTTTCATAAAGTTTCCGATATACATCTTCATTGATGGCAACACTGTTTGGGTTACGTTTGGAGCAGCAGAACCATATAACTGAGACTCTACCTCTCTCTGTAGAAACAAATAAAGGTTAACAGGAACACTGTTAGGAAATTGCATACAAGAATAGCAACATGGCATTTTCAGACCACATATTGGCAGGACTTAAAATTGAGAGAGTGATGATATTGTTTCAGCAAGAAACCTTACTAACACACCAAAGTGACAGACATTCTTTGTAAAAAATAAAAATAAAAAAAACAATGTTTTTTCAAAATTACTTTGGAATGACAAAATATTATCATAATGTCCATTTTAAAATATGTGTATTTGTTTTCAAATAAAACTTTTTTAAATTCCTCACATTTACATAGGAAAAACAATGCACTCAAAAACTGCATCAGCATTTGTTAAAAGGCATCAGCATGGTGGCAAGTGTGTATAATTATGCTGAGTTAATCATTATTCACTTTTGGAATAGTCTTGGGGTTTTTAGACCATACTAAAATCTGATATTTCCACTAGTTAGGATGCATTACACAAGCATTTCATAATGCATTATAGGTCATACTCTTAGCATTTGCACTTAAGTCCATTTTTACACACTTTACACATTCTTCAATGACGTGTATCCTACCCTGCGCAACCCAACACGCCCAGGGCACTTAAATTTGGAAGGTCATTTTCCATCAAAAACATCCTGATTTCAGGGTTGCTCAGCCTGAAGTGCAGAACTGGCTTCACTGCATGTACAGTAAATAACAACACTAGGTCAGTGGCAGAATATGCCACTGAATATGCTTTTTTTGACCTGCACACAATTACCTCAATACTATTAACCCTTCAATTACATTTTTTCGTCTTTCCACTGGCCCTCCTAAATAAAGTGTTCCAAGAATAATCTGCTTAAAATAGCATAAAATTAAGTTGTTCCCTTTGCCAAAGAAACAATTTACAAGCATTTCATTACCTGCTGCTGTAGGTTATCCTGTAGAAGTCGTTCAAGTTCTGACAACTTCTCCATCACCACCTCCTGATATACCTGGTTCATTTCCAAACAGGTTTCCGCATTTTGAGGTAGTTCCAAATCTTCATCATCACTGTATTCTTCACTCTAAGATTGATAACAGAAGAGAAAAACAATCTTTAATAAAAACAAAATTTACTCCCAAAATGATGTACTATTAATGTTCGTCTTCGGCCGTTTGTCTAACGGCCAACAAGGTGACCAGTTCCAATGACAAGGTGACCAATAATGACTTGGTGGAGGTAACTCTGCTTCACTTCGCGATGTTTTTGCCTCCACCTCACTATTATCTCCAAGGAACTGGTCATCCTTTTATCTCCTGTTTGTATTTATGATATAATTTTATATGCATGAACTACTGAAATAAATCCTTGATTTGCTAATTTGTACCATCCGTTAAGAAAAGTAGAGCATGGAATAGGCTACTAGAGTTGTTAATGGTTCATAAGCGCATTAATATGGAACGATGATTACAATTTTTGAGATCTACTTCGAAGTTAATTCCCTCCTCATCAGCCAATCATACAGAGAATTCCATTGTTAAGAGAGATAAAATTAACATTCAAAACAGGGTAAAGTTTCTTTGCAGTCAACTGTGCATTTAAAAAATTTTTACTTTTCTACAGCATAAATAGATTTTGTTAGTTAGCATACGTTAGCCATGTTGGCAGAGAATTTGAATTGCGATTCAAATGTGAATGAATTTTTTGGCAGACCTCTACTGTAAAGGTTATACATTTCTCTCTATGCCTGACAAAATTGAGAATAAAAAAACGACACAGAACAAATACTTACAATTGCATTTTCAGCGCTGTCCGCTTTGTCTGTTGAGAAATAAATATATATTAATGGCAAGCAAAAAAGCTAACCATTTCACAACTCACAACGGGGGGGCGTGGTGCCATTGCGGGGGGGGGTGACCCTGGGGAACATGCTTTTTTTGCTGTACTAAAAAAAAAGTGTAATTGTACATCGACCACATTACAGACTAAAAATAATGTTAATAAAGCAATTCTTTGTTATAAATTAATCTAAATTTCTTATATTTTTGTTTTCTTTAATGTTAATAAGGATACCATGTTATGCAGGGGTGTACTTATAACAATGTTATAGACTAATGATACTATTATAGTTGTGGCAAAGAGTGGGGGCATGCGAAATGTCCTATCATCCTAGGAGATGCATTTTGCACATTACCAAACAAAGCACGATATTCACTTTACTGGGTCTTAAAGTGCTCAAACTCACACTTGGTGGTAAAACCAACACATATAAAAGACAAGAAAATAATTTACCAGACAGATCATCATCCTCTGCACAAAGCCCAAGTGTTTCCTCCAGCTCTTTGATCTCTCTCTGAATTTTCTCATGCTTGGCATCAAGACCACTTTCACTCTGAGGACAAGAAGCAGAGTGTTAGCTGGAATAGCACTCATTCCATAGTTTGGCTGGCCTGTCTATACATATTACTTTTAATGTCAGTTAATTATTTTAAATGTGTGGTACCTCTCCTGAAATGTCAACACATGGACATTACAATGAAATGCATGGAGCTGTAAGGAAATGAAAAATAGACTATGTGCAAAGACTGGAGCTAAATTTCACAAGTGCATCTATTTTCTTCCAACTGGCTGTGTGGTACTAGGTTTAGCTAACCTTACCTTATGCTAATATCTAGTAAAAATCAATAAAAACACAACCTAGTGGACTGTATTTTTTAATCACTTTTCTCCTGACTGTACATAAGCCGGATGAAACTGAATGTTCAAACCTTAATGTGACTGAGACATGACTTGGGCACCATTGGGCTTTGTGTAATCACAACATTTACAGTACTGTGAAAAAGTAGTTGCCCCTTGATTTTTTTTTTTTTGCAAGTTCACCACACTTAAATGTTTCAGAACATCAACTCCAGATCAGGGAGACTCCAGCGAACCACAGTAAGAACCATTAGCCACAAATGGAGGAAACATAGAACAGAAACAGAACAAAACTCATCCAAGAGGTCACAAACGTACCCACAACAACATGGAAGGAACTGCAGTGGTTACTCCTCAACCGTATGAAAGAAACTGGGAAAAATGGCATGCATGGCAGAGTTACAAGACAAAAACCACTGCTGACCAAAAAGAACATAAAGGCTCGTTTCATTTTTGTCACATGGTCCCCAAGCCTTTTGGATTATACTCTATGGACTGACAAGACAAAAATTGAACCCTTTGGAAGGTGTGCATCATGTTACATCTGGCGTGAAAGCAACACTGCATTTCAGAAAAAGAACATCGTACCAACAGTAAAATATGATGGTGGTAGTGTGATGTTCTGAAGCTGCTTTGCTGCTTCAGGAACTGGACAACTTGCTATGATTGATGAAACAACGAATTCTGCTCTCTACCAAAAACTCCAGAAGGAGAATGTCTGGCCATTAAGTGTGCAACCTCAAGCTGAGGCACACTTAGGCTCTGCAGAAGGACAATGATCCAAAACACACCGGCAAGTCCACCTCTGAATGGCTTAAAAAAAACAAATGAATATTTTGGAGTGGCCTAGTCAAAGTCCAAAACTGAATCCAATTGAGATGCTGTTGCATGACCTTAAAAAGGCAGTTCATGCTCAAAAAACATGCAATGTGGTTGAACTAAAACAATTCAGCAAATAAGAGTGGGCAAGAATTCCACAGCGATGTAAAAGACTTATTGACAGTTATCAGACGTGCTTGTTCGCACTTGTCACTGTTAAGGTTAAGGTCATTAGATTTAGGGGGCAAGTATCTTTTTCACACAGGGCCATTATGTTTGGATATTGCTTTCCCTTAATAAAAGAACGTATCCTTTTAAAAACTGCATGTTGTGTTTACTCGAGTTATCTTTGTGTAATATTAAAATCTGCTTGATGATCTGAAACATCCAAGTGTGACAAACATGCAAAACAATTCAGGATGTCAGGATGGGAGCAAATACAGAATGTCTTTTTGCATATCTTGATCAAATATTTCTTCATGTTGTCATAGGCAAACAGTTTAAAAAATGCAGGAAAGCTTTGTAACAATCCATGCACGATGAGCAAAGATCATAACCTCTGCCTTACTGCAGTGCAGTACACACATAATATGAAATTAAAATGTTGTGCTTACATCCAACACGTCGTCATCATCCGACTCATCATCATCTAACAGACACAAAAAAACAAAACACAAGTTTTACTGATTGGTTGGAATAAATTAAATGAACCTTATGATGCTCAGGACTCTATTCAGACATTACCACTGCCATCTTTTGAAACTCACCAACAGAACTGCATGATGACATGCCAGAATGTTCTTCAGCAACAAAAATTTTTTCAAGTGCTAAAATTTGTTCCTGTATCTTCTCCCTCTGTGTCATCAAGTCCAGTGATTCAGTACCATCATCCATATTTGCTGCAAAAAAAACACACACAAAAGATCACAACTTCTCATAGAATTATAAGGGGGAAAGGGTTGTGGAATTTTAACTTTTAAAAAAATAAATGCCCTCCTGAGGAATACAAGGCAAAATAAAATGGTCATATTTTTGCTGTCATTGTGTTAATACAATTTCTATACAACAGTAATAACTTATTACCTTCATGTGTAATCTGTATTTCCCAGAAAAGTCATTTCGTTCATTACATTTTCTGAACTTAGCTTCAAAGCCATAGGGACACCAATTTGACTTGCATGAGAGTTTCACACTTTTGACAAATATCTACAGATTTTGTGTACCTGTACAGTTGGTTGTTATAATGGCTTAATGAGGCAACATTTTAAAACACGAGGTTATCATACACGACATAGAAACAGCAAATAACATTAGGGGTACGTAAAATAAACAGTTACAGTAACTCTTTGCACCGCCGTGCACACAACCTGTGGTCCAAATAATCATGTAAAAAGTGATGAGTACCTGAAAAGTGATGAATACATGAAAAGACCTTTCACAAGCTCTCCTTCGCCTCTCAACACATTACTGCACTCTACTGCTACTGGAGAATCTTACACTTACTATCCCAAACAGTTAGCTACCCAAGAGCCGATACATTAGATGACATCATTTCTTACTTGCGGCTTATTCCAACACAAGTTGCTGGTAAGTAAAATTACACTAACACTTAACCATTCCGTCTGTCTGTTCATGAGGGGGTATCGGTTGCTGGATATTTTAGCTGGCGTATACTTACCTGTCTGAAAGTGGCTGGACAGCGTTATCCAGCATAAAATCTCGACGTGCTACAAAACATATACGAATTGGGCAAATTTGCCCCTCTTGTGAACTGAACTCTGTTTATGAGTCAACATCAAGTCTTGGGTGCAGCGCTGTGACAAAAATATCGATTTTGCCAATAGTATTGTCAAACTAGTAGCCTAAACTTACACCCCAAACTTAACTATCGACAACACAACGTTTATACCGGATATACAAGCGGTTAAAGGTCATGGACATTTTCAAAATAAAAGCCCCTCAAACCAAAGTCGCGCTCAAATGACGTTCGCAGATACGGCCACAGATGTGTGAGAGTAAAACCTGAAACTAATGTATCTTGTCTTAATGCAAACAAACGTGGCAGGTTACTTTTTTGCCCTGACTTTACCATTCTTGTTGACGTCTGTTTTTGCGCAAATGACAGGCAAAAAGGCAATGAAATATTACCTGTTGTGGGTTACCTATTTGCCAGATACCATAGCCAAATTAGGCCTAAGGCTAATTTAATAACATTATTCCACCATCATGGACGAAATTTCACAAAATGTGACATGCTTCTCTTGGGATGTGGGACTATAATTGACCTTCCACCGAAGATTTTTTTTAGGGGAATTGTAAAAATAACTTTTGGTGGGAGAAAAAAAAAAACTAAAAATTAACTCCTAATGGTAGAGCTACGGTTATACATATAAATACATGCCATTTTAACGTCTGGACAGGACATAATTATAAAGTGACAACACTGCTCTTTGTGGTAGAGTTATGGTGAAGTACAATGTACTGGATGCAGGAGTTAACCAGGCAAAATTAACCCACAAAACCACACATTATTAGTGTATAATGTGGTCACTGAAAAACACACACATCAGACAGGAGACAGATCAAAACCAGAATTTTAATTTCTATAAAAATATTAAAATCAAAGTTCATTTTTAGAGCTTCTTCACTTGTAAAACTCAGAACTAAATGTATGTTAGGCAACAAGAAATGATAAGTACAGAGACAAATCTCATCTGTGCATTGCTTTCTGCAACTCCACTCACTGTATTCTACTAATGACCAGTACAGCAACATAACGATGGCCTTCCCAAATAACGCATGTCAAAAAATTAGAAGAGCAGGTAAAAAAAAAAATCAATGAGACCACTTAGTTTTATTGAAAAGCACTTACATCCAGAGGAAAACATTTTTTTGCTCAAATCGTGTCAGGTTATGTTCTCAGTTATCTTGTCAATAGAGTTGAGCATTTGAGACACAAGACATAATGTTTCTGCTCCTGTCAATAATTGCCTACAAGAAAAAAGAAGAGAAAAATATTCACACTGTGAATATAAGACAGCTCAAGATGATGTCCTAAAAAACTCTTCTAGTTCCACAGACACATTTTGTTTTGGTTATGTCATTCATATTAACATTCAGAAAAGTGCAATATCCACAAAGCCAGGTGCATTACCTTTGCTTTGGCTAACCCAAACATTGTACTGTGTTCACATGTTATTGGAATTTTGGCAAATATGAGTTTCTGGCATGTGAATGAATGTGATGGAATTACAATATTGCTGTTTTGCTGTTGTATGTTGTGATCCTGCTAATTCGTCGGCTATATATTTCACAGTGGCACACCAAGCACCATCCCATTTGGAAGAATACCAGATGTCAAGTACATACTTGATGGCCGTATTAGCATTGTATGCTGCTTTGCTAAGATACAGATGTTAGGTAATTAGTACATACTTGATGGAAGTTTCAGCGTCGGGTGTTGCTTTGCTGAGATACTCAGATGTTAGGTAATGAGTACATACTTGATCACTGTTCCAGCATTGTGTGTTGCTTTGTTAAGATACTTAGATGTTAGGTAATGAGTACATACTTGATGGAGGTTTCAGCGTTGTGTGTTGCTTTGTTAAGATACTCAGATGTTATGTAATGAGTACATACTTGATGGATGTTCCAGCATTGTGTGTTGCTTTGTTAAGATACTCAGATGTTAGGTAATGAGTACATACTTGATGGAGGTTTCAGCGTTGTGTGTTGCTTTGTTAAGATACTCAGATGTTATGTAATGAGTACATACTTGATGGATGTTCCAGCATTGTGTGTTGCTTTGTTAAGATACTCAGATGTTAGGTAATGAGTACATACTTGATGGATGTTCCAGCATTGTGTATTGCTTTGTTAAGATACTCAGATGTTAGGTAATGAGTACATACTTGATGGAGGTTTCAGCGTTGTGTGTTGCTTTGTTAAGATACTCAGATGTTAGGTAATGAGTACATACTTGATGGATGTTCCAGCATTGTGTGTTGCTTTGTTAAGATACTCAGATGTTAGGTAATGAGTACATACTTGATGGAGGTTTCAGCATCGTGTGTTGCTTTGCTGAGATACTCAGAGGCAACCTGTGCATTATGTTTCATGGTCTTCATGGAAGCCAGTTCTCCCCTCTGCCCCTCCAACTGATCCTGTAAAGCAGTTAGGCTGGACATTACACATATATTCAGTCATGGTTTGTGTATTTCACGGTCCCTAGCCCATCACAGGCCACTGAGACCTAGTATCTTAGGCCTTTCCTTTATAGTGACTTTTGCAAGCTGTGTTTCACCACCTACAGTTGAACGAAGGCTTAAGTACATACTTGATTTTCTGTTTAGTTTCTGTGACTGTAGTAGAAATAATAATCCTAGACTAACTCAATTTTGCTCCTCAGCAAACATACCAACTTGGTATGATGTTTTAACATGCCAATTTTCATTTTACACCGAATTTCTCCTTTAAGAGATGTCCAAATTTTTCCATTCAATTGTAGTAGTGCATCAGCACATTTGTCTCTGAAGTATTTCAACCTCAGACACTAAATCCGTAATCAACCAGTTTTGATAGTGAGTAAGGTTCTAAAACACCAAATGCACAGTTAACCAAGTTTAAAGGTCTACAGGGTTCTTACATATCAGGTCCACAAATAACCAGTTCTGATAGTACAAAAGGTTCGCAGACATCACATCCATAATTAACCAGTTCTAATGAATACATTTGTCAAACCTGTAGTTGGTGTATTTCCTGTTTCAGTTTTGTCACTATGCTTTCTGCCTTTATTGCCCGTTTCTGAAAAGAAAACAAAACAAGAGTGAGTTGAACCAAACACTTCTTTGGGTTGGAAATACTGAAAAGACATAATTCATTCTAGGCAGAACAACTATTTTACAGTTGTTTTTCTGTATAATAATGGTAGGTTGATCAAGCAAGTCATATTCGATTGTCTCAGTTACAGTTGAGCACGATATTATTAGCCCCTCTCCTGAAATTAGACATCTCTCTTGATTTCTCAGTGAAAATGACAATTATTAACAAGTTTATGTTGTTCTGGAAAACAAGTACACTATGGAGATAATGTCCAATAAGTTGAAATATTACAGTCTTCTTGTGTAGCAAATATCTATGCTCAGCATCCATGCAATTTGGACGAGCTAGAACAATTTGCAATGGAGGAATGGGCCAAAATCCCTAGGAAGACATGTGCCAACCTATTTAACAACTAATTAAAGAGCTTTTTGATTCAGAAAGGGTACCGCATTGACTATTAATGATCAGGGGGCTAATAATTTTGTCCTTGTCATTTTTTGTGTTTTTTGTTTAAACTGTTTATAACAATACCAAATTCCAAATTCAACTTATTGAACATTATCTCCATAGTATACTTGTTTTCAGAATAACATAAACGTGTTAATAATTGTCATTCTCTCCGAGAAATCAAGAGAGATGTCTAATTTCAGAAGGGGGGCTAATAATATTGTCCTCAACTGTAATAGCATGCAGTTTAAATGAAAATGCACATCCTCTTCTAATTTTCCTTAAAAAATTAAGAGTTCAAACTAATTTCAGTAATCTGCAAATGGTCTGACATCTGCAATAACATAACACAAACATCACTTCAGTATTCCTATGCTTTAAATGCAAACAGATGCAAAGCCCTTGAGGAGGCAGACTCCCCAGTGGGAAGCTATACGTAACTGAATCCGTAAAACTAGTTTAAAGCACCCAGTGTGCTGCAATTTTACCCAGATATTTCACTATTCATTTATAATGAAACACAATGTCTTCTTTATACCTTGATAACAGCATGTTGACATCCAAGGGCTACGTTACCTAAAGTACTTGTGTTGGCAGGATAACATAGTTAGCTCACATTATTCTTACATGTATCTTTTAACGTGTTTACAAGGCACCATCAAATATTTCTATGACTGTGCCTATAAAAATAATAAAATCTTGCAACATATAAATTTGGCCTTCACCTTCACCTTCGTCGACTTACATAGAGCTACATGTATTATAAATAGTGAATGTTTTGATCCTGTGCACAAGAACAGGATATAACAAATAATAAAAATAAAAGGACTCTACCAAGATGCTTTTCCATATATTTTACAAATAATTATTTGTATGCAGTGCATACAGTCATTAGCTGAAGATTCTGCTCAACGGAGTGAACCATCGCCTCCAAAGCTTTAGCCTCCTGTTCATCCTGTGCCTTCTTATTCTGCAACTCTGCAGTCAGCTGTCTGATTCTGGAAAAACAACAGTATAACTGTTTAATCTTTATATGCATTAAGCATATGCTTAGGGTTAAAGGAGAAGTTCGGTGTGAATAAATCCATACCCTGTTGTTGGAGGTAACAGAGTGCTGTTAGTAGGACAAAAAAAGAGGACATTTGATAAAACAGATCAAATCATGAACTGGTAGCTAAAACTAACTAAAGTGTCATAGGAAATAAAACTGACAGTTAACTTCTATGCACCATGCAGTTATTGTCAGCTACCAGTTCATTATTCTGTCTATGTTTTCATCAAACTTTCTCGTTCTTTTTCTTACTCGAACAATGGATTGATTCACACCAAACTTTTTCTTTAATAAAACCCTATATATTGATTAGACATATCGTCATGTTCAATAAATCTGCCAATCAACCTTGTACAATTAGCACAAGGAAATAACCCAAAGCGTGTGCTTTTTTACATACTGACGATCCAAAGTGTATAAAAAAATCATTTATAGATAAGGGAAAAGGCTTTTAAAGGCTAAATATAGTGAAAGTAAATAATATTTAGTTGTTATATACTCAAACTATATTGCTAGCCTAGATGATCTCCAAACAGCTTGACTTAGGTTATTGTTAGGCTTTTTTCTGTTTTTTAACTTGCAACATTTCAAGTAAGCCTTCAGTTGCTTTTCTTCAGAGTGCAGAAAAAGCGAAATAAAATGTTACAAAAACAGTGGCCGACCCTTTCTAACTCATTAAATCCAAGTGAAAGTGACTCTTTAGGTCATTAGAGTAAACCCCCTCAACACATTTGTCATCTGTATTTAACCCATACGTTGAGTGAATACACGTGATCACCCAGAGCCGTGGGCAGCCAGTCACGCAGTTCCTGTACAACCGTAATTTGAAAACAAACAAGATGTCTGTCTGTATTACAGTAACACACTGCCATGTGGTCATTATAGTTACCTTTGGTCATCAACCTCTGATTTTTTTATGAGTTCCTTTACGTGCTTCCTTAGCTTAGCATTCTCCTCTTTCAGCTAAAACAAAAGTAACCAGAAATTAGAAGAGTCAACTGCAAAATAAATGTTCTGAAATATACTAAATATACTACTAAAATTAGCATATAATGTTTTGCATGTACTTGGAGAGTACAAATCTGTCAATAAACTAACACCTTTAGTTGGCCTTTATTTCCATACTCAGCAATGCTACAGGTCCGGTGCAGTGGATCAGTTGTGGAAGTCTCTTCATCAGCCTCATAATAAGAAGGGGTTGTAAATGGGTGAGCATCAGAGCAAGCAGTCCTATCCATAATTCCACAAAAGCCAAATGTGTTTGGCTCTTTGGTGATTTCAGGTTGATGCCTCCTAAAATTGTCATTTTCTTGCTTACTAGTCTCGGTGTATGTTTGTGGAACACTGTTACTGAAATATCTGGGTTGCTCTTGGTCTTGATCAAAGCCTCTGGCTGGCAGTGAATAGTCCCGCTGTGATGGATGTGCGCTGACAGAAGTATTCTGCAAAAAATACAATAATTTTATCAGTTTAGTTTTTTTTCAACTTTCACAATTAACCATCTTAGAATTCTGGGTCAAATGCAGAAATTATTGTATAATTTCAACATAGTCTAATCATTTTAACAATGCAGATAGCTTCATGTGCATTTATGAGCTGGATTGATGTATGATGTCCCTTTGCTAAGTTTGCTAAGGTTTATGACCATGCAAAGAGCCATTTACAAAAAGCAGGAACTACACATTAACGTTGCTAATTGGTTTGGGCTTCATAACCTGATCATTGGTTTGTAGTTTTCAAAGTAACCACATAAAATGATTTACCCCTCACCACCCAAACAATAGTGTGTAGAATAAGGTTTGTACTCAGGAAGGCTTAAATGTCCCAAAGGTAGTCTTCCTAGGTGCTCAAGTGTTTTGTCTAAATTGTATCAGTTTTTTTGGGGTTGAGCCATATATTGCCCTGTCTATAAATGTGAGGAAGTGATGTCACTGTGTATCAATATGACTTTGAAATTACAATAAAAAAAAAAGATTTTAACATGATCTCATTTCCAGCATTTGAATCTAGGCCTAATTAAAATAGACTTGTATGACATGTAAGACATTTAAAGCCTTGTAAAATCATTTATAAAAGAGAACCTTTCCACAAAGCAGCAGTGTATTAATGAAATAAAACTTTACCTTTTTTGTGAAATTACATTTTGCATCCAAAGTTTCTGAACAACTCAAATGTTGCTCTTTGCTTTTGATGAATTCCTTGTAAGAAAAAGGATTTGATTCTTCATTTTCTTGGGGGTCACCTAAATATTTTTTTTCACATGAATGAAAAATACAGCCTGTTAAAAAATTGAAAAGTATGCCAACCCAGAGACAAATATTGCCAAATCAGTCTCATCTTTGCCTTAACAAATCTTGGTACATTAACAGTTTTCTGTGCCGAAGTTGAATGTCAGATGATGAGTCAATGTTTTTTGCTCATTTTTGCTCTTGTGGCGGGACTGAGCCCTGAGTACTGACGTGTTCCAGTGTTGCCAACTAAAGTCCACTTATCATTTTGTTCCAAAGTCGCTTGAAAATATTAGTAGCCACGGTTGCGGGCTTGTTTTAGCTTCTTTAAGCTTATGCCATATCTGCTGTGTTTTCCATGTTTTGCCCATGTGTTTGGCCTAAAGCTTGTGATATTTAATGTCTAGTGTTAATTTAGTGATAATTATATAGTTGTATATTCTTATGACCACTAGATGAAGACTGAACTGTTCTTAGTAAGTGGCCATCTCTAACTATGAATCGCAGACGCTGGTGCCACCTGAATCTGTCACTCATGGTGCAGTCCAATGATGCTAATGACAAAAACTGTAAATTAGAATGTTGACTTTCTTTTGCTTTTGTGGGCTATTTATTTAAAATAAACACACACATGATCAATAACAAAATTAAAAGTAGCTTAATTTTATCAAATTGATAAATCTGAAAAATTGGATAATGCAATTATTATTTAAATAGTGCAAATAAAACTATGCATTACAACAGACTATGCATTACACACACTGCATGCACTTTGTTTCTCTTCCTCTGTATCACACAAACAAGCACATATTGAAAAGTAGGTCATGTAGGTTATATAAAGAGCATATATGGGATTTAAGACAAATTCTGCGCAGCCTACATTAATATATTTGCCCTTACTCCACTCAGAGAAGATCTCTCTCAAATCATCAGGAACTTCAAACTTGACAGCCTTGCTCTGAGGTTCTTGTGGATGTCACACATATATATATTTAGGGGCTTAAATAAATTGCTTAGGTAGATTTAGGCTACTTGTTCAATTATCTTGCTTTGGGAAATACTTAGTCGAAATACTTGAGGATCAATTCACCTAACATGTTCTTCTCATCTGATACCAAAACATGTTTAGAAGTTGGCATACGGAAACAGCCCATCACGTGTATTTGTGTAACAACGTAACTTAGGAAAGAGTGAAGTATAACAATTTCTACGTAAAGCAATCATGGGTATAACCTAAATAATAGTAGGTTAAAACATTTTAATATTGCACACGTTGTTTGCGTGACAGGGGATAACGAGGTCGCTTGCTGCAGTAGATTTCAACTTACCGTCTCCAGCCAGTCTCGTGAATTTTGACATTGTAACAAGGAATGTTTGTGAGCAGTAGGTTACTACTAATTGAGGTTAACAGAAAAAGCTTGCTAAACATCCAGGGAAGTCAAGCTACTTATGTACAACTTCGTATAAGTGAATGCGCTATCAAACAATATTCCCCGGATACATCAAGCAAATTCACATCTGTGCAGTTATAACTGTGACGTTTCTAAAATATGGCTTCTATTTTCAAAATAAAAGCGCCCAATATATTTTCTGACAACCATTGCACGAATTTACTGTAATGACCCATACAGAAACTAGGGCTTAAAGGTACTATTGGTGATTTAAAATGTGTTTGCGTTTGTGTTTTGTATGTATGCATGTATGACATTGTTCATGTTTTTACGTCAAACGCATGTTACACTTTGACCATTTGAGGCATGTCCCTTGTGGCCAGACCTTACCACCCATTTGATGTGGGCTGGCTTGTCAGGTTACCATCCTCCAGCAGTTCCTTTCTCTCTCACTTGAGGTAGGGCTAGGACAGAGGAAAGGATGTAAGGGAGGAGGAATGTAAGAAAGAACATGATTTAATAGTTCTCAACTGAAAAAATAAATAAATGGAGGAACTTGTGGAGTACATAGCACTTGACTCTACACCTGATGTGTAGCTAATTACTGATGTGGGCAGGATAAATGGAAAAAGATAAGATAAGAACTATTCAATTTTATTAAACTCACCTCACCTGAAACTCATTGCCAATCTGTGGGGCATTCTCAGGTGTTGACAGGGAGGAGATTCACTGATGCAGACAAAGGCCGTTTTTTAAGCATACTGAGGCACAACCAAGTACTGAGGGCATAGCCTATACATGAGCCTACCTTTCAGAAGGCTGATGTTCCGGTATAAAAAATAATCCTCTTTATTTATCTGGTGTCAGTTAAAATGTTCTGAGATAGCCTACTGAATTTTGGGTTTTCCTTAGCTGTAATCATCAAATTAAGACAAAGGCTTTAAATATTACACGTTGTGAGTAATGAATCAATGTATGTTTTGCTTTTTGAATTAAATGAATAAACCTTATCATATATTCCATGTATAATGTCACTATATCATATTTGCTTGATGTCTATGCATTTGTACTAATGCCACTATGCAGCACATTCCCACCAGTGTTAGATGCATCTTTACAGAAAATTCCAGCCGACTATTGTACAGCTGCACCATCACCATCTCTTCCCATCAAATATCTTTGCCATAATGACTTTATTCTTTACATAAAGGGCTAGATCCTATATTGTGAACAGTTGTGCTATATTGTAAACATCTGTCTTTTGCATATAATTTTTGGACAGCTGGTTTAGCAGTGTCCATACTAGCCTGAGTTAATGCCATGTAGCCTACATTATGGTTAACTACTTGGTTCAATCCTGCACATGCTGCTTGAACACACAAACCCGCAGCACCTTGGAGAGGGAGGAGAGAAACACTAACTGATGTAAACTCACATAGGCTACTTGCTCTGTTGCAAGAGGATCGACCTTGAAGCACCAGGAAGTTTCCTACCAGAATTACTGCTGACCACTATTACACTCACCACTCCCCCAAAACCTGACTCCCATACCAGACACATCAACAGTGAAACTGGTCTGGTTATTTCATGTTTTTTTTTTTTCTCGGTTTACAGGTAAAACCTTCCTGGTGTGTGAGGGCTCCCACCCTACCACCCTACCACCTCAACTCTGCAAGTCAGGGTTTTAGATGGAATTTCCACATGTTCTTCTATTCTTTTTCTTTTGTGGTTTATTTATACATTTGATTTAATCACACAAGTATGTAATCATTCACAATGCATTCAGAACAGCTGCCCCCCCAAATATAATTTGTGGAGGTACACATTTAGGCACAATATTCAGGCATTCATAAAAAAAAACATTATAAAAGACAAGAGGAGCAAGTTAAGCAGCAAATGGGTTTGCATGGATGGTCACGTCTTTTATATGGACATCTGTCAAGGGACGAAAAGTCTTCTCATTAACTGGGAGCTTCTCCAATTCATCAAGGGTTTCTAAACCATCTATAATCCTGAAAATCAAAGATCAGATAAAATAATTACTAATGACAAATCTGAACCAGTATATACCAGTATCCATGAGTTCTATTTAAGTTTATTAAGACATTACGTACTTCCCAAAGACTGTGTACTTCATGTCCAAATGCGGCTGCTTAGCATAAATGAAGTAAAACTGTGATGCATTTGTGTTGGGACCGCTGTTTGCCATGGCGACCACACCACGAACATTGTGCTGCAGAGAGAATGAATGTCAGCACTGTTGTGGTACTGTGTCAAGTTAACCACTTGAAATCACCGTCTTATACCATTTCATACCTTCAGATGTTCGCTGAACTCATCTTCAAATTTGCGCCCCCATATACTTGTTCCACCCTTTCCAGTTCCTTAAAAAAAAAAAAACCTCAGTTAGTCAATAGCCTGTTTGAAAAGTGTTAGCATTTAGTACCAGCAAAATCTTTCACGCCACTTGATTTGCCATGAATTTCTCCACAAATATATTTCTTCTTCATCTGAACAATATTAATGATAGATGATTAAATAATGTTTCTGGAGTAATCTTTTATCTTATGCCAAATTGTATATAACAAACTGGTGTGCAGTTAGTCTAAATAACTCAGGCAGTAATGTAAGATTTATGTGGAGGGGCTGTGCACCACTTTTAAATTTGTGTGGTGCAGAAATGTTCTTAATGGACTCTGCAATGACCACACGTGTCATTGCAGATTCTACAAGTAAAGGTCCATAAAAAAGAAAGGCTCATGTAAGTGGCAGGCCATCAGGCAAAACTCAGTTTTAAAGCCACTGGCCCAGAGCATGTCAGGCCACATTAAATAAGTTTGAGAAATGGTTAGTCCTTGTGTCTTTTCAATAATTGTTCTGTAGAACACTTTTAATTTAACACATTTTTTAAGGAGACTGCATTCACATTTGCACATTTCTGTGCATTTCTGTTGCTAAAAACAGGTTTTCCTGCTCCCGAAACCATGGCTCTTTTAAAGAGAGAACACAGTAAAAGTGTGGCTCAATTAGTGCATAGCTCCCACCTGCTGACTAATACAAAAATTAAGAGACCACTGTGAAATTATCAGTTTCTCTAGTATTATTCTCGACTATTTATAGGTATATGTGTCAGTAAATTGAACATGTTTTGTTTTATTCTGTAAACTAATGACAACATGTCTCCCAAATTCCACATTTAACTGACACTGGAAAGGAATGGCTGTCATACATGTAGAGATGATGATTTTGGAAAAAACGTGCAGTGGTCTCTTAATTATGTCCAGAGCTGTATGCAAAAGCCAATTTAATGAAAAACAGTGTCAGACAGTACAGGTCATGTTAAGCATCTTCACAAGGACAAATCTGAAAAGCTGAATCATTTGCTGCTTTGAAATTAAGTGGGCAGAGGAAAACTAGCTGCCCACTGATCTGCAGCCAGTGACAAAAAGCTAAATCAATTGATATGACAATTTAAAAATGCCGAAGGTATTGCAAGAAAAAAACTGGAGACTGACAAGTTCCTGCCTTCTGCCTTCATCTGCATGTCAGAAACACAGAAACAATTAGCAAAACTAGTACACCTGAAACACATAGATGTGAACATTCGTGTTCATCATCACAACCTAACTGTTCACACAAGCATAGCTCCTGCTGTACTTTCTCAATCATCAATTACCTGTGGGGTCCCCAGTCTGCACCATGAAGCCTTTGATGTTCCGGTGGAAAATGCACCCATTGTAGAAATCACTGGCACACAATGCCAGAAAATTCTGTTGGTAAGAACAAATATCGGTCAGTACTGAATTAAGATTCTAGATTGATTTTGAAAACAGCAAATCAATGCAGTACAACTTATCTGTCTTGATTGTAATCACAAACCCACCCTCCCCTAACACGTGTGAGCAGCTGTGATATGATTTGCCCTTCATACTATCCCTCATGACACCTGTTAGCTCTCCTCTACATGATAAAATCTGTAATGGGCATCACCACGAGGGATACATTTTTGACAGGACAAAAATGCTCAGTCAGCCATGCTATACAAATCGGCATGTTAATAACTGTCAGTGTAAGTATAGCTTTATGAACGCCTTCTGGACACAATCAAACTTGACCTGATTGAATATAACCTGACATGTCTATTTTTACCAGTGTAATGTAGATGTACAACGACGCAGTATCTACAGTCAACTTTCTGATTGAGTAATAGGCTACTTGGTGCATGTCTCGTCAATTTAACTATAATACAATATATAATTCAATGCCATTTTCCTCTTCTTTTGATGCAAGAATTCACAAAGCTATGACGCTGACAGTAAATATAGCATTTCATATCCAACAGTGATTGATTCACTGCAGTACTTTGAAAGTCTGCAATTCCCTATTATAATTGATACAAAATTAGCCTAGGATATCTTGTATGCATTTCACAAAATTTGAAGTGTATGATATGCCATGGCAAGTTTCTGCTTATACACTGTCACAAAATACAAATACGAGATAATTTTTAAAAACCCAAAGACATAAACTCTGCATAATTAATAGTGCAAGTCTTTGGCTGTTGCTCTGTGCTATTTATTACAACAAATATGTAGTCCTGGATGCCAATGATGTAGTGATCGCCTATAATCAAGTCAAAGAACAACTCACACCTAACAGCTTAACATTCTGACTGAAAACCCCTCTTTACTACCACCAAGAACACACTGTGACTGGAAAATTGTGGCTAAAGTTTTGTGTGTCTAATGTGAACAGGCTTTTAGCCTGTAGCCTGCAGACACATATACGTATAAATAGTATATTGTATTTATTTATCACTAGGGTTAGGCAGAGACTTTCTGGTAGGTTCTCAGTTACACTTTTATTTATGCGTTACGAGAATTTACGTTACTTCCGGCTAAATTCGTATCCCTTCTAGTAACAACCGTGAGTGTTCTCAGAGTGCCTCATCTGATAACATTCGACACAAATTTCATTGTGTGATACCAGAGAGAATTGAGGGAGGATTTAACATCTTTGTCGGTACCTCGCTGGCCTTCGATGCACGTTCGCAAAACAGTTCAATTTTTAAATCCCCGAGGTCTGTATGCAGAGTCGCAGCCTGTAAAACAACCACATCACAAACTTAGCATGAAAATGAGTGCTGTGCATTGAATGTCGGTGAAACCGCCAGTAGCATAACTGAAGCTCGACTTGTACACTTAAACACACTACATCCATCGATGTTATTTAATAGCCTACATTACTTACCATTGCCAAGAAAATAAAAAGACCGTGATTCCAGTAAAATGTATGATCAGAGAGCTTTCAGAGCCATTATTCACACAGCAAGTAATACTGTACCATGCCAGCATGTAGCCGGCGGTAGAGATTGTCACGTGACTTTCAATATGGCCGCCATGGCATTTTCTTTTTTCCAAAATAAAAGCGTAAACCATGGAAGCTCAGTCAATGTGCCAATTCCCTTAAAACAAAGCAAACATTTTCGTTAAGTGGATTTCCTTTTATGAAGTGAAAAACAAAACACCAAGTCTAAATTATGAGACAAAACGTCATGATTTTGAAATAAAAAGTCAAAATGATGAGTTCATTTACAATAAGATGTCAACATCACAGGAACTATGAACTACGCACAGAAACCTTGGTATATTAGCTACTCAGAAGGTAAGTATGTTTGCTTGAATACACTGTCATTAAATAGCACAGTTTCAAGACACGTCAAAGGACCACCGCGTAAAAATACAGCTGTTCCACACTGACAGCTGTTGGCAAGGAAAACAAATTGGCAATATCCATACATGACAAATTGTGCGTAAAACAGGCATTTCCGACAAGGGAAATACATTCAAAATGTAGACTTACTTTTATATTGAAAAAATAACTTTCTGTTGGTATGCCCTGTTAAACTGTAGCTATAAGTGGGTACATTTCTTCACACATGGTATAAAGCAGGGGTATTCAAGTAAAAGTCACCGAGGTCCGGTTATTAAATTTTGCCCAAGTAGAAGGTCCGAGCCAAAGTCCCGCATGTCAACATTTTCAAAAGTTAACAATAGGCCTATTTATTTTTAACTTCAAATGCAGAAAATAAGACGACATATTCCAGCCTATCTCTTTTATAATAAATAAAAGTAGTCCCATGCAGTCAAATAAGTTGAAGGCTTTTATTTCAAATCAACCAAAAGGAAAACATCAGAATAAAATAAATAATAGTGCAAACTGAGTGGAACTTTTTTTCTCTATAATGCAAGAGGTCCATGCCTGAAGAATTCTTCAAGTAAAAAAGTAAACTCAGGAAACATTAACTAAATGAACTCACTGAATGTTTTTTTATGTTGCCCTAAAATCCATCCTTTTTTTTTAAAAAGCGCACTCATTTGCACGTTGTTGGGCTGTGAATGTGTATGTGATACGTCAGGCTGATCTAGCACAGTGGTTCTTAAACTTTTTGACTGACGACCCTACAAAAAAAACTGATGATGTCTGGCAACCCCACGTTTGCCCCCCAAAACCCCTTGTAAATGCATTGGGCAGGATAAACCTGTCCATTTTTTAGGCTGGCTAATAGCACAAGAAATGTGGCTATAATGTTTTGTTTTCATTAACAAAGTGTGAAAAAGTTGAGTTTGCATTGTGCAAGTTATTTTGTATCAGGGGCGTGTGGGGGCCCTCACCCAGAATTTTGGTATAAATTACATGTGATTCTGTGCATTCTTGTGCATTTTTACAGGCTCTTATATCTATAGAAATAGCTTTAGCAATCGCATCTATAGCAATAGGTTTAGCATTTAATTCAATGCCTTAATTGGTCGCCACTTTAAAAGCATGTGATTTGGTTAAACTAAAATGTCAATGCAACACCATTACAAAAACTAGGTAATTTCAACTCCACCTGCTCCTGCCACTCCAGCGCTGAGAGAACGAGAACTAAGATGGCATGCTACAGACTGAACAACAGCAGAATAGCAGTTTTGCTAACTGTGCTACCTTTAATTAGACCACCTGCCTATAAACAAGGCCCACTGGCAACAATATCTACAAAAACACTTCAGTCAGTGTTAGTTAGCAAACTTAAATGCAACGTAAAGTAGTTTAGAAACTCAATTGTAACCTTATAGAGAAGCAACGTTAACCAATGCTGCCCTCAACCTGTCAGAGAAGTTATGCATCCTACATGCAGTGTTTCCAAGCGCACAACTTCTTCCTCATTCTATCTGCCACTTTCCTTTCCTTCTTGTTTTTTTACACCATGGGTGTGCACCAGAACGTTTATCCATGGTTGTTTTCTCCATCGTGACTATGAGAGTCGAGGGTAGGCCTACACTACATAAAACAAGACGCTTGGCAGCCAGCCCGCCCAAGCCCATCGTCTCAACATTCCAAAATAGAATGTTGAAAAGGAACAGACCGCTAACCAAAACTGTAGCTTACAAGAAGCGGTGAATCGCTGTCTAAAGTAGTCAAATTAATTTCAATACACACAAATTAATGACATAGACATGTTTCACCAATAAACACAAAGGTAATATAAACAAACAGGCATTTATCTGTCAGTCAGTCTCTCTATGCGCTGCATGCAGACCCTTCTTTTGCACCATGGCATTGTTTCTGTCAGAACCAGCCTATAAGCTGAACACTATTAACACTATTAACAGCCCATGAATTCGAAAAAAGCAGAGTTGAATTTTTTTCGCATTTTATTTTGTTCTTAGTTTCACGTGGCGGAATTATATGTTATTTTCTGACAGAAAAAAAAAATTCGTGACCCCACCAAAGTTTTTGGCGAGAGCGTCCGGACCAGACCCTCTGCACGAAATGAAACTAGATGTACCGCAGTACATGGTATGACCGCCGCGGTACATGGTATGACCGCCGCAGTATATTGAAATGTGGGAACTGTTGGTATGATGAGTGTGTGGTAGAGCATTGTTGTAAGGTGAGAATTTCTGTGGAAATGATTTCCTGGAAGTGGGCATGGATGTGGATTTTGAATGAATGACATTGTGTGTGTTTGTGTAGTGTGTAGGAGTGATTTGTCAAGGCAAGGAATAGGCAAAATGAGATTTTGTACAATTACAGTGCCCCCTATGGACCCCCTATAGAAGGTCTTTGTGCTGATCGTGCATGACGTATTTTGTGCAGTTCCCACTTTCTCGGTCCAAGATATTGGCAGTTCAAAATCCCAATTTTTGCATTTACCCTTATCACTAGGTGGCGCTATGCTTCAAGTGAGTGTTAATGGGCTGGGTCGATACGCCTCTATAACACCAGCGTACTAACAGAAAATCGTTGTCTTGGGCAAAATTGTTGACAAGTTATTTAACAAAAACTGTTTTTTGACACCTAGCTTTGCCAATAAACATCGCCCCCTATGACGAAATGTCACAGATTCACATGAACAGCCTATGATGAGTTCATTCAGATTTGTTTTCGCAATGTTAAAGGTGTTCTTCCACGAGAAACCGTTTAGTACTTGCTCTTTTGAAATATGATAGGTCACCCCGAGTTGCATATGCATGCTGCATATCAAAATGTTTTTCTATCCCCGTTTTCTATATCAGTCAAAAGAAGACAATACGCGGAAAAATGACCCAATGCGAAAAGGGCCTTCGGCGTGACGTAGAGGTGGAAATACATATAAGAGAAACTGACCGAATGGGCTTTAAATAATGTTAGCCTGTTTGACTGACTCGCATAAGATTAGCAGGCTAGTTGAATGACTGAACTGCATTTAGCCGGGCACTTGCACGGTTTTGTCATGCAAATATTACCATTCTGAAACGTTCATTGACAAACGGTCAGGAAGCGACTGTGCTTGTGCCATCTCTCCTTCCTCTTCGGATTCAGGATCAAACACATAAGGCTGTATCTCCGTAGACATTCTGTGTGCAGTTTTAGCGCTGTCAAGTTGACTTTTCCCCTTTACCTTACTCTGCTATCAAGTTGACTGTGGGGCAAAGGAAGCTGCAGGGAGTGTGCCTCTGGTGAAATCGTGTCAGTCTCCCGGCCCCACCCCCTCTACCAAACTAAAACAGCCTGAAACAGAAGCACTAGAACATTTTTTTCATTAAAACCAGCGCACAGGGCAATTATTAATACTAGAGAACACCGCAAAATGAATGAAAACACGATGGAAGTACACCTTTAAAATTTCACGGAAATTGTTCTCGTTGGAAGTGGGCGTCGACCAGTGTTTTCAATGCGTGAGAGTCAATAGATTTCACGATAAAAAAAATTGTTGTAAACATAAGCATTCTTTAGATAATAGGCAAAATGACATTTTCTACAATTACAGCGCCCCCTGTGGACCAAATTTTATGGCATGTTCTGTGGTGTTGGAGGTCTTTGTGGTGATCGTGCATGACAGTTCCCACCTTCTCTACTGGCAACTCAAAATCCCAATTTTTGCATTTACCCATATCACTAGGTGGCGCTATGCTTCAAGTGAGAGTTTATGGGCTGGGTCGATACATCTCTGTAACACCGACATATCACAAAAAATTCACGTTGTTGGGTGAAACGTTCATTGAGTTATTCAGCAAAAACTTTTGCCGGATACTGGCACAGCTGGGGGTGGCCCTGGGGGACCAAAAGGCGTTATCCGCTCACAAACTTCTGGGGCTACATGCCTACAAACATTCATGTCTCCCCGAGTTTCAGTGTCCCGGGAATCGTTGACGAAAAATCGGTGAAAAAAAAGGGAAACATTTTGCAGCAACTCCAATATGCTTCGCTAGCGGCGGTCATAATGAAGTGCTAGGGCAGGTTTTACCAGGCTAGGTGGTATCTAGCCTACCTGGCATTGGTCACGGTCCGGACAGAACCATCTCCCGGTCCGGATCGGAGTCCGCTAATGTGCGTTAGATACACAGAATATCGACAAACTTTGCAAAAACATTTCCCCTTTTCTTCACTTGCCACCTTAAACATTCTGTCAACACATTCCATGCTTTCTTTAAGCCAATGAGTGATGACACGTTGTAAAAAAAACTAGCAACGGGAATGCAGAGACGCAGCTCACAAACTTAACATTAAATGTCTCGTAAGGTCAACCGCATGAAACATTAAAATACACTTTCATGCTGTTGACTGTTCTCTACAAGAGGCCACAGTTTTAACTCCCATCTCAGTTCAATCACTGTCACAAAATATGACACTTTCAACACTGACACACCTAGACAAGTCAAAGGAACACCGCGTAAAAACATGAGCATTGTTTTACCTTTCCCCGTTTCTTCACTTGCCACCTTACATGTTTTGTCAAAACATTCTATTCTTTCTCCATGCCAATGACTGATGACATCACACGTTGCCAAAACCAACTGTAGCAACGGGAATGCAGAGACGCAGGTGGCAAGGAAGTAGCTGTTTACATGACACTTACAGTGCGTAAAACAGGCATTTCCGACGAGGGAAATAACATATATACAAAATGTAGACAAACTTTTAAGTGGGGAAAATTTCTTCACGCATGGTATGAAGAATAACAGTTTGTCAAACCTTAGGAGAGGTGTTCCGTGGTTGTATGATAAGCTCGGAGTTAACCATCCCATCACCGGAGTGTCTGCTTTGGGAGGGATTTGTGCCCGACGTGACGCAAAGAAACCTTGGCATGTTAGGTAATCAGAACGTAAATTTCATGTGGTTGCTTGCACTTTTTTCCTACATGATTAGATACAGAGAGTATCGACAAAGACTTTGCTAAAACGTCGAAAAAGTCGTCGGTAAAAACCTTTCCCCGTTTCGGGACGTGTCACCTTACACATCTTGTCGAAATATTCTATGCCTTCTCCATGCCAATGAGCGATGACATAACACGTTTCCAAAACAAACCCAAGCAACGGGAATGCAGAGACAAACTGGCAGCAGCCATTTACATGACACTTTTACAGTGCGTAAAACAGGCATTTCCGACAAGGGAAATAAAATATACAAAATGTGAACTGATTTTAATTAGGATACGTTTGTTCAATGAGCGATGACATCACACATTGCCAAAACAAACCTTAGCAACGGGAATGCAGAGACGCAGCTGTTGGCAAGGAACACAAACTGGCAGCAGCCATTTACATGACACTTTTACAGTGCGTAAAACAGGCATTTCCGACAGGGGAAATAAAATATACAAAATGTGGACCGATTTTAATTGGGATACGTTTGTTCACACATAGTATAACGAATGGCAGTTTGTCAAAACTAAGAAGAGGTGCTCCGTCGTTGTATGATAGGCTCGGAGTTAACCAGCCCATCACCAGACTTTCTACAGCTTTGGAAAGGATTTATGCCCGACGTGACGCACAGAATCCTTGCCATGTTAGGTGCTCAGAAGGTACATTTCATGTGGTTGCTTGCGCTTTCCTCCTACATGATTACATACACAAAATATCGTCAAAGACTTTGCTAAAACATCGAAAAGGTCGTCGGCAAAAACCTTCCCCCGTTTCTTGACTTGCCATCTTACGCATTTTTTGAAAACATTCTATGCTTTCTCCATGCCAATGGGTGATGACATCACCCGTTACCAAAACAAACCTTAGCAACGGGAATGCAGAGACGCAGCTCAAAAACCTAACATTAAATGTCTCCACAAAATACACTTTCATGTTGTTGACTGCTCTCTACACAAGCCAACCGTTTCAGCTGACATCTGAGTACACCTGCACTATATAGCAAAGTTTCAAGACATACACACGTCAAAGTACCATCGCGTAAAAATACAGCTGTTTCACACTAACATCTGTTGGCAAGGAAAACAAACTGGCAGTAACCATTTACATAACATTTTTTTACCGTGCGTAAAACAGCCACTTCCGACAAGGGAAATAAAATATATTGAAAACGTACACTGACTATCAAGTGGGGTACATTTGTTCACACATGGTATGAACAATGAGTTTGTCAAAACATAGGGGAGCTGCTCCGTGGTTGTATGATAAGCTCGGAGTTATCCATCCCGTCACCAGACGTTTCTGTCGCTTTGGGAAGGAATTATGTCTGACGTGACGCACAGAAACCTCGGTGTGTTAGGTAATCCGAAGGTAAAGGGCATGCGCTTGCATGCGCTTTACTTCTCCATCATTGGATACTTATAATATCGACAAAGACTTTGCTAAATCGTCTAAAAGTCGTCGGTAAAAACCTTTCCACGTTTCTTGACTTGCCACCTGACACATCTTGTCGAATTATTCAATGCTTTCTCCATGCCAATGAGCGATGACATCACACGTTGCCAAAACAAACATTAGCAACGGGAATGCAGAGACGCAGCTGTTGGCAAGGAACACAAACTGGCAGCAGCCATTTACATGACACGTTTACAGTGCGTAAAACAGGCATTTCCGACAGGGGAAATAAAATATACAAAATGTGGACTGATTTAAATTGGGATACGTTTGTTCACACATGGTATAACGAATGACAGTTTGTCAAAACTTAGAAGAGGTGCTCCGTCGTTGTATGATAGGCTCGGAGTTAACCAGCCCATCACCAGACTTTCTACAGCTTTGGAAAGGATTTATGCCCGACGTGACGCACAGAATCCTTGTCATGTTAGGTGCTCAGAAGGTACATTTCATGTGGTTGCTTGCGCTTTCCTCCTACATGATTACATACACAAAATATCGACAAAGACTTTGCTAAAACATCGAAAAGGTCGTCGGCAAAAACCTTCCCCGTTTCTTGACTTGCCATCTTACGCATTTTTTAAAACATTCTATGCTCTCTCCATGCCAATGGGTGATGACATCACCCGTTACCAAAACAAACCTTAGCAACGGGAATGCAGAGACGCAGCTGAAAAACCTAACATTAAATGTCTCCACAAAATACACTTTCATGTTGTTGACTGCACTCTACACAAGCCCACCGTTTCAGCTGACATCTGAGTACACCTGCACTATATAGCACAGTTTCAAGACATACACACGTCAAAGTACCACCGCGTAAAAATACAGCTGTTTCACACTAACATCTGTTGGCAAGGAAAACAAACTGACAGTAGCCATTTACATAACAATTTTACCGTGCGTAAAACAGCCACTTCCGACAAGGGAAATAAAATATATTGAAAACGTACACTGACTATCAAGTGGGGTACATTTGTTCACACATGGTATGAACAATGAGTTTGTCAAAACATAGGGGAGCTGCTCCGTGGTTGTATGATAAGCTCGGAGTTATCCATCTCGTCACCAGACGTTTCTGTCGCTTTGGGAAGGAATTATGTCTGACGTGACGCACAGAAACCTCGGTGTGTTAGGTAATCCGATGGTAAAGGGCATGCGCTTGCATGCGCTTTACTTCTCCATCATTGGATACATATAATATCGACAAAAAACTTTGCTAAATCGTCTAAAAGTCGTCGGTAAAAACCTTTCTACGTTTCTTAACTTGCCACCTGACACATCTTGTCGAATTATTCTATGCTTTCTCCATGCCAGTGAGCGATGACATCACACGTTGCCAAAACAAACCTTAGCAACGGGAATGCAAAGACGCAGCTGTTGGCAAGGAACACAAACTGGCAGCAGCCATTTACATGACACTTTTACGGTGCGTAAAACAGGCATTTCCGACAGGGGAAATAAAATATACAAAATGTGGACTGATTTTAATTGGGATACGTTTGTTCACACATGGTATAACGAATGACAGTTTGTCAAAACTTAGAAGAGGTGCTCCGTCGTTGTATGATAGGCTCGGAGTTAACCAGCCCATCACCAGACTTTCTACAGCTTTGGAAAGGATTTATGCCCGACGTGACGCACAGAATCCTTGCCATGTTAGGTGCTCAGAAGGTACATTTCATGTGGTTGCTTGCGCTTTCCTCCTACATGATTAGATACGCAAAATATCGACAAAGACTTTGCTAAAACATCGAAAAGGTCGTCGGCAAAAACCTTCCCCGTTTTTTGACTTGCCATCTTACGCATTTTTTGAAAACATTCTATGCTTTCTCCATGTCAATGGGTGATGACATCACCCGTTACCAAAACAAACCTTAGCAACGGGAATGCAGAGACGCAGCTCAAAAACCTAACATTAAATGTCTCCACAAAATACACTTTCATGTTGTTGACTGCTCTCTACACAAGCCAACCGTTTCAGCTGACATCTGAGTACCCCTGCACTATATAGCACAGTTTCAAGACATACACACGTCAAAGTACCACCGCGTAAAAATACACCTGTTTCACACTAACATCTGTTGGCAAGGAAAATAAACTGACAGTAGCCATTTACATAACAAATTTTACCGTCCGTAAAACAGCCACTTCCGACAAGGGAAATAAAATATATTGAAAACGTACACTGACTATCAAGTGGGGTACATTTGTTCACACATGGTATGAACAATGAGTTTGTCAAAACATAGGGGAGCTGCTCCGTGGTTATATGATAAGCTCGGAGTTATCCATCTCGTCACCAGACGTTTCTGTCGCTTTGAGAAGGAATTATGTCTGACGTGACGCACAGAAACCTCGGTGTGTTAGGTAATCCGAAGGTAAAGGGCATGCACTTGCATGCGCTTTACTTCTACATCATTGGATACTTATAATATCGACAAAGACTTTGCTAAATCGTCTACAAGTCGTGGGTAAAAACCTTTCCACGTTTCTTGACTTGCCACCTGACACATCTTGTCGAATTATTCTATGCTTTCTCCATGCCAATGAGCGATGACATCACACGTTGCCAAAACAAATCTTAGCAACGGGAATGCAGAGACGCAGCTGTTGGCAAGGAACACAAACTGGCAGCAGCCATTTACATGACACGTTTACAGTGCGTAAAACAGGCATTTCCGACAGGGGAAATAAAATATACAAAATGTGGACTGATTTTAATTTGGGATACGTTTGTTCACACATGGTATAACGAATGACAGGTTGTCAAAACTTAGAAGATGTGCTCTGTGATGTATGATAGGCTCGGAGTTAACCAGCCCATCACCAGACTTTCTACAGCTTTGGAAAGGATTTATGCCCGACGTGACGCACAGAATCCTTGTCATGTTAGGTGCTCAGAAGGTACATTTCATGTGGTTGCTTGCGCTTTCCTCCTACATGATTACATACACAAAATATCGACAAAGACTTTGCTAAAACATCGAAAAGGTCGTCGGCAAAAACCTTCCCCCGTTTCTTGACTTGCCATCTTACGCATTTTTTGAAAACATGCTATGCTTTCTCCATGCCAATGGGTGATGACATCACCCGTTACCAAAACAAACCTTAGCAACGGGAATGCCGAGACGCAGCTCAAAAACCTAACATTAAATGTCTCCACAAAATACACTTTCATGTTGTTGACTGCTCTCTACACAAGCCCACCGTTTCAGCTGACATCTGAGTACACCTGCACTATATAGCACAGTTTCAAGACATACACACGTCAAAGTACCACCGCGTAAAAATACAGCTGTTTCACACTAACATCTGTTGGCAAGGAAAACAAACTGGCAGTAGCCATTTACATAACAATTTTTACCGTGCGTAAAACAGCCACTTCCGACAAGGGAAATAAAATATATTGAAAACGTACACTGACTATCAAGTGGCGTACATTTGTTCACACATGGTATGAACAATGAGTTTGTCAAAACATAGGGGAGCTGCTCCGTGGTTGTATGATAAGCTCGGAGTTATCCATCCCGTCACCAGACTTTTCTGTGCCTTTGGGAAGGATTTATGCCTGACGTGACGCACAGAAACCTCGGTGTGTTAGGTACTCAGAAGGTCAAGGGCATGCACTTGCATGCGCTTTACTCCTACATCATTGGATACATATAATATCGACAAAGACTTTGCTAAAAACGTCCAAAAAGTCGAAAAAGTGTCTCAAAACATTCTATGCTTTCTCCATAGCAATGAGTGATGACATCACACGTTGCCAAAACAAACCTTTGCAACGGGAATGCAGAGACGCAGCTCAAAAAACTTACATTAAATGTCTCGATAAATACACTTTCATGTTGTTGACTGTTCTCTACACAAGGCCACAGTTTTAACTGACATCTGAGTACACTGGCACTATATAGCACAGTTTCAGGACATACACCAGTTAAAAGATAGCTGTTCTACACTGACGCACAGAAACCTGGGTATGTTAGCTACTCAGAAGGTAATCTTATGTGGTTGCTTGCCCTTTCCTGATATATCATTACATACACCCACAAAGACTTTGCTAAAAAGTCGAAAAGGTCTTCGGCAGAGTGTATCAATGCTGTTAACTTCCCATTTTAGAGTGTTGCTGATGTAAGAGCCAAGAAAGCAGAATTAGAAAATTAAAAGAATCTGCAAGATCTTAAAATTCCTTCTAGGAAAACACCAGAATGACTGTTTTAAATGTCCACAACCATTGCAGCGTGTCATCATTTGTCATAAAAAATATCATGTGTATATCATACATGTGTAATCACTCTGAACATGTCACATTCATTACTTTTGTCTCAGAACTGTGTACCGTTGTTTATACTTTATCTTGTCTTGCACTAGTATTTATTTATTCTGTTTTCTAAATATCCTTCTTACATGTGTGCACTGGAGAAGAAGTTGTTTTCAATGTCATTGTACAGGTGTAGTGTGCATTGTAGGCTGCATATGCATAGTGACAACCTTTACCAGCCACTGACAAATAAATTGTGAAATTCACCAAACATTCAACAGCAAATTGTTATTTTGTGTCTACCAGCCACTTTCATATTTTACCAGCATTGGCTGGTGCCAGTTTCCATCCCTGCTATGTCAGAGAAAGATAACTTCCGAAAGGACAGGAATTATCAATGAATTTAAAAATGCAATAATGCATTGATACACAAGGTGGCAGCAATGCAACTGTAAAGATGCCGGCATGCCATTAAAAACGCCACAGAAGAACACGACCTCCAGTCAAAATTCCGCCATCTTTAGCTTTACGGATGGTGCAGATTGTCCCCATTAATCCCCATTCATTTTGTCGTCTGTGTTGTCTCCATCGACAGTCGAGGTTGTCTCCTCCCTTTAAACCTTTGGCCACAGCCTGCCATTTTGGAATTTAAAGGCTAGCCAATCGAGGCCACTGCTTATTGGTGTTGTTTACACTTGTAACTGAGGGTGTATCAACGATAGCTAAGAGGTAGGTTGTGTTCGATTTTCTTTTCAGAATTTTTCATGAACCATAAATGTGAAAAGTAGACCTGTGAGCATGAGGTATCCTAAAGCTTCTCTTAGCATTTAGTTTGTCGTATGGGTGTGAAATGATTTTGTACATGACACTTTGAAGTTGCCACCTAGGCCAATTCACCGTGCCGCACTTGATTTGTACCCTGACTAACTGTTGGTAACAGGCCCACAACGTAAATAATTGTTTTGACCTGAATTTCATGAAACCTGCACACTTAAACTCGCTCAATTGTTTGTTGTCATGCTGGCCAGCCTACCTCTACCGCAAATTCAGGCGATTGTGGAATCTTTACGGATCTACTGGAAGCATAATGTGGTTAAAGTGTACAGCAGCAGCATGGATTTTGTTTACCACTAGACCTTGTTACAATCAGAGGTCACAAAGAAACGTCGAACGGTCACAAAATCAGCAAGTGTGCATGTGTTAGTGTCAATACTTGCATTGAAAAGACAGTGCAGCTGTCAGATCCAGAGATGCTGTAAGTCCTTAACTTGGAAGCAGAGCCTTTATCTTCCGTATTAAACTTGACACTAATCTTGGCTTTATGATTCTATTCTGGCATAAACACCTATTTTAGTAGAAGTGATACAGCTAATTTACTATAGTTTCAACAAAGAGCTTCAGAGCTTAATTTCAGCCTAGACAAATTGAAAACAATCAATTCAATTTCTTGAAGCCTTCTGCCAGTTTGTTGGTGGTTCGGCAACTACATGTTAAATATCAGGTTATCATAACATTTGGTAATATTTGCTTTGAGCATGTGTACAGCTTGTTGACACTTCAGTATGTAAATATTTACATATATAGTCACAACTTTGTCTAAGATGCCTATTATTGCATTCTAAATGGGTCAGGGGCACCAAATTTTATTAGACAGCCCTTTGACTAGGCTAGGCTGTCTCACCAAGCTCGTAGACAGAGCTTGGTCTGGCAAAGATCCCATAGGCAAGAAGTTCTCAGAGGCGTAATAAACTGCCATCAATGCCTCTGTATACTACAGGACAGAGCTACTGCCATACATATGCGTAACTCGTTCTTCATTGGTGCCAGATTTCTCAGGCGAAGGAACAGCTGAAAATAGGCAGGTTGGCCAGACCAGAGAACGTTGAATAAGGGGACAGTGAGCACCTTCAGAACACTTCCGGGTGGTACTGCAGCTAGATGGCGATCATGGGCAAGTGCAGAATGAAAGGGCTTCTATGGAGCTGTACCCCGAAAATTATTTTATTTCTGGGGGTATAATTTTTTGTTTAGTAATTCTAATATTGCAATACAGGAGGCGCCATGTAAAGGAATACATGTGAACTGCAGGAGTTTCCGGTTACAATGGGATTAATCGAGAGTGGACAGTCGGGCTCTGGCCAGACTGACTTGAACGCAAAATTCTGTCTATGGGCATGCTTGAAATGACTGGCTGACTTAAAGCAATGCATTCTGGATTTGAAATGGTAACGTTTTCGAACAATGTCGTCCGAATGTCACCGTATCACATGGCTGGGTAGAACAGGGTCTGGTGACATTCAGACAAGGTGGTTTTGGTACATGGTATTTTCACAATACCATCCAAGCCTGCTGCATGGATGGCTGGCTTACCATGACATTAAACGAGATCCGATGAGATTGACTGCCAGAACGGAAAGCAGCTAGCTGCCGTGAGGTTTTAGTATCATGTTATATGGTTTGGACGAGATTATACCAGTTGCATTACGCCAGATGCCAGCCACTTCTTAAAGACACTCTTCAATCATTTAAGCACACTACAGTGATTCACAATATGCCTTTTGTAGTCAAGGGATGAATTCAACCAGGCAAGAAACATTAAATCTTTTTTGGCAGTAAACAGTGAAGTCCTAAAATGTAATATACAGTAAGTATGTAAAACAAGTAGTGTTAAAAGCAAGTATGCACTTGCAAATTAAAATGAAAATTGTACACTGTAAAATATTTGTGGTACCAGTGCAATAATTTGGTTAGTTAGCACTCTTTCACTTGTATATTTTCAATCATATAAATGCATTATTCCTCCTGTATAACCCTGTCTGACCAATTTGCAGGTTAAACTATGGCTGAGAAGCAAGTCATTCTCCAGTTCCGCTTTGCCAACTTTGGACAGTCAATGTTACAGAAAATGGATGCTCTGCGCAGCCAAAGGCGCTTCTGCGATGTGCTGGTTCGTATGAATGATCTGGAAGTGCCGGGTCACAAAGTGGTGTTTGCTGCAGGATCACCTTTTCTCCGGGACCAGTTTTTCCTCCAGGACTCGGCAGAAATTCAGATTAACACTTTGCAGGATGCAGAGGTAGGACAGAAGCTCCTGCTGTCTTGCTACACAGGAGTTCTTGAGTTCCCTGAACTTGAACTTGTGAATTACCTCACAGTTGCAAGTTTTCTTCAGATGGGGCACATAGTTGAACAATGCACTCAAGCACTTTCTAAATTCATTAAACCGCACCAAGTGAAGGACGAGCAAACCACACAAGAACCTTTGAACAAAACTAAACAATGTAATCCGTCAGCAGAGGCGAAACAACATATGCTGGAGAGTCAGGAGGTTGATGAAGTGGAGGAAGATGACACTGACATCATTACACATCACATGATGCCTCCAGCAGCCACAATGAAAAACCCTAGCAGGTCTTCTGAAGAATGTAGAAACAGTCCTCTTGCTGTCGTAAAAGTGGAGTCGATTAGTGAAAAGGTGGTGGACAGTATACGTGATCATGTCTCCCATCCACCCCCACTGAATTCTCCTGAACCACAGCACTCTCTAATCAACTCCACTGTTGAAAACCGTGTGGGTGATTCAGAGACCTCACTGGTGCATGTAGCTGATTATTCTACAAGCCCTGTCCCAGGGGAGTCCTCCCGGGTGTGGGGGGGCCTGCGTGCCTCTGAAAAGGGCATCCAGTGGTACCACCAGTGCCCCAAGTGTTCACGAGTGTTCCGGCAGCTGGAGAACTATGCGAACCACCTAAAAATGCACAAGCTGTTCATGTGCTTGCTTTGTGGAAAAACGTTTACACAGAAGGGTAACCTTCACCGACACATGCGTGTCCACGCGGGGATTAAGCCGTTTCAGTGTAAGATCTGTGGGAAAAACTTCACCCAGAAATGTTCCCTGTTGGACCACCTCAATCTGCACAGCGGTGATAAGCCCCACCGCTGCAATTACTGTGAGATGGTCTTTGCACACAAACCAGTACTCAGAAAGCACCTTAAGCAGGTACATGGTAAGAACAGCTTTGATAATGCCAATGAGGGATGCATGCAGGAACTTGAATATAGTGGACTGCAAGATTCCAACGCAGAAAGCAAGATTGATCATTTAGTCTTAGAAACGGGACAATATGCAGTCAAATTATAACACAGATTGTCACTTCTTTTCAGTTTTCTCCACGGACATACTTGCTTGTAATGATAATCCAGTTTGTGAAATCCAATATTAATAGTATTTGGTGATAATGAGTACATTTGGAATGTTCCTATATGAGGTTTTTGTTTGGTCAGCCGATTTGACACTTTACAAATTCTGTTACTCCTGGAGCTCCATTGTGGCTTATGATGTTAGTTACACCCTTGCTGTAATTTTACATAACACTTCACAAGTTATATAATATGGTGGTTGTAATGATATTCTCATGCTTAAAGTAAGACTCTAGTAGACTATAGTGCTACCTTTTGGCATAAAAACACACTACCTTTCTTAAACATTAACATAAAACTATGTGCATAAAATAAGATCAGTTATGCCTATTATGTCAGACAAAGTATTTTAAATGTAACTACTTCTTACTCTGCATCTCTCAAGACTTCATCTTTCTATCAATCAGCCAGCTGAAAATTAATCTTCTAACTTTCAGTGTATCATTTTGTCAAATAAAAGGCTCCTGAAAACAAGTTGTAAAATGATGAAACCACAAGTGTTGTTTCACTATTCATTGTTGAAATAACTGCTGCTGTTACATGACATGCAGGACGCCCCTTCTCTCTGCCTTTCCATCTAACTGCATTGAACTAGGGATACCAATAAGGGGGAATCCATCTGTCTCTCTGTGTTGGGTAACCTAGCTTGCTAGCACTGTGCCCACAGTCAGGAATTGTCAGAAAAGTCAGGAACCACTATTTCATACCCTAAACAGTTTAGGTGTTTATTAAATCAGGGAGAAAGGCATTGCCCAGTTTCATGCACCGCCATGTTTCAAATGTCTATAAATGCGGGGAATGTCACTGTCTGTTCCACACAACTCTAGAACCATTTGTTTCACTGAGCTCACATTTAATAGGTGTCTTTGTAAAGGCACCAGTGAGTGCAGTCCCAAGTGTCATGTTAAGACAAAAAATGCCAAATATGTCAGTAAAACAAGCTTCAGTTACCTTTTGTATGTGTGTCACTCTGGGCACCGTAGCCACACAACACCGCTGCACCAACAGGGTCTGCACTAGTGCCCTGATTGCTGGATGGAATTTATGAATTGACCTTAAACATTGTAAACATGGCTCTTTTGTTACCATCAGCACAACTCATTTGCATGCCTGCCAGTTAACACGAACACGGGATAGCTGAGCATTATACACCATTAGATTCAATATTAGATCAGATTATATAACAGTCACCCATAAAAGGATCAATATGTGATTATTACTGTATTACTATAACTGAGCATTAGTCACCATTAGATTCAAGAGGTGTATACACTTAATGTTAAGTAAGTGGGTAGAATCGTCTTTAGAACTAGCATTGGCAGGGTTGTTTGAGTAATGGCATATGCGTTAGTGACTGCAAAGTGATAGTATTTGTGGTAAAATGGTGGTAAAGTGCAAATATTCGGTAATAAGTCCTAATTAGTAAATAAGCAGGTCATTTTGGAAGTAAATTGTGGTGGTAGTTAATTTTGTAAGTAAAACTTTGGAAGTCGTGCAAACAGGTGGTAATGAACAGTAGGTAGTAAATTTTGGAAGTAAACTGTGGTTGTAAGTGAATTGAGGAAGTACATTTTGGAAATTTGGGTAGCAGGTAGCTGAACTGTGGACACACACTAAAGGATTGATCACCTTTAGTGGGGCCGCCTCAGGGGAGGGTGTACAGTGAATAAAGGCCCGAAACACCCGTGGATCCTGAGGTACACTGCTGAGGATGTGTCCCACATAGTGTATGGATAATTGTAATGGCTGTAGTTAGGAAAGCCTGAAGTGTGGTACAATGGGTGCTCTCCCCACATGTGCAAGTGTCTTGTATTTATTTATTTATTTATCTATTTATTTTAATTGTTAAGGAAATGTTGGAGGAAACTGCAAAGGCTTGCCAGTGGTCCTGGATGAGATGCATGTTGGTGGCATGGTGAAAGCCATGGGGGAAAGCGATAGGTAGGTGCTGCTGAGTGGATCATGTAAACGGTCCCAGCAGCCCCAGTCACTGTAACGGTAGCCGGCTGGTTCAGGTTAACCCTTGTTGAGCATCTGTCTGTACGGCTCCAGTTGGCCATCCCCTCAGCTGCTCTGTCCTGTACAGCTCACATGAGGTTGCGTGAATAGCTGTAGTCAGCGGCCAGTTGTGCGTGTTACACCTGGGAGTAGGGACTAACAGCCTGAACTATTTACTTGATTATAGATAGTGTAGGGGTAGGTGTAATAGCTATAGTTTCTCCCTAAGGTGCTGTTCCTACATGCACAAGTACTTTGTGTTCTTTGTAAAAATTAACTTTTAAAGTTGACTTCATTAGAAACTGTGCAATTAACAAAATCAAGTTTATTTTTCAGTCAGATACATTGAATACAGTGGATTTTTGTCATAGTAGCTTTAAACAGTAACCAGTTGACAGGTAAAGTAATAAGGTACTTTTATACAGATGAGCATGAGAGGTCGGAGAAAAAAAAATTACACAGTATGATAAATATCCATATTGGTCAACACAATGTACAACTATGGCAGCAAGTATTCTGAAATAGCTTTAATTCTATTTTGGTGTATGTCTACTCTGATAACACTGATTCCATAAAATGATGCAAGACCAACATTTTCTCCAGCATCATACTAGAGGGGGAATTCAGAGTCATGACATGACACACTGTAGAAAATATACCATAATACTTTAAAAAAGTAATGTATTTAAAAACTAAATGGCAGGATTCACAGTGTTGTCAAACATAAATATAGCTGCAAGCAGCAAACCAGCTTTTGTTACCTTTCAACGTTTTCAAAAATGATAGGAAAATATGCATGGAAGAAATGGGCATACAGTAGTGCATTTAATTTAGGAGCATCAGGAAAAAATAAAGAAAAAATTCTATACACAGCCTTATATACAAATTAAAATGTGAACAATCTTATTACTGGGCCCCCATATAGCCAATGACTATTTTTCATCTATGTGGCATTTTAAATGACCCTGGTAAATTTTGTTATTCTTCCTGAGGGTGTAACTGCAGCCAGCCTAGTCAGCTCTGCAGGAACTCCATTGGTAAAGCCTCCTTCCCACCGACTTAGCTAAAAGCCTCCTTCCCACCACCTAAGCGGGATGTGCTACTAACTTAGCTAAAGGCCATCTTTTCGCTGACTTGGTAGAGCGCCCAATCTGTACAAACTACTCCAGAGTTGTGGGTTTGAGTCCTAGCTGAACCATGTGGTTCACACAATGGCGATTACAATTACAAAACAACAGGGTTCAGCTGCTTCACTTCTTAGACTCCCATTAATAATAATGATCATCAAAGGAGCTACATTGTAAGCAACTGGACTTCTTCTTGGAATTTGAAGACATTTCACCTTTCATCCCAAATCAGGAGCTATATCTCTGGACCACTGGAGGTTAAATATAGAAATATAGCTCCTGGTTCCCCCTATGGTAATCTCTGTTGCAATTCTCGTCATTAACAAGTTAATACTGATGTGACGGTATGTGACAGCAAGGGGCACTGGTAAAAATGTTGGGCCCCCTTTACTTATGAATGCCTTGGGATGTTTACAATTTAAAAGGAAGAAGGAAATAGTGTCTGCAAAATAAATAATACACTGCCTTCTTTCAGGCTAAAATTATTTTGCTCGCTGCTGCAATTTCAAGCTAATTCAAAGTGCCATGACGGAATTAACGGTGTGTTTAAAACAACTCAGAAACCTATAAAATCTTACATGGCTCCTTGATGTGCTCAAGATAACTTGTAACCTACTAAAACCTTAAAAATAAATTAAAAGAAATAAATTATAAAAGCATCCAGTTAATACTGTGGTTATCATCAAGATAACATGAGATTTTAAACATGCACTCAGATCCAAAAACAGTTAACCTAATGCAAAACAATAGATTTAACAAAACATTTGACGAAATATCAATTTCTTAACTCATCACAGTCTGAAGTCTGAAGTGTCCATCATTTCAATGACAGTTCTGAAAAGAATGTATGCCATTTAAAACTGAATGTTCAGAATTGGTTTGTATTTATCTTACAGTGTAAACATATGTTGTAGAGGAGATGCATATTTATAGTGTTGATATTAGAGCAGTTCAACAAGAGATATTTATCCAAACTGACAAAAATGTACAGTTTACAGTTATACTGACTGCACGGTAGTGTTTTTCATATCCTGAGATACTGTCGATGCATTTCTTGTAAAGGTGTTGGCTATAACAACTAAACAACTCTGCCATTCTGTTCTTCAGAGGTAATCACAAACGTTTTCCAGTCATGCCTTTAAAAAGAAATAAACTGAACAATACTATGTACTGAACCTTAATCTTGTCATAAAAGACAAAAATAAACTTCACTGTATGACCACAAACATGGCAACTGGTTCTTCAGTGTCTGCAGTAAAATTAATTTAAAGTCAGAATTTACGCCAACTGCATAAAAATTATCAAATTATAAAAATGTACGACTATAGCCTAATTAATTTTCCAACTTTTCCTATTGCTACTGTTGAGTTAGAAATGCCCATACCACACTCGTATCACCTTCATGATGGGTCTTTGTCTGTACGCCACAGTTTTTCTTTAACTTCAGTGGGTAAGGTATTGAAAAGGCCCTCTTCAACAATTATTCCACTCCTTCTCAGCAGGTGGCACTCCCCGAGCTCAACGGGAAGACCCTCCAGTCGATTGCCTCTCAGCTCCAGCTGCACGAGGCTCGTGAGTTCACCAAAGCGAGACGGTAAAGCCTGCAGGTAGTTATTCCCCAGGTTTAGCGTCCGCATCTTTTTACACTGGAACAGCTCAGGGGGGAGAGTTTCAATCTGAGGAGGGAGGCAAAAAAAGACAGTGTTAGTGGATTCGTGATGGGGACGTGATCTCAGGATTATCCTATTAAGGATAGAGAGCATAACATAGAATAACCTTACCCTGTTTGAAGTCACAGCGAAGTGCTGTAGGTTTTGCAAGAACCCAATGTCAGCCGGTATACAAGTCAGATTGTTGTGGCTCAAGTCGAGAAACCGCAATTTCCGGCAGAAGAAGAGTTGGCTTGGTATTTTTTCAATTTTATTTCGATTCAGATACAGTCTCTCCAGATTTGTCAGGGTGCCAATCTGAATAGGAATGTAGGCAATCTGATTGTACCAGAGTTTGAGACAAACGAGCCGATGAAGGTGCTGGAAACTTATGATTTCTTCAATGGTCTTTAAATTGTTGTCCTTCAAGTCAATCTCTTGAAGATTGTGGAGGCTGAAGATCGAGTGTGGAATACGCTCCAGATCACAGCGTACGAGCTCCAGTTCTGACAGGTTCACCATTTTCTTAAGGCTGTTCAGCACCATCAACTTTGTGCCTTCATTATTTACCGATAGTTTCAGGAGGTGCACCCCAACATCTGTTACAACCTGTGGCAACTTGGTGAGATTACTTTTCAGTCGCAAAATCTTCAGCCTCTTGAGTTCGCGTAGTCCATCAATAACTATGTAGCGATTGTTGTCTGCACTGAGATTCCCCGTAAGATGCAGCTCACAAAGATTCTTTAAACTGTAGATCCACAGAGGAATCTCCTTGATGTCAGTGAATTTGATGTGTAGGGTTTTTAGATTCTCACGCAGAAAAGCGAGAGCAGGTGCCTCTATTCTGGCTGGCGTATGATAGAGCCACATCTCCCGTAGATTTGTGAGTTGAGCAATGATTGGGGGGATGGTAACATCGGGTATTAACTCAAGTTTTAAGACCTCTAGCTCAACCAGGTCAAATACTGTATCCGGGATGCCACCGAGCATAAAGAGATGGAGCTCCAGCTTTTCCTGAGAATTTTTTGTGATCCTTTGCCTCAGTTTGTCCAGTGTCCACTCATTGTTCAGATTCAGCTGCCTCAGTTTATTTTCACTCACTTCTGACAGAAACACTGCAAATCTTTTAGAGTAAAGGGGATCATACTGGTCTATCATGTGAAGCATGAAAGCAAAGTCGTTCTTTACATCAGGTATATCGCTATAGCTGCTTTCTTCCCGAATGGACTCAAAGGAGTACTTCTTGAGAGAACGACGGAGCATCCAACCCAGAGTGTACATGCAGATAATGCCATACACAACTACAAGGCTTATATAAAAGCAAGCCAGGATTTTGAAGAGTGTTGCAAGTGGATGAGTACAATGGTACATTTGATAGCCTGTAAGATTCTCAATATCCACACTGCAATCAACATGGAACTGAATGTTGTGCACATAAAACCCAGTGTAGCAGATAATTACAATGAACTTAATTACTTTAACCGTGGTCTGCCGGATGTACAGTCTGTACACTATGTCTCCTTCTTCAACGTGTACACGAAATTTTTTAACCTTTTCAAAGAGAGCTTTCGCCTGTTCGCCCTCTTTTTTGTCCAGGACCCCAGTCTCTGTGTGGTCCACGATGCCTTGCTCAAAACGAGACATGGGTGGAAGCATGGGACTAGCCTCCACATCATCGCTGAGACATGAGGCTTTTTTGTCCAGGGATCCGTTCATTTTTCCCAGTGCTTTGGGATCGCTCTCCTCAACTACAGTCTCTGACAGTGCTCGCGTTGTCCAAGGGGAGTCAAAACACTTCAGCAGGATGGATACAAAGTGCTCGAGTTTGGAGCTTGTCCAAGGGAACTTAAACCAGAAGTTGCTACATGCCAGGAAAATGAGGGTGTGCAGCAACACGAGGTATGGGAAATACTTTGCAAACCAGTGTAGTTTGTTCTCATAACAGACAGCATCCACATAGTTGTACTGGTGACGGTCAAGATTGTACTGAATACCTTTGGGTTCTAGGAGGTAAGGTGCAGTGAGAGTGGAGTTGAAATACTTTCTGCAGGTCTTGTTTACCACCCATTTGCAAGGTAAGCAGATCATCTTATCCTGGGTGACCTGCAGCGTCCCACCAAACACAGCGATCATCAGCATTACCACCGAAATGTAGTCTGTGAAAACGTCCCACCATGGCTTCAAGATGCGGTATGCTGGTTGGGTGTCTACAAAATAACGCAGCTCTGTGATGGGTATCATGATTTACCTGAAGAAAATAAATAAATAAATAAATATTAGTGCATTATTGATGGACAGAACACCTGAATAGGCCAATTACACCTACCTTAATACAATCAAGGCAATAGGTTTGTTTGACAAGGTGACTGCAGGCGACTACAGCCACTGATGCATTCTGGGTTAAAGCGATTCATGATGGTTAAAATTCATGTCAGACTTGCTGGAAAGTTCTGAGGATGTCGCCAAAATGATTAGGGTTCCACACGACTACAAGGAACTAGATAAACCATGTGAATGTGAATTTATAATGAAAGCAGTGTCCATGTGATGCTTTGCGTGACTGTAATACTGTGAATGACAGAGTGTTTGAATTTGAAAGGATGTTGAATATCGCAATATAAAAATGACATGCAACCCAACTTTAGTATGTAGCCTAAGGCCTGATTCACACCGACTTGAGCATGTACAGCACGTATCCGTATACAATATGTTTGTATAGGGACAGAATACGTGCAAATCACGCGTGCGGTGTGAACAGTCTAATTTGTTAACATGCATTCTAAACGAATACGGACAGAAACACGGCAGAGTGTTTGGTGTGAATGAGCCCTCAGGCCTCATTTCCACCGACTTGAGTGTGTACAGCGTGTACCCGTGTACAATAGGTTTGTATAGGGAGAGAACACGGTCAGATAACGCGTGCGGTGGAAATGGTCTAATCTGTTAACGTGCATTCTAAAAGAATATGGACAGAAAACGTGCACGCGCTGTACACCAGAGTGTTTGATGGAAATGAGCCCTAATGTGTTATGTTACGATGCCTTGCTAATGAAGGATGAAATGTTAGATTAGAATGTTTGCACATTCATTGTAAATAAAAAAATATTGAAAACTGTATCACATTAGGGATTATGCAATTACATATTTTTTGTATATTTTTCCTTTGCAAAAAAAATAATAATGGATCAACTCACTGCCATTTTTGTACACAGGCAATACAGACTGTACACATCCGTTACATTTACTACCTCTACTTAGCCTTATGTGAAATGGTCGCATTTTTGGGACATCCTCACAACTTCCTAGCAATTCTGATACAATTTCTAACCACCACGCATTACTTTCAACCCCAAAGTCGACTATAACCAGTCTGGTAAAATGGAACGCACCTACTGTCCTTCTCCCTCCGACGTCACGGTCACTGTATTCGTACGACTGCCCCTAGCGTCATGTCAATATAGGTCGCGTAGATGCGCACGACCGACGCACCACGTAAAAGCAGATTATGTATTGCGGCTGTGTCACGCGTCGCTAAAAGCAAGCCTAACCCTATCGCTGAGCCCAACCCTAACTCTAGACCAAAAAGAGTGTGCCACTGCAACCAGCCTTTTAATGGTGTGCTACGCATCCACACGAGATGCAGAACTTCGAAACAATCATGACGGCGTAGGAGCATCGGCGTGGCCATCGCCGTTGTTCGACGCAGAACCATACCAAGCCCTTTAAGGGGACATCATTTTGCATTTTAAACGTTGCGTTTCATCAATGAAAACTGGGTTTCACCAAGTGCATCCAAACGACTTCTTTTTGGGACTGACAACAAATCGATTCAAATTACGTACAAATGCAATTTGGTGTGAAAACACGCCACATAGCACATATTATTAGCCACATAGCCCAGCACGAACAAAACACAATAGGCCTCCAGCAGCGCCGTTTAGAATTTTGCGCCGTTTAAAATTTGTTTGACATTGGAAATGAACCGTGTCCTATGCGAGTGATGGCTGACCACTTCATAGCCACCATAAACCTGGTCGGGACCGTGCTTGCACTGAACAAACTCCATACGCTTTAGCCTACCCTGGCTTTGTCTGAGCTGAATTCAGACAGAATAAAAAAACACCTTCATATGGTTCATAGTTTCATGAAGCCATCTGGGAACGAATGTGTTTACAAATGCAACGAATCATCCAGATATACACATATATTAGTTTAAAAAACAACTTGCTGGTCATAAAACATTAGGGTTTGCTAGCATCTTAATGTCACTCACCCAACGTTTACCCTTCGGTGCCTGTCAGTTTATTCAGGTCCGTGCGACTTTTCTTCGCAAAAATATTCTTGGGACCCCCTGACACCGCACGACCAGAAATGCCTGGTTAGTTGCTGTGGGATCGGATGTATTTGTTTGACATTCCTAACTCCTACCATGTTGAATGAAGATTCCCCTTTCGGCACACACACTTGGAGTTCACATGTAGTAAGGGGTATAATACCGCCACCGCACGCTGTGGAGTAGACAGTATGTAGAAAGTAATATTAAAGAAAATATTGGTCCTACCAATAGGTCCTACCCTCTATGGTCCTACCCATAGGTCTTCTATGTAAATCTATGGTCCTACCACTGACCTAACCTGATCTTTTACTGTCTATGGACCTAAACAGTGACGTGCACAGGGGGTTGCTCAGGTTGCCCGGTCAACTGCCCATATGCCCCCCTCGACTGACGTTGCCCTCCGAGGGGGAAAATAACTAATAATAATCATTATAATAGTAATCATATCAATAATAAATCATTCAATAGATACAGAATGTCCGGTAGGCAAAAAATCGTCATGCCCTTTCTTCAGGTCAGAACAACTGCCCCTCAAAATTCCTGTGCATGTCCCTGGACCTAACAGGTCATTACATATCTTATTTACATAGCCTAAATGGTAGTCAATAAATGGAATCAAAATGGACAGACACGTTCTTCTAATGTTATGTTGCACCACTGCTGAGTTTCGATCAAGAACATTAAGAATAAGAATATAGAATAAGAATAATTAAAATAATAATAACACCATTTTAAAATCCCATTTTTATACAACATTTCTATTTTAGTCATTGTCTATGTTACCATTGATCTCTCTACCTTATAGCTTCATTCATACTTCAGACATCTTCTGTGCCTATGTAATTAAAATAAACTTCTTATGTCAGGTATTCTACCTGACAATAACATTACATTCCTAATGAAACCAGGCTGTGAAAACCTACATTCTGAACATGCTGGACGTACTTATAATGCATTCATGTGCTGACTCCATGAAGGAATTAAATGACCACACATGTATAAGGCCACATTTCCACCAACTTGAGCGTGTACAGCGCATATCAGTGTACAATAGGTTTGTATAAGGACAGAATACGCTCAGATCACGCGTGTGGTGGAAATGGTCTAATCTGTAAACGTGCATTCTAAACGAATACGGACAGAAAACAGGCACGTGCTGTACACGCAGAGTGTTTTGTGGAAATGAGCCCTAAGACATAACAGCACAGTATGGCACACGCAGCAATATGTAGGCCTATAAAGGGTAAAGTAAACAGTTTATTAATAGCATACAATTGTTAGCTATCAAACTGAATGTAAAGTAATGACCAGATCAATAATGTAAATGATAACAATGATAAATGACAAGTAAATACACTAATTGAATGGTAACTTAACCACATAAATCACAATATACACCACATACACCACTAATAAAAATAAGCATTAATTAAACATATGACATGGTTGAGACAAGAGCAAAGGCTTGAAGCAGGGAAAAAATGTAGAAATGACATTAACCACATAGTGCTACATACCATCACATGATGGTGCCATGTTCTGGGAACAGACATAAGTAAAATAGTGAAGTAATGCCACATTTGATAGGCTTAGACAAAACTCAGGTTTACAATGGAGTTTATTCAAAGACACAAGGAAAATCAAAAATGGAGGGACTGGGGTAATACAAGTGAACACAAAACTTAAAGGATTATTGGGGTGACAAAATACAAAAATTGGAACACACAGAAGCTCTTAACAGGCTGAGAAATCAACTAGAAAGAAACTAAAAAAAAGTAACCCAAAGTCTTAACTGAAAAGCAAACAAACAGGAAAGAGTCATGGGAGAATAGCTGTGAGAACTGCTGGTTCAAACGATGGAAGAAACACTGGTAGAGTTGTGCCAGGAGGGATGAGCCCAAACAAAGAGTACAGAGACATATTTGTAGGGACAGTGTTAATGTAAAACATGTGCAGGTGATCAGAGCAGGAGGCCGAAACATCAGGGGTAAGGAGAAAGGTTAGCTTGGTAAACCAGCCCCTCATACTTAATTTCGTTTTGCACAGAGTGCCTGGCAGTGCTTTCATTGACATTGCTGTATTAGGTAGAGTTTTGACCGGCCAATCAGCGAACAGAGGGACTGTTCGTGAGCAGTGACTCTGACTTTGTGTGCTACATTTGAAGATGCCACGACTAGACATTAGCGATTGGGTAAAGGCAGAGCCTCTTGTTTTAAACTTCAGCAAAGTCCACAAATCCAGGAGGAAATTGTTTTGCAATACAGCACTGCCAGACCCTCTGTACTAAATGAAATGAAGTATGAAGGGCTGGTTTACCAGGCTACAGAAAGGTAATCAGGAACACCGGAACTGCAGGTGAGTCGAAAACCATATGAAGCAGATTTCACAAAACCTGAGGCTGACATGGTACCATAAGTTGTGTAGGGATCCTGAAATATTGATTGACATGTAACTTTGGAACATCTTGATGAAATGCAGATCTTTTTAGTTTTTCATTGACATCTTCTGCAGATGATGTACACTATATTGCCTGTTGCTTGTGCTTATTGCACCACCTCTTACTGTTTTAAGCAGTGGCAATTTTTACAGAGGTCAGAGCCAGGAGTTGTACATGTGTACCAAGTTTGGGGCATTCTTGGTTTGCTGGCATTCGCTACACACTGTAACCTCCTGGCTGAGGTTAGATTTGATGATCCTTTATGATACATTTCCGTGACAAGTAAAATCAGTCCAACTCTTCTGAGGCTAACTCTTCTGAGGCTGGCAATGTGTGTAGTGATACATGTTGATCTGTGCATCTGTGCAGTACACTACTGGGTACATGATAACACTCAAAGCAGACCATTAACATGGCAGACTTCTGGCGTTAAGTCGATTTGTCCGACCGTCAGACTAGTGGGTATGATTAATGACCGCGACTGGTCGATATTTATGTCAGTATTCCGGGAAGTGCAGTGATACTACAATGATTTGCTAATGACGTCACTGGCAAATCAGAAAAATGTCCTGACCACTGAATGTGCTGCTGCTGAGCATTAACGCAGAGCATAAATATTTTTGTATGGCAAGGCTCCATTGATGCATTCTTGAAAATAATAGCACCCTTAAAATGGCAGCCATTGAGCATGCTTCCTTGACTTTGGAATACGTTGTCAGTATCTGTCAACTCCGGTCATGTTCCTTTTCCGCCATATTTAGTCCACACCTGTCCTGTTTATTAGTCTACTTAGTGTCTGTGTTTAGTCCTCCTGATCCACGTTTTCTTTGTCTGATGATCTGCTTCTTTTCCTCCTATTTAAATTCAGTTTGCTGTGTGGTCTTTGCCAGTGTGTCAAGCACCTAAGTGAGATCTTATTGCTGTTTATGCTTTTGGAATCTCTCTGCCTCTTGGCCCTTTGTTTATGCTGAAGCTTCTGAGCTTTTCTAGATTTTCTGTCTGTCTTTATTTTGTCTTTTTTAACTGCGAACTGATTGAAACATTTCAGGTTGTAATTCAGAACTGTTTTGCTGCTGCTGTATCTTCTTAATGCCGTCTGTGTTTTTTGATCACCTTTCGCCTGGTGAAAGAAACCCAGCAAATCCTCATCTGGGCTGCAATTTTGATCCACGTGTTTGCCACAAGGTATCACACTTGTAACCCATTGAGGAACTCATTTGGTGAGTGCACAGCAAAAAATAGCATTGCCACAATTGAGGCACTGCTGCTTGGCCCCCCCTCATCGATGCTTACAGCCACACTTCGTATGTGTGTTTGATGCCCAATAAAATGGTCATAGAAGAAAACAGAGTAACTGAGTAAAGAAAAAATGTGATTGTGGGTTGGATACTACATTAAACATGTGCTTTGTTGGCAAAGATACTACATCTACAAACACTGTCTGAATTACAGCTAAAGTTCAGTTTTCAAAGATGATGACTCTTCTTGTGTTTCAGTGTGTGACTGAGACTGTGACGGGACTCTGAAGGCTACATATGGGCACCACTTGGTGTTTAAGCACACCAGTCTTTCAAGCGAGGCTGAGTTAACCAAGTTAAAACCTGTCAAACCTCCAAATGTGCTCGGTTTCCAGTACTCAGGAGAGCATATAGGATTTCCCATAAGGCCTTTCAGGGAAAATGGAGCTCCCATCTCTACCATGCTTTCTCCAAATATGGCACCAGGTCGAGTCTTCTCCAGCAAAAGACCAGGGTAAAATTCAAGAGCATCGATGTCTCCATAGAGTTCTTCCAACTCATGTGCAACCTCTTTATTTTCTGAAAGCAAATGTTACATGTTACCTAAATGTCATGTGAAAAAACATAAATTAAGAATTGTTATCATAAAAATGGCCTACTACATTAAAAATATAAATAATTATTGAGTAATTAATTGACAAATGTCATCCTATATTTAATAATGTACATGCAGGACACCTCAGGACACCATATCTAGGGGCTGAGTAATCACAATGCCGAATTTGCTTCCCATGGTGTCACCTTCCTGAAAATATTCATAAGCTTGGAACGTCTGACTTGTGACCTATCACACATTAAAGCATTCAGGGCACTGTGTTGTATCTGGCACAAGTTGGTGCAATTTGCTGATGCAAGTGTCTGCTAGTGTTAGACCTGCATGTTAATTATTCACATTGAGCATCCATGTTGTAAAACTAGCAGAAGCTTCAATGTCCCCATAGATCTGCAATCTCTGCAATCCTTTACTGTCAAGAGAACTCCACAAACCATTACATATCTTTCAAAATGGGATGTATTTAGGCATGTTATTGAGTTGCTATATTGAGGCAGTAGAGTATAATAACATGGTTGACCAAAAAAAAAAAAGAAGTGTAGATTGATATTTTATGGGTGTATGGTCCACTTATTTTAATAATTATAATAACAATAATACCAATATTATTATTATTATTGGTATATAGCCTAAGAGATGCAATAAGCCTTTATCTACAGTTTCTTTTTGCAAATGTTTGATTGCCAGCCCACTTTTTCGTCTTTATTCTTGCCCTGCTACTTTTATCACTAATGTTCACTTTGCTTTTGAACTTTTGAATGACAACAGCTGGAAGAGTTGTGTACTTAAGTAAAAGATAACACAAATGGATCAAGGTACAGCATATCTGTCTACAAACTCTGGTGGTCAAAGAGGTTGGACATTGGACTATACTGATTCTATGTGTCAAGTCAAGTCAAGTAGGTTTTTATTGTCATTTCAGACATAAACGCAGTACACAGTGAGACGAGACAATGTCTCACCAGGAATTGGTGATACACGTAACTGTTACAACAAAGTATGGACAAGACAGATACATAATAGTGCCTACATACACTATTAGGACCACATACACACAATCATGAGAGACTACACAAATTCACTCACACACATGTGCCCATTCACACACACACACACACACACACACACACACACACACACACACACACACACACACACACACACACACACACACACACACACACAGACACACACACACACACACTTTTTCTCTCTGTCTTTCTCTCTGTGTCTCTGTCTCTCTCTCTCTCTCTCTCTCTCTCTCCACACACACACACACACACACACACACACACACACACACACACACACACACACACACACACACACACAGTATGTTTTGCTGACTCTGCATATCTCTTATACAGGCAGCAGTCCTGTTAGACCCCATTAGTGCTCCTAGTCTGCATGTACAGTCCTGTGCTGAACCCCCAGCAGCCTCTCACACACACACACACACACACACACACACACACACACACACACACACACACACACACACACACACACACACACACACACACACACACACACATACACACACACACACACACACACACACACTGTTTGAAAGAACTCTGAGTTGTGGTTGAAGGTTATTGTAGTGTGCATTGTTAAGTGCCCCAACAGTGAATAAGCCCTTCCTCAGTAAAGCAGGACAGACCAGGGTTTGTGTCACATACACACAGCAGATCCAAGCTGTACTTTCACTTTCCACTTTAACATGGTTCACATTACCAAAGTGTTTAAGGAATTCACCATATTCCTAGTTTGTTTCAGTAACCTTGAACACCAATATAAAGTGGCCCTAAATTATTATGCTGTTAGCCTTGATTTTACATCATATGTACAAAGTCTTCGGCTCATCATGTAATCTGTGCTTTACTTTGCCCTCTAGCATAATCAGACCAGACACTGCACGTTAGTTGTCTTGCATCTCATTTGTATACAGTACGGTACATCTTTAGGCACATGTTTTAAGAAAATTAAAGGAACTAATATTTTTGTACATCTGGCCATTTGTGTGCATCCAAAGAATGTTAATTAAGTGAGTTTCCTTAAATGTGGATGAAGAAGGAACCAGGAGCTCTAGCTCATGCTTTTTAAAACATTTATTGCACCATGTCCTAGACTACAAACATGTTTTGGCGTCAGGCTATTTTATGAAATCTGGACAATTAAAAGACAATATGTTGGCTGTAGTGTAATTATAGACTTTCAACTAAAGACCCCCAATATGTCCAAGAGTTCACATTTCTTTACTACTTTTTCCAAACCACCATTCGATTGTGCTAGATTAAAGTGTTTTTGTCAAAGGTTTTGCCTTACCAGTTAACTCAAGGAAGGATGTGTAAGGCTTGAGGTTGAAGCGCTTGCGGTACTCGTTGAAGGGCTGAACACGAAGCTCTCTCGCCTCCCGAATCACATCCTCTGCTACCCCAATTATTACGGGGTGTATGTTTTTACCACCACCTATCTGCAAATACAGTAATTAATGCATAAACGTTTGTTTAGACACTTCATTATATACAATTATTATACACAATAATTACACATACTTTTATAATCCTGTAGGAAATTCTGGTATACTTAGGCTTCAACAATATGGCATACACATGACATACATATATCATTAAAACACATAGTAGCAGTAGTAATAATGATAACAATAATTTCAACTAGAAAAGCACTCAGAGCGCAGACCTCTGCCAGGACAGCTCAGATCACCACCGAAATCTAATCACCTTTAAGTTAGCCCATGTTTTACCTACCCTGATGAAATGTCATCAAAATCCAGCAAGCGAATGCATGTCACCACAAGAGGGGGACAGTTTTATGGGGAATAAATTGGCCCTATCTCACAATGGTGAAGAATCCGCAATGGTAATCCGGATCACCACCAAAATCACTTTTAAGTTAGGCCATTTTTGACCTACCTTGGAAATGTAATCAAAATCCATTCATAATTTTTTAAGTTATCTTGCTAACCAACCAACAAACACTGATGATTACATAACCTCCGCTGGCAGAGGTAAAAATGGCAGTGTTTTTCGAAGTTCCAAACTCAAATAATGTAATATGTAGGCTAAGCAGTACAAGTTTATTTACATATAGTTCCTTGTGAACACTGGCATTTCATGTGCCTTATATAAATTAATGTGAAAAAAACAAAGAGATACAATAGATATAAGATAAAAAAGTAAATATAAAATATAATAAACAAAACCTACTTTAAAACTAGTATTAAATGAAGTTATAAAATCATGTAATTAAATAAACCGAGCATCCTGCATTAGTTCTGACAGGCCACATAATCAAGCCCACTATGAGCTGTTATGTGTCCTATTGGTTAATGCTAACCCAACACACTAACTGTTCTCTCCATGGAGGTATTATATTAACGTTCTGTCAGTTAATCAGCTGTTGCTTGCTTGTAATCAGGGCAATATATAAGCTGTTGCTTTTTGTCAGCTCCCCCTGTTTCGCAACCCACCTCCTCCCCAGCGCCACCAAAAAAAAAAATAAATAAAAATGTAATTACTTGAAACAGTGTCATACTGTTGTCATTGCTGCTTGCTCTATTCTAGGGTGGATATATGTTACCTTTCAATTTTTAAATGGGGGTATTTCACCCTGAGGATGCTGCTGTTCGCTATTATATTGGCTTTTATGGAGCTCATGGAAAAGACTGCCCTATACTGCTCTATACAAATTGTTTTGCAATTAGGAAAAAAAACTTCACTCTGCTGTATTCTTTGTTCTCATTTTTCACCAAAGTGGTTCAGACAGAACTACAATCAATTTAAAAAATGAAAAACAAAAGCGTTGTTGTTATCTGTTATCTATAATCTGTTTTGTTATTGAAGAAAATTATGACTTCTCCAGTTATTTGTTCTAAGCAGTAATACATTTACTGAACTACTGTCATGGCCTAAGCACCTAGACATAAGATAATGTTTCCTTTTTTGAAACAAAGGCTTCGTTATAAAACGTCTGTTCCAGTTTTGATCCAGTTTTGAATTTCCAGTGGTAAAAGTGTTGATATGTTAAGCAGTACTACAAAAAACAAAGTTGACATGGAAAAGTCTGATGAAGTAGGAACATAAACTAGAACAGAAGGAACAGGGGTAGAGAAAAAAAACATGGGCAGGCAGAGATCAGTATTCAGAAAAAGTAAAAAATAAGATATAACATTTACAGAAAACAGACAAGGCCTGAAAACATTTTCAAATCAAAGCCAATAAGTCACGACTCAGATTTCATGCATATTGAAAAGTTGCAAGCAATATAATATTTGTTAGAATTACAAATATACTTTTTGTGGCTAAGGGTGAATGATACACAAGAAAGATTTTGAGAGGGCTACCTGTCCAGCTTGCTGATAGGAGAATGACTCGACAAGCTTCTCTACCCCATAGTGGATGAGAAGGGATGTGTTAAAGATAAACTGGGAGTAAGGGATGTCAACTCCATCAATGTTAAAGCTGTCCGGCATTAGAGCATGCCAGTGGTACAGGTGGTTAAATTCCAAAGCAATACGGTTCTGATACTGGAACTTGGAGTTGAAAAGTAGCTCTGGATCAAACTTCAGTCGAAGGAGATAGCCACTCAGATGTTGGACATAGTCTTCAATCACAATCCTGATTGTTTCACCTGGAAGTGGCACAAATAAATGTATTATTATCAAAGAGCACAAAATCTTCTGGCACAAGGTTCCTCTTGCTAGTTTGCCACTTTGGTCGCTCCTGTAACAATGGGAGGTATTCGTATGTCCATCTTGACCAAAACAAGTACTTGGACTTGGAAGTAATTCTCCTGACTGCATTAATGCACTGTGAAGTATGTACAGAATGGGCCACCTCATATGTGAACTGCAGTGCAAGGCATGTAAACAGGATGCCATAGCGTTTCAACATACTGTGTGGCTTTTTTAGCTCAAACGGTCCAGCGTAGTCTGTCGACATGCCTAAAAAAGTAGGTTGGTCTGGGAGGACACATTCCTTAAGTAAGTCTGACATGTTGATTTTGCTTTACAGGCCTTGCTTGGAATTTCCTGCATGTGATTCATCTAGATATTACTGTGCCAGTTCAATCCAGGAATCCAGTATCACTGCTATGCAACTAATTGGTTTCTTGGTTTTGGTGATGGACATGCTGTAGAATCAGTTTTGAAATATGGTTATGTTTACATAGCACAGCAGGACATCTGGCTTCTTCTGCCATTGCTGACTTGATCATCTGACCACTCTGATGACAGTATCTTGCAGCATGGGGTCTAATCTGTAGTGCTGAATTGATTTCTTAGCCTTGCAATCTTTACCATGGAGTGAAGCCTAGGCCTCTGTATACAGCTGTCTTTGGCTGTGACATATCAGCACAAGCTCTGCACCCTCCAAATCCTGTACGGATAAAGGATTCTTGTCAACTGATAAAGCTCTCAAGAGTCTGTGAGAGTGCTATGGCCTGCTCTTCTGAAACCACAGCTGATAACCATTCATCCATCTAAGTTCTTATAGTTTTAGTTTTAGCAGCTTCAAGTGAAATGTCTTCAAGCTCCAAAAAGAAGTCCAGTGGCTTACGTACAACTTAGCTCCTTTGACTACCATGACCTGAATGAATGAGAATCTACACAGAGAACTCTTCAGTGCTTTCCATATAGATATCCTATTTGCAGTGAAACTGCAATCCTTCCTCTGTGTCCTGAATATCTTCTGCACTGAGTGGTCCCTTGACAATCTACCTAAAGGCTGATAGTTTCACAGAGACCTGTATCTCATTAAAGGAGAAATTCGGTGTAAAATGAAAATTGGCATCTTAAAACATCATACTGAGTTGGTATGTTTGCTGAGGAGCAAAATTAGCCTGTTGCATTCAAAACATAACTATTTTTTACCGTTTGTCCCAGAAGGCTAACAATGGAAGTGGTAGGTGCCCTTGGACGAAGCATGAAGATTCCGCTATTATTAAACCATTAAAACAGCTCGAAGAAACTCCACACTTCATCGGTAGTACAACAAAGGCCCTGGTTATAAACGAACAAAGGTTCGTGTTCTTCTTCTGATATATGAACATTGTGAAGTCCATTATCCCACTTATACTACGATTACACAATGAATTAGCTGATTTTTTTGTATTTTATGCATATTTTTTTAAATGTGAAGGAAATTGTACATAACATCATTTCCTAGATGCAAAATAAGCATAGACAGTTAAGAGATAAGCAGGATGACGGCCATTTACTTTGCATAACAGAGTTCTTTGCTTCCACCTCGCCATTATCCCTTACTTAATCACTAAAACAAACTATAGACCTAAAGTACTTCTTTCCAACAGAGATTGTGTCTTTTCATAACTTCCTTTACAAGCTGCCATTACTAATTCTAAACTGACGGTTGCTATGGCCAAGACCCAGTCAAGACCCAGTCTGTGATTGTCAGGCTAGCCATTCAAAGGTTCTGTTGAGTGTAGCTTGGAAAAATGCTTTGGTTGAGAGTCCATTGTAATGCAATGCCATCGTGTCATTTGGTAAAGCTGTCATATATTCACAGTTCATTTCAAGTTCATCACAAACTTGGTGGATACATATGATTGGAAAACAGGCACTACTTCAGAGGTGTGGAGATATCAAAAGTTAATTGACATTCTGAAGAACGCATCTCAATGGAAAGTGTAACCAAGGCGTGGCACCCATAGTTACCAATAACGATGAGCCGGGCAGTTTGGAAAAGTTGTTCATCGTCCCAGGTGGGGTGTTCCTTGAGCAGGATGTCACAGATACGGTTGTGTTCTCGCAGCCACAGAGTGGCGTACATGCTCAGGCCCGGCAGGAGCCCAAACACCTCCTGTCCAATGGCCAGTCTGTATTCCGATGACATCGTCGGTGGGTAGCTCATGTTGACCTTTGCGTCTGCTTCTGTTGGTGGGTACATCTCACCCTTCACAAGCTTGTGAAAGAAAATGAGAAATCAGATCTTGCTTACAACTTTTAGATTAGAGAATATTCATCTCAAATGAAGATGAAAATTCCACAGAGGATAACATTGCTTTTTTAGATTTTTCTTAACATTAAATTATACTCCTTAGAAGCAGTGTTCGGTAAACCCCAACATAAGTCCAACCTAAGTTTAATTTAAAATCTTAAAATGGTCTTATATTGTTCTTTTTCTTCAGTAACATTTTATTTTAGTGTCTTTGTTACAATGTATCTACCTAATTATGTACAGTGGTACAACCTGTGTAACAATATGTATCATATACTAGTGTAGTACTTTCATAATGTATTTTTGTTCCAAAAAATATAGTATGTAAGTACAACATTAGCATATGATATAACTGTTACCAAGAAATCTGTGCACATGTAAAAAGCACAAATAAAAAAAAATTCAACAAAGCATTTGTCAAGCCGAAACAGGAACATTTGGATTTTTTATTTTCGTTTGAACATGTAAAACAATGACTGCTGGAATGTGAATACATGCAAGAACCTGAGAACCACTGGAGCCTATAGCAAAATGAGAAATGAATGCCACAGTTTGATATCTAAAATGAAGCTTTGTTTTGCATGTTGTCACTGCTTTGTTGCACAACACTTATCCACACATCAACACCACATCATTTGGATGCAGCATAAGCAACATTACATTTAGCCTAGTTTGTTATTCCTTGGCTGTCTGGACAAATATCGCATTTTACAGATCTACACATAGTCAGTAGTATGGAGAAAGTTGGGATATGTTTCAGTGCATTTTATGTGTAATATGTTATATGTCATATATGCTGTTTAACATGTTTTCCTTTGAGGGCATTTACCAAAATGTATGACCCCACCACATGTAGGCCAAGAGTACATATTCTTGTACTAAGTAAATAATAAGTAAATAGGTTATATAAACAACATATTTTCTGAAAAGCCTATGACCTATAGACACAATTTAACATGCACTAAGACATGTCTCAACGTCCTCCATACCAAGGACTATAAGACTATCTGGCCCACAGCCAAATGTAACTGTGTCACAAAGACAACTGTTGTATTTTGTATGCACTATGGGAAAGGGATGGCAAGTTTTGCTTAAAGAAAGCCTAACTCTGACTTGGTCATATTTACTGTGGAGTGTGAAAGTAAGACACCATGCAGTACACCTATGCGCAGCACATAACACAGATATTACGAATCCACTTATCGGAAATGCCTACTTGGTACTTCAGCTTTCCATCCTTGAGAAGTCGAAGATTCAGCTGCCGTGCCAGATTATCCCCATATATGTGTCCTGCGTCCACCTGTGAGAACATCACATGAGCTGTAATTTTATTATTATTTTGAAATACATAAAACAATTTAAAAATACAATCAAAATCAATAAATGAGTCCCATAGTAAGCAGAGCCAGTGATGGCTTGTGGTTGCCAGAGGGACAAAAAAGAATGTCATCACACCTATAACCAAAATCCTAGTCTTCAAAAAAATCTAAACTAAAACTCAAAACTCAAGACTCAAAACTACTTTATTGCCCACTCAACTTACATAAAATGGAAACTTTGGTAGTGACATGCCACAAATGGAGGAATGGGTTGGGTCCTGATAGACCTGGGTGTTTCTGATTAAAGCCTGGGTGCAGGTCTAAGAGATGTTGTGTATGACCAGTGATCTTGTTGCCCTGATTGATAGTTTGTGCTAATTTATTTTTTCTGTTTGACAGAGGTTTTCAAACCATGACACAATGTTATCTTTGAACATGCTCTTAGTCAGTGATTTTTAATGATCAACTAGTGCTGACTAGTCAGAACTTCTTCATTTCCAGAATAGGAAAAGGCGCTGTTTTCCTTTTATGTATTTGTAGTCCACATGGTCCTGAAAGGTTACTGTTCTCAAATACTTGAACTGGGTGGAACTCTCATCTCCTCTTTTACTGCGTCCTAGTCACATCTTATTGGTCTTTGTGATGTTTAGCTCCAGAAAGCTGCTGTCAAACCAGGAAACCAGGGTGTAACAGGAAGAAGCCAGAGTTGTTCATGTCCTGTAGGCCTGCAACTATAGCCATGTCATAGCATATTTAATCAGAGAGATGGCACTGCTGCTGCACTTTAAAAACTTGAGTTAAAGTTCGTTTATATGGAGAAGCAAATGAGTTGAGACACCCTTGAGACAAGAGAGTCAGAGATGTTTGGGGGCGGTCTCTTAAAAATTCTCCTAATTACTACTAGAGAGTCAGACTAGTGTTAATCTTAGGATCCATCATCCACTTCAAGAGAGGGTGTGGCTGGGCTGTGTTAAAGCCTGAGGAGAAATCCATGAACAGTATGTACGGACATGAGTATTAGCTTTGGCCAGATGACTGCGGACACTATTCAGAAGTGGTTTGTTGGTTGGTTTGTTCTGTAAGCAAACTGCAAGGGGTCCAGTGATTCTGCTACCTAAAATGTCAGTTAATCACGTATTAAACATCCCATACATTTGCTGAGAAGAGGTGTAAGTAATTGCTTTGGCATTCAGGGGTTTTGGTACAGTAAGGCCTCATTTCCACCGACTTGAACATGTACAGCACGTAACCATGTAAAATATGTGTGTATGTGTGACACAATACGGTCAGATCATGCGTGCAATGGAAATGGTCAATCTGTTAACGTGCATTCTAAATGAATACGGACAGAAAATGGGCACTTGCCATCTACGTGCTGTATACAGAGTGTTTGGTGGAAATGAGCCCTAATAATAGTTGCTGTCTTACAAACAAGGAGAAAAAACATGTGAGTTAAGGAACGTTCGTAACATTTGGGTGGTACCAGGCAGCAATTTGGCCACACCTTCCGTCAGAATAGTTCCTTTGAGGCCACTTGGGTCAGGGGCTTTAGAGGCATCCTCCACAGGAGTGACTCTCTCCTTCCGAATCATCACTGGACTCAAGGTCAATCCACTACAAATAGCATTATATCCACTTCGAAAGCTTTTGTTTTTGAAATCTTCAATAAAATGAGTTGAGACTGTTTGCCAGCTTGAGAGGGTTGTTGCATGGATTGGTATTTTCTCTCTGCTGCCTGCCCATCCTTTTCTTTAGTCCTTTCCACATCTGTAGCATTACTGGTTTTTAGTTCCTTTTCAACCTTGGCCTTATAATCAGATCGCTCCTTTTTTGATTAAGCACCGTATCTCCTTAGTCAGGTTGTTCATTTCTGTGTATAACCCTTCTGAAAAGCTATTTTGTTCGAGTTTAGGTGATGTTTTAGTTCTTCATTGACCCATGGCTTATTGTGTGGACAAATTCAAACTTTGTTTCAATTACAGAGTCAACAGAACAATGATACTGGTTCACTGTATCACTTGTATTCTTGACCACCCAAGAAAAAAGCTTTTTCCTACAGCTGCTTTTCCTAGGGTTGTTAATGTATAATTAAAAAAAAAAATACTTACCCCATGACCCAAAGCTTTAGTGAATGCTAGTCCCATTCTGTTGTGGGTTTTGAAGAACTGATGAGTAAAATGTTGAGCAAAGAAGGCAAACATCAAATTGGTTCCCTGAGGGTCAGGTTTAAACTTTTGCCGAAGCAGAAACTTCTGCACAAACATCTTTGCGTCTGGAAGTGTAGCTTTGCCTATGGATAGGAGAGAAAATATATGCTTAATTGACTGCGTCCTGTATAATGTGTACCAAATATATATCACATAACATATATACAGGAGTTCAACATATCATCAGTGATTTTGCTATTTTTTCAGGTTGTCGGTATTGGTGACCCTCATTATGTCATGGGCTGAATGTGTACAGGTTGGGCCATTATGATGGGACACACTTTAAATACTAGTATCTTTGATTCTAAAAATGACAGAGCACCAAATATACTTATTACATAGCTTAGCTGAACATATTATGTTCAACATATTATGTAAGATTTTCTGTCAGCTTGCAATCAATACAATACTCTGTATGTGAAAAAAACTGTCTGTCCAAAAACAAAATAATTAATTGGATTTCCAATGACTTCTCACCTTTAACCCCCATAGGTGTTGGGCAGTCCTCTGGCACAGGGGGGAGAATACGAGTGTAATAGGTGTTGTTGTAATAAGCCTCCCAGTTTAGGTAGCCATATTTAGAGTTGTATGTTGGAGGACTCGGGATGAGATTGGATCTTGCTGGTTGGCAGTGGTTATGAGAGAAAAAATGGCAAATCCATCCATAATATTTGTTTGATTTCTTTGATACATACATAAGTATATTGTTACAACTATCAACTTATTAAAAGAAAGATACAAATGTAATACTGACAAAGATAATTCTACACTTACACACACACACACACGCACACACACACACCAGAGTTTAGCTAATATTTACAGTTTTGCTGGTGAATTTGCTGGCTAAAAAATCTGAAATTAAAAATGTATGAGTTAAACAAGTACCCAAATTTTCAAAGGAAATGTATATGCCAAGTTGACTATCCCAACTCTGGCTGCAGCTATTTTGCACCACTTTGGTCCTCATATTATCAAAAATGTATGGACTAAGTTGAAGAACATGATCGATCCTTCGCAACAATCAAAAGTGACTGAACTAAAGACCAACAACAGTTCAGGGACCTATCAGTGACTCTAAGGCTGTTTTTTACAGCTCAGTATTATGACAGCACCTTTGGGGTACCCAAACTGCCTGTTATTGTTTTACACATTGCATTATTTTTGTTGATCTGATAAAAGTTTATTTCAGTGGTCTTTACATAAGGTATGATATGAAACAAAATGTAGCTGCTTTAAAAGCACATCTAATTATACATTTACATAATGATTTTTGTTGGGGGTGTCCAAACTTCTCCATAACACGTTATATTGAAAAAGCACACATACTTCACATACACATACTATCTTGTCAGGGAGCCTTCTCTTATCACTGCCTTCTCTGTGTGTTTACAGTGTAACCTGACTGACATTCCTAACACACCTTCGGTAAGCACCATGCGGTCCGTGCCGTGCCGTGCTACATACCCACCTCAGAAGAGCAAGGCTGTAAATGAGACTTTTCAACCTGGCTCCAGATTCAGACCACAGCAGGGCTTTAGCTGATTCAACATCTCTGGGATCGGTGAAGGTCATAACCATCACACATGCATGCAAACTCCGGCAGCCCACCAACAATTTGACTCATCGCCAGTTATATAACCACTTGGGTCAGAGAAACCTTTACACAGTCCTTCATGGTAACTCTTTTTAAGGTAAACATGCACAATACACTTGAACCCTTACACAAACAAAAATACAACATGTATTCATTCCCTGGAGTTGATAAAACATGCAAAGATAATATATTCAGAAAGTAGCAGGGGACTGTTCATGGTCACTTCATTGAACACATAATATATCTGACAGAATCAAAACAATCTTTCATGATACAGCAACTTTAAGATATACCAAATATTAAGCAAGACATGCAAGAAGACAGATTAACAAAAGGGTGCATATAGATGTACTAACGCATACATAGCACAGATTACTTATGTGAATTCAGGTTTTAGGTTCTGCATCATATCTCTGACCCAGTTGTTATGTTGAAGTAGTTGGATCCTTCCAGAATAGAACTCACTGTCTTGCTAACTGTAAGTTAAGAAATTGCAATCATCTGAGCCAGAAATTCTGCCAAAAAATAACAACTAAGGGAGGGAGCTAGATAATATAGTGTGAGATACAGGTCAACACACCTTTTCCTTATTATAACTGACTAAGGTCAGATAAGGTATTACCTCAATGGTAATGCAGCCTTGTGTTTACATGTATACCAGAGTGAAACAGGAAGTTGTAAAATACTGCTTAAAGGTTTATTGACACTTAAATCATTTCTTAAAAATAACCTAAAATACTTCTATATATTTTGGGTGCAAGATTGTAGGGGTATACAAATTGTAGCACCTGTGATTTTGTGGAGAGTAAGCATTTTTTGGTTATGGATTATTATGGAGTTAATTAGATTCACTAAAAACTAAATTTTTTACCTAAAGCTGTTTGTATTATACGCCATGTTCTTCATATCTTCCAGGGGTAATAGTGAAGGGGACTATGTTCCTTAAGCATTCAAAAGACTGTCTGATTTGTCACTTCACCTGTGCCAGACCCAAACCAACTGGTGTCAATGGTAGGACTGGGCTGGACCTCCATAACAGTAGGTTATGACATTGGCTCTGGCCCACCCTGGCCTGTAGCCAAACCTGGTTTGTCGACCCCCGCTAGAAAGCTATGTTACATAACGTTTTGCATTATACTGACCTGTTAAGACAATGTGCATGAGCCAGTCCCGAACTCGGGTTCTGTTAATGATATTCCAGAGCCAGTGGAAATGGGTCAGGATGTAGTGAATGACGTGAGGCTTTGGCCTCAGGAATTCCCGAACTCTGGTCCAAAAATTAGCTGCACAAGAAGATTGAACAACACATTTAGAAACGTAATGAGAAAATAATCCATCCACGCCATGGCTTTGCTGACATCTGTCTGACATCGTTAGGAAACATTTATTCATAAATTAAAAAAATATTCTATATGTATACACAAAGGACATGTCATCACATTACAGGTTGAGCACTCCCATCACAGTAACCAGTGGAATTTCTAGATCAAAGCAGTGCATTAATGGTGCCATTAGAGTGCTCTTGGCAGGACCTCACAGTGGACGCTTTGCTGTATGCCAAAAACTCGCCATCACTCTCCACTATTCTACTTGAAAATGGATTGCGGATTGGCCAAACTTACAATGAATTCTGTGTAAAACACACAGCACCTATATGGCATCCAGGGGGCAACATTAACGCACCATCTCGGTTGTGAATTGCAGTTAGAGGAGATTGATTTGATGTCTCAAGCAACTTGCCCAGTCCTTCACCCATTTCACTAGTTCACGTTCCGAAATTTGAGTAAACGAGCGATTATTAAGATAAAGAGAATTTGGGGCGCTTCTCTTGATCCGGGGGCTCTCCGCGGTAGAGCCGCCTGCTGTGGCAGGACGGATCAGAAAGTGCATCCACCGTTCCTGACAGAACGACTGCACGGCAGAAGACTGGCAGGACGTGCGAGCACCCGAGAAGCATTCGGGATCGATCTGAGGTGGCGATGAGAATGAGCATGTACAAATACAGTTGGCGCGCGTCTCTTGATCCAGGCTCTACGCGGTAGAGCCGCCTGCGCGGCAGGACGGATCACAAGGTGCATCCACGAGGCCCCAGCAGAACGACTGCGCGGCAGAAGTGTGACGGGACACGGGAGCACCCGAGAGGCAAGATCGATCCCGAATAAGATTTAGAAAGTATCTCATGAGATAGTGTGAAACATTTTAGATTGATGGCAAGTGAGACATTTAAATGATATGCGAGTAGAGCGTATTTGGACAAGTTCGCAGGCCAGGGTCCTGATGTGCTAACAAGTCTTCGCATGACCCTACGCAGGCAGGTGTCATGAGAAAAACCGAGCAAGCACCCCAAAAGAGGCAAATGTTTAAGGGACCCTTGGCCAGGACTGTGCAGTACGAATCACGACGTGTTAGCTGAGCTTTCTTTAGATCTGATGGATTACAACAGATGTATAACTGATAAGCATCCGAGGACCATTGGCCGAGGGTTTTGAATAATAGCTCGGGGAGACCGTTAGATGCTGCGGTGGTGGCTGTGCCAATTCAAGAAGAGTGAGAGGAGTAGTAGTAGTTTAGGAAGTTGTTTGCCATCGATTTAAACTATTTGTTATATCATCTTTTACAAACTAGAACTAGGCCTACCATGCATACCGCAGCTCATGATATGACCATCACATCACATGGTGATGCCATGCCCCACACAGTAAGTAAAGCACAATTTTGTAAGTCACTTTGAATAAAAGCATCTGCTAAGTGCAATGTAATGTAATTTCTTCAGGGTTTATACCCTATTTTTCTTCACAGGTGGTGATGAACTCAGGGATATTGGCTGAATACGTGTAAAATATTGTGATAACTTTGGAAACTGATAGCCTGAATGTAAACATTGTCTTATTTGTAATGGGGGGCTTTTCAATTTGATTAGTTCATACAGGCATACAAAAACATGAATTTTGTTTTACTCACGAATGGTGCAGTTTTGTCCATAGTAACCAGTGCGGGTGCAATCACATTCATACCCGCTCATCCCAGTTCTCACACAGACTCCCATATTGTGACACGGATAGTAGCAACAAGGATTTACTGAAATAAAAGATAAAGCAGATGTATCACGCTACTCAAGCATTATTTGTATTTTTACTATGATTATTATAACTAGTAGCAGTAGGCACCGACAGTAGTATGGCATCTTTTAGTTAACAGATGTTTTGTACATTTACATGTACATTTTGACATTTAGATTGTAGACTTGTTTGTCTGTCACAGAGTACAACATACTGTGGTTACACATTCAAGTAAGTCATTTTAAAAACAAATAAATACATGTTTTTTTTTCTAAGTAATCACTGATTTAAATTCACAGCACAGTATGTAGTTTGTAGCTTATAAAATGAAAGAGAATACATACAAAATACAAAGATAATATAATCTTACGAAATCAGAGTAGAAAACATTGTACTCAAAAATATATATAAACATATATTTATTTAAATAAATGAGACAAAAATCTGTTGTGTACATTTAGGCTGACTGAAATAACAAAACCTAATGTTAGTGTCTACTATTGTTCAAAACTGAGCCGTAAAATATGTATGTTAATAAAAAGAACATTTTTTTCAGACATTTATAATCAGTAAAGTCATGGCCCATAGTTTTAAACAATTCATTAAATGGGGGAGGTGATTGATGTACTACTGATGCATACATAAACAAAACCTGTAATTTTAGAAATACATGCATGCATCGTAGTACATTATCTCCCAAAAATGAGTTCATCCTTTGCATTTCTGAAATATGAAGGGTGAACTTACTTTTGGGTTATACTAAGTGTAGGAGTGATTTTGTTAACATAATCTGATGCTCTTCCCTAACAGCATAGCACTAGGACAAAAACGTCAACCAGATGTACCACATCAGCACATAGTATGACAGTTGTATGTGGTTTCCATGTCCTGTTCAAGGAAAGTAAAGCACAATTTCTAATTTGTTTGTATGCCCTACTTCTTCCAATCTTTAGGATGTCAGTTTTTTTTTTTTACCTTTTTTTTACTCTTAAAGGTGTCATTCCCTGAGAAACCGTTTAGTACTTGCTTTTTTTAACACAATAGGTCACTCTGAGCTGCATATGCATGCTGCATGTGAAAATTTTCTTCTACCCCGATCACCTACATCAGTTAATGATAGAACACAGATGGAATAATGAGCGAATAAGAAAAGGGCAAACCAAGTGACGTAGGTTCGTGAGTTAGAAAAATCCATGCCATAGTTGTAATTAATGGAGGAGTCTCATTGTAGCACACATTCACCTGACAAAGCATAGGTAAGTACAGTAGGTGTGTTTGTTTAGCTCTTCTATTTGGTGTGCAATGACCGAATGGGCTTTGAATGATTGCAGCCTGTGACTAGCAAAGAACCTTTCATTCTCCCCACTCCACCTCCTCCACCTAACTAGAACAGCCTGAAACAGGAGCACTAAAGCGTTTTTTTTACCAAAACCAGCTCACAGGGCATTCATTAATACTAGAGACTACCGCAAAATTAATGAAAATATGATGCAATGGCACATTTAAGAGATGTTTCTATTTGTTCACACATTACTTAAGTGCTGCTGCATCAAATGTACCTGGACATTTCCACCCAGTATTTATCAATGAAGAAAATGAAGGCAACATGGAACACTAGACATTTACCAAAGCCTGCACAGCTTCAACATAGTCCAAAATGGACTTGGGAACCATGCACGAGAGTATAAAAGAACTTGGAAAACACATCTTAGAAGACAAACAAACTATTCAGGGATGTGGATTTACCTCCTTTGCACCTTTGCACAGAACAGGGTACGCTGCAATCATACCATGTATCACTATTTGAGAAATCTAGTTAGTTCCTCAATAACCATGCACTGCCATTCAATCCGTTTTTGAATTCCTAACCTGACATGGGCAAATGATTTTTGCGACTTACCTCAGAAATGGTGGTGAAGCCGCCAAACAAGAATTGAATTTATATGCCAGCTTTACCTTTACATTGGCACTTGAACTTGAGACCCCCTCTCGAGGATGCACAAGAAAAATTGATCTCTTTGGTGCATTAAAATTAGCATTTTTTCTAATAACTGTAGTAGTCAAGTCAAGTCAAGTAGGTTTTTATTGTCGTTTCAGCCATATACACAGTACACAGTGAGACGAGACGTTTCACCGGGAACAATTGGTGATACACGCAACTGTTAGAACACAATATGGACAAGACTCACTCCCCGGTTCACTCCCCGTGTTGTCTGCTCATTCACTGCACCTGTACTTCCGTGTTTAGACCCTCATTAGATTATCTCGCTTCACGATCGCTGTAATCATTGTCTCACCCGCACTTCCTGGTTTGTGACAATCACGAGTTCATTCAATCATCCTACTCACCTGCACTCCTCGTTCACGCTCGTTTAGTTCCCGGGGTTTCTACTACTTATACTCGCCTCTCTCATTCACTCCTTGTCAGTCCGTCTGCGAACCCACGGTGAATTTTCCCTCGGCAAGCTTTATTCGACTCCTGACTCTTCGTTGTCTGTGTAGCAGTTGCTCCCGGTGTCTGTCTGTTCCCTGTTTGTTCCTGTTTTTCCTGTCCCTGACTCCGCTTGGCTCTCCCACTCCTGGCTTCAACTTCAGACCGTCCCTGGCTCTTCCTGGCTCTCCAGACCTCCGGTACCGATCTCCGCCTGTACCTGGTTCTGCTCTTTGCTCCAGCCCCCGGTGAACGACTTCTGCCTGCCTCGACCTTCGCACTACGCTCCAGCCCTCCGGTAACGACCTCCGCCTGTCCTGGGACTGATCTACGCTCCAGCCCCGGTGTACGACTCCTGCCCGTCCTCGACACTGCTCCACGCTCCAGCTCCGGTGAACGACTCCTGCCCGTCCTCGACACTGCTCCACGCTCCAGCCACGGTGATCGACTCCTGCCCGTCCTTGACACTGCTCCACGCTCCTGCCCTGGTGAACGACTTCTGCCTGCCCTCGACCAAGCTCCGCTCTCCTGTCCCTGGTACCGACCATCGCCTGCCCACGACTGCTCTTCGCCTGCTTCCGGGAGTGGGTTCTCACCGCCCGCCTGCCTGGGTGTCTCGGCATGCCTTTGTGGATATTTACCTGCTCTCCGGAGCTGTTGACTTTGTCCCTTTTCCCCCAACCCTTAATAAACTTCTTTTGAGGTTACGCTTTTGGGTCTATCCGTCTGTCTGTCCGGGATCCGTGACAGTACGGACTGACCAATAATGGGCCCAGCGAACCTCAACATGGACCAGGATCAGTCTTCCGAGCCCCTGTCCGCGATTACAAAGACTGGAGAACTCCGAAAGAGAGCTGGGCCGCGTCACACGTGGCTTCTCTGATGGGAACCACAGACCATATACGTCAGCTGGTGTTGCTTCTTCAACAGCAAGGATCGGTTCAGGCTCAGCAGCTCGCCCAGATCTCGGCTCGAGTCGCATCCTCGGGAGCCAGTGATCCGATGGCTCCCTCTCCTGGACTCTCTGCTTCGTTTCCGGCTCTGCCTCACGTGCCCGTTGTCGCTGGTGGCCCCGAGCCCAAGATCGGACTGCCGGAGCGGTTTGGGGGAAACCCCGAGGAGGTGGTGGCGTTCGTTACAAACTGCCAGCTTACCTTCGACCTCCAGCCGCGAAACTTCGCTTCAGAGGCGGCATGGGTAGCATTCGCCATCAACCTCCTGACAGGGCGAGCCAGATTATGGGGAACTGCTGAATACCAGCGTCTCTCGCCAGCCTGCCGTTCTTTTGGTGCCTTTGCGGCTGAATTACGGAAGGTATTTAGCGCTGGCGCTCCTGCGACTGGCGCCTCCCGGGAATTAATGGAAATCGGAGCTCGGAGGGCAACATTTTGGATATCGGTATGGCCCAGCAGATGGGGCTAGAGGGCCATCGCCTCCCAGCTTTGGTGCCAGCTCGAGCCCTGGATGGACACCTGTTGGGCCAGATTACCCACATCACCGAGGCGGTGGGGATGTTCACTTCTGGGAATCATCGAGAGCGTATCCGCTTCCATCTCCTCTCTTCTCCCAGCGTGCCCATCGTCCTCGGACTACCCTGGCTCCGACTCCACAACCCCCGTTTCGATTGGCGGACTGGATCTATACTTGAATGGGGCATTGAGTGTCATCAGTCCTGCCTTCGGTCTGCGGCTCCTTCTACTCCGCCTGCTTCCTCCGTGACTCCTCCCGACACCTCCAAGGTCCCGGAGTGTTACCACGACCTCCTGGAAGCCTTTAGCAAGGCTAAGGCCACTTCTCCGCCTCCTCACCGCCCCTATGACAGCGGCATCGACCTGGTACCCGGAGCTACTCCTCCCCGCGGTCGACTCTACTCTCTCTCTGGTCCCGAAAGGAGAGCAATGGAGGAGTACATCGCGGGCTCTTTGGCAGCTGGCATTATCCGTCCTTCTTCCTCACCGGCAGGCGCAGGATTCTTTTTTGTAGGGAAGAAGGATGGTTCACTCCGGCCTTGCATTGACTACCGTGGACTTAACAACATCACCATTAAGAATAGGTACCTTCTGCCACTCCTTGCCACCGCTTTCGAGTCTCTTCAGGGGGCCACGGTCTTCACAAAACTTGACCTACGCAACGCCTATCATCTTGTTCGTATCCGGGAGGGCGACGAGTGGAAGACGGCGTTCAACACTCCCAACGGCCATTATGAGTACCTGGTAATGCCGTTCGGGCTCACCAATGCCCCCGCCGTTTTCCAAGGACTGGTAAATGACGTATTGAGAGATGTGTTGGACAGATTTGTGTTCATTTACCTTGACGACATTTTAATATTCTCTAAGAACATTGTAGAACATAAACAGCACGTTCGACTTGTCCTCCGTCGCCTCCTGGAAAACTCGCTATTTGTAAAAGCCGAAAAATGTGAATTCCACGCTAAGACCGTGGCCTTCCTGGGGTACATCGTGGCAGAGGGTGCCATACAGATGGATCCTGCGAAGGTGTCTGCTGTCACCTCCTGGCCAACCCCAGAGAACCGCAAGCAGCTACAACAATTCTTGGGATTCGCCAATTTTTACAGAAGATTTATTCGTAATTACAGCTCTGTAGCTGCCTCGTTGACAGCCCTGACCAGTACTAAGCAGCCTTTTTTGTGGACTACCTCGGCTAACAAAGCCTTCTGTCACCTCAAGGACAGGTTCACATCCGCCCCCATCCTCCAAGTGCCTGACCCCGAGAGACAATTTGTGGTGGAGGTGGATGCCTCTAATATTGGGGTCGGGGCTGTACTTTCACAACAGCACCCGGAGGATAACAAGTTGCATCCGTGCGCCTATTTCTCCTGTCGTCTATCTCCTGCGGAGCGAAATTACGACATCGGGGCCCGGAAACTCCTCGCCATTAAATTGGCCCTGGAGGAGTGGCGGCACTGGTTGGAGGGGGCGTCCGTGCCATTTTTTGTCTGGACAGATCATAAGAACCTTGAGTACATCCGATCTGCCAAAAGACTCAATCCCCGACAAGCCCGGTGGTCATTGTTTTTCTCTCGATTTAACTTTTCTCTGTCTTTCCGCCCAGGTACCCGTAATATCAAGCCAGACGCCCTCTCCCGCCGCTACCTGAAAGATGATGACAATCTCCAGGGACCGGTCCCCATCCTGCCCGAGTCCAGGGTCGTAGTGGCGCTCTCTTGGGACATTGAGAGGCAGGTGCAGCAGGCTCTCCGAGACCAGCCCGGTCCCAGCGCCTGTCCGGAGGGTAGGCTGTATGTGCCCGACACCCTCCGCTCCCAGGTCCTGCAGTGGGGGCACGACTCCCTCCTGGCTTGCCATCCCGGAGCTACCCGCACCAGTCAACACATCGCTCAACGGTTCTGGTGGCCCAATTTGGAGAGGGAGGTCCGGGAGTACGTTCGAGCCTGCCCGGTCTGCAACCGTAACAAGACTTCCAACAGACCACCCGCGGGCCTTCTCCAGCCCTTGCCCGTTCCCTCTCGCCCTTGGTCCCACATCAGTCTGGACTTTATTACTGGACTGCCTGCCTCAGACGGGAAGACTGTTATCTCACGGTGGTGGACAGGTTTAGCAAAATGGCCCACTTCATCCCACTCACCAAACTCCCGTCAGCGAGAGAGACCGCGCAGGCAGTCCAGCAACACATCTTCCGTCTGCACGGCATCCCCACCGATATTGTCTCCGACCGTGGTCCCCAGTTCACCTCCACGTTCTGGAAAGAGTTCTGCCGCCTTCTGGGGGCCACGGTCAGCCTCACCTCTGGTTTTCATCCACAGGCTAACGGGCAATCAGAACGGGCCAACCAGGAGCTGGAGAAGGCTCTGCGCTGTGTGGCCTCCCGGGACCCCCTCTCCTGGGCTAGTCGGCTGCTGTGGGTGGAATATGCTCATAACTCCCTTACCTGCTCAGCTACCGGTATGTCCCCTTTTCAATGTGTTTATGGATACCAACCTCCCCTGTTTCCGAGCCAGGAGGGAGAGGCTTCCTGCCCCTCTGCCCTCGCCAATGCCCGTCGTTGCAGAAGGGTGGCACTACGGAGAGCCGTCGCCTCTTACTCGGCAGGAGCCAACCGTCGTCGGACGCCGGCACCTGTATACCGCGTGGGGCAGAGGGTCTGGCTGTTGGCGAAGGACCTTCCCGTCCTGGTGGAGTCCCGGAAGTTGGCGGCGCGTTTCCTGGGTCCCTTTTTGGTGGAGCGTATCATCAGCCCCACGGCGGTCCGTCTCCGGCTGCCCACGACCATGAGGGTCCATCCTACCTTCCACGTTTCCCGAATCAAGCCTGTGAGGGTGAGTCCTCATACCCCTGTGGAGCCTCCTCCACCTGCTCCACGGCTGCTTGATGGGGATCCCGTCTACACGGTGCGTCGCCTTCTCCGGTCCCGACGGAGGGGCCGGGGCATACATTACCTGGTCGATTGGGAGGGGTACGGTCCGGAGGAGAGGTCTTGGGTCCCGGCAGGCAGAATCTTGGACCGTACCCTCATCACTGACTTCCACCGTGAGCATCCTGACCAGCCAGCCCTCCGTCGGGCCGCCCCAGGGGTTCCTCTCTGCCCGGTCGGACCCCTCAGCTTCCTGCGCCAGGTCCTCCTGCTAGAGACGCTGGAGCGGTCCGGGACGAGGAAGCCCAGTTTTCGGACCGCTCTGAGGAGTTCTGATTCCCTCCCCCCCTTCCCTTCCCGTTGGTTTTCCCCTGTTTTGTTTGTTTGTTCGTCTTTTCTTTTTCTTTCTCTTGGGACTTCTGGGGCCGTCCCTTGGGGGGGGGGGTGTTCTGTCACGGTGTCGCTCTGGGCTGGGATTTTTTCATGTGTATTTTTCGCTATTACCCTCTTGTTCGTCAATTAGGTTCACTCCCCGTGTTGTCTGCTCATTCACTGCACCTGTACTTCCGTGTTTAAACCCTCATTAGATTATCTCGCTTCACAATCGCTGTAATCATTGTCTCACCCGCACTTCCTGGTTTGTGACAATCACGAGTTCATTCAATCATCCTACTCACCTGCACTCCTCGATCACGCTCGTTTAGTTCCCGGGGTTTCTACTACTTATACTCGCCTCTCTCATTCACTCCTTGTCAGTCCGTCTGCGAACCCACGGTGAATTTTCCCTCGGCAAGCTTTATTCGACTCCTGACTCTTCGTTGTCTGTGTAGCAGTTGCTCCCGGTGTCTGTCTGTTCCCTGTTTGTTCCTGTTTTTCCCTGCCTGTGCTATCTCCTGTCTCCGGTTGCCGACTCCTGCCTGTCCCTGACTCCGCTCGACCTTCGCTCTACGCTCCAGCCCTCCGGTGCCGACCTCCGCCTGTCCCTGGTACTGATCTACGCTCCAGCCCCGGTGTACGACTCCTGCCCGTCCTCGACACTGCTCCACGCTCCAGCCCCGGTGTACGACTCCTGCCCGTCCTCGACACTGCTCCACGCTCCAGCCCTGGTGAACGACTCCTGCCCGTCCTCGACACTGCTCCACGCTCTTGCCCTGGTAAACGACTTCTGCCTGCCCTCGACCAAGAGGGAGTGGGTTCTCACCGCCCGCCTGCCTGGGTGTCTCGGCGCGCCTTTGTGGATATTTACCTGCTCTCCGGAGCTGTTGACTTTGTCCCTTTTCCCCCAACCCTTAATAAACTTCTTTTGAGGTTACGCTTTTGGGTCTATCCGTCTGTCTGTCCGGGATCCGTGACAGTGGCTGTGGGTCAAAGCATTGAGGCACCACCCATGTGATGCTATGCAGTGCTAAACATAACATATTGTCATGGTAACTATAAACAGCATTATTATTATTATTATTATTATTATTATTATTATTATTATTATTATATACATTCATTTGTCATGGATTTTACAGTAGATATTTTTCTATAAATCACATAACTAATTTCAACATTGTGAAAAACATACACTTCACGTATTCATTTAAAATGAATATATTTATTGCATACAAAATAATCCAGTTCAGTACACACTGGGCCATCCCTAACACTGCAGACATGATGTAGTTAGCTTGTGCCATGACACAATGCTACAGTAATGCAGTACTTACATAACATAAAACATATGTAAAACAACTTCTAGAAAAGCCTACAACATATGAGTGCAAACAGGGCATATGCTATGCAATGACAAGCTGGCCTAACTGACCTGGAAAGAAACTTACAGTAAGTCATATTTCCATTATTTCTGTACATACACCAGAGAATCATATGATCACCATATGATCCACACTGAAGCTTATCAAGGTAATAAAAATTAAAAACAAGCATTTTTTAATAGTGGCCTTTTTTTAAATACAAATTATGTTTGCACAAATGGCATATTTTGTTGATCTTCCTCAGAATAAGAACAAAAACAAAACTTGTTAAACGTACAGAAGCACACAAATGCTAGGCTGCCCTCTTCCGTTTTTTTCTTTGGCAGAAGGTAGTTTCATTTTTGATGCAGTCCTACGGGGAGTCACATCAATGCACTCCACACTCTTCTTCTCAGGTGTCCAAAAATTGTGATTTTTTGGAGGTGTCCACTCCCTTTTTCACAAACCAGACTCTGCAGAACATGCAAATATCATTATCATCTTATCATTAATTGTATTTTCTTTACACACTTTCACACTTGAAACTAAAACAATTCACAATTCTTCTCTTAACACATAATTGCCTTACATACCTGACGTTTTATCTCTGACTTAAATCATATTCCTCGAAGACTCCCGTGTAGTTCTATGGCTATCAGTAAGCTGGAATGTAAAACATGTTCTGATAGCTGCTCCTTCAAGCATCCAGAGTTGACTTGCTCTGAAAAAAAGAATTAAAAACCTATTAGATCATGTAAATTGAATGAATGAATATCTTGCCAAGGCCAGTCTGTAGTGTTTACAGTAAGTCTATTTATTTGCATACCACTGAGATAAACATTTATTTAATCTAATCCCTTCTCATAAAATCTACCAACTTGCCCTGCCGCATAAATGATCCATCATGTAATGCTTACACCCCGCCTGCCTATTCCCACAGCTGAGTACAAACACTTTTTTTGAGGGAGCGAGAAGGTCAGACACAGTGAAAGAGAAGGGGAGTGAGAGGAAGGAGAGTGAGTGAAAGAGAGGAAAGAGGTAGTGCTAGTCTCTGTAACCCGAGGGAAGAAAAGACGAGGAGAAGGGGGTCGTGTGCTCTGAGCAGATAATGTTAGAATAGGCGGAGAAGATCCATTGGACAACTTAGGTTAGGGCTGGTGTTTATATTTACTGTGTTTTCTGCTGTATAAGATGTTATGAGTGATGATAGGACAATAGGACAAGGCAAAATAAGTAAGCTTAATAAACGAACTGCAGGCTTGCATCTATGTTGGTTTGTGGATAAAACTGAACAAAATCCTAAAGGTTTTTGGTCTGTGTTTGTATTTCTTGTGAGTTTCCAGGAATATTAGCCTATGTGTAGCAATGGAAAAGACATGTTTAGGCTGGTAGTTACTAGGCTAAAGTTAGCTTAAATACCAGTCGTCATTGCCTACTGTTTTAAATGGGCTGCTTAGCGTGCTGTGCGCGCAAGTTAAAAGAAATGAGGTGCAGACATGGCAGAAGCACACTCAAAAACACTGTACCAGATGTGCACTGATGTCATTTTGACGTCACTTTACCATGCGAACGGTGCGACACGGCAAATGCAAAACTAGCCTTAGGCCTCATTTACACTGCAATTGGCGTGCAAGCATGGCAGCTGTGATTTTGGACCATTTTCATTTAGAATGAATGTAAATAGATTATATCATACACACCACCAACGTGTTCCATGCGGCTCTAAGGTCCACTAACAAATAGGAAACAATTCTATTGGTTTTCAACATGCCACACATGGTTATTTTTTATTTTTTTAGAGCTTTATTAATCCCCATGGGGCAATTGTATGTGCAGTGCAGTCGCTGGCACGAAACATGAGACACAGACAGGCATACAAAGGAACACATACAGGAAAAAAGAAAAAAAAGTGCTATTCACACTAGCACACACTACATTGGATGGTTTACCAAAACCACTTCGTTTAGTGCTTTTATTGCTTGGGGTACAAAAGAAGACCTTGACCTATTTTTGGACTTTGGACGGGGGGGGGGGGGGGGGGGCAGAAACGACGTCCAGATGGCAGGAGTTGAAATGAAGAGGACAGCGGATGTGAGCTTTGTTCGATGATATTATCAGCCTTTTTAACAAGTCTGTCTCTATAAATACTCTCCATACTCGGCAGAGAGATAGACATCAAATGACATCTCACGGCATTGGGTTCACACAGTCAATACAAAGGTGCACTGCACTTGCATCATGAACGCACAGTATCACACAAGAACTGAGGTACGAATGATGCCTTAGCTAATTTAATTTTTGTCAGAATATTTTATATTTGAATGTTATATTGAAGGTGCTACATGTAGGACTGTGGCCAAAACTGGTAGTACAACCACATTCCAAATAATGTAAAACGTTGTTCCCCCTCCAGAGTCAGGAGCATGAGCAGGAGCAAAACATTAAGAGAATTTGCAAAAATGTAGCTTTAAAATGCAGATGTTCTGTCTGTAGTATTGTTGTCGGTCGAATCAGTATAATGTCAAGCTCTATTGGCATATAGGAACATTTCATGATTACTTGCCATAAACTTCTTACACACTAAGACACACACACACACATATATATATGTGTGTGTGTGTGTGTGGTTTTCATGGCAACCCAACCCAGCATAGTAACTAAAGTGAAGCGAAACAGACCACTAGCCTATACTGTGTTAACTAAACCCACCTAATTTAAATTAAGCTAATAACCTTAGTTAGCAGACATAGCTAGCTGACAATAATAGACGTTAGTCATTTGTCATTCAGCAAATTATATGAAATCACTAAAACCACAATCAAATACAGTTAAAGCAGAGTACAAACGATGACAAATATTTACTGTTAAACATCAAAGGTAAAACGATATAATTAACTCACCTCAAGAGAATTTTGGCCTCAGGAAAAATCCAGTAACGTACGTTAGGTATGTAATGTTACTGCCCATTTAATTTTCAGGTGGGCACCGTATGGGGGCTCAGGTATGTAATGATATATGGCAAAAATTAATGAATAAATAAATAAATAAATAAAATTTCACACCAATGCATATGCTGAGCTCTGTCATAGTTAAGAACACCTGAAATATACCTTTTGAGTTTAGCAGTTAAAATAAAAGTCTAAAATTCTATATGCAGCCAGAATTCAAAATGGACCTTTTGTTTTACCTACCAGTAGCTTAAAAAGTTACCAGCCAGGGGTGCGTTTCCCAAAAGCATAGTTGCTAACGTTGTTAGCAACTTACTTGGTTCAAACTATGTAGGTGCGACGCAAGTGTGTCTCAAAACCTTCGTTCGTGTGAACCAACATAGTTTGAACCAACATAGTGTAAACCAGCATAGTCCCAACATAGTGCGACCGACACAGGCGTGTCCCAAAACACGAACATTCGCAACCACGTTGGTAACTAGTGAGGTTTGCAACCACAGCTCTCGGTGCTTAGTTCCACCTAACCAACGTTGTTTGAAGGTCTCGACGGCATCCAACATGGCGGACCGAATGTCTCGAAATCCTCGATCATTGTAAATATCTCTGTTGTTTGACGTTGTATCCCTCAGATTTTACAAAACGAGGTGAGAAATATACAGTGTAGAATCTAAAAATCCCGTTGTTGTAGCAAAACAATTGATCTAGGAGGATATTTGCAACTCGTTTGGCAGTTTGGCTTAAGCGACTCATGCTGTGACGTACCTTCAAGTAGCTCCAAATTCCGTAAGCTAGGAGCTGCTTCTGTGGTGCTGTTGGTAGAGCGCAGGTCATGCACACCTGTGTTTGTAGATAGTACTTTGGTTCTAATCCGGGATGATGCATAATTAAAATGCTACATGAAATTGTTGACATTCTCAACTGCCACGTTACTTTTCTTAACGTAGTTTCAGGGTGAACGTGTCTCCCCTGTTGCGTATTAACATAGTGTGGCCAATTTATGCCAGCCTGCATATTCTTGGGCTTGTGTTCATACACTTCAGAATGCAGGTCGCCAAGGTGAAAATAAACTTCCAGCTCCTCCGTCATTACGTGCATTGTAAGCAATAAACCTAATGTTGATAGCGTGTAGCATACTGCCATATAAGCACATGCATTTACAGATGGCACATCGCCTGGTGTCTATGCATAGCATTTTGAAAGCTATTTTAATCAGGCTAGCTGTGATGGCTCGTAGTCTATGTGATTTAAATAAAATAAAAGCATTGTATAGACTTTGTCTTCCACATGACTTCAAAGTCAGGGAGATTTCCTATAGCTTAATGTATTGCCTAGAACTATAGGCTGCTTATGAGACGTGCATAGTCACAACTCATCTGTGTTCATATCCAGAGGTCTGCGTCATTCCATAAACAATGTTAAAGTTTATTTGATCACTGAAATGTCTTGCAAATCTGTCACTAGGCTATATTACAAATGAACACTAAGCCAGCAGTATATAGGGTTCAGTGATACCTTCCACCGTTAGATTTATTCAGTTTCTATTGTTTATTTCCTAGTACACAGTTATTCCCGACATCATGTGAAATAGCCTATTATTAGGCGATAAATAATCGGCTACATAATTAGTCATCTCTGTTAAATTCCGTTCACAAGGTCATAGCCTGCTTCGGATTGTTTCTCTCTGCTTCCGACAATGCACGAGCATTTCCGAACACATCTGGAAACCATTGTGGTTTGGACTATATTGGTTCAAACCAACTTGGTTCAGACTATGAAGGTACGACAGTGTTTGGGACACAGTCGCACTTTGGTTGTTGGTTAGCTCAACGGTGCATCGTACCATGTTGGTTTAAAGCTAAGTTGGTTGGTTGTTTGGGAAACGCACCCCAGATAGATTTCCAACAATGGCCAACAATTTTATTTCTTAGATTATTAGAATTATTTTTGAGTAGGATTTTTACAAGACAATTTAACTGTTTGCTGCCAAGGCCACTATTTTGGCCTCTGTTCACTCCTGAAGGCCGTGAACGTGACTGCAATAGCACTCATATTACACATTAGAGTCATATTAATAACATGAACATTATAATACTGATATCCCTAATTTTTATATGTTTATATTACGGAGCAGCCCTTAGCAAAATGTAGCAGTAAAACAGTTGAGGGATCCCATGTTGCCTCTGTTGTGTTTTCTTGCTCTCTGTGCAGAGGTTTCAAGATTCAGTTCCAAATAGGTTATAACATTCAATTCAATAACAGCCAAATTGAGTGTGGGGTTGTGCACAACATCTGTGTTCTATGTAGAACCCAAATGTAACCCCTAGCCACCCTGGTACTCCTCATCAATTTTTGCTGTCAGCAAAAATCAAAACAGTCTAAATGAAGAGAAAGGCAGATGGACACTAACAATGAGGTGCAGAGACATACAAAGGGTGCATTCAGGTAAATTAGGACATCCGGTGAAATGGAGCACATTTCGGCTTACATCTGTATCTCTTTAAACAGCAACAGTCTTTACAAAATATTGTATTTATATGATTACTGAACTGTTTATTTTGATTGGTCAGAGGTAGAATAAGTCAGATGAGCCAAAATAAAAAAAACAGTGGACTGAGAACTTGCAAGGTGAGCCCCCTGATTTTTTCCTGAGGGGGAACAGTTTGTGGGGACGGTGCCATGGTCAGGGCACCTGGGTCATGGGGGAGGATGGAGGAGAGTGCTGGCCATCCACTCCCCCGACCCATCTGTCAGTGTGGGGAATCGGGAAAAGCCCCAAACTTAACCTCTTTTGATATGAAGTCATGTAGACTCTGGGTCTTCCTTCAAATGTAGACATCTTGATTTTTTTTAACCACAGCTTTTTTTTTTTTTTAATTGCTCAAGGGTACCAGGGTTGCACCAATCAAATGTGTGTTCTGCATAGGACACTTGATTCAATGCTGCAAACAGAAAATAAAATAATTGCGAGGTTCACCCCTAATCTGCCCTCTTTGTGAAATATTTAAAATTGCCTGCACAGGCTACGACCAACAACACATGATAACACATCCAACTTCCTGGCTTGCCCCCAGTTGAACAATGATATGACCTAGAGGGCAAAAAATGAATGAAATGTGGTTTTGGTCCAACGAAAATGCAGATAAGCCAACTATCACATTTTGTCAGCTGTACTGCTGAATGGCGGCCATTCATTTTCCAGCAAACTATTAATTCATCCTGTGCCTGCGATCATACTGGGAATTTCACTTTTCTCCCAAAACTTTCTGGTTACAAGCCTGCCCGGAAACACAATACAAGACATAAATACTGATCATCCCGATAACTGCCCAGTTCAAGATCAGGCTTGTTTAAGTGAAAAGCTGAGTAGGTGGTGTTAGTCAGAGACGTCACGTTTGCTTCCAGTATACATTGCATTCAAGAAAACGTGATTTTATCTTTGTTAGGCTATTTATTATTAATTATTAATTGGTTGGTCGAGCTTTACAACTCGGAGACTTACCACTGTGGCTAGAGACGGTTTTCACTTCTTCCGCTGTAATCAACTGCCCGTGTGACACCAGTACTATTGTGAAGGTCTGCAACAAGCTCCATAGGTCTGTTGCTGGTGAGGAATGAGAGCATCCAATGTAAATGAAGTTGTGTTCAAATTAGCCTTAACTAATGAGCTTTAAAGATGACGAGTTACCCTTCATTGTTGATTTTAAATCCACTGTCCGTTCTTTTCGTCTTCCCTTAGCAGTTCCAGTCGATCTAAAAAGTAACAGTAACCTAACCAAATAAATGTGTCGATTTCACTGATTAAGGATTTATGCTTACAGCGAAGAGCGATGTCTTGGGTCTGAGAATGCAGGCACGACGACTGAACAGTTGTCGGTTCCCAAATCTTTCCGCCGGTGAACTGCAGTTCTCGGAACTATGCGCGAGGAAAAGGGAAAGGGTGGCGCAAGTCAGTCAAGGTAAAGTTGTGAAAAATATTCCATTATAAGCTGTGGAAATTTTTCATCTCTGTTGTCCTAAGATATTTTGCCTAACATGTTTGTCTTTGTTGTCTTTTTAAAGTCTAGGAATAAACTCTCTAAAGAAAATGTATTTGCCAATTTGGCTTTAAAGGTGTTTACTAACATAGCCTATTCAAAAACTTAAATTATTGCCAAACCTTCCTAGGCTATGACAGCTGCTGAAGATTACCCGGAACCTTTATAAGGACATGTCGGATTCTGCCTGGTGGCTTGAATTGAGATTTTGAGTCAATTGCCAGCATGCTCTTCATCAAAATAACTTACTGGTGGGAAAATCCTCACTCAATTTCTCACCGTGCTTTTGCAAAAAAACAAAAACCTTGTCGAATAAATTTGCAGAATGATAGAAGGCCGGATGGTGTCAGCATGTTCTGCGGGAAGATCTTTCCTGATTAGTTTTAGGATAAACCTTAGCGTGCTTTAAATTCCTCAGAGTGGTTTCACAGTTGACATAACTACGTAACAGCTGTAACAAATCTAACTTGTACAAACTCCCCTTAATGGTTATGGAGTGTTTCGTTCTTGTTCAGCTTTTAAATTAGGCTATAATTTTTAATTTGTTGCTTGTAAGGCTTAGTTGTTGGGTAATCCCAAAGTCATGACGCAGGGTGATGCTCCATCTGACCTTTATTGCTGTGTATGACATTTGAAGGAATCCAACTTTTAATAAGTACAATATTTTACTGAATACTTTTAATAACAACGTTTTCTCTAGTAGGCTTATCAACCAATAAAGGGAAACCAGTATTTGGATTGATAATGTGAAATATATTAGAAAGCCTCGTGTAAAACATCCTGCTTAAGTTATAGTAGAGCTTTACACATGCTTTTGCTAGCATATATGTCAAAATAACCCCTTTAAGCATGTTGTCGTCATAAACAGGGTGAGCAAGTCAACTATGATGACATGTTTTAGTGGCAATGTCATGCTTGGCTGGATTTCATGCAGTTGTGGCACAGGTTGAACTAGTACTGATTGAAGTGTACATTTGGCATAGTCCCTTGATTGTACGCCCATGGTAAGTTACGGAGCAATATGTAGTTCGCCTGTTGTGATGTAACCTTTTTTTTTCCCTTGGCTCGCATGAACGTAACCTCTGTGCATTTGCATGCGCATATATGTTTTAACGGTTTATTACAAGGATACAAGGATATTTATTTGTCACATGCATAGACATACTGGGCAGAGTAGGACATGAAGTGACTGCTGATTGTCAATCTAAACTGTGCAGGGGGAGAGGGGAGTAAAGTGCAAAGAATGTAGAATGCAGTTGGGGGAGTGACTACCTGATGAAGAGCAGAGGTAGAACAGGTGATGGGGGTGGGGTAAAGTGCATAAAGTGCAGTTGGGGTTAGGAGGGAGGACTGGCCTTGGTGGCTGATGATGGGCTGTGTGTGGGGTGCTAGTTAATACTATGTACATCAACACATTTGCATTCATAGTTTGGGGCTTCACTCCTCAGCCCCCACCGCTATTCAACTTAAGCTGACCTACATTTATCAGAGATTTCTGATGATGTATTGGGAACAGGAAACAACCAAATTCATGTTGCGACAGGTTGGCTCTTCTGCATACAATGGAATTCTCCTCTGCCAGGGCCCCTGACTCAGTGTTTTGAACGCGCCGAAGACTGTAGGCTGAAATCGCTGAGGCATGGGCCTTTGGAACAACAGAAAGGGAGCATTTGGCCCGAGTTTGGATTAGGTGATCTGGAGTGCATTCCATCAAGCGAGCTTACTGCAAACCCTGGCTAATTTTGTTAAGTCTGGTTAATATTAAAGAGAGTTCTCACTAATGCTAATCTCAGGACAGTTTTTAAAGTAACAAATTCCACCAAACTAATAGATTCCACCAAACTAACCTGCTCTGGAGCAGGTTTTACAAAGAATATCCACCTGTAGCGAACACTGTAAAACTGACATTTTCTTTCACACTTTTCTCACTTGTTTTTCGAAAATACAATTAAGACGGTCAGCAGATATAAAGGAACATTCTACACATACATACGTTCAAAAAAATGTGCATCTGTACCTCATGACCAAAAAAGCCTGTGTGGGCTTTTATCCTATGGTGGGGGGGGGGGGGGGGGGGGGGGGGGGACACTGTTGCAGCAGCAATTTTTGATCACATTGTCACACAATACTCTATAACTTAGTCATACATCACACATATATGAAATGTCAGACCATTTGGCATACCTATCCCCATATCATCATCATCATCATCATCATCATCATCATCATTAACAACAACAATTTTTTGCAGAACTTTTAAAACCTACAAACCTAATCAAATCCCATATGATTGAAATATTATACATCTCGCATACTCCTTAGTAACAATAATTTTGCTGTCTGCAATGCCATTGACACTTTCAATTGACAATTGTCTTTGTATGTTCTTTACTTGAAAACATTTACTTCATTTTGGTATTTATAGTTGATTAAATCTGAGAAGCTAAAACAATTACTTTATTGATTAAATTGTGTTGGGAGGTGTAATTATTGCCCTGAAGGTGATTGTGTGAAAAGGATTTATGCCACCATCTCATCACCAACACTGAGGCAAAATGGCCGTGCTCTACATGAGGCCTGAATTTTCAGAACATCAAATTAGTCTCAGAAGTTAGGACAAGGCAGGAGAATTGTTATAAGCTGAGGCTTGACCTTAATTTAGTCATTACAAACTTTGATGTATTCAACTATTTTACTATTGTTATATTGTTTATATTATTAATATGTTACTATTATTATATTATTATACAGAGAAGTTCAATGCCATTTAGTTGGTAGACAGGGGCGGTACTGCCTGTCACATTTACTGACACCATATCCTGACACAACTACAGATGTGGGGAGAGCCTACAACCATGCAGGTGGAAGAACTAGGGCCAGAACTGACGGTCTTTGGTCAGCTGAAATCCAGATTTCAATGCTTAAAATGTCTAAGGGTGTCTCCAGACAGATCCTGCAGCATCTGCGTTGCTTGTGAGGTCTTGCACAACATTGCAACTTAACGCCATGAGAAACTGCCCCCAGTTAAAACCAGTGACCCGTGAGAACAGGTCGAGTCTGCCCTGTGGGTTGCATATGGAAGAGCAATGAGAGATATCTATAAAAATACCTATTTCAGTTAAGCTTTCCAGAGTTACATTCCATCGCATCTTTGTTTTGAACTGTCTTAATGAAAAAAAAAATCTGACAAAAGCTGTTGACTTCATTTGTATTATTTTTTGTAATCCTGTGAAGACAAGAGGTGAAAACATTAAAATACCTGCAAAATAATGTGTCTTTCTGCGTGTTATTTTGACCTTACACCTGTCTGTAGTTTCCTGATTCCTAGCTGGACGTGCATCTTTAATTTATGACATTTAATCTTCGGCAAAAGTTGGCTCTTATAGATAAAGCAAACAACCTGAGAATGGCAGGGCGAGCCAAGAGTCGCCGATAATTGTTTGTCCCAGAGCAACTGTAGTAACTCCTTTTGTACTTGAAGCAATGGTGGGTGGCACATCTTGCAGAAAACTTAGACTTTGACTTAGATATTTACCATACATCCCCAGTAATGGGACACGCACAAAAAACACTTTGATGATGCCGTGTGCTCTGGTGAGGAAACAGCTTTGAGCAATATCCCATCTGGACAGAAGTGAAGTCCCAATGACCTCACCACACTCTGCAGGGATTTCAAGTCTCAGGCATTACAGGGTTCCCTTGGCACAAGGGTGGGAGGACCCTTCCTTTTCGAGACTGCTTCCCTTCCTAACAAAACTAATTTCTGCAACTTTTTACTTAGGTGCCTCGTACTTGTATGAGTGTGTGTGTGTGTGTGTGTGTGTGTGTGTGTGTGTGTGTGTGTGTGTGTGTGTGTGTGTGTGTGTGTGGTAGGGGGAGGGGGGTGGCAGCCTTTGTTTATTCTGTGCTCAACTTAGCTTGCTGTATCCTCCTTGTTGTAAGTCGTTTTGGATAAAAGCGCCTGATAAGTGTAATGTAATATCTTGACCAGACAGACATGCTCTCTATAGTGCCTCTGTAGACGGTAGTGGAGATGGGAGAGGGAAGCAAGAGCTTGTCTTGTTTTTGTCTTTTGTATGTTGGGGCAGCTGTGGCCTAGTGGTCAGGGAGTTGGTCTTGCAATCAGAAGGTTGCTGGTTCAAATTCTGCCTTGCCCATGGTTGAGATGCCCCTGAGCAAGGCATCTAACCCCACACTGCTCCAGGGACTGTAACTGAAACCCTGTAAATATCTGTAAGTTGCTCTGGTGAGCGTCACCTAAGTATGATGTAATGTAAAAAACCTTGGAGTGGTAAACCTAAAGTGACAACAGGTCAAGGGAACAGAAAGCTGAAAATAATTCCACTGAAGAATCATAAGAAGCATCTAAAAATAACACTAAAAAAAAGCAATCACAAACGTGCTCAAAAAATCTGTTTTTACATCAAGGAGGTTGCATCTACAACTCTGAAACATGCAGGTAAGATAAAGGTTTAATAGGGGTGCTTCCTGCATCTGGTGTCAATGAGCTGGTGTGATGCATCAATGAAAAGGAATACCAAAAGATATTAGACAAGGAGCGATTTTTTAAACAAAATACACAACAGTAAGTTGCGGAGTATTCTTACAAAAAGAAGGGAAAAGTATTCCATGCTAAACTGTATTTGTACATATATTACAGTGTTGCACAATGCTTCTACATTTACTTGTATTTTTCCAAATAAAAAATGTGATGCCTCTTCTGCATGCCTCATTTTTGCCCACAAATATACTTGTAATGTTTTGTGCCATATTCAGTGATGAGAATTACCATAACACACATTCAATACTGATTTTATTTTGGTACGATGCAACCGGAAGTTGAGCATGTGTTTGGACTAGCCTTGCTCACGGAACGGTGCGCTTTTTTATCACTGATCGAAGCTGCATTCACTACAGCTGGCCGTCGCCGTAGGACATTTTACCCCAACCTTGCTTTGGGCATTCCGAAATACTGGTTGGAAGGGTTATAAATCTCCAGTTGTGATATATTCGTGCCCAAACAAGACTTGTGACTTTAACTAGAACGATGGCATCGGAAGAAAGTTTTAAAGTAAGTCAAGCGTATGATGTGCTTGTTCACCTTTAACTGAAACATCAAACTTACAGTACGCATAGCTTACGAGCTCAACAATCCAGGTGTGGCTGAAACCTGCTAAATGTCACAAGGACGTATGGAACTTAAAGTGTGTAATATTATGTGTCCTGTATTTAACTGTATCCTACTGAATTGAATCATGGACACTGACACGCACCCATGCTGCTGCGTACTGGAAAAAGCTTCCTGTGTGCCGCCCCCCTGCCACTAGTCAACATAAAGGTCCTCGTCTGGCGACCCCACAACGTCTAATGTCTGTAGACCGTGTGGCTCTGCGAAGGGAGACATGAAAACATGGCTTGTTTCAAAGCATTATGCAGCATGGTTATGTGATGCAGATGTCTCTGTTGTCTGAACTAAAGTTTTCTGCTGACTGGAGGGCAAATGCAACATGCGTGCATAAAAATATATCACTGATCTGTAAATCTTTAACAGAATTATAAGGCTGCTGTCGCTCGTCTGAGGATGGTATTCAAATCTGATATGCTCAGTATTATGCAGCCTGCCCTTATGAACAGTGAGCAGTTGTCTTTTCAGTGTTCAAAGGCATTTTTTGCCTCAGCGTTGTGTAACAAGAGCTGTATATGCATGAAACTCACCAATGGTTGGTGGTAAATGGTTGGTGTGGCTATATTGTCAGTGAGGCATGTGTGTACACTGTTATGGACTTATGTTATGGACATGGCCGTATCTAATAATTTTTGTGTTTTCTTTGATGTTTTTATGTCCCCTCACATTTAAAACAGGTCTATGTCTGTAAGAAGGAGAGTCATAAATAATGACACAGGTCTTCTTTTTGAGCAGGCACTCTCACAGACCCCAAGTCAACCATCAGACTGTGCAGATTGATTTAATGATAAATTTTAATTCTAGGATGACACATATTATGGATAATATTGCCCCTTTGAAAACCAAAAGAGTCATTGACAATCAAAAAGCACCCTGGAAACTGAATCCAATGGTTAAACTGCTAAAGAAAGAGTGTAGAAAGTCTGAAAGAAAGTGGCGTAAATCTAAACCTCAGATTCATTATCAAATTCATAAAGAGATGCTTGGTAAATACAATTTGGAAATCTCTAAAGCAAGACAGTCTTTCTTAACATCATAAATAGGAATATCAAGTATGCCCGTGTGTTATTTTCTACTGTTGAGAAGGTAACAAATCCCTCATCAATGACTTAGCATCTTTTTTTAAAGGAAAAATCGATAAAATACGACTGAATATAGCTTCTCATTCGCAAATAGCTCAAAATCTGGAACCATTGGCTGTAGAGAGAGGGGACTACAACCTAATACCAACATTTAGCTTAGTTGACTATGAAACCCTTGAAAAAAACATACAAAATCACAGTTCTTCCACATCTGAACTGGATATTTTGCCTATACATTTTTTCAAATCTGTTCTTCATCTTATATCAGCTGATGTACTTCAGATTATAAATACATCACTACAGACTGGCATATTTTCTTCCTCTTTGAAAAACACAGTTGTAAAACCCTTACTCAAAAAGAATAACATTGATGGTTCAGTACTTAATAACTACAGGCCCATATCCAATTTACCATTTATTGAAAAAAACATTGAATAAATAGTTTTTAATCAATTAACTGCCTTTTTGACATCAAATAGCTGTTTCAGTTTCAGTCTGAAACAGCTCTTATTAAGGTCATAAATGATATACGTCTTAATTCTGATGTTGGCAAAACATCAGTCTTGGTGTTATTGGACCTTAGTGCAGCTTTTGGCACTGTTGATCACTGCATACTACTACATCGACTGGAACATTGGGTTGGATTCACCGGAACAGTTATCAATTGGTTAAAATCATACTTACAACAAAGGAGCTTTTTTGTTGCTATTGGAAACTGTACCTCATGTCCTTGCCCTGTGGTGTCCCACAGGGGTCAACCCTTGGACCATTACTATTCAAACTTTATATGGTTCCGCTTGGGAAAATCATCAAGAACAACTCAATCAATTACCATAGCTATGCTGACGACACACAAGTTTACTTAGCTCTGTCACCTAATGACTATACGCCCCTTGAGTCTCTCTGTGGGTGTATTGAACAAATCAACAACTGCAGCAGCAAGGGTTCTTACAAGAACAAAAAGATCTGACCACATTACTCCAGTTTTAAGGTCCCTGCACTGGCTCCCAGTAAGTTATAGAATTGACTTCAAGGCATTGCTTCTTGTGTTTGAATCATTAAATGGGATGGGACCCAATTATCTATTGGATATGTTTCAGTGATATGCACCAACTAGGTCTCTAAGATCACATCAGACAAATCTGTTGGTAGAACTTGCTGTTAGAACAAAATGTGGTGAAGCAGCTTTCAGCTCTGAAACCAACTTCCAGAAGACATAAAAAATGCTCCTGCTGTTGGCAATTTCAAATCTAGACTTAAGACCAAACTGTTTTCAAATGGTTTCTGATAACGATTTCTAGTAATTTTATACTTATTTTGTGTGTGTTTTTATGCTTTTATATCTTTTACTTTTTATGCTTCTACACTTTATCTTTTATGCTTTTACATATCGTCCTTTGCTTTTATTTTTGTGAAGCATATTGAATTGCCGTTGTGTATGAAATGCGCTATACAAATAAACATGCCTTGCCTAGATGTTCACTTTGGTTATTATTTCTAATAAATTCTCAGCGGGGAAACACTGGTAACATTCAGCAAGCATTTTGGCATGTTGCAAAGTTATATGATTATTAACACTTTCGATGTACTTAGGTGGCTTCACTGAAAGACAAAGTAACTCTCATCACTGGTGCCAGCTCAGGTATTGGGGCAGCAACTGCTGTGTTATTTGCCAAACTTGGTGCTCGGCTCGCACTGAATGGCCGTGATGTGGAAAACCTTGAAAAAGTTGCAAAACTCTGCACTGACTGTGGTGCCGTTCAGGTAAGCATCATTGTTTTTCTCAATAACTTGATGCTTGTAGCATTGCATATGCCTGTCATCCAGAGACTAGTTAAATCAGTTGGAAATTGCACTTTGTAATTTTGTTGAATTTTGGTTTTGCATTTTTGCATTACATGCCCTCATCATTTTTAAACATGATTTAACTCGCCCTCACTCGACATTTTTTATGCAAGAGTTTATAATTTTTTTTTATGTTGCACAGCTTAGAGCTTGTGTGTGTTTATATTAACTTTTACATATATAACTCTGGTGATTTCTTTACCTCATAACAAACATATTTTGGTAGTTTAAAATGATCTTGGTAGAGTGATATTAAAAGGTTGAAAGTGTATACATGTGTGATGCAGATGTAGGTGGCAAAAGGTTGTTGTTTGGCCTTAACCATCAAAGAAATGTTCAGGGAAAAGAATGCATTCACCGCTCCTAAGCAGAAACTGTTAACCAGGAAAGATGTTTTGCTGTGAAATTGTTCTGTGGCTTATCCCACAGGACATGTCATACATGAAAGTGCATTCTACTACATAGCAGAAAATGGAGGTAAACGTTATGTCAGTCAAAAATGGGGACCATAAAATGAACGGACCAAAAGCTTTTGTTATGCTCAGTAATACCAAATCTTAAGCGTTGTTGAAAATGTATGCTACCATTGCATGGATAGCTAAGGGTTGAATGGTAATTTATATATAATTACTTTTTTTCTCTTTCAGCCATTAATTGTGCCTGGGGACCTTACTGATGAGGATATTGTTAAGACTACTGTTGACAACACTCTTGCCCATTTTGGCCAGCTTGATGTCCTTGTGAATAGTGCAGGAATCTTGGCCATGGGCAGTATTGAAACGACTGATTTGGCACAATATGACAAAGTCATGAATGTCAATGTCAGGTGGGTGAATTGATGTCAATCTTACATCCTCTATCTCAGCTCATACCACAGTTTCCTTTCTGATGCTTAAGGAGTAAAACACTAATCGTGTTTGTATAAATTGCCAGTTATTTTACCTGGCCTGAACACATGGTTTATTGCACATAGTTGTTCTATTTCAGAATATTTGCCAGTATCATTGAGGTGTATTGATGTATTTAATTGAGGCTTTAGCAAGTTTGGGTTCCTCAGAAATGGAACCACTTATCACTGGTGCTTGCACAATCAGGATGGTATCATATCTGCTTTTTACTTAGTCATGAAAAACCCTCTGTGAACACTGTCAGCACCTAATTATTGTCAGCTATGATTAAATAAGTGTGTGAGAATCTTTCTCAACAAGTGTGTGACAATCTTAATTTTTTGTTAGCAGGCAAATTTATACCATAGACTGTATATAAGAGAATTGGACAAAGTTTCTGGGGGCTGCCATATCGGCCAATTCATTTAGGGGCCGATTCTCCCCTGCACGTAAGGGCGCGTACGTGAAAAAAAGCATGCAACAGCGCCCCCGCAGATTCTACTGTTGACTTAAGTCTGTCATTTACGCGGGAATTAGTCAGTTACGCACTTCGGAAGGAGAAACCCCAAAATTAGTGTCGCATGTAAATGAACCCTGCGCGCATTCTACCCTGTATTGCGTTTGATGTCGGCTAGGCCTATAATGTTTTGCCATATTTAACATATCAAAGTGCAGAGTCAGTCATGTTTGGTTGTTGATCCTTATTCTTTAAATGTCAGGACAACATTTCTCATAGCCATGACATTATTTTTTTAAATATCACGTGATATCACGAAAGAACCTGTTCGCCAATTAGGTAAATTACAAACAAATGACAATGAATGAATGAATTAATTAATTATTTTCTTAATTACGTAATTGGTGTGAGTACAAGTATGACCAACATGCTTTCATAATCAGAAACCAAAATGCCATCCTTGTACCTGCTCGCACTTCATCAATGTGAGAGATAACGCCAAGGTCGAAGACGTGCTCACGTTTATAGGTCTAGATAAACGTCCTGGGTTTCACTTGCATTCAGCGGTTTCGCCTAGACTGTTTTGCAACACCTTTGCACATTTGCAACACCTACAATACATCACACAGCCTCAAGTGAATGTGACCGCCAAATCAAAGTGGATGAAAGAGGCCTCAGCGATGGATATTGTAATGATCCGAGGCTTGCTTGACACTTTCAGGAAGCTTTATTAGAAACCGTTTCTAGAACAGAGTTGCTGTTTAGCCACAACGCTTATTCCACTACTTATAACACTACGGTGCAACAGTGCAGCAACTTTTCTGTGTTTCTCTCCTCTCATCCCGCGCACACACACACAACACAACTCCATTCCCTTAAAGGCACATACACATAAAAATACCGCAGAACAGAACACAATTAACACAGGTTATCACAATATGTTTGTTGCGGTTGGGTTGGAAAGCGACAGCGTTCAGGGTAACAATCGCTTGTTTGTCATGATATTCAGTTGGGCACAAAACATCGGAGTGATTTCAGTTCTCAAATGTGAGCGTTGTAACAGAGCTCAAATAATATAAGCTGTACCGTTTGAGTGCCTAGAATGTAGGCTACTCCTTCCTCTCTGATTTTTCAGTGAACAGTGTTGCACTTCACAACGAATATAGCGATTGTTTATTTCATTATCGCGGCATATATGGCCTAGAAAGATCACTCGCACCACTTGTTTCCTTGCATATTCAAATTTACATTACATTACATTACACTTAGCAAACGCTTTTATCCAAAGCGACTTACAAAAGAAGGACATAATAGCAAACAGATGTGTAGAGAACATTGAAGGTACCTATGTAAAGAGATGATTAGTAGAATTTGGTTTTGTTAAGCAGTCTTCACAAGCTTTTTGAAGGTCGAGAGGGAAGTTGCTGCTCTTGTAGGGACTGGTAGGTTGTTCCACAACTGAGGGACAACAACTGAGAAAAGTTTGGAGTGACCTCGCTTTGTCTTGGGAGAGGGTACGGCCAGGCGGTTCGTATTGGAGGATTGCAGCATTCTGGACGGGATGTAAGCATTCAGTATGACGTTGAGATAGGTGGGGGCAGATCCAGAAGTGACTTTGTAGGCTAGAGTCAAAGCTTTGTGTTGAATTCTGGCAGCCACCGGGAGCCAATGCAGGTTGATGAAGAGAGGAGTGACATGCGACCTTTTGGGTTGATTGAAAACCAGTCGTGCTGCTGCATTCTGAACCATTTGCAATGGTTTGATTGCACAAGCAGGAAGGCCAATCAGAAGGGCGTTGCAATAGTCGAGGCGAGAGATGACCATAGCCTGAACCAGGAGCTGAGTAGCATATTGGGTCAGGTACGGTCTGATTTTTCTAATGTTATATAGCGCATAACGGCACGACCGCGCTACGGAGGCAATGTGGTCAGAAAAAGATAGCCGGTCATCAATCACGACGCAGAGGTTTTTAGCAACCTTGTTCGGAGCAATCGTGACAGTGTCCATATTAAGGCTGATATCATGGTGGATTGACTCCTGGGCTGGGATCACCAGGAGTTCAGTCTTAGACAGATTGAGCTGGAGGTGGTGTTCCTTCATCCATGCGGAGAGTGCGGAGAGACAGGCAGAGATGCGTGCAGAGACCGTGGTGTCATCTGGTCGAAACGACAAATACAGCTGTGTATCATCAGCATAGCAGTGATAGGAGAAGCCGTGTGAGCGGATGACGCGGCCCAGCGAGGTGGTGTACATGGCGAAGAGAAGGGGGCCCAGCACCGACCGTTGGGGAACACCTGTGGAGAGAGTGTGAGTTGATGACAGTTGTCCTTGCCAAGACACTTCAAAGGAGCGTCCAGTGAGGTAGGATGTAAACCAGGAGTGTGCTATGCCTGTGATGCCTATGTGTGAGAGTGTAGTTAGCAGTATGCTGTGGTTGACTGTATCGAAGGCTGCCGATAAGTTGAGCATTTAAATTTCTTTTCCGTTTCCCACGGACTGCCACTGCGTTTTGTAATCCTTGCACTTGGCACTGACGTTGCTTTCATTTCACATATATCACGCCCATGTTGAGTTACGCGCTATATTTCGGAGTTAAGCGCTAGGGGAGTGGCAGAGTTTCAGAGGGGAGAATCCGCGCAAGACGAAAGTGCTTAAAAAGTGCGTTCGTAAAAGAGACTTACGTGCCAATGGGAGAATCGGCCCCTTAATGAATGTCACTACAAAAAGACTCCAGGTTGTAAATCTGTTGATTTTTGTTGTGAAATTTGACCTTTAACATGGGAGTCTATGGCAAGTTGCTCGCTTCTGCAGCCAGCCTCCAATGGACATGCGAAGTATTGCACTTTTAGAATGTTCAGTTTTGGCTTCATTGTTTGGCCTACAATGTTGCCACTTGATTTATATCAGTAGATGAAGTATACACGAGCAAAACACGTTTGCAGCAACAATGTATTAGAGCATCTAATGTATGCATCTTTTTAATGTATAATTTTCTGTTGCAGGTCCGTCTATCACCTCACACACCTCTGTGTGCCCCATTTAATCAAGACAAAAGGCTCAATTGTGAACGTTTCAAGTGTCAATGGCCAGCGATCGGTGGGTATGCGCATGTGTATACTTGGTCTAGGTCAGAAACTACAAATTGAGCTGAGAAATTGAGGTTCATCTTACATCATGTGTCTCTGCTTATACCATAGTTTCCTGGTGTCCTTGCTTACTGCATGTCTAAATCAGCCATTGATCAGTTTACTCGCTGCACAGCACTTGGTAAACACTGTTTATTTCTATTTTACATTAATGACCGTTAAAATAAATGCTGAATGAGTGATGTTATGTTTTGTATGTGTTTCTTTGTTTTACATAGAACTGGCTGCAAAGAATGTGCGGGTGAATTCTGTCTGGTATGTTTGTATTTATTGTTGTTAGGGTCTACATTATTAAACACATTTTGTAACTTATGAAAAGACATTAAAATATTTTATACATTTATATCTTGCAGCCCAGGAGTGATTATAACAGAAGTTCATAAACGTGCTGGTTTAAACGAAGAGGAATATGCAAAGGTACCAATTTGAAAACCTAATGTCATACCATTCCAGTTTTTTTTCCCTGCAGGCCACAGGAAATGACATGTAAAACATGTAAATGAAAGTGACAGGCCAGATGCTAAATTCACCAGCATTGATTAATTCCGTGGAATGCACAACATGGCAGCTCGTACCCCTTACATGTTATATACATTATTTCCGGAATTCCGAAATCAACAAAGCTGTGGATTTTCATGAATGTGTTTACTTTAATTGCCTGTATTTCCAGACAATGAGTTGTGCCCAAGAATTTGTAGGCCACATAGCCTGTTTTCCTTTTATGTGAATGAAATTACAGTCACAATGTATTAAGTGGTATTACGTAATTTTAGATGCAGATTCAGCGTGTTTGTAGCACAGATTCACTTCTTTGAGGAAAGGGTTTTTTTTATAGCAATTTGGGCATTGCTGACTGAATTTCAGCTCAATTCCCATAATCATGAGTATGCAATACTGTACTATAATATTGTACACAACTGTATTATATTATTAAGAACTATTTTTGTATTAAGAACTATTTTTTATTTCCCCAATCTTACCATCAGTTCCTAGAGAAGTGCAAAGTGACCCATGCGCTTGGACGACCAGGGGAGGCAGATGAAGTGGCACATGCTATTGCCTTCCTCGCATCGGATGCTGCAACCTACATAACAGGAGTCAATCTTCCTGTGGATGGGGGGCGGCATGCCATGTGTCCAAGATAATGTGCTTCTCACCTCGAAAGGATGTTGTCTAAAATGGGACATCTGATAAGCTTTTCTCCCAACAGGTGAAAATTAAAGGTTATTAGGGCCTGAGCACTGGAAGTGCGAAGCCCTATTGCTTTTCAAAAGATTATTGTTTCCTTCTTTCTTTCCTTCTTTTGTCAAACTCTGCCTTTTATCAAATGCGTTCATGTTGGGGTCACCAAATCCAACTGTTGTATATGCATTGCATTAGCTATGCCCAACAGAAAGTGAGGTAATTAGGGGTTATATGCATTTGGACACATGATCAATTTAAACGAACTTGTGATAGTAAATGTCATCTGCAGACCCTGCTGACAAAAAGTCATCAAATGATTTATCTTGAGATGAACTGCTCCAAAGTTGTGTCAATCAACATTGAAGCGAAGCTCAAAATTGTTTGACAATCCATATATTGGCTTCTAATTGCCCAAATTTGGTGAAACTTGACATGCATACTCTACACAGGTTTCTTTGAATGTGCACCAAGTTTTGTGACATTTTATCATGGAGGTGCTGTTTCCCGTAAAAGTTAGAAGTCCGAAATCGGTTTTTGCCAAATAACTCACCAAAAATGTTGCCCGAGGCAACGATTTTGTTTTGGTATGCCGATGTTACAGAGGCATATAAACCTAACCCATAAACACTTGTTTGTAGTGTAGCACCACCTAGTGAAATGGGTAAATGCAAAAATGTAGGTTTTGAATTGCTAATATCTTGGCCAAAAAGGCGTGAACAGTACAAAATATGTCATGTACAATCAGCACAATAACCTCTAAAAGCACGGCAAGTACCATAAAATTCGGCCTGTGGGGGACGCTGTAATTCCACAAAATGACATTTTTTTTTCTGTTATCTGGAGAACACTAGTATTTAAAACCATTTTTTGGTCTAGTACTCCATTGATATCTTGGCTTCTAATTGCCCACATTTCATACAACGTGACAGATTAAATCTACACAGCATTCTTAGCATGCACACCAAATTTTGTAAAATTTTGTCATAGGGAGCAGTGTTCGCTCTCAAAGCTATTCATTAAATAACTCGCCAACCATTTCACCCCATACAAACCGCTCATTGAAGTCCAGTATAAACGCCTATAGCGGCTTGTTTAAAGAAACTTTTTTTAAACATGGAAATGGCTGGCAGTGAGGGAGGATGGCCTGGATTTAGTAAGTGAACAGAGATGACTGCTGGAGAATACCCAATCAGGGTTTTGAGGGATGGGATTATCAGTTGTACAAAATCTTACAAAACCCTTATCTGACGTCATACAGTGAATGAAATTGTGTTGAGTAGATGCAGAGACATAGGAATCTAGAAGGACTTTGGTAGATGATGCATCTGGTTGCTAACAATTTCTAATAAAGCAGAATGGAAACAGAATACATTGTCCATGTTTTATTTCATTCTATCAACGTAATGTAACTTTTAAACAAAAGTTTGACTCATGTCCATTCACAAAAATTTCCAAACAAGCATTTATGCTGGAGTTTTCCTTTAAATAACATACTGTACGTACATCACTTAAGTGAAACTTGGACACTTGGACACATTATTTGATTTTGAAAATTATAGAATGATATTAAAAATGAAATTATTGTTTTAAAGTGTATTTCCTTTTGCACTTCAGTAGCTTAGCAAAACTGTTGTAAATGATGGCATTACATTATGACACATGCACCTTTATTTAGAATTTCATTTTCACATGTTCTTCACCAAACTAGATAATGTGTATTACTAAATGCGTAAACACTGCTAGACATATATTGTACTTTTTACCCCACTACATTTGATGTACATTTGATTCATGTGCATGAAGTACTCATTACATTGATAAGACGTAGACGCGCTCAACTCCTATTTAAAAAGTACGAAAAGTACAGTTCTAGTACAAGTTACATTGACATGGCTTTGAAGTGATTTTGCAATAATGTGATAGATCATAAAGTCTGAAGTGTCTTTACTTTCAGTCACTGAATTTGAACTTGGCAATGATCATGATGGCAATGGCAGATAATAACAATTTTCTATCAAAACATTTGTGACTATAATAAAGTTGGAATGAAAAAAGACAATCACTTGACGTTCAGCACACATATTTACAACTAAACATTACATTTACCACTCCAATTGAGTTATTGTGCTTGTGTTCAGGTGTTTCAGATTTGTTAGCAAAGAATGAATAACAATAGTAATTCCATTGATGGTTTTGAACACGGACTAGGAATTACACTCTCACAAAGATTTTTTTAAACTACAGAGCTTCCCCAAGTACATACTGTTTTGTAATTTACACCATTATCTTAAATTCCTGCAACTATACATGGACTTACTTACAAGACAAAGGATAGAAACCAGCAATGATCATTTTCAATGAGCTAAGCTATACTGACTGCAAGTATACTTATTGGAAGTTTATTTGCATCTAAATTATTTTATATTAGTGTAAAAGGTAAAAACCTTGTATAGTTAAACAAATTGTCAGGTATGCCAAAAATATGAAAATAGTGATGTTATGTATAAAGAACTTAAGGTCAGGTCAAGTTCTAGTGACCTGTCTGTGGCCCCACATTATCAAAAAAGAAAGAAAAAAGATTTTTGTACTTTTAATACTTAAGTATTTTTAAAAACAATTACTTTTGTACTTGTACTTGAGTAGAAAATTGGCATAGCAACTTTCACTTGTAGTGGAGTAATATTTGACTAGGAGTATCTATACTTTGACTTAAGTAAAGGAATTGTGTACTTTGTCCACCTCTGGATGTGAATAGTAGTTTACCGGGTTTGTTTTGTACTTCAGTATTGTAGACATACAAGATGGTAAGTCAATTTTGTTAACTTGAAAAAAAAGACACTTGAGTAGTGCTATTTTGGAACATTATTTGTACTGTATACTAGTGTTAAAACTAGCCTTCAGTTCAATCCATTTCAGGTTCAGTATATTGTTTGTTTTACCACACAGTCCAGTCAAGTAAAGAAAGGTCAAGTAAATAATGGAGCTAAGCCGAAAAGCTCTGTTTGTTTTACACACATAGGAGAATACAGTATTTAAACACACAAGTCGGGTATCTCAAAGGGCTGTTCTGACAGTGTGATTACCCAGTTGATCAGATCATGGTGTGTAGGACGCCTCTTCCTTCAATAAAATATTTAGCTTTTATGATCAAGGATTTTGAAGTTTCCTCCATTGCTGTGCTTCAAGTGTATGCCTTAACCTTCTTCCCTCTCTGCTTTTCTTCTCTTTTGAAGTATTCACGGTAAATCCCGGTCAGGGCCGTAGCTGCTTCCATGGAGACTTTAAGCTGTCCCATGACCTCCTCATCTTCATTCACGCTTAAAACTGTGTGCGAGAGAGAAGACCACAACATGTAACCAATCTCAATCAGAATACACTGTCATGAATAGTCATGTGAGGGCTGATATCTGACATTTCACTGCCAGCAGTTCATGTTTTCAGTCATCCTCAACAATAAAAAAAAAAATGGTTAATCAGACACCATAGCATTGTGTGCAAACACTGGGACACCTTAGTGTAAAATCGTAGTCAATACATGGTACAGGGGTTGTATGTAATTTCACTTTAGGTATAAAAAGCTGTCACAAGTAACATTCAAGCACCAAATCATCTTTAATTTTTTTCTCGCATTCATGAAAAAGATCAGCATTCCTACTTAAGCCGCACCCCAAAATCTACTAGAGGGGCATTTGTCTTAATTTCCAAGAAGCTCTTGAAAATCCATGCTGCCTTTAACAGATAACAGATGATTCTTTTAACAGCATGAACCAGCACAAGGCTAACACAAGGGAATAGCAATACATTTGTCATGTTTAGGACGATATGGCAGGCCAGCTTCTCTAAGGTCTTTAGAGGTCTGCTTGCTTCTGATGCTCTCTTCTCATCCCTTTTTCCCCACACCTTCTGAATCCAGAAATTCATTCTTATAGTAAATGTTTCCTTACATGGCTTAAAATGTTTTATAGTGTTAAAGCCCTGGGTTGGGGTCCTGCCAAGTCACTAGGTATGGCTTATTGAAACAATGATTGTTATATTATAAATAATATTAATTTCACCCCTCACAAGATAGAGAGTTTGGGAAAAGGTTCAGTAACCTATTATGATTACTTTTGGAGAGCAGTGTTTGAGCAGAATAGCTGAATTTTACAAAGAACACAAAATACTTGTGCATGTAGGAAGAGCACCTTAGGGAGAAACTATAGCTATTACACCTACCCCTACACTATCTATAATCAAGTAAATAGTTCAGGCTGTTAGTCCCTACTCCCAGGTGTAACACGCACAACTGGCCGCTGACTACAGCTATTCACGCAACCTCATGTGAGCTGTACAGGACAGAGCAGCTGAGGGGATGGCCAACTGGAGCCGTACAGACAGATGCTCAACAAGGGTTAACCTGAACCAGCCGGCTACCGTTACAGTGACTGGGGCTGCTGGGGCCGTTTACATGATCCACTCAGCAGCACCTACCTATCGCTTTCCCCCATGGCTTTCACCATGCCAACAACATGCATCTCATCCAGGACCACTGGCAAGCCTTTGCAGTTTCCTCCAACATTTCCTTAACAATTAAAATAACTAGATAAATACATAAAAATACAAGACACTTGCACATGTGGGGAGAGCACCCATTGTACCACACTTCAGGCTTTCCTAACTACAGCCATTACAATTATCCATACACTATGTGGGACACATCCTCAGCAGTGTACCTCAGGATCCACGGGTGTTTCGGGCCTTTATTCACTGTACACCCTCCCCTGAGGCGGCCCCACTAAAGGTGATCAATCCTTTAGCGTGTGTCCACAGTTTAGCTACCTGCTACCCAAATTTCCAAAATGTACTTCCACAATTCACTTACAACCACCGTTTACTTCCAAAATGTACTACTTCCTGCTCATTACCAACTATTTCCACCAACGCATTAAAAAAAAAAAAAAAAATTAAAAAAAAAAAAAATTAGGGAAAGAGGAGGGGAAGGAGAAGGGGGGAGAGGGAGCCTGTCTGGGCTTCGCTCACCCCAAGGGCCTGTCTGGGCCTCATCTCCTCCTCCTCCTCCCCCATCTCATCTCCTACACCGCCCCCGCCCGACTCCCAAAGTTTTACTTACAAAATTAACCACAACCACAATTTACTTCCAAAATGACCTGCTTACTTACTAATTAGGACTTGTTATCAAATATTTGCACTTTACCACCATTTTACCACAGATACCATCACTTTGCAGTCATTAACGCATACGCCATTACACAAACGACACTGCCAATGCTAGTTCTAAAGACGATTCTACCCATTGACTTACCATTAGATGTATCCACCTCTTGAATCTAATGGTGTCTAATGCTCAGCTATCCCGTGTTCCATACACCGCAAAACCCCAGGAAACTTGGCCACTCTGTATCCCAATACACCGCACGATCCCAGAGAGCCTGCTTCTAAGCTGCCCATGTGTGTGATGGCTGCCATTTATAAGCCTCTTTCTTCTTCTGTGTTTCTATTGACCCACTAAACGCACTACTGCCATCTGCTGGTCTGGGGTGCCCATCCGTATCTGCACAAACAGCCCTAGGTTGCACTAATCTCCACCTCCTCGGTAGCACACTGGCTAAGGCACTCAACCCACACCTGGAGGGCCCGGGTTCGAATCCCTCCACTGCCCCATTCGAACATGGCAACCCTACTGCTTACCCCAGGCAGAGACCGCCCTTCTCATCCAGATCCAATTACTAGTCCTAGCTGCTTCCTCTGACATCTTCTAACAGTTTTACGTAGATTCTTACCACCAACCCCAAGCTCCACTAGCAATGAAATGACTGACCTCCCTACAAACCCTCTACAACCCACTTCTACTGGAAATACTCTTGCCCTCCATCCTTTCTGCTCTGCTTCCAATCTCAACTCTTCATACTTAAGCTTTTTCCTTTCATATGCTTCCTCTAGAGAGCTTTCCCATAGGACAGTGAGTTCAATAAAATACACTACCTGTTGGCTGGTCGACCAATAGACTATGTCTGGCCTCAAGTTAGTGGTAACTATTTCTTGAGGGACCACCAACTTTCCACCCACATCTACCAGCATCTGCCAATCCTTTGCTTCCTGTGTAGTACTCCTTGACTTTACGGCTCTCTTACTTTTCTCACCCTCCCGCACAAACTGGATACCTTTTTTATGACTACCTTCTGCATTTACCTGCTGCCTCCTAATTTCAATTCCTGCTGCTAAGCATTTTAATACTTGGTTGTGACGCCACGTATAGCGACCCTGTGCCAAGCTAACTTTACAGCCAGATAGTATAGTATAGTCTCAATGTGGCTACACCTGAACAGAGTGTGCATGACGGATCCCCATCTGTCCAGATTCTCAGGTTATCTGGCGATGGGAGCACGTCGTACGTCGCTCCCAATAAAAACTTTAGCCTGTTAGACTCCATACTCCACAAATCCCTCCAAGTAACCTGTTTTCTCTCTACTCCCTCCCAATTCAACCACTGGCCCTGCTTTGCTAGTGACACAGCTTTTACCTGTCTACTAGCTTCTTCTTGCCTGCGTATCTGCTCTGCTCAAAGGCATTAGCTAGGTCCAAAAAAACTACATGAAGCTCCCTACCCTCTTGCTTTGCTGTCTGAATTTGGTGCCAAATTACACTAGTGTGCTCAATGCATCCAGCAAAACCTGGGATTCCTGCCTTCTGCACTGTTGTGTCAATTAACCCATTCTTTTCCAAATACTGCACAAGTCTCTTAGCCACTATACTGAAGAAGATTTTCCACTCCACATTAAGCAAAGAGATCATTCTAAACTGGTCTATTCTAACAGACTCTTTTTCTTTTGGAATCAACACCCCCCCTGCCCTGCACCATGCTGTTGGAATGCTCTGCTTATGCCACACAACCTTAAACAACTTCCACAGAAGCCTAAGAACCCCTGGGGCATTCTTATATACCCGATATGGCACCCCATTAGGCCCTGGAGCTGATGAAGCCTTAGCTTTTCTCACCACAGCCTCTACCTCTTTCCACCTAGGTGGCACAACATCCATCTGACTTTCTATCTCCCCCAAAGGTGGCATGTCAGGCGGAAAACCTAATCCTCCCTCCCTCCCTGGATCTGAATGAGTTTTCCTCAAGTACTCCTCTACTTCCTCTTTTGAGGTTCTCAATATCCCTCCCTTTTCCTGGTTAAACAACCCTTTCACAAACTTAAAGGAGTCCTTAAAACAGTGTTCTTACCCGCTCCTTCTCCTTTCTCTTCCTTCTAAGATTCTCAGCTCTCCTAAGAGTTGCTAACCTACATCGTAACTCTTCCTGCAGGGCATCTATACCTTCTTTCTCCTCAGTTGTGGCCCTTTTCCACTGTTTTCTTAGCTGCCTCCTTCTTAACACCAATTCACGAATGTCTTTCTGTCGTCTCGACTGACAATGTTGTGCTGGCTCCCTTTTCCTTCTATCACTACTTCCAAACCTATCTAAGCCATAACTATAGATCACTTCCCCCATCCTTTCCAACTTTGCCATGGCTGTCCCTTTTAATCCTTCTAACACCATTGCCAAGTCTCTGTCTACGGACTCCCAAGTCATCTTATCTTTCGCCTGTGGCCAACTAACCCTAGCTTTCTGCTCCCAGGCTTTCTCCCTTTTTGACTGGCTAGGCTCTCCTTCTCCCTCAGTCCCTCTGACCTCCTCCCTCTCTTCCAAGACTGAGTTTCTGATATCCTGCGAACTGTGGTTTTCTACCTGCCGCTGGACTTCAGCCGACTTACTCTGCAGACTTCTTAGAAAGTACTGCTCAATGCGGTTCCCCTGTCCCACTTTTCCTCCACACCCCTTCTTCCCCTGATGGATTTTAAGGCCTCTCACTGTTGTAATCTTCTGCCAACCACAGGAACAAACCTGTACTTTCTTTTCTAATTGTTCTCTCATTACTCTTTCACTACTTTCTTCTTCCCCTTCAATTCTACCGGATAACCCCACCTCCCCATCCTCCCTTAAGTCGCTCGACCTTCTCATAGTCATTTCCGTTCCAGTGTCTAAAGCCGTGAATCCTGCCTGTGAGTCATCTTCCACCACTACTCTCGCTGACTCTAGGGGTATATCTCTTGTATTAGACGTAGCAAAATGTGGACATGGCTCAGTTCAATGAACTTGCCACTGCTTATCTGGGGAGCTAACCCATATAAGCTCCAGTGGGGTCTATTCCCTCCTGTCAGCTGTCTTTCCAGTCTGTCACAATGAATAAATACATCACCAAGAAAAATATATCAAGTAGCCAACTTACTGTCAATTGGCTTCTCCGTGATATCATTCCCAGTCAACAGTAATTCCTTCAAATCCAGGTAAGCGTATCCAACATCAACACACTCCTCTTGTTCATTAATCGGCTCACTAACAACGGTAAACTTCAGCCTGAGTGGATGAAATGCATGTAAGGTTAAATAATATAACGGTACAAGAAAAGGATCTTGCTTTCAGTTCAAATGCACTCCACAGATATATATATTAACATTATTCATTGTGTATTCATTTGAACATTATTCATTCCCAGCACATCAGATTTAGGGTACATAATCACAAAATGCAGGCACAATTGTCTTTTCAGTTTTTACCTGTACAGTATACTTTTAAGAGTTTGGTGGATTGGGGTTGGTTATGCAGGCTCAACTTTGGGTAACCCATTTTGTATCCTGTCCTCTCACACACTTAAAACCAAAGCTTACAGTATGTATATGTCCATCTGATTAAATGGTATTAACTGCACAATCTATATACTGAAAGTTCATTGTTTAAGTAAAACCAGAAAAGTGGTGAAAAAATCTGTATATATGGCATACCAGTTGTTGGCACTGCATTTTAAAAAACCCAAGCTATTCAAACCCATGATATGCATATGACCACACGTTTATGATAATAAAGGTGCTTAAACAACCATTTACTTCTACATTAACACGGATTGTTGTACTAATGTAAACCGACCAGATTTTCATTGTGTTAGGCCAGATTTGGCTAACCAGCATTATCAAAATAATTAAGCATGTCTGATTCATCCCATGTTCATGTGAAAAGCATACTGATGCACGTGCAGATTGGTTTCATTGTGTCAACTGCGGTTGACGTTTATGTTCGGCATGGATGGGTCGGGCCCCCACTATGAAAAGGGGTTCATGGGGCTGTGGGAATAAACTTTACTGTCCCTTTATAGTATATACTATAAAATGAATGAATTAAATGAAATGAATATGAAATGAATTACTATGAAATGAATTTTAAATATCAATATGCTTGTTAGTACAATCTTACCTCCCTTTGTTGGGATCCATTCCCTCCAACATCGTGTACAAATAGTGCCTGAGTGGTGCTGACTCGACAGTGTCGACATAGATCACTGGGGGAAAATGATAACAAAGAAAGCATGGCAATTAGGGGCAATGAAATAAGAAGGAAAAGGAAGAGATTAAGGCCATATATCAGTAAGTTATTGCTCCCAGATGCACCACTAGCACTACTGGTGTTTGCAAGTCAAGCTGTTAGCACCACAACTGTCATCACTGCCAAATTTATCATATCTTTATTAATTTGTCATTTCTCTAACGTAACATGGAGCAAATTCAGTCACTCCAGTCTTTGCATGACCCAAAACAGTTTTGTCTCACCTCTGATAAAATTGTAGTGTATTTCCTCTCCATCAGTGGGCTTACGAAGAGATATTGGTGTCTCTGTGGTTTCCATAGGAACGCCTAGGAGACGATACTCCACGTAAACACGCTGTACAGATTGATCCATGGCAACCCGGGAATTGGGGTCAAATGAAAGTGAAAGGATCTCCACTCTAACTTTGTCCCCCTGAGACAGAAATGACAAAGGACATGAAAACTTAGCGAAACCTAATGGAATATGTAAATACCGACACAACTGCAGAAAAAGTAACAGCAACAAATGTTCTAAGACTACAAAGTTGTCCATGAAATTGTAGCTTGGCTGTCGCACCAAGCTCATAGATGGAGCTTGGTCTGGAAAAGATCCCATAGACAGGAAGTTCTCAGAGGCGAGATCAACAGGTGTCTATCAAATGCCTCTACAACCAATCAGACCACTGATTCTGATGATGTGTAAGTTCGTTTTTCATTGGTTCCCTATTTCAGGGGCAAAGGAACAGCCGGAAATAGGCCAGTTGGCCAGACTGACTTGAATGCGGAATTCTATGCAGCGTCACAGGCAGTAGCCTATGGATGGGCAAAGGCTAATGAAATTGTATTGTTCAGGTAGATTAAAGCACATATATCTAAAGTATTTCACGACTTACTGTACCTTTCTTTTTGAAGTTGGTGATGGTGGAATAATGATGACATCACTGCTACTGGAGGATCTTGATCTGTCAGTTTCTAAGGCTTCAATTTCATGATCTAACACATAGAGGAAATTACAAAATATATTCTATCACTGCTGATCACATAAAAACACTACCCACAAAACAACAGTATGTGGTATAGTTATTTTTTTAGCAGCAGAATTTGAATTCAAGAAAAAAATACATCAAGTTTGGATTCACCTTTTTCTTTTGCAAGATACTGACCACTGGCCATAATATGTATGCATTTTATATTTACCAAACCATTAGCAAACAGATGTTCTTTAACAAACTCTCTCAACAAAGGTATAGAGATGTTGCCAACAAAAATATCTAAAAAGACAAATCGATGTAGGACCAGATCTTTAGCAAAATGCAGAATGGCAGGATATTTTTTTGCAGAAGAGGCTGGTGCCAATTAGTTCATTACCTGCTTTACCTGTCTGTAAAGTCACCAGCAGTGCAATGGTGCCTACGAAATTAATGTTTAAAAAGTTACCATGGCCATGTCCATGCTGCTCCTCTTCCTGCTCAACCTTGAGGGATCGCTTTTTGAAAAGACAAAAATGGTCATGGTGAAGTATAAATATGTTTAAGTTTCTAACTTCTAACTAACAATCAAGAAGACAAACTAGTAATGTTAAAGAGTTGGGTATTGAGTCTTTAAATTTGGTTCCCTGCTGCTACTACTACTACTACCACTACTGCTCTTCCATATGGGCTGTATTCTTCCATGTGTTCTTTTCTGCCTGCACACATTCTACGGTTGACTTAAGTCTGTTATTTGTGTGTGATAAAGCCAGTTACGCACTTCAGGTGAAGCAGTTCCAAAATCTGGGTGCTTCTGATGTAAATTCACCTTATGTCTATTTTCCTCCCGATTTAAGCACTTTCTCCTTAGGCACTCTTTAGATCGAGGAATCAGCCTTCTCATAATACGCCCCAAAGAGATGGAATGCCTTACCACAGCACATCAGAGAAGCAGAATCCATTGACATCTTCAAATGAACTAAAGACCTACCTATTCAAACTTACTTGCCTATACCTAACTACTCGGATCAAAGTCCCTTCAGACACACTCCCCTGCTCAGATCAAAGGCCCTTCAAACAGTCAGAGACTTCCTGTTACCAGCCCCGGCAGATGGGCTCCCCTGGGGGACTTGGTTCTGCCCGAGGTTTCTTCCTAAAAAAACAGGGAGTTTTCCTCACTGGTTTCTTTCTGAATTCACACAAATCAAACAAACAGGGAGTTTTTCCTCACCCCTGTTGCTCCCTGGGGACACTAACAAGCGCCTAAATGAACTTTCCTTGTTCTAGCACCTCTGGATTACAAAGACTGTTGACCGGGGCCTACAAGGACTGTCTACCCATGTTCATGCAAGAGTCATCTGCTCCGGCACCACTGGACTGCAAGAAATATTGTCTTGTGGTGACCTTGCCAAACTGTAAAGCATTTTTAGCTTTTGGCCAATCACCTTTAACCTAAATAAACATCTCAGAAACTAAAAAAGTGTTTTTTTTTTCATAATATTGGCCCATAAAATTGGTCCACTACTGCTACTCTACATGAGCCGCATTTTCACACATGCTTTTCTGCTTCCACACATTCTACCACTGACTTACATCTGCCTAAATGACACACCTAAGAAGACACAGAGTTAATACAAATAACTCCACAAACATGTCCTCTGTTAAAACCTGAACAATGTTTTATTTTTAAAAGATGTGACACATGTAAGCATACAGTGTCGAACATGGACTTACGAACCAGGGGGACGTCCCCCCAGTATCGGAAGATCCCCCCTCCCTGACCTCCCCATACAAAATAAAGTAGGCTGTCTTGTTAATGTCTTTATAATTAATTGTAATAAATATAATAAATTGACAAGGAATGACGCATTTAGGAATTGGGGTTAGGAATTTCTTGTTTGTAAAGTGAAAGTAGCACATCTAACATTCATTTAACATCTAACATGTACAGATACACGTAAGCCACTAGCCACAAATTGATTTTTTTTTATTTAAATATACATTTTGAGGTATAGAGATGGTTTCTAGGGAATTAATTTATGCATGGTCTATTTTAAATGTTTCAATTAAGCAACTGTACTGATCTCTTATAAATGTTTAGATACCTGATAAATTTCCGCTTTCCAGCGCTGTGGTTTCTGAGTGACTCTAGTCTCCAGCTGTCTGTCTGCAACTCTCTCCAACACAGACTTTGTTGCTCCTCTAGGAGGGTGCAGTCGCACCCAATACTCCAAGATCCCCAGGATCTCCTCATCCTTACCTGTTCACAGCGTACATTGTATGAACAAATTAGTACATAATTTTTATGCATTAATACAAACGCATATTCTAAACGAAACTGTGTGGCATACATACATGAAATATGTCTTTTGGGCATGACATGGGATAAGATAACTTTTGTTGTGTTGAAAAGTAATCCCACTCTGAGGCACTCTGAAACAAGTCACTGCTAGGCTCATGTAAGTGCAACATCTTATCTGTGGCATGAAAAGACTTTACAGTGCAGTAATCTAAAACACATTTAATGCAAATCTGCTGCAAAATGTGATTTGTAAAACTTTATATGGAAATATACATAACGTCTCTGCATTCATTCTTACTCCTGTCCACTTCACAGTAAAATGCACATGCAGATTTTCCACCCGAGCCAAGTGAAACTAAGTGGGAAGCTATACTTAAAAACTATAAAAATATAACCTTCAAGAGATTCAGAGTATCACATATTACTGCAAGCCACCATTGCATCAACATGCTTCTGCTGATCGCTGACAAGAAGTAAATAGTTACTAGTGCAGTCCATTTAAAATGTGTTGGGTTGTTGTGTATTTTCTACAGCTATCTCAGTGGCAAGTGTCATCAAAAGAATGTTAATGCATCACACAAAGAAGACATGCATAACACAGCACACAATATTAAATCAACGGGGAAGAACTTATGGCTATATCAGTACAGAAACGTGTGTTTGTTTAACCAGTATGTCTTGCAATTGACCAATGCCATGTGAGAGGGGGAGTGGTTACCGGTATAGAGCGGCAAAATCTAGTATGTGCTTTTCCAACATCTTTTACATGTGTTGTCAAAACAACCTAAAACTTGGCAGTGCGTGTATTTATGTCATAACCAAGAAACCTTTCAAATTTGAGGTCAGTCTGACAAACACCTTTAGAGTTATGTGAATGTAGGAGAGTAAATATAGGAAACATTAGCAGGTGGCTCCAGCTGCTGCAGTGGAGTCCCTGCTTATGTTCCAGGAAATCTGGCTTTGTGTCTGCAGCAAGGGGCTACAGCTGTGTTGCTTTGTCTGGTTGCCGATGAGTGCAAGAGCTGTCCCATTGTCGTTACACAGCTAAATCACGTGGAGCTTGTGTTGAGCTGTTTCTGCAGTAGCTGGTAGTTAACCCCTTAACACTTTAGGCTATTTTGGGAGTTTTGCTCGAAATTGCACAGTGTCTGCTTTAGTGGCTCCTGTGTCCACATACTTTGGTCTATCATCAAATGGCTGGTATCTCTGGAAAGCTGAGACCCTGTACAATTTTTAGGTGATCAGAAGTATTCTGTGATGCACTGTTCAAACACTACAGAGGCTAGAATATTGTTTTTCATTTTGGGCGATTATGCACATCCTTGGAAATGCCCATATATCAACTGTCTAGTTTACCTAAAAGGCCTTGGAAACACATCTGAGGCACACTCCCAGGTCAAGCAGGGATTATTTCTATTCTTTAGAGTGTAAGCTTTCAGAAGGTATATGGCATTGCTATGTTATACCAACATGGGGTCTCCCATCACTCATTTACATTGCTTGAATCAACATGGCTCTGCTGCTGATGTCCCACTCCTGGGACATTAAAGTGTTATGGGGTTAAAGGTGTCATTGCATCGTTTTTTCATTAATTCTGTGGTGGCCTTCAGTGTTGATGAATGCCCTGGGAGCTAGTTTTGGTGAAGAAATGCTTTAGTGGTCCTGTTACAGGCTGTTCTAGTTTGTGGAGGAGATGGAGCTTGGAGAATGACTCGGCTGTGCTAGTCACAGGCTACAATCATTCAAGGCCCATTTGGTGATAGCAAACCAAATAGAAGATTTAAACGTTCTAAACAAACACACATACTGACCTATATTTCGCTAAGTGAATGTGTGTTGCAACGAGACTCTTCCGGTAATCACAACTGTAGCATGACTTTTTGTAATTAACAAACTTACGTCACTTTGTTTGCCTTTTTCTTATTTGTTCGTTTTTCACCTATTTTCTTTCATTGGCTAATGGAGGCAATCGGAGTAGAAGAAAATTTTTACATGCAGCATGCATATGCAACTCGGAGTGACCTCTCGCATTTCAAAAAGAGCAAGTACACTTTTTCATGGAATGAGACCTTTGACAATGGTGGTGTCCGTGCATCTTCTGGTGGCACATTCTGGTAGGTTGAACATCTGTCATCTGGTGCAGCTGTGCAGTGCAAGAGGCTGTTGGCCACCTCTGAAGGCAGTGCTCCTGTGCCACAGTATGGATGCTGTTTTGTCTATTACTGCCCTTGGAGCAACAGAAACCTCATATGTTTTCCTGTTTTTTGTTTCTAAAGAGAATAAAATATTTACCAACCTGTGATGTTTGCAGTGCCATGCAGTTTCTCCCCTCTGTCTTCTATTGTACTCAGCAAGGAAATCTCTGCCCGTCCACAGGTCACAAAGAGCACTCCACCAAGCCTCTGATGAAGCTCTGCGGTGACGATGCCCCCTTGCCTAACTAATCTTCCCAGGTCAGAGGGGGCCAAGGGGTAGCGGGAGGTGAAGCCATAGCTGGGCTGCACCCCGGACACTAGTGGCGTTGAATGCGTCTCAAAGTCGAGGAGAGCATACGTGCAGAAGGTGGTAAACTCTGTGGATGCCCCATATTCACTGGCCTGTAGCTGGCCCATGACTCGTAGTCCAAGGGCGGTGAAGGCAGCTCCCTGGAGATGGATCTCGAGCAGTGACTCCCCTCTTTGTAGCTGAGACACTATGTGATCGTCCTCGAGGGGAGAGATATTCTCTTGGTCTTTCTCTGACCAGGTGTATTCTGCTGGTGTGGTCCGTTTGTAGATTTTAGGACTATACACCAATTCTCTGAGCTGAGCTGGAATTAAAAATAAAATGAAACAATGGATTTGGTAATCATTACACATTAAGAGCACAGTTAATCAATTTAACCATTGCCAAACAGTATCTCTTTTAACAGCCAATGACATTTACAGTGCCACTGTAACATATCAAGATAAAAGTATTTGAGTGCAATTCAACAAGTTCACCCTTACTGAGACTTAAATATTCAACAATCGTCTAAAAGAAGACTCTCATCAAAATTGTGAAAAAATGTTGTGTTGATGAGGCAGCAGTTCTTCCCAGTAGCAACATGCAATGCTGCCATGGTGGCTTGAACAGGGATATATCCAACATAAATTGGAAATGTCAACATCAGCACTGAAACATGATCAGATTTCCTGGAAGGAGCTCTACGTTCCAGTGTGTACTACAAGCTGGCAAGTCACATGCACTTTTGGTAAAGGGTAACTGAAAAGTATTTATGTTGATATTGCAAGCAGTTAAGGGATCACCGGAAATTGTTGTGGTTTTACAGCACCTTCATAACACTGACCTTGTAATGTAATTATTTGTCTCATTCTGCTCTTCAGCATCCTTTCTTTCTCGGTCACTCTCTTCTGGGATTGTTGTTTCTCCGTAGCTGCCCTGAGTTTCACTGTTTTGAGTTCTGCCTGTAAGAAAAAAGAACACGTCAGCGAAAAGGTAGATTCAAGTATGTGATTGAGAGAATGATATTATGGGAATTATGGGCATGACTAACACTATATGTAGCTCTGCCACAGTATGCATGTTCACTATTATGTGTAAGTGACAGTGAGCGAGACAAAATGGATGATGGTGACAGTGAGCGAGAGAGTGAGTGAGTAAGAGAGAGAGAGTGAATGAGCAAGAATGAGTGAGAGTGAGTGAGAAAGAGAGTGAGTGAGCGAGACAGTGAGTAAGTGAGGGAGTGAGAGTGAGTGAGTAAGTGATAGAGAGAGTGAATGGGTGACAGTGACAGTGAGTAAGTAAGCCAGCGAGCGAATTAGATAGTGAGTGAGTGAGAGAGTGAGTGAGCGAGACAATGAATGGGTGATGGTGACAGTCAATGAGCGAGTGAGTGAGTGAGTGAGAGAGTAAATGGAGTGACTATGCCAAATGTTTGGTGCAGCAGAATTAGTATATGAACCTTAATTTAATTCAGTGAAGAAGTTAATCCATGTAGGTGCAACTTAGTGATAGTGAGTCAGTGTGCAAGTGAGTGAGTGAGTGATTGAGTGTGTGTGTGTGTGTGTGTGTGTGTGTGTGTGTGTGTGTGTGTGTGTGTGAGAGAGAGATAGAGAGAGTGTGTAAACCTGTAGATCAGCACTGATTCTGTGCTGTAACAGTAGCAGGTCTCGAGTCTTCTGCAGTTCAAACACCGTCTCAGCGTAGGATGCCTGTAGATTGACCATCTCAGGAGACTTCTCTTTACCGTTGGAGCATAACACATGCAGTCCCTCTTGGCTCTCCTGTTGAAGCCTGAAAGCCTAACAAAAACACAACATAAAAAATTATGCATTATGATTTAAAAAATAAATCATGAAGCAACTATATATGACAAATGCTTAGAAAAAACTGACCTTAATTTGAAGTAGAGTTTCACTCAGGTCTTCGACACTCATGTCAAATACCTAATAAATAAAAAAATAATAACAACAACAATAACAATTTTAACAACAACAACACCAATACATTTAAATGACTAAAGAGAGATAGGATCACATTTTACATGACATATCCCTCATGACAGAAGAAAAGTTTGTTGTTTTGGTGATACATTATAAGTTCTTACATGAGTCACTGAGTCCAGTCTCTCTTGCAGTGCAGTCAATTCCTTCCTGTGGATTAGGACCTCATTCTCCAATTGGCTGTTTTTGTCTCGTAAAGCTTGTCCTAAAACTTTGTTGATGTAAACAGTATAAACATCAGAGTTTAGTTATTGACACACCCCTGACCATTAGATTGGACACAGTGTTTCAAAACTAAACCTTTCTGTAAACCATCTTTCATCAACATTGTTTCTTCAATGCTACACTAACAGCAGCTTTTGGTGTCTAACTTTAGGCCATTTAGCATGTTCTTCTCAAATTTACTGCATTAAGATGTAGTTTGTTTATTTAAACTTGTTTCCAGACATACTGACGTAACCTATTTATATGCTCCTTTCCTAGTACTTTGTGATCTTGAGTGAAAGTTTTTGAAGATAATGAATAGATGTGGATACATATTGTGCTAAAATGAATTTCATGAATTTCATCTGTGTGAGTAATATCACTATTAAAGATTAAATAGTGAATATTGTATACATATTTTAAAATGAGTCAATGTTTTGCTTAAATGTTGATCTTTGGTTTGTGTGTAATTTCTAAGATATCTTAAGCTTGTGGCACAAGCTTTCATGTTAACATCAGAGTGTAGTCATTGCTTCTGTTTTTACAGTAATAGTTGTGGCACACTCAGATAAATTAGGCTGTTGATTCTTACCTCTTCCCTTTTCCCTTTCTTCCTCCAGCTTTATTATTTCCAACTTCATCTTCTCTTTCTCATATTTTAATTGTTCTTTCTCTCTGATCTCAGCTGAGGCCCTCCCATCCAGGCCCGGTTTCTCTTGTTCCCGGTTCCTCCCCCAATCTTTATCCGCTACGCTCTCCTTTTGCAACACCGTCTCCTTCTCAGCTTGACTTGAAAGAGTACTTTAAAAGAACACAGTAGTGGTCAGTGTTGGAAGTAGTATTCAGATTCTTTTCTTTTAGTAAAGATATCAATACAGCAATGTAAATATACCATAAACTAAAACCCCCACACAAAACCCACTTAAGTTAAAGTACATAGGTACTTCTGAAGTATTATCAAAGTATTATTTTGGGAGAACTGATTTTTTAACCATGTTATTATAGTCAGTTTTTAACTGACGCTTTTTCCTCTAATAGCTTGATTTTGTAAGAAAAGTGGTGAACAAAATGTTTTTTTTTTCTTTGGAATGTGTTTGCAAACACAATAGCTGTTATAAAGGTGTAAAATTATCTATAAAATCATCTTCTATACACATTGTATGTGGTCTATTTTTTTTTCAGTTCTATCCAGTGACTTCACATGTGATTGAATATTGTCCTTGTTTAATACAGTAAATGCATATGAGCAAGCAGATATGACTGAAATGAGAATGCCAAGGACTTGTATTTGATAGTGGATATTGGACTTGACTAAAACTCTTCATCTATGCTAAAAAAAATATAGTGGTCTGAAAGCACTGGTCACCACAAATCCCAAATGACTTGATTTAAACACCTTTTAGAGGATTTTCAGAGCAGCTGGTAAAAACACACAGCGGACATGCAGGAATATGTCAATATCACCTTTCCACTAGTGTGTTATAAGACTGTTTCAAGGCATTGCGTTCCTCCTCCAGGTATGACACACATTCCTTGAGCTGGAAGTAAATAGGGACAAAATGGATCTCAATTAAAGAGAAGTTGTAAATAATAGTGGCACAACAATAACATACAATACAAGCCAAAAGTCACTACATTACCTCTTCTTGGCTTTTAAGTGACATGTTGGCAGCAGTAAGCTCACTCTCCAAAGCCAGGCCTCTCTGTCTCTCCTCCTTCAGCTGGATACTGAGCTCCTCTATTTTTTCCAGGAGAGACCTCTGGCCTTCTTGAACAGCCCTTTCACCCTAAGCCATAATATTTATTCTTAGTTTAACAACTTCAGGACTAAAAACAAAATATATTTAAGCTTCTTTGTGTTTTATTTAAAGGTTTGTCATTCATTTTCAAATACACAGTGAGTGTGGTCTAAACATACAGGACAGATTTTAAATAATACAGAGTACCAAATATATTTGCCGTAAAGCTGACATTCAGAGGTGGCCTATGCAGTGAACAAACCTAGTGGTTACAGGTTTGGCTTGAAAGTCCTACTGTAGCCTATTATCACAAAAGCAATTTAGCAATTCAACAATCCAGAGCTTAAAGGAGAACTTCGGTGTAAAATGAAAATTGGCATGTTAAAACATCATACCGAGTTGGTATGTATACTGAGGAGCAAAATTGATTTAGCCTGTTGCATTTAGAGTTAAACTATTTTTTATCGTTTGTCCCAGGCTTACAATGGAAGTGGTAGGTGCCCTTAGACGAAGCATGACGACTACGCTATTTTTAAACCATTAAAACAGCTCGAAGAAACTCCACACTCAAACAGTAGTACAACAAAGCCTCTGACATTCAAAACAAAGCACTGAGAATATTGTAAATTTACTGTACTGCAGGCCTTTAATGTGCTGCAGCTACAGCTGGTGACATCAAGCAAATGCACTGGAGCCCTGCCTGGATGGCAGGAGCAGGCATGATAGCCCCTCCATTACCAACCTCCCACCCAAACTTAGTGATGTCTCTTCCTTCTGCAGGTGGCTCTCTCTGATCTGCAGCCTTCCACAACATGACCTGAAAATGAGCATGCAGTATGTGTAGCATCAGATTGGCATCAGTTGGAGGAAGCTTTTTAAGTTTAGGAGGCTTTTTTCTGCGACTAAAAATCTGGTAACGTATTCATTGACTTGGCCTTCTTCTGGCCATACAGTGCGACAAAGAACTCAGTCCCAACATCTTTTAGGTCGCTGTGAGTAGCATCAGGTTCCCCAAGTACTGTATTGAGACCAGGAATAGTATTTCCTAGGAGTACTTTGAGGGCAGATGTCTTGCCTTTCCCACAGGGATAGGAGGCAGTGTCACATCCTGCATGCATCCCCAGGAGACCTTGACATCTGTCACCCAATTCTCTGACAGTGGCATTTATATCCAGGATGGTGCCATTCCACTTCTCCATCTACACTGCTGATTTGGCATTTACCTTACAAACCCAGTACACCAACAGAACAAATATGTCAGTGTCATCACTTAGGATACGTATTATTGGAGCCCCTGCTTCAGCTGCATGGAGCATATAGCTAATTAGGGTGATGTCAGCCTCTTCATGCTTCACAATGCAGTCTGTGTGGTTCACAATCAAGATGTTATTACTGGTGAGGTTGCTCTTCATCACAGCTTCTCGACAAGGAAGTGGTGTGTTTATTGTCAGCTTGTAATCAGTTGCACCAATTCCTCCTCGCCCTCTCCTCTCCTTGGCACTGGGTTCATCATTGTACCGGTCCAAAATGATGAGGGTCTCATTAACTCCGGCTACAGTGTAGGCATTTCAGAGGCATGTACTGATGCTCGAGGCAATATCCTTAATTGTACCTGTCACCAGCCAGACAATGTGATAGAGCAGTTGACTTCCATCAACTAGAAGAACATTGGGAAGTGAAGCATTTCCATTAGGTACTCCCAGTTTTCGGACAAAGACAGACTTGTCACCCTTCCTTAGGCAACCAAATTCATCAATGAGTGACGGTGGTACTGGACTGAGCTCATGATCAAAAACATCTTTCAACTCTTTGCCGCGCTGCTGCCCCACAACTAAGAGTTGAGCAAAAATGGCCTCCATGTTGTAGATGGGCTTGCCTTTCACAGTCAATGCTTTCTTCATCAACTCTATGGTTGTGATTCTCTTACCAATGGGGCTATGGAAGCCGTCAGGAAGAGACATTCCAAAATCTTTGCTCTGCTGTTCACCAATCTGAAGAGCATTCTGCACATTAACAGAGTCTGGTGCCACTTGCCCATTTACAAGGTTGTAAAGACTTTGCTGGTTCTCTTTTAAGGGATGAGAATGTTGCTGGAACTCCTCCATGATTTTATTGCGATCTCCTTGATCAATTTCTCGTCTTCTCTCACCTTTCTCCTTATGTTTCGTACTCTGCTTTACATTTCCATTAACATTTTCATCCTCTGCATTTTCCTGGTTCACATACATGTCTTCCACTGTCTGAGAAAGGTGTGAACAGATGGGATAGGAATTGATCCACACTGCAACTTGTACCTCATTGGTTGAGATGCCTTTCAATCCACCTTGTCCTTTCCCTTGTTTGATATAGGTCTGCTAACCAAACTGGTCAGCAGGGGCAGCAGTTCCACCATCAGAATGGCAACAGATGTGAGCTCTTGCTAAAAGGTCCTCCTTGGCATCATGTGGAAGGTTCTGCACCATCCTTAGGTACCATGTGATATACCGCCCATAATTATGATGGCCAGCAGCAAAGAAGTATGGCATCATCTGCCTGAGACAGTGCTGCTATAGAAGGAAGTCTCCCTCTCTCTCTGCACAAACAAAATGAAGTACGATGAAGGTGAGACGAATCAGGTAGTCCACCCAAAGCCTGCCTGCCTGTGCCTTGTTCAGATATTCTGTAATGGCAGCATCAGTCTGTGGTACATCTTGTAGAAGATCTTGCAGGAGGACAGCCAACAGCATCCAATATGGATGCAGTGCATTTGTCCAGCATTTTCCATTGAGAATGTTCGCAATGCCACCAAATGCCACAGCAAGCAGTTGTTCCATGCCAGAACCCTTCATCAAGAATTCAATGCAGCCAAGGAATGACATGAGTGTGTGTATCATTCCAAGATGGATAATGACTGACTTCCATCGCATTGGGACACTCCATTGGATTAGACATGCACAATATACAGTTGAAGGTCCACTGTGATGTGTGCATACTTCATGCCAAAGCTCTTCAGTGATCTCTCAAGGTAGACTAGGGTTGTGAGCACGGTATCTGGATGTGAAGGTGGAGAATCGATAAGGGGCCCAAACACTACAATAGTTTTAGGCTTGTCGGTAGTTTGTGATTTTCTGTCTTCGTATGTGTTATAGCCTGCCCAGTCCACTGGATTTGAGTGGAGGAAAAGCTGCGATAGCCAAGCATTTCTTCTGGAGAAAGCATCTTCACATGAAGTGCTGGTGGTTTAACTTAGGGGGACCAGTGTAGTGCTCCAGTTGTAGAGACTGGTGAGTCGGTCGCAATGACCTTCCCTCAGACCACTTTAGCCGTGGGATCTTCAGCTGCATGACTCCAATCTTTCCGGTCATAATGGTACCAGGTGCAGGATGTTGTGTAAATTCAGATACCATGGCATGCGCACTCTTGATACCATTTGGACTTGTGATATAGAGGTCATAATTGTCTGCCCAGCTAAATACGGAGCCAAATTCAGTAGTCAGACCAAGATTTCTGTGATACTCAGCTGGGTTCTTTGAAACAAACTGAGCAGCAGATTTGCGGAAGTGAAGAACATCATCATATTTTGTTACAAAGCCATGGTCATTGAGGGTCACGATCATCTCACCGCTACCATACTTAAGGTGGAGCTTCACAGTGAGTCCTAGTGTTGTCTGATTATGTGTGCCACCGATGTGTTGCTGGATGGATTGTGTCAGGCTGAGTGAAGCGTTAGTTGTTGCACCCCCAGAAACTAGTTTTGACACAAAGCAGAGTAACGTTGCACTTGTGTGCTCTATGATCTTGGTAGGAGAAATCGCTCAGATCATAATCTTTTGGCTTAGGTATTACTGGCCACCTCTGACTTGATCCTCCTAATGAACTTGTCAATTTCATCTTCATCGTCCATCTTTGACGGCTTGACTATTTTCAACATTTTAGCTATTTAATTCTTGAAACCAACTATGGAATCACAGCCTTCCACATTCAGAACTATAATGTCCTTTCCAAAATAGTCACATAAATTTGCAAACATTTGTTTCTCAGTCAGTGCACCTGAGTTTGTACTGTATATTTTATACAGCTCTCTTATGGTCCACGTCTCCTGCATGTTTCCCTTCATTTCCTCAACAACAAATCTTAGAGGTTCTTCGATTGCTGGCTTACATAACTCAGAATTGACAGTTTTGTGGAATTTTTCGGAAATGATCATAACAGCTTTTGTGATATTGAGCATCGCTGGAATGCAAATCTCCTCGTACACTGAATAATCTTAGAGACACTTCAGTTGACTAGGCATCTCGCCACTCATCACATATATCTTCCAAAACCTCTCTGAATGTTCTTTTTCCTTTCCCCCTATCAATTGTTTGGCACTTGCTTCCAACGCTCAGGGTGCTTTGGATACTTAGGCATGCATTCATTTCCACATAGTAGACAGTCTCTTTTGAACTCAAAATGTTGAGTCTGTGATTTGAGTGGCCTATGACCAGGATTATTTGACACAGAGCCCTTCCTCTTCTTCACCTGACTGTGTCTTGATCTGGATGTATAATTGCAATAGCAGGTTTTATGAACACTTTCCCCCTCAGAAGCAACACGAGAATCTATGATTGTGTGTAGGTCATCTCCTTCTCTTTGCTTCGAGAGCTAATTGTGTTGATGCCTGAGATTTTGAAAATTTGACATTGACCATTACCATTACATGGTAGCCTGGGTGTGCCCATACTCCCTATGACGCTGCATTTTCATTTCGCGAGCAAGTCAGTCTGGCCAAGCTGCCTGTCTACACCGTTTCTGTTCCGGCAAGAATATGGGGCCAATGAAAATCGAGCACTTCAAAATGGCAATGACGCGGTAGTTTGGCAACCGGAAATCTGTTTCAGTCACTGTCAACATGGCGAACGTGGAGCAAACGCAAGATTTCAATGCAGTTGTAGCTGCTGTTTTGGACGAATTCAAAGGGAAGTTCTCTCTGAAAATACAGCAAAGGGTAGCCCTTGAAGCATTTGTTGCGGAAAAGGACGTTTTCGCAATGCTACTGACCAGCTTCGGTAAAAGTTTAATTTAACAGTTAGCCCCGCTGGTAGCCAAGTCGATTGGGCTTTGCGAGAATGCTGTTGTTGTGGTCATTTCGCCTTTGATCGCATTGATTCGTTTTTCGAATATCAATATTAAATGACCAACACCAGCCACTCTCATGTTCACCTCACAAGTCCGACAAAAATCATTTAACGCCATTTATATATGACTACAGGCTACTACTACTTTTTCTTCTTCTTCTTCTTCTTCTTTCGGGTTTATTGGCAGTTGGCATCCACTATGGTGACTACTACTTCTTGTTTGGATCAAGCAGTTTTTTTCGCTGGGTATACGTCAGAGGGCAGAGGGGTGTGATTGGTTGAAGCTTCGTCCAGTAGCAAACAGAGGCATTTGAAAGAGGCGGGTTAAGCCCGCCTTCTGAGAAATGGGTTTACAACACAGCTTGGCCAGACCAAGGCTCGCAGAGCATTGACAAGTCGCGATAGCCAGGCTAATTACATGGTGCGAAGAAGCAGTTTCCTGTTTTGCTGTCCATACTGACCCTGAATGAGGGAAAGGGTCAAAAATAAATTGCCAATATTGTCAGTGTAATTCTAGGATATACCAACATGACCTCACATCATGGATGTTAAAGATATTGCATGGATACAATATTCATATGTATGCTACACTAGCAAATGATAAGAAACAATTGCTCGCTCTACTGAAAACACTTACAGTATCCACTATATTTATTAATGCATTAATTTAGATTTTCTTACATATAGATTCTTAAGTTACATTCCTTTATCCTGCACTCTTTATCAACATAGTCTGTAGTTCAACTCCAGATAAAAATGTTCATGCTAGAGATATAGTCATTAACAGTGGGACAAAAAAGTGATCAAGTGGAGAGTACAGTACCAAGTGACCAAAACTATCAGTGTCTGGACTAAATATTTTACAAAAAAGTAAAAGCTAAATATGTAATACCATAGCCAGGTCAGTAAAACAATAACTCATACTGTAAAATAATATTGATAAGAGACTGGACCACCAACTCTTGCAATGTTCTAGAGAAGAGAACAAATTTCAGTGTCTGGACTGAGTAGGTTCTATGAAAAGTAAAAGCTAAATATGTATGTAATACCATAACTAAAAATTGGGTGTCAGAGTCTACAGAGGTCAGTGACACAAATTTCTTTATTCTCGGCCTCAGCCTGGTCTCGGTTTTCAACACTTAATTAATGTCCCGAATTTGACAAGTGAGGGCTTTATTTTCCACTAACAAGATCTAGGTGGATCTGTCTGCAGTGTATGGAGGCTTACTGAAACTCACTCAAGCACAGACTGTAGGCTACAGTAAAAAGTATAGTTGGTGAGATGTGTTCTTCACACATTTCGCTGAAACTGGAGCTAACTGAATCGTCCCACTCCTTTTTCTGGCGACTATCGGCAGTTGTCTTGGCCTGTCTACCTTAATGGGTCAAGACTGTCTACTTACTAGATTCTTTAGAAGTTTTTCAACAATTCAGACCCCCAAGTATACATGTTTACCCTTAGAAACATTTTTTTTGATCCTGGCTTTGTCAAACGAACTTGATTTTTGGTTTATGCTAATATTTGATGATTTATGGCCTCATTTGCATATTTAAACATCAAATTACAAAAACATGCAATACATTTTTTCTCATCTTAACATAAGTAATCAACTGAGAAAGTTTCATTGTGATATCTACTATTTATTTTTTTTAGCCTATTCACCTGTAATAGTATCGCCTTTATCGCCTATTTATGCTTATATAAACTGCCCAAAGTGCAACTTTGGGCAACCAAGCTAAATTCTATCCATTAGGCCTATAGATCAAATTTCTGCAATAAAACTTTAGGGTACTCAACATTTCTGGGTTTACTAATGGGCCTATAAGATCACGACTAGACTAACTCGACTGTTACAGTAGTAGCGTCTACGCAGCAAACTAGCCAGTAGCAGGTACAATTCGGACGTACTACACTGCCATCTTGCCCGCCCTTTGACCCAGATGTTTACATCAATGTCATGATTTTGCCAGCTTGTCGCAAACAATTAGCTACCACCACTAGTTAGTCTTGCAGTCATGGCTATCTATGCTGCAGTCTCATTTTATCAGATAACCTTAACGTTTATGTGCATTGGTGACGTGAACAAATATTTACATGGCTTTTGTGTTTCCGCCATCTTGGTTACTTTCAATGAGCGGGAAGTTTTGGGTTCTTCTATGGTTTTCAAACTTCTGGTGACTTCTGGAATAGCGTAGTGTAGTTTGTTTGCACACTGCAAAACACTACCGGAAATAGCAAGCCATCCGGGTACTTTTGGACCGGCTTCGCCTACTACTGAAAGCCTACTAAGGTATTCGAATGTTCTAGATCGTGGCTTCCTCATTTTTGCATCCTATGCAGGCGGCTAGTAAGGGTATTCGAATGCAGCTATAGTCATTTAAACATTGGTGGAGTGTCCTTCTAGCCTGGTAAATCAGCCCCTCGTACTACACTTCATTTCGTACAAATGGTCTGGCTGGGTTTCCATTAACATGTTTGTCCCAGGCAGAATTTTGCACTTCAGCAAGTGTCCCAAAACCCCAACACAGTGCGCTCTCCATCCCAATCTTCTCATAATGCCTCTGCAGCAGGACTCTACTGAGAACCTTAGAGTCTGTTTCAGCTCTGATTTATTTAATTGTTGTTGTTGTGCACTAGACCACAGTAGCATTTTCAGGCCAAACCCTTTAACCACTAGGGTTGCTCACCATACAGGCCATAAGCTGAGAGACCCATCTGTCTTGGATGATTATGAGGTGCTTGTGAAAAGAATGAAAAATATGACTTCTTCCTCTTTATCTCTTTTGCACATCAGAAAAAAAAACATAACCTTCTGTTAATTTCCTGTGCAGTATGTAGATCCAACGGCCCCCAACAAAAATGGTCACATTTAGGGAATAGGAGTTTTGAACTTCACATGGTTTCTCATCAATTAGCCTCAATAGAGTAATGCAGACCTGCCACTTAAACTGTTTTCATTTTTCATTCTGAGAAAATTCTGGTATTTAGGATGCTTCCAATGAATTTAACTCACCTCTTGTAAATGGACTTCATAAGCCTGTTGAAAGAAAAAAAGAAAGACATAGATAGAATAATAAAATACAAGTATGTACACATGTATAAACCAGTACCTTTGAGTGACAGTAACACAAATTTCCCATGTATTTGTCATCATTCCATCTCAGTTTATCACATTTCTAGAAAAAAAATCCAATTGACCACCTCATATTTATTATTGTAGTATTATTATAGTATTTTTTTCAACCTCTTCGTGCTGCCACCAAGACACTACATTTATGTTGGCCTGCCATCAAAACAACTATAGCACTGCGCTTTGGTTGTGACCTTATCTGACCTGAAAACTCATTTACTCACTCACGAAGGGATACACTAGTATGGCTCCATCATGTGGTCATTTCATGTATAACATTGATAGAAGCATGGCAATCTTTATTTCTGTCTGAAAATACCAGTATGACTTAAAGACCTGCGTCAAAGGATGGCACAGACAAGCACACTCTGAATACAGTACAGTAAAACATTACTATAGTGATGAAGTAAAAAAACATCTACATTGATATTTTAATATATTTACTGTAAAGTGCATTTCAAATTCTGTGTCTCTGCCTCACCTCTTGCAGCAGGTTGAATTTCTCCTGTACCAACAGCAGTGCAGCACTTTTGTCTGATAGCTGTTTCTGTAGGCGAATAAAGTCCACATTCTCTCTGATTGTCAGCCTAGAAAGAAAATGCAAAAGTTGACTGAGCAAAATGAGATTGCACTAAATTGAAATCCACTAACTCACATATGAAATCTTTGGATTTTTTTTACCTGTGTCCATCTGCTTGTTGTCTTGTAAGTTCTTTCATATTTTCTTCATGGTCTCTGACAGACTGTGTTGCCAACTCCAACTTACTTAGTCTCCCTGGCTGAGTTTCAAGCATGCTTGATTTGCTGTGGAGAGTTGAAAAAGACAACCCAGACTGAAAACAAAATACGTATTAGTGACCATGTCACCTGACACATGGAAAGGATGCATGGAAATATGTGAGCAGTGGGGGGAATGGATGGAGAGGTTTAGTATGTAATAGGAGCATAAATCAGGCCGAACATAGATGCTGAAGTGTTATTTTTCCTCACACTAGTTAAAAGTATATATTTCCTTGCTTTTGCTGTGGGACTGATATGATACTGGTATGTAATTTTCAGACGTATGGCCTTCCACATAAAGCACAGCTCTACCCATATAGCATTTTTTTAAAAAGGAGGAACACATGGACTATTGACCCCAATTGCCCATGCTCCCAACTGGCCATTGTGCCAATGCAGATTTTTTTGGTCGTGTTTTGGTTTGGTTATTTAATTACACCAAAACTACAATGTATTTGAGTAATGACAATTTGTTCACTTTGTAAGTCGCCTGAACTCACAGTTTCTCAGTATCTCCCCTGGTTTCTTCCAGATGGCTCATTCTGTTGCGGGAAGACATCTGTCCTACATGCAGGATCTCTCCATCACCAGTCAAACCCCCTAGAGGAGGATGGAAAAAAGAGAAACCACATGGAATCATATAGTACTTCAAATACCTCCAGTTACAGGCATTGGTCTATCCACAATAAGAAATAATTACCGATAAATTAACATTTTGATAGATTACAATAATCACAAGAAAAAAGGCATGTGAAAGTGGAGCATGATTTATGCAACACAACAGATTGGGACTCATTTGATGAAGCATGGGTGGAAGACTGAGAAAATGTAATTCCTGAATGTTGGATAAGTTGAAGCTGAAATACCAAATATTAAAAAAATAATTTCAACTGTAACTGTCCTGCAAAAATGCATGAGCAGTGTTTGGTTGCCATTGTGTAATAGAGCCTGGAGTGAGAAAAAGTGTCATTATTTATTAAGACGATTCTCCAAATGCATTCTGGTGCCATTTGTTTTGGTTATTTGTTTTTATCATTTAAAAAAAACAGACTTACTTAAAAAAAAAAACTATTGTAAGCAAGTCTAGATATCCTGACTCACACTGCTTTTCAGGAAGTGGCGATAATGTGTTTTTCAGCTGTTTTCCAACCTCCAAAAAAAAGAAGAGGATACCATGCTCAAACAACAAGGAAAGAAAACGTCAGACACCAACAAGAAGGGATGCAAGCAACAACATGCTGGAGGATGAGGTACTCCCACCTCCACACCTTGTCAAACCAGGAGTACGAAAACATGTTTTGGAGTTTTAACAAAGTTTATTTTTGAATTATGGTATGGGACTGTTTGGCTTTTTACTGTCTCAGACTTAAAAAAACAGGCCTATAGTTATATATCTATACCTGTATTTACCCATATTTGTTCCTTTTACTTAAATTGTTCAGAGCCTCAGTTATCAGAGGCCTCTTTGCACTTGAGCCCTGTCATATCTACACAGATTAAAAACTCCTCCTCCAGAAGAAGCAGGGGACTTGGGTTCAATTCTTTTATTGGTTAGCTTATGACACCTCACCTCATATGCTCACTGACGAATTGATGAATATTTTCCTGGAAAACACCAATGAGATTCCCACCCATCTGTGCAGTAGGCACACGTATAGTGAGCTCTTAGCTCCTTATTAGTACCATACCTCTTGGCAGGCGAGAAAGGCCGCGGCCTCCCATGTCAAGTATGTGTTGCCTGGCCAGACTCAGTTTGCTCTGCAGTAATGTCTTCTGGCTCTCCAGGGTTGCAACACGAGCCTCCAGCTCCTGAATGGTATCTTCCATCTCCCTGTCCCTTCCCATAGCAGTGCCTGGCCTGCCCTCCCTGAGACGGAGTAGCTGGGTAGAGAGCCTGATGGGAAAAAAATACACTTTGACTTAGTAGAGACTCGACACACATGGTTCTGACCCTAACATACAATCCTAAGCAAAAGAAATAAGGCACACACAATGTATTACACTGTTTTTGTTTAATGAATGCAGGTGAAATAAATTATAGTATTCCACATTATTTCATGCACTGCTAGTAACCAGTGTATAATGTAGAAGGGATGACATTTCCCTTATTTTCTTTAGAAAACTCAGCATTCTTACAGCCTTACAATGTGTGCTGCATCTTTCCATTTCAATCATGTCAGATTGCCTCCCACAACTAGTCAGTGGTCCCAACTTATCTGCCAGTAACCGTAACCATGATAAACACCCATGGTATCATGGTCACGCAAGGCAGGTTCTGGAAGATCTGAAGGTGACAACAGAAGGCTGAAAATGTCTAAAGAATAGTTCAGTCTGGGGTTGGGTGGTATTCAAATTTTGAAGCAGAATAGCACGCTTACACAGGCCTATGCTTTTTGAAAACGATTACCTCGCCGCCCTCTCGTGTACATCTCACATGTTAACAGGAGACGCAACATACTATTACAATTAGCTTCTTAGTTGTAAATAGACCTTTATTAAATGAAATTATGCGCAAAATCTGAGTATATCGGTTCAGCTTCAATAGCTCACTGGTTAGCTGTGCTACTTCTTGAATGGGATTTCCTGGAAGGGATTGTCGCAATTGTCTGCCAGGACTAACATGTCTGCCACCTAGTGGAGAGGAGTATTAACACATTTTACACCACAGGCTGTTTTTTTTTTCAGTTTACAGTGCCTATATGCGCAGCAGATTTTGTAATGACGATAATGAAACTGATACTATTGCTATTTTTATATACAGCGGGTATTATCGCCCAACCCAGGTTCAGTCTAAGTCCTTATTATTATCCTTGTGGGAGGGGATTTTTCTTCTGCATTTAACCCTATATGGGGGTAATAGCCTACACACATAGACTCATAGAGGAGTAAGCTGGTACATTTTTTGTACCTGTCGGGGGATCAAATGGACCACCCTCCAGTAACCAGTCCAATCCTTAATATATACCACAGATGTCCCTCTCACAAAAACAGAATTTGGGAATTAAGACAAGTTAGGTTGTTTTACAAAGACCAGTTGCAGGATGGCTCAAAATCGGCTGGGGTTTTTCCCCATCAAGGTGGTGTGCAAGGAAGCCTTTTTACAATGTTGAATACAGACTAATCTTTGGCACTTTGTTACCATGATTCTGTTACCATGATTTTCTGTGTGGTAATGCTCCTGAATACCATCTCTGTGTAGGTCAAGTGAGAAAGTATGGGGGCTATGGGTAGTGTTTTCTACATCTGCATAATTTTTCCTTCGACCTGGGTTCGAAGCCGGTTGGGGTGACTTCTCCTCCCCTTCACTACATGGTGTTATAGCTGTTAACACTGGTGCTCAGAACACAGTTGACAGGTGTCTCCAAATTGGCACAATGTAAGTCGTTAGTAAGTTGTAAGTTAGAAAGTTGCTTTGGATCTGCCAAATAGCCTTCACCTTCACCCTTTACCTCATCTTGTGATATACCTGCGTAGCTTCAGCTCTAGTGTTCGTGTGTGTTGCTTTAAGAGAACATTTTCCTCCTGCAGTCGAAAACATTGGTCCTCTAGTTGCTGTCGTGGTACTGAAAAAACACGGTGACGATCTAAGAAAGATGACAGACAAAGAAGACAGTCATGATGTTAATGGTATACTTTATATTTTAAATCCTCTTCAAATTTGTGTAGGCCTCATAGTACAGGTACGGCATCATGCACACGCCTAAGTTAACTACACTTGTATAGATTATTGTGTACAAATCTGAGGGGACTATACACAGAGAATATACCAGTGAACTTTGCACTAAACATTGCTTTTTAGGAGGAGAAAGCCCACAGGTTTTATAGAAGGGTGTATGAACACCTGTTGGTTTGATATCAGTGCATCATTCATTTTCAGGTCAGGTTTCCATGTACAGTAACTAAGACAGACACTTACCTTTTTGATCATGCAAGTCTTGCTTAAGCAAACAGTTTTTAGATATTAATTTTTCCAGCTCTTTTGGAACAGTTATTTAATTGAAAAACACTGACTGATGGTTAATGCACGCTCACCTTTTATCCTGAAATCCTGAGGCCTTCGCAAGAGTCTCATTTCTCGACTAGAATCTGTAATAGGGCAGAAAGTAGAGAGAGATACTGGTTAGCACATACAGAGTTTCCACTATTCAAAGTCAAAGTCAGTTTTTATGTCAATTCAGACATATACACTGTACATACAGTAATGACAGTCCTCTAAGACCCACAATGCAGCAGCAGAGATATAAAAATAGAAGTGTAAACATTAAAGAGCTAAGGCCAGTGCAAGCACAATGCTGACATAAGGCACTACTTTTCTCTCTGTCATTCACCCACTCTCATATACACACCCACATAGTCACATAGTCATAACACACATATATACATACACAGACACACACACTCACATAGTCATGTACGCACACATATACCCACAATCATAAACACAGACATACCCACATAGTCATACACACACACGCGGGCACATGCACACACAAACACACACATACACACCTTGTGTGGCAGCCATCAGTCCTCCTCTCAGGCCAACATCCCTGACTGGGAGATCACCTGCAGTTTCATCAGCAGCCTGTGACATGTCCAGGGTTGCTGTGTCCAGCCAACTAGCAGTTAGTATTGGTTATTTAGCCTAATTTACTTTGTCAGACAGGCTCTATTAAAGTAATTTCTTGATCCAACTGCTCTAGCAGTATTCAGGCCTGGGTGTCACCAGTGAAACTGAATTCAAGTATATGTACTCATAGTTGATTCACGGTTTTGAAAGAAGAGCAATTCATTTTTCAGACAGGGTCAGCTAGGTTTACAAAGTTTTTTCCCTCAATAAATGAGACTATTATTTACAAACAGCACTTGATTATCTTTGTCTGTAAATAAAATTTGTTTAAGGTTCAGAAACATTTAAGTGTGACAGTCTCTCTCTTTCTGTCTAGCTCTCCCGCCTGTCTCTCCACAGCTGGCTTGCCAGCAGCATTATCCTGGCACAAGATTATATAATACCATTGTAGTAAAATTTTATTTTTATTATTATTTTACAATACTGATTGACAAATAGCCTATGCAGGAATGAGATTGCAGGTGACAAGTACAAGAAAGTTCGCTGTGTGCATAGCTCTCATTTTATTCACTTTTGTTGTTTTTGTTTACTTTTGTTTGTAGTATGCATCAATATGAACTGACTTATAATTTCTACACAATTACTACATCTATGAAGATCTGTTAGATTTATATTCAATATTAGACAATATTTAGTATATGCGAAACGTATATCAAGACAAATGCAAGGGATATTCACGAAATGCTTGAAAATAATAAATTCACTGAGCTTACAACAGTCTGTAGGACAGATCTGTGTTTCTTATGTGAACATTTTACAAGCCTTAAATAAAAAATATCCTACTGTGTTGTAGATCTGTTTGTGTTATTTTATAATTTGTTCATTTTATGACCTTCATCAGTAGCATCAATCACAATATTAAATATTGTCACTTATTTAAGCAAATGCACATACAACTTATCTTTTTCCATCTGAAAATATCCCTTTTTAGTTTCTTTTTAGCTTTTTATAGACCTGATCTCAAAATATAGTGCTTCAACACATTTACCCCTAAGATAATGAGGCATGGACAAGCATAGGCCTGATAAAGACAAGGAGACATCGATGCAATACAGATTACATAATCAATGGTAACTACTTACATTTTAACCTTTGAGTTTTCAGTAAATGTTGTGGTGTTTTATTGCTTCCCATAATTTTACTTTAACGCAATATTTACATTTAAAACCTACCATTAGTGTAAATTAGTTTTCAGTTATACAGAGAAATCTGGATTTTGTCAGTAGGTACTTATTCACAGCCCAACACAACACCATGGAGAGTACAGATTTAGAAGTTTGTGATGATGCTTTAATTTAGAGCACCACAATGCTGTTAACCTGTGCCTGTGCCAATGCCTATGCATATATTATAATAATGCCTATATTATAATAAAGTAATACTATTGAGAGGGTCATCTGAGGACCTGTACCATACCCAGTGTAAATCGCCTGTACTAAAACCAGGGAGAATAAGTTTGAAGAATTAAGTCGTGACAGCAAATAAAACATGAGATACTCTACCTTCAGTCTATTGATGTATTCTGTGCGCTGTGAGGTTTTTCTTTTCACTGTAAACACACATTTGCAAATCCAGTGTATGAAAGATGTCTTCTCTTCTTCGGTGCGGTCTTGAGACAGGCCGTGTGTCTTCTGCTTAACTGATGAGACTAATCACAAGTAATCCTCAGCTATACCCCTCCCCCCTCATGGGAGTTTGAGTTCAGATGGGTCTCCTTGTCTCAGAAATACACTCCAATGAAAACAAAGCCATAGGCTTTTAATACAATTCTGATATGGTTGAGGGTTTTCAGGTGAAATATATAAGGATAGAGTTTTCCTATACCTTACACAACATACCTATGTTGTACTGTGTGTACAGCATATTCTCAAGGACTGCCACACAGCATTGACAGGAAAAGAAGGCAAGTGTAATCTGATTAGTGCATCTCTAATTTCATTAATACAGTCTTCTACTTGTTCTCAAAGAAGGACTCCTCTTTGGCGCGCCAATGACACAACAGCCAGTGTCAGTAAGTAGATTAACTGTATGTGACTTACTGTAAAACACTGTGAAGAATGTGTTTGCTCAATTGCTAAATTATATTTATCTATCTAATATCTACTTTTTCAAGAATATCCTAGTTTTTAACTGATATAATAGTATACATATTTTTAAAATATTTATGTTATTGTACTGTTGCCATTAATGTTATATGCCTGAGAGACGAAGGCCTTGGGAGTAACAAAGAAATAAGAAATGTTTTGCATTTAAATTTCCCTTTAAATTTTAATCAGTCAATTTAATTCAAAATAGGTTGGGAGGTGCCAAGTCCTGCTGGAAAACAACATCTGCATCCCCATAAAGCTTGTCAGCAGAAGTAAGCATGAAGTAGTGAAAATGTTCTGGGATGGATGTGTTGACTAACCTTGGTAAAGCACAGTATACCAGTACCAGCTGACTATGGAAACACACTGGACTTCAAGCAACTTGCATTTTGTCCTTTCCTATTTTCATACAGACTGGGACCTTTACCCTTTACTCAAAGGTAAAATTACTTTAATCTGAAAAGAAGCCTTTGGACCACTAAGCAACAAACAAGTCTTTCTTCTCCCTAACCCAATTTTCCAGCAAGAATTTGCACCTGCCCACACTGCCAAAAGTGCCAATTCTTGGTTTAATAACCATGAATTGCTGTACTCGATTGGCCAGTAAACTCACCTGACCCTCACCTGACAGGTGAGTTTGCTGGCTTGATTGGCCATTAAACTCACCTGTATTCTCAAGAGGAAGATGATAGAGAGGAGACCCAAAAATGCTGACTAGGAGAAATCTGCTACCAAAGCAACCTGGGCTTCCATCCTACCTCAGCAGTGCCATTTTAATGAAATTAAAGCACTTTAAAGGTTTTAAATATTTCACTTTCTTTGTAATATATCAATTATGAGTTCTACTTTTTTAATTGAATTCATGAAACAAACTTTTCCATGATATTGTAATTCATTGAGATGCACCTGTAGAAGGTTTGTACAGGGTCTGTTATGACCGTAAAATTCTGCTGCTTTGCCTGCTTTGTTTCCATATTTCCCACCTGGATGTCCATACAAACCACACACAGTTTACCACATGAATTAAGCAATCAGCCATTCAGGATTGGGCACCACCCACCCATTACCTCCCTCATCTAGTATCACCCATTCACCACATTACATTGTGACAGCAGTCAAACATGTTGTGGTTTATTGGTAATTTAAATACTTACGCATATTCGCATGATTAGCCTATTTCGTTTGTCATTACAGAATGACATGAACAAATCTGTATTCAATCATATGTCGTATATAGCACAGTAATAGCAATACCAATTTTATATTATGTTACTTTGTGCTTTAAATAACAGAGTAGACCATTAACAGTTAACAAATTAGACAATTTCCACCACATGCGTGATCTGAGCGTATTCTGTCACACATACACACATATTGTACACGGTTATAACCGTGCTGTACAAGTTGGTGGAAATGAGGCCTAAGGCAGAGTCGTGCTAGTAAGATGTGATGGAAACCGGGCATAAGGTCACTATACCACTTCCTCCCTCCCCCATCTACTTCTGTATGTGACACCACCCTAACAAGCAGCTCACCTCAAGCACATCCCACTCGACCTTCAAAAAGCTTGTAAAAAAACCTTCTTTTCCGAGACTGCTTCCTTTTCTAACAAAACTAATCTCTACTAATCATCTCTTTACATACGTGCCTCGTGCTTGTATGAGTGTGTAGGGGGTGTGTATATCTGAAGTATCCCTGCCCCGGGAAATTTATCTAAGGCATACGTATCTCTTTGTGTGTATTTGTGTAGTCTGTTTACGCTGTGTTTCTCTACACATCTGTTAGCTTATGTCCTCCTTTTATAAGTCACTTAAAAGTGTCTGCTAAGTGTATTGTAATGTAATGTAAAGTAAGGACATGCCTTGCGCTCATCCAGTCAGATTTATACGGCCTGCCTGGACCCGAGTGCACCACACCACAGGCACGGCTGAAAAGGAGCTTAATAAAAATAACCCGCCAAGATAGCATTAAAAACTATACACCAAAAAGGAACTAACTTGAACTGAAACAGAAAATGATAGCCAAAAACCAGGGCCAAAAATAAACAAGGCTAAAAACAAAAGTAAAACAGAAAAACAGAAGAAGCTGACAACAGGAACAAGCCAACATGACCAAAGTCAGATGGAAAAACACCTGAAACATGCAGAGGCGAAGCAGAGACAGTGGCTGACATGGCTAGACACAAACAGACAATCTACAAACTACAGACAAAAGGACAACAAAGTGTAGACAGACACTTACCAGTTAACAGACTGCAGAATGACTGGACAAGACCAATAAGACAACTGACAGGGAAACAAGAGGCTAATGTAAAACAAGGTGTGCAAATAAGGAAAACAGAAACAGACAAAAAAAACAAATAAGGCAACACAAACAGTACTGTGGCAGGGAAACAGACAAGGGCATGGGTGGAGTCAAGCAGAAAACAAAAGCACATGGTTGTGACAGTGACACACAAAGCACAAGGAACACAAACACAGACACAGGGCAGACACAGAGCACAGGACTGAACACACCGACTCAAAACGGCCACCAGGGCGGCTCGACGACTCAAACAGCAAGACTGACACTTTTTTCTGCATTATGGTATGACAGCGTTTAAGTCACGTTTAACTGACTGCACAAAAAAAAGTTTTTTTCCCCTGTGGGTGCCCTGTGCTGCCCCCAACAAGAGGCCAACCTGGATGGCTGGTCAAGTAATGTCAATCAGTATGTAGGATAATGTACAATATTTTTAAATTAATGTATACACAAACTTAATTTAAATTTCTTACTACACACAAATCCTACCAAATTGTTTGAAAATGTGAAACTAAAAATTGTGTGAAATTTTGAATTCTACCAGAAAAAGTAAGAACCACATCAAACCTTATGGAATCACTATGGCAACCTCTAAGCAAATCAGCTTTTATGAAATTGGGCTTATAGGAGTGCTGCAATTTCATGGTTTAAGAGAAACATTATTTCCCTCACAAATAGCTTGAGGGACACTGAATCAAAGGTGTGCTGTCATTCCCACCTGCCATAATAATAATAATAATAATAATAATAATAATAATAATAATAATAATAATAATAATAATAATAATAATAATAATCTTCACTTGTATAGCACAGTTCATACATATAAGATGCAGCTCAAAGTGCTTTACAGTTTGGCAAGATCACCACAAGACAACATTTCTTGCAGTCCAGTGGCGCCAGAGTGGACGAACACAATAATCATGCCATTTCCTAGCCTGGCAAGCCAGCCCACGTAAAAGACTGTTAATATCTGAAGGCAACAGATATTTAGTCAGTGCTGATACAGCAATGTTGCATTGACTTCAAAAGTGCAGTTCTTGGTCAAATCTGGCATAACTGTTTTTGCATATAAGGCCAGGAATGTAACCTCCACGCCAGTTTGCATGCCCACAGCACAGGGCCCTGGGCAGAAATTTCATGTAGTCAGTTATTGATCAACACTTACACTCACATCACGCTCATCACACACACACATCAGGCACACACACGAGCACACACACACACAGACACACAAACACACACACACACACACACACACACACACACACACACACACACACACACACACACACACACACACACACCACAGTCTACCTTGGAATCACTTTAATGTCACTCACAGAGTTCTAGACTATTGTTCTTCAATACCAATGTAAAGACTTTTTTGTATTAAATTTGTGGTCATAACGATATCACATTCTGTGAAACACAGTCACATTACATTTTGAAGAACCTAGGTGTTTATAATGACAGTGTTGTGCCTAGAATTTCTCAGAAACCTGTTCACAGGAAGTTCAAGAGGAAACGCTGAGTATGTTTAAAGCAGAAACACAGAGGGGCCAGTTTCATTTTAGCATGAAGCCCCTGCGTGACCACCAGCTCTGCGTCTTTCTGTCTTTTCTGTTTGCACAAGGTGAGTCCCATCTACCTAAACTATTCCTAATGTACTTTTATAGATACATGTACATGCCCAGTATGCTGCTGAAAAGGACAGCTAATTATTTTTTTGAGAAAACTGAGCTGTGTTTCATATTTTCTATACGAATGTGGTAAATACAGAAATGATAACATGTAAATTGCCAAAATGTTTTTTTTTAATTGTTTGAAAGTCTATTTTGTTACTTTGTAGAGCTAGGCTAGCTGGTATAATCCACTTTCAGCGAACAATGGTAAGCTTGGTTAATGGTGTCTGACTTTTGTTCATGCCTATGAGGAAATAAGCAAATGTTCCAAAAAGGAGGCTTTTTAAGGCACTTACAGTTTACAAGGAATTTACAATTTACGTAGTAAAATGTATAAAGACAGTAGACATCACTACTGGATTTTACAGGAACCCCAAGTACTGTGTGACATCTATTATAAAACCCAGTTGAAATAACAGAATTTTTGAAAATCTGTTCTTTTTTGTTGTTGGCAGTGCATTTTTGTTTAGGATCCAATCTCTCAGTTTTGCAATTGCCAATAAGTCTTACTCTTACTGAAGGAGAAAATGCAAACATCCAGTGCTCCTGGAACAAGACTGAGCAAAGAATACAAGTAAACTGGTTAAAAAATGGAACGAAATGGATGGAGTCTTCAAAGAGGATAGAGATTAACTCAACTCAAGAAAACCTGGTCATTCACAACACATCCAGAAATGATTCAGGATTTTATGTTTGCGAAGTGATCCAAGAAATTCCCAAACTCCATAAACACCGAGGGGGAGGCACACAACTGACAGTAAATTCAAAAACAAATAGTAAGTCTTATCAAAATTACTCCTTTATTTTGTTTTATGACTAGTTAATATCTAAATATATATTACCAATAAAGATAAACAGAATTGTTCATCTGACTGATTCCACAATATTCCTCTTCTGTTGTGTTTTAAAAAAATATAATAATAAAAAAAGGAGCATAAAAATCTGGGGCATAAATTCAGAACTAAATTCTACTTTGTTTCAACAGAAAACTCACAATACTCAGATATATGTTGAGTATATTTATTGATATATTTATTTAGTAAACTCACATGTATTTTCACACCTACAAAAACATCTCATTCTAAGTCATTAACAATTTAAATGGCATATAGAAGAGGAGCCGCATCCAGTTTGATGTGTGTTTTTTTAAGCAGGTATCACGACCGAAACAAAACAATCTGGAAAGCCTGGGCTTCCTTTGGCAGTTACAGTGTCTTTGGCTGTTATTGGGGGCCTGCTGGTGATCTGTGTTTCTTTGGGAATCTGGAGAATAAGAATGACTGGCCAGCAACATGGTAAGATACATCTAAGAAATGATTAACCTTAACAAATGATGTGCCTGCAGCAGTATTTACAGTGGTTGACACTAAATATAATTTCACAACACCACATTGTTTGCTTGTAAATGGAGAAAATACAATAATCAGAGAGATGGTGGCCACTGATAGCGAGGAGCCCAGGAACATGGATGAGCAGGGAGAAGACTCCAGCTGCAACTCCTCCCGAGGCTCAACTCAGTGGGTAAGTACAAGTTAACACACTCTACAAAAGGGCGGCACAGAACCAACTAAGTAAAAAAGAAAGGCAATGTGCTGCATGGATCTCTGACCGTTAGTGTAACTTAACAAAGCCATGTATGTAACAAAACCTGGCTATCGCACCAAACCCGTAGACGCAGCTTGGTCTGGTAAAGGTCCCATAGACAGGAAGTTCTCAAAGACAGGATAAAAGGATGTCTATGAAATGCCTCTGTATACTGGCCAGACTGACTTGAACACAAAATTCTCTGCAGTGTCACAGGCAGTATGGTCGGGCCCAGGCTATTAGAACATAGCACTTTTAGGTCAAACCAAAATAAAAATATCCATGCAGACAAGTTGTTTGTTGTTTGTTCTAAGTTGGTTTTAGGCAGCACTTCTTGCAGTTAATAGTTTTGGCCATTGTTACGGCCAGATGTTTTCGAAGGGGGCTCAAGCATCAGTATGTAAAGGGTTCCTGCAGGTCCCTGGTTGAGAAAAAAACAGTAGGCCTTCATGTTATTTGATATGATCACAAATAGGCAACAAATGCAGTCATCTACTACTCCAGTGACACAAATCTATGCTCATGCTTGGTGTTGGAAAAAGTCATACCATGATGCAAGTACCACACACACACCCAAACAGCATTGTTAGTTTATCTGATTTGTAATCTGACACAGTTCTCTGAGTTAGTTCCTGTCTGACACTCAAATGTGTTTTCTCCAACAAATAAGGTAAAGTGATGCAAAAACATCCTTACAATGCCTTCAGTCAACCTAGAAGGAAACCAATGACCAGTGTCGATAGAATGGTAGTATAACTGTTAATAAGACAGTAATCCGGTTGGGAAACTGAAAAGTGACTTTAATTTGAGAGAGCACTAACTCAAGTTTGCAGTATGCAATTTAAACTTCTTGAAAGCACAGTTTCAATAATTTAAACATCACAAAACTTCCAACATCAATGCATATGAACCCATTCTGCAAACAATTATGTAGAGAAAGATAATACTGAACAACAACGAAGACGAGCATGGCTTTAGATAACCAGTCCACATTATATTAAAAGAGGGTACAAACATAATAAACACTTCTTTGCACAATAAGTTTAACTCTGATTGTTCTGTTCATGAAAGCCTGTCAAAGTGTGTGTATACAATCAGTATTGTGTAACGCATAAAGGATAATGCATGTCATGTCTGTTTTAAGTTTTATTCAGTTCAAAGGCCTTCATTAAGTTATGTCATGAGTGGTCTGTACATGCTCACAATTGCTCTATCTAAGTTTCTATTATTGAAATTTAGTGAAAGTAGTGTAGCAGTGTCTGAGATGGTTGGAAAACAGTGCATGACAATTTTGAAGGGGGCCCTTTGTGCTCTCCATCCGGTGGTTTCAGGTCAGCTTAACCACACTTTGCGTCTACGTGGTAACTGCATCTTTACAAAAACATTTAGTGTTGTAGGACACGGCCGAGAGCTGAAAAAAAACTCACAAACATATTTTCTCTTGTTCTCTCTCAAAGTGTCAGGTTCCTGTGTATGAAGCTTACTTTGACCATCGGAGGGATTGTGACGATGGTGAAAAGGATTCTCAATAAGGAGGGAAGAAATATGCTATTCATTTTTTTGTTGTATCATCTTCACCACGATTTAATCAGAATATTAGTTTTCCTCCTGTAAGGTATTCTGAACAATAAAAAATAATCTAAGATGCTGCTTGGTTTTGAGCCATTGTCAATAAATGAGCAGTTGGCGTAGCACTTCTTGCTGACATTGTGAACAGACTGGGATGCTTACTTTGCCATTTGACAAGCAAAGGAGCAAAACCTCATTTAAAAGCAGTTTGAGCCTGTAAGGAAATGTAATTGTAAATGCATGTTTCATGTCTTTTTATAGATGTCCTTTCATCTACAACTATGCTAAAAACACAAATAAAAAAAGCCTATTTGATTTCTGAAACTGTTATCCGCTGAGTGGCTCACTGACTAACACCTTGGTTTTTGTGGGTAAGATTTGAAGGTCAGTTACAGGAAACTTCCTGAGTTGCTTCATGTGCTTTTTGTGGTGGCACTACATGTAAAAAAATACTTAAGATTAAGACTTAGATTTAAGTTACACAAATGACCTTTAAACTACCTACATTTTCATTTGTTTACAAAAAATGTCAAGTGCAGTGTTGCTATGTCTGTATTTATTCTAAATAATGTAATATTTGTTGTGTGATTCACTCATGTTTATCAGAAAGGAGAAAGCATGAGAGAGCCAGGTGGAAACTAAAAGCTGAAAACACTGAGAAAATGGAAAGGCTTAGTTCTTTTGCCTAAATGCCATAGCCTAGCCCTCAACTTTTTTATTAGGCTATTTTATTGTATATGGACTGCAAATTCATAGATGCGAAAGATATGATCACATCCTTTAAATTGAGGTGTTCTGCTGGTACTTGCCGTCTTGGGCCTTGCTTCCTGCTACTCTTTCTGCCCATGTCCAACCTAACCCGATGTCATGGAGTCTCTTCTCTTCAATTCGCGGCCTCACAATCCATCAGGGGTTGAAAGAGAACTGCAGTTTTGTCACTGGTACCTTATGAAACCATTAAAAACAGTGTTTAATTGTACAAATGTTATTGTACCATTAGTTAATGTTATTGCTATTTTTTAGCAAGTGACTTGTCTGAATGAAAATTATTTGACATGATTGGCTTACTTATAAGTCTTAGATTCACATGGTACAATAAAACCAAATCACTCCTCTTTTAGTTTCTTGCACTGGCTTTCCATTGCAGACATAATTCAATTCAAATGTGAAGGTCAAGGTCAAGATAAACGTTATCCCGCTAGGGTAAATTCAGGTGGCTAACATTGCACGTGTCATAAAAACATAGTGTTTAATTTTGTTTTCACTCTGTTTTATTATTATTATTATTATTATTATTGTTGTTGTTGTTGTTGTTGTTTATTTTATTTATTTATTTATTATGTAATCATTTTTGGCTTTTGCCATCCCTAGAGGCTGCGTTATGGGTCATAGACATGGCTGACCCACCATACTGGGATATACGTTATTTGTTTGTTTGTTTGTTTGTTTGTTTGTTTGTTTCTTTCTTTCTTTCTTTCTTTCTTTCTTTCTTTTAAGAATGATGCAGTTGCAGTTGGTATGGTGCAGTTGACAATTTTTCTAAACGTTAGGCCTTAACAAGTTCTGCTTCTATTTCTGTATTGTACGTCGCTTAAAAAGCGTCTGCCAAGAAATATAAACCGTCGGCTTTACCTGCATAATTGTACAACACAGAGGATATGCAGCCGGTGCAGTGAGTGTGTTGAACGAATCTGAGTGGGTTTGCGAGCGTTTTGATTTTTTTTTGTATTTAATTCTTTTAACCTTTATTCGGCTGGAAACATCACCAGTAGGCCTATCCAGTGGCTACACTGTTGGGAGACGCACTACTTCATCTTCTGATGCAATAGTTAGCGGAAGAATAAACTCTAATTCTAGGACAGACGCATTTCGTCTTGTTGCCTGGCGACGTCCTAGCTATCTCCACTATCTCCATTGAGACCTAAACTGGAGAACTGCAATGTTGTCAGAAGCGGAACAATTATAATAACCATGACATAACACAACATTCGTATGCTCTCTCGTCTTAGTTCTATTCATCTTACACGGGACATTTTGATTTTCATTTTATGCTTCAACCAGCGGTCGCTGCGCTGCGCCCATGGTATGTGAGACAGGCGGATTGCGTCGCTCGATCTCGGAAGGGCAGCGGGAAAGAAGCGACGTCAACTATCCCCTTTCACCCCTCTGTGAGTGAGTGCAGGTAGGCAAGAAACTAACATTTTCATATCGTCATTTTTATTTTGTTATATATTTTTATGTGTGTGTTCCTTTTTTCAACTTAGTTACTACTGAACGCTTGTTTGTGGCCTAACGTCAAATGCCTGCAGTGAATTAGCAAGCTAGCTGTCAGTTGGCTCGAAGGCCTAGCTACAGTTACTAGCAGTGGAAGCTAACATTTTGCTTGATCTGGTGCCGGTTTGGGCCATCGGCCACTCCTCCTTGTAGCTCATAACATTTCCAACGTACCATGGCCTAGTTGGCGTTAACTAGCTAGCTGCTAGCTACATTGTGACTGGTATGGATAGTTTACTTCTGTCTGTGTAAAATACATACGATATGCGCGTTACATATACTATATATTTGTACTCACCCACGGCTGTTACTATTTTGTGTAAGTGAAAACGTTTTTTTTTTACGAGCGACATATACATAGTGCTAGCATAGCAAGGATCGCAAACAGCTTTTTCGATAGTAACTTGACATATTGGGGGGCTTGTCTGTTTGTATTGAAGCATTAACAGTATAAGTTAACATACAAAAAATGTAACTGTAGTGAGTGGTCCTCTAGCCACAATCTCAGTTGTCTTTCACGATCTTACAAAGTGACAAGGGCACAATAACGTTAAAACTTCATACAACTGAACGTTAAACACCCTTGTTCGTTCGGAGCTGACGTGAAGTTACACAGTGTTCGGATATTGCATTACAATTAAAACGACATGTCCTCGGGTTAATCGGCAGTGACCGTAAATGCACAATTGATGTTAGGTTGGCTAAACGTTAAATGCCAATCGCTAACATATTTCGTCGGGTGACGTTACAGTTGTAGGGTTAAGTACCGCCATGATAGGATATAAACATCAGCGATCTTCCAAACAATTCTAGAATTAGCCCGTTAAGTTAGTAGCCTACGAACTACGAATACTCATTGAAGCATTGGAAACACTCCAAGCTGCATTTTCAGCGAGTTTGCTTAGTATGTAGTGTCCCTAGGCTAGTAGCATTCACAAGTTACATTCTATACCCCTGCTTGTCAACAAGTACACTCAAGCTACGTTGACTTACGGGCTGTGAGTTAGCAATTACTGACTCGGATGAAGTGGTTAATTTTGTCATTTTTAGCCGTAATCATTTGCTAACTGTAGCTCACTTTTACATTTGATGTCAGTGCTACCAGTAAATGAACACTAGCTACCACTCGCGGGGATGCAAGTTCACTGGGCCACAGAGTTTCAACCTAGGTAGACATCGGCTAGCGTACTTCAAAACTAGATAGTTCTTCTTTCATATCAGGTCCCAAATATGTGTTATCGCTGACATTTTGTTTGACCCAATGACTATGCTCAGTACTTAGCAAAGTGTTTGGTAATGTTAGCTAGCATACAGGGACCTAGCTAACGTCACTGCCCTGTAGGGTTTAGCTAAGCAGTTAACACTTTCTTTTCGAACTTGTGTTTTCGAAGCGGCCTACATGCGTAACAAGCAAAGATCTAATACTAATATTTATCGATCCAGTATAATAATTGCGTGCATTATAACGGAGTACGTATACATAAAGCAAAATGCAGGTGATGTACAAATAGCACTTATGTTAACCGGACTGTTGGCGTTAGCTAATGTAAGCTGGAAGTCAATGCAGTAATGAGATAACGTAAGCTAGTTCTTAACTCTGGTTGAGAACCAGCTCTAAGTAGTGACAGTACTAACAGAAAAAAAAAAAAATTGTCCTTTGACAGATTGCGTAAATTCATGGTAAATAAATGGTCCGGATAGTCTGGATGTTTGAATAAGTTTCATAAATGGTTTGTACACTGGCAGGTGACAGCAAAGCCGCCCTCTACGCTGCCTTGTAAGGACAAACCTTCCCATGCCTTTATGAGTGGCAGGGAAGCATACCAAGGAGAGTTGTATACCTTTTGCATTAAACTAGAGTTGGTACTCACCTCAGCCATGAATGACAGTAATACAAGCATGTGGCTGAGGCAAAATATCACACAGTGTAAATGTATAGAAATCAATCAAGTATGTTAAAACTGTTCTTAAATGTAGGCTACCATACATTGTAAAGTTGTGGATTAGGCTAATACTGGTACACAGGAGCTATATTTTGTTGTTAGTGGATTTGTGGAGTCTCCCAGAGCATTTAGAGTTAGCTCTGCATAACTGGCCATATCCACTTTGTGCTGTTTCATCTTTCTGCAGCATAATTTTAGAAAACAAAAAGAGATTGCATGTGGTAGGGGTGGGTATTGGCAGAGAGTTCACAATATGATACATATATCATGACACACTTGTCACAATGTGATTCTATCATGATACATTGCGATACTGGGTATGTTGCAAAATATTGTGATATTCTACATAGTTCAGTGAATATGTAAATTAAGAGCTTAATTGCCAGTTTCTGTGTATGATCTGGATAGTCTTGCATCTTATCAAAACTTAATTACATCAGCATAACTCAGAGTAACTCAATTTCTAACTCTTATTTTAATATGGCATTGAAAATAAACATCTGGAGTAGGGGTGTGCAAAAAATATCGTAATATATCGTATCGCAATATATCGTATCACAATACACTGTATCGTTTTAAACATCAACATTGTGATACTAATTTTCACAATATACTATATCAATTTCTGTCTCCAATCCTATGCACTTTATGTTTTTCTGTTATATTGAGTTCAGTAACTCTGAGTTATGTTGATTTCATTAAGTTTTGATAAGATGTCAGACTATCTAGATTGTAAATAGCAACTGATAATTTAGCTCTGTTTTGACATTTTCACTGAACAATGTAGAATATCGCAATATATCGCAATATACCCAGTATCGCAATGTATTGTGATAGAATCGTATGGTGGTATATGTATCGTGATACGTATCGTGTCGTGAAGTCCTTGCCAATACCCACCCCTAATCTGGAGGTAGATGCCATTGCAACAAAAATATTTTCTCTTTTGCAGAAATTGAACCAGTTGCACTGTTGTCAAAAACATAAAGTGCATATGATTTAGAAAAAGAAAACTACCAGAGGACGGAGCTGTAATATAAGAACATAAGATCGCTCAACTATGTTTTTAATTTGATTAAAAAATGATTTTTGGAGTCAGAAATCGATATAGTATATTGTGAAAAGTATGACAGTATATTGCTGTAACAATATTTTTACACATCCCTAGCATGTGGTAGGTTTTAAAAGCAAAGTGCATGCAGCATGTCACATTATTTAGCCAAAGTTTATTAACTTTACAGAGGAGATTAGAATAAAGGACTTAGGATAATGGTAAAGTGTGGGCTCTGGCATTATCTCTGACCAGTTTCTGACATTGCGAAGATGGATTAGTTTTGAGTTTGATGCTAACCCTTTGTGTGTTTTTGTTTTGTCTGTTCACTAGGTTGAGGACTTAGGCACTATGTGCTCCTGAATGAGATCTTGAGTTCTCAATTTGGTGGTCCCTTCTTGTCATCACCACTACTGGTAAATACCTGTCAGGCTTACTCAGCAATGGGCACTGAATGACCTAAGACAAAGGTGGAAGAAGAGTACACATCCTTTATGTAGTCCTCCAGCTCTGGCTCCTTTTGGAGTGAAGCCTCCCTCTCTCGTCTCTCTTTTTTTTTTGCACTCCTGCAACCGCCCCGTCCTGCATCTGTCATCATGCTGCTCCGTCTTCGGATGGCCACCACCTAGGCCCCCATGCGTCCCTGGAGCTGCCAGTGTGAGCGCGCACCCCTTCCCAGAAGTGTGCTGAGACCCACTCTGCCTCCTGCTCTCCTCGGACCTTCCTCAGAGATGTCTTTGCTGCAGTCGCTTGGGCCCGTGCAGAACTGGCTCGGTCAGGAGCTGGAGAAGTGTGGGATTGATGCGGTGATCTATACCCGCTACGTGCTCAGCCTCCTCCTGCATGATAGCTATGACTATGACCTGCAAGACCAGGTAAGATACTAGGTCATTCATGTGTGTGTGTGTGTGTGTGTGTGTGAGAGAGAGAGAGAGAGAGAGAGAGAGAGAGAGAGAGAGAGAGAGAGAGAGAGAGAGAGAGAGAGAGAGAGAGAGAGAGAGAGAGAGAGAGAGAGAGAGAGAGAGAGAGAGAGAGAGAGAGAGAGAGAGAGAGAGAGAGAGAGAGAGAGAGAGAGAGAGAGAGAGAGAACACAAATAAAGCTTTGCAGCCATTAGGCATACAAAAACAAAGGATTCCTAAGTGATAACTTTGGACCTTTTCAAATAGACATGTATAGACATGGTGGTGGAGGTGTGGTATCTGGGGATTCTGAAATTGCAAGGCAGCAACATTAACTGTGCATCAAACAAAACAAGTACTTACTGCAGACATGGCAAATGACTGGTTGTGCAAGGATATCAGCTGCAGAGGAAGAAATTAAGAAAACTATGTTTTTCTTTGGTATAAAGGCTTATGTAAGACATTTGTAATTAGGCACGTATTACGGGCTCTTTCCATTACAGTGAATTTTGCTTTGCTCTCATTGACTTTGTATGGAGGCGAAATTTCACCTGATAGGGCGAAGTCTGGGTGAATTCGTTGAGGGAGGGAGACAGTTAGCGAAACCTGAACTTATTTAAATGAGAATGATGTAATCAATTAGATCAGCATTTGATGTGCCCATGCTCTACCTGGATTTGCCCCACTACCTCTTCCTGTGCAGTAGCCACAATGCAATGTGCAATGTTAAGTATTCCCTTCCATGCCCCCTTCACCACATTTTTTTTATTATTTATTATGTCCTTGTATATTAGGGGTGTTGAAATTAATCATATAATCGATGCATCGTGATGCAGACATGAATGATTAATAATCACTTCAGTAGCAGATCATAATCGATTATAATGTATTTTCTTGTCATTTGTTTTCGCCATAAGTATTAAAAATAGCACCCGGTAACACGTTTTGTCTATGGCAACTTGTGTCTATGGTAGTCTCATCTACGTGACCCATTCCTTGTCGCATAGCATACGTCACAACACAACATGGAGGCGCCATAAAATTAAATATGTTGGGAACACCACCAACCTAAGAAATCACGTTAGCTGTTTCCACCCAGAGTTGTTAACAACACCGGTGTTTTGCTGAGTTGTCCTACTTCCGTGAAATGTCCCACCGTAGGAAGAAATGACAGGCATGTCTGCCAAGCTGTGCTACCTTGTCAGAAAATCCAACCGTGCGCTTCTAGTTTTATTTTTTTTGTCGCTGTTCGCTTGCTGTTTTAATGTTTTTTTTTTTCTGCAAGTGCATTCAAACACAGAGAATGATCTTGTCGGAAATAAAATGTAGATGTGTGCATGAGGTTTTCACAATTATAATTACCAAATTACAATATGCTTCCACATTAGTAAGCGCAAGTAGGACCCTATGACAGTTAAGTTAACCTCGTCAGAATATGCTTCCACAATTATATAGCAGATAGGACATCTTGACAGTTCAAGTGACCCTGTCAAAATATGCTACTACATTGATATATGCAGGTAGGACGTTCTGACAATTCAAATGACCCCGTCAGAATATGCTTCTACATTGATATGCAGGTGGGATGTTCTGACAATTCATACATTTTATTAAATTAAAGATGAAGGTAATATCTGACTGCTTGTGCTTGTTGACACAAGCTAACACAAACTTACTTAAGACAAACCCACTACTGTAGATTACCATTTAATCACTAGACGTTTTAAGATGGCAGAGTTAGATAACGCCTGGCTAACTACTAGCAAGCTAGCTAACATTACTTCTTGCATTTGTAGATCGATATTACAACACTTAAATATTATCTGTCTAGATACTCTGATACTGTGCCATTCTGAAACAGTTCTAGTGTTAGATGTAAGGCTAGCTTGCTGGATGACTTGTGGTGGCCAGCCAGGCTGCCATGGTAGGCATAATCACAACATTATCGCTGACGACGTAATCATTGACATATATAGGATAAGATTCAAAGCTGTCCTGCTAGACAATCTGCTTGAAGTATTGATTACCACGCCCCCTGTGGAAACATTAGCATTAGTGTAGCCATTGTTTCTGTTGGATCAACTTGGTCATTGATACGCAAAACAAAAATATACATTATTTTGGGCTGTAATGTCTTCCCAGTGTTGGAGACAATGCAGAAACCTGCTGTGAATATAAATTTAAATGATCTAACTTTGAGGATAAACACTAATAGGTGTACCTTTCGATTCTGTAAGTTTGAAAGTTTTTGATGTATGGATCGTGGTCAGTGATGATTTTGTGAGCTTTGGGTAAAATTGGTGCTATGATGAAAGCAGGCGGAGCATATAGAACATAGGGTAGAACAATAAAGTTTGATGTAAACTCAGAGTTAATGATCTTAAATACCGTCTATTACAGTGACTATATGAGTAGTGCTGTTGGAAAGCTTGTTGGAAAGTTTCATGACAGATATGTTGGGGCATACTAATAAATAAATAGCCTACACAAATAAATATGTTGAAATTACACTCACAAAATCGAAAATGGGAGGCTCTGGGTTGTGGGAAAAGATAATGCGTAAATAGCAAGGCCATTTGAAAAAAAATCTCTCAAAACAAAAAGTATAAGTAGTGTACCGTAAAATACTAAATAGTAGCTGGGCTATTATTTGTTTCAATCACTTAACAGACCAGGCATTTATTTCAGACCAGGCGGGGCGATTGGGGCGATTAATTCCTTCATCACAAAAATCTTGCTCAACAAAACTGGGAAAATATGGTACTCAAATTCTTTTAATCAATACGACTATAACTTTCAGTGTTTTAAATTAATTAACTAAATAACAGCATTGTGACCACAAAATAATTAAAATAAACAAATACAAAATACACAATAATTCAAAATTATTTTCATTAACCAAAAAGCTTAATGAAATACCCGTTTCCCATTCACCCGTAAAACACCCCTATCATAATAGTTGAAACTCCCCCCATATCCAGCCCGTGGTACAGTCCCTCAGTTTCTCCACAGAAACCAGGAAGTTCGGAGAGTTTGCATGGTGGTGAGTAACAGCAATACAGTCGTGCTTTGAAAATGCTAAAAAACAATACATTTTGATGTTTAAAACAGCCCGTGTGTGTAATGGTGTTTCTTTGCTAGTAGAAGTGCGTCAAACAGAGAAGAAATGATAATGATTACGACTATGGAAAGTGCATTGTACACGTGAGATTGACAAACAATTTATCGTTACTTCGGATTTGGAATGCCGGTAGGCCTTTCCCTGCACCCCTTGTACATTGCTATATGACTGAAAGGTTATTGCAAATGATGCCTTACAACTAAATTCTTTTGATAACATGACCTGGATGAATGATCATTTTCTGACATATCTCCCCTGATTGTGTAGTGAAGACTTACTGAAAGAAAACCCAATATGGCTACGTGAACACTAAAATAAAACAGGTGAAGAAGAAAAACGTGCAGCGTCAGTGGTCACGTCTTTTTCCTTGATTTGTTTTTATATACATTTATTTGGAACCGGCCTTTATTTATCAAAATATACACCTGCACCCGGCATTAAAAGGGAACCCGGCGATTAATTGGAACTCGGCTATTATTTGGTATTTTACGGTAATTAATTTCCCAATTTATAACATGAAGTGGTAGAATATTCTAAGAATAGCAGTGTTTTGGAAAACAAATGTGACTTGAGTCACTGTGTTTGCATCCCTAATATATTGTGGAAGTCCAGATAGTGTGCTTGAAAGGCAAATGCTCTATGACCAGCTGATTATTTTTTTTATTACTGACTGATGGTAAGACTAGGAGACCAGCATCAATAGAGCATATGGTGTGTTGGTACAGTATATGAACTGATAAGCTCTAATAAGTAAGGTGGTAAAAGTTCATTTAAGGCCTTATCGGTCAAAAGGACAATGTTAAATTTAGCTTGGGTTTGTACTGGTAATTAAAATGCGTGGAATTACTAAATCTCTTAGTTGGTGAACTGGTTTTCTATTTTTTTAGCTCTACTCCAGTCAATTCTCATAAATGTCCTTCAATTGCCATGGAACGTTTCCAAATGTAAACATTCCTAAAATTTTGCTATTAATACATATAGAGCAAAGAGTCCTGAGTCCTCCTTTATAAAATGTTGTGTAGGAACAATTATTCGTTTGATCTACGAACGTTTCTGAAATTTTTGTAAGTGTGATTCAGAGAAATCAACCATACTATATGTGGAGATTGTACCAAGTGAGGTATAAAGCTTTTGATGTCACAACAAAAACTAGTATTGGCAGGCATGAGAGGCGATGTTTAGTAGGTATCAGGAAAATGAATGCTTTTGGTGTCTTGGAAAGTGCTGTAGAAATGCAGTATAAATGAATAGCTTGAATTATATGCTGAGATTGATGCTCTGCATATGGATCTTAACAAATGACTAGAAGTGTGTTATAAACAACACATTGTGTCACAGTACTCATAACGCGAGGCATCCGATGTAGACATTCATGGAACAAATGTAAGTCTGTTGTGAAAAGTAAGCTTCAAATTGTGACAGATTGGTAGCAGCTAACATAACAAAATTTTCATATAAGCTAGCTCATCCTATTTAGTTTTGCCATTGATTCAAGCAACGCAAATTTTGTTTTGTCACTCTGAAGCTATTACATTTTTACTAGGCCTGTAAGGACACGCATATTGAAACCGATATTGTGACACTAACCCACTAAACGTGTCGTGGTTGAAAAATGAGTATTACGACGCCGCCCTTCCAACTCCCAGAGTTTGTGCTTCCAATTCAGACACAGCTTTTGGGTTGTCAGTACCAAACCTTTTTTAAAATTGCCATTATTGGTATTTTAAGTTGGTAATAAAAGAAAATATTAAACTTAACATTGAAGATAAATTTTCTCATCAACCCTCTACAGCGTGTAATGTATCTATCTGCATTTCCAGTCATATTACCGCTGCCACTAGTTCATCAGTGTGAGGCACATTGAGCTTTTCATTTTGATGGATATGCATCCATTTTTGAAAGTTGAGAATGAGATGTTTAAGTATTTGCTTGGTGGGCTTGAACCCCCCTTGGGGTATGTGGTACCAAGCCTGGCACGTTTGTACGAAAATGTGCCATGTTGGCTACTCCTCCACAGTTACATCTGTTTAAATCTGCACAGCACCATTATGTACGCTCTTGGTTCCCAGATACCTCACCTAATTTGTGGGCAAAGTTATAGTATTCCAACATTATAAGTCTGGCCAAATGCTAATTATTGATGGGCGCTTTAATGAGCAACAGCTGAAAGGCCCTAAATGCCTGAAATGGTAAACTATTAGCCTATCTTTGACCGTTGCATATATTCCATGCTGTCATAAAACATTTAATGACTAGCAAACATTATGTAGTGGATGTTGGCCAACATAGCTGTGCAAAGAAAAACAGTTGTGGAAGTGATAGATGTGATAGATACTAGGCCAAGGTGTTACTAACACATTGCTACATGAAGAAAAAAAAAAAGTAGGGTTCTGACCAGGTATACAGTTGTTCAAAACGAACTAATGATGTAAAATGGTTACTGTATTAGGCTACATTAGAACAGTATTATGATTAAACAACACATCCTAGATGGTTAATAAATGAAGGCTACTTGCATTTCTACCGCGCTGATTTCAGGCAGCCAGAATGTCAGAAAGGCCTTGCCTTCCAAAGCCACTCTTTGATTTAAATTTGCAGTAGCATCTGTAAGCAGTCACATATCCAGGGTGTCCCTTGTGCTATTTATTTATTTTGCTAAAAAATGTTATATAACAGTTTTTATCCAGTTTTAGTTTTCAAAATCCTCATTATTTCCTTGTCCTTGTTTCCTTGTTCAAAGTGAACGCTGCGTTTCTGTTTTGAGTGGACACACTATGCTTTAGCACAAAGTTCAGTAATATGTGTAGGAGCCACACACCGAAACTTCGATGCATCAGAAATAACTATTAAAGAACCTAGTGTTACTTGATTACACATTTGTAACACTTGTGAAGGCATATAACGGCAGATGGAAATGGTAGGCATGTAATATTATGTAACAAGTCAACATTTTATCTGAATCACTTTCGCTGTTTCGCTGGGCATAACGTCACAGCCGCCTGTCCGCTCATGCATGTCTTAAGCTACAGGTAAATCCTGCCATTCACCTTGATGGTGCCTTTGGCCTTAGGTGGCCTCTGTTGGCCGAAGGTTTTGGTGAAGCCAGACCCCAGACACAGCCCCCTTTGGCACCAATTAGCACGCTAGCCTGACAGTATGATTGTTCACGGCCCTGGTATGCCTCTGTTAGCCAGTTTTGGCGCAACAGTGTGTGCACGTCTATTATTGGCTATATTGTCCTGCTGAAGCCAGTGATAATTACTATAGAAAGCTTAAAGAAAGCAAGTTACATTTTGTCAGTGGCTTTGAATGTAGTAACAGTGAAACCATGACAAGCATGTTCATATTTACCATTTTTTTTTCCTTTTCTAATCTCTTTCAGGAGAACGACATCTTTTTGGGTTGGGAAAAGGGAGCAGGAAAGAAGTGGACCAGGACCCGCAGGAAGGGGGGGACAGATGTTAGTCTGGAGGAGATGAAGAAGCAAGCGGCTGTGCAGTGCCTGCGTTCTGCATCTGATGAAGTAAGAGAGTCTCTTCTAGATAAGGGTGGAAATCACTGATTAACTTGTAGTATGATGTTGCACCACCATAGCAGCAGCAATTCTGCAATACACTGTACATTTGAAGACTAATGTAGGATACCATATTTGTGTAATTGAAGGAGAGAACAGAAGCAAGATGCATTATGTATTTTATTATTGTTTATTAGTTCACTGCATTTGACAGCTGTCTTAATACCATGTACAACAAAGTCCATAGATTCTTACTTTAGTACCTCTAAAACTTTGGCACAAACTAAAAACTGCTTACACAATCAAACTATGTATACACCAAACATTTTATTCCCAAGGGAGTAGTAAGGTGTCTAACATGGTGCGTGTCTGCTATTATCCGATTGTCAGATATTTCACGTCCCAGAATCTGCCGAATGTCTCCCATATCTAAATGGTGGTTTCCTGTGGTAAGCAAGTAAATAAAATCTCACTGAAGTCGCACAAAATTCTTTTGCGAGTGGGAGAGCCAGTTAGAACAAGTGTCAGGCCTAGCAGGTAAGACTGGCAGTGAAACTGGGAGTGAGGGAGAGTGTTGGAGGAACAGGAGTTGGTCCTGTGTAGTATTCTTGAAGACGCAAGGTTACTTTAACAGCGGACCTCGGTCTCTCTCTTTAGGCTAGTTGGTCATTAATAATACTGGAAGCCTTTTTGCAACACAGTGTTTTAAAGACAGCAGCTGTGAGACTCCCTAAAATTCCCTGGCATGTTAACATTACAATACTATAGCCCATATGTCCCTCTCGTGCAGCAGGGAGAAAAAAACATTGGCTAATAATTCACTTTCCAGTGGCAGTAAGAAAAGTACCTGGAATTGAAGACATGCTTCTTGACAAGGCACTGCTTTTGAGATATTACTTGCCTTGGAATGGGACACATGGTGTCAAGGTATTCAAAACAAGGGTTCAAAACAATGACATTTTGATTGTGACCATTACCTTGAACTCCATTACTTTTGACCCCAAAAATCTACTCAGTTTATCTTCAGGGCAGTTAAAGGTTCGTACCAGCTGTGGTCACTTTAGGTCAGATACTACCCCAGCTCTCTCCCCACTAGCTTCCTGTCTTTCTTTACTGACCCACCGATGAAGGCAAAAGCCAAAAAATATGCTGAAAATATCACACTAGATTTGAAACATGTGACTGAGACATTGTCAACATATTGTGTCTCTCTTGCACTAGCTTCCTGTCTCTACACTAAACCAAACCAAACATTACACTTAAAAAAATCATACCACATTTAAAGCAAATGACTTTTAGGTATTGTTGAGATATCGTGTTTATGAGTTGAGATGTCAGAAGGACAGACAGACATAAGCATAATGCCTCTGACCAATCACTGTCACGGAGCTGAGAAAGAGGGGAAAGAAAGTATTTTCTGTCATTATGTTTTCTGAACACTAACAAAAATGACTTATTTCCACTTTGTTTTTTTCCCCCCATGTAGACCTCTGGAATCGAGAATCTTGTTGAAGAACTCTGCTCCAGGCTAAAGGAACTGCAAAATAAACAAAAAGGTCTGTTGTTTTCTAGGCTCCTATCCGATTTTGCTCTTGCATTATGTGATTTACTAACTTGTAATTTGTGATTTACGCAAATTTCCCTGACCTTTTTTTTTTTAAAGAGCGAGGGAGACAGACAAACAAGAAATCTGAAGGACTTCGGTCACCAGAACTGGCTGTATCCCCATCCTTGAAAGACCAACTGGAAATGTAGGTCACCAGTTTCCAAAACACTTATTGATAATCCCTGTTTCTCTGTGGAATATTAAGCACATTGTAAACTTTCAATATGGTCTTCCTTTACCATAATAGTACTTGTTTTTCTTTATGTTAGGTACAATGAAGCCTTCCCACCCCTTTCAGAGAAATCTGTTTGTCTTCAGGAGATAATGACTGTATGGAACAAGGATAAATCCTGCACATCATATTCAGCTGCCCCAAACACCAGCACTGAGATCTCTGCAGCTAAAGATTGTTGCAGTGACGGTGAGGTCTCCAAGTATGAAGCCACAAAGACCACTGGTACCAGTACAGCCATGCCATCCGTAATTGGTGAAAGGATTCCACAAAGGCGTAACAAGAAGGAGAAGGAGAACAGACAGCATGGAACATCTTCTGGAACGGGAGAGGAGCGAGTCTACCATAGCAAAAGGCATGGGCGGAGTAGGTCGGAGGGCGTGTATCGCCCTCGGTCCTGTTCCTCTGGCTCCAGTGAGGCAGGGTCAAGCTCCAGCAGTAATCAGGGTGACATAAAAAGATCTACCAGCAAGACCACTCAGATGAGGCATAAATCACGCGAAAGAGGCACAACCAGAGGCAAGAAAATCCGCAGCCAGGGGCAGCTGAAACTGTCCTTTAAGGCCCTCGACAAAGAGGAGCGCAGAAATGCAGTGGGAGGTCCCGTTAAACAGCAGCTACCAGTCTGTGCAAAAAAGGGAAAGAGGTCTCTAAAAGAAATCAGAAAAGAGCCTTGTGGGGGTGAGCTGATGGACTCTCATGATGGAAGAAACAAGAAAGAGTATGTGGAGGAACCACTATGGTACACAGAACCCCTAACAGAATACTTTGTTCCTTTAAGCTGTAGGAAGAGCAAGCTCGAGACCACATACAGAAACAATCCCGACTCTCCTAGTGGAGACAGAGAGGACATGGATAGGCTGACCGAGCAAATGCAGGGGATTTGTTTTGCGAGTGGTAATTTCCAAAGGGCTTACCTTGCAGCAGGGACATTCGTTGATGGGCACTTTGTTGAATTGCCAGGGGAGAGCAGCGAGGAGCTTGTTGAATTCAACAGGACCTCATTTAACCCACAACACGAGGAGAGTAGAGATTTAGATGATGAGCATCTGTCTGAATTCACTGACTTCTATGAAGTCGACATTTATCCATCCATATTGGATCCTGGTGCCTCAGACTCTGTCCAAGAGAGTCGAATCCTAAATATGATTCGCCAAAAAAACAAAGAACAAAGAGAGTCTGAGGGAGAATGTGTAGTGCTAGATGGCCTTCCACTGCATGGGAAAAGTGCAATACATACGGAGTCACTGGGAGCATCTGGGACTGAGGGGTTTCTTTGGGAAGATTTTGAAAGTATCGCTCAAGTCTGTGAATGTTACTCATCATCTAGTTCAGATGATGTGGACCGAGAAAGCTTTGTTGGCGACTCCCCTGTTCGGCTCTCCCCAGCATTTGATAATACAATGTTTAATTTGTGTGAACTGTCTGAGGAACCCCATGCTCCTGAAGCCGGCAGTGATGGGCCACATCTGAACACCAGCTGTTTCTCACTTTTTGAGCTGCAGTGTGATAGCCCCACTTGTTTTCCATGTGACTCTGTTACCGGTTATCCTGAAACCACACATGAGAAGATAGATAGCAGCAGTCTAGATCCACATGGTAACAAGAAACAGTCTCGTTTGCTCATATGGACCAAAAATAGTGCCTTTGATGGAACTGAATACTGTTCTAATCTCTCAACCCGGACTTGCAGCCCTTGGTCTCACTCAGAGGAGACTCGTTCAGACAATGAGCAAGTAAGTGGCCCATCAGAGGAGCTGACTCAGATCGCTGGTGAGGAGATAACATCAGTAATACCTTACATCCCAGCGACATATCTGGAGGAAGATCTCCTTGATTTTTTGAAGGATGCAGAAATACCACAGGAAAAGGCAACACATACAGTTTCAAAAACAATATCCAAACTGGAATCAATTTGTGGCATAGCATTGGAGACAGAAGAGAGCGGGCAGTATAACACTGGCATATTTGATGATGCAAATCAACAGAACAAAGACTACACCTCAGGGATAAATAAGGACATTTGGACAGCTATTGGAGATCCTCCACACACGGAGGAGAAGCCTCCTCATGAGGGGCTGTTATTGGAGGATTTAAGGAACTACCACTGTGGTTGTAACGAAATGAAGTTGACCGGTGCTGCACATCTACAGACCACACAAAAAAAGGCAGTACAGTGTTCAGTGTATCACTTGTGGGAGGAGGGAGATGGTCAAGAGTTGGCTAAAAATAAGCTGTCCAAAATGGAAAGTGGTGATTATATGACCCCACTAAAGCCCTGGGACACACATCCAGACAAAGACAGCACATCTTTTATCCTTGGGGGGGTGTATGGTGAACTCAGGTCTTTCGGAGGTGATCATGACTGGGCTGCTATCCCATCTGGTAATGCCCAAGGCCTGCTGCAGTGTGCAGCTGCTGCTGCGGCAGCCTCAGATGTTGTAACTATTGCAGGCACTGATGTGTTCATGAACACAGGAAATTGTTTTGCTCCTGGTAATAAGCCAATCTGGAGACCACTGGTTTCCTTTGGTCAGAATGACCAGGGAGTGAAAAGAGACGGATTGACCAAGGGTTTCTCTTTTATCTTCCATGAAGATTTAATCGGAACGTGTGCAGGCCTTTATGGGGATGAACCAGACCAGGATTACTCATTCTCATCATTTGGCCTGAGCAGTCCCTTCTCACAAGTGCTCCATGTGGAGTGTTGCTTTGAGCCCAGTGACATGACCTCAGTAAGTCCGGGGTTCAAGCCTAAGTCAATTCTTTGCTCAGACTCCGAGAGTAACATATTCTCCTCTCGACTGTATGGCATAAATCAGACTCAGTATCGCGCCATACGCATATCCCCAAGGACTCACTTCCGACCAATTTCCACCTCAGAGTTGTCTCCGGGTGCCGCTAGTGAGTCAGATGTAGAGTCTGAGAAAGATGAGCATAGTCTTCCCACTCTGGTTCAGGCCAATGTGTTTGACGACCCACAGGCTGACCTCAAGCCCCTGGAGGAGGATGCAGAGTGCGAAGGACCTTATTATGGGAAGTCAGAACTTGAGTCTGGGAAATATTTGCCCAGATTAAAAAAATCTGGTATGGAAAAGAGTGCGCAGACTTCATTAGACTCACAGGAGGGGTCTGGTGCACTCTTGATAGTACCTGAGCAGAGTTATGCTGACTGTCAACTTGTGGCAGCAGCAGCAGCTGTAGAATCCATGTCAGTGGAGACACCAGCACAGCTGTCCTCCAGTGGTCAAGGTCACAAGGAGGATCCTTGCAGAAAAGGAGAAGCTTTCGCATGTTCAGCAGGTGGTCCTATGCTTCCTCATCAACATGGGACAACTGTTGACCTTGAAAAATTGCATGAGGTTAGACATGTTGCTTTATCTATGGCTTTCTGAAAGTTTTGTGTTATTGTGAATGGATTGAAAGTACACTAATACCAGTTGTGGCAACAATGTAGATTGTGTTATGTTTCCAGTGGAGGTAAACCTGGTGTCTTTCACTAAAATCAGGTTTTACCTACCTACAAAAGTTGTGTACATCACCCGTACGACACACACAGGTCTGCAAAAAAAAGGTTTTATGGAAGATTATCCAGATCTCAAATCATTATCACAGATTACAATTAGTATTCATGAAGGCTGTGTTTTTTTTTTTTTGGAAGAAATTCAAATTCAATCTACTATTAATCACCTTCCAAAAGCATCTCCGAAAGTGCGGAATAAAACATTCCAGAGCGGTGCAATTGATTTAAAACCATACATTTTAATTGCAACTTTTTACGTTAAGTGAACAAGTCTGGCTTGCTGACAGTGGAAATAAAGTGGACAAGTTAATACCTTTGTAATGTAATAAAAATGTCTCAATAAACTGTAGCAGTTAGGTTGTAAGAACACTTGCTGGTGTGTCCCAAATTTGGATGGCTGACACAAACCCTGACTGCCCTTTTATAACCTTGAAGTTCTTGTAGATCTGTAACGAGCTGCTGATGTAGACACAAGTGTAGTTGTCCAAGTAGTTAAAGGCAGTGGTTTGATTAGGTTTTGTAAGGAGGGTGAGCCCTTCTTTCCTCACAGTGGGCAATATCTCACTATTGTATTACTATAAATACTGTTGCAGAGGGAGCCGAGTTCTGATTGGATGTATTGGCTTGGTGAGGAGGGGGAGCTGAGCTTTGGAGGGCTCCCGCCCAATTTAAACTCTGGTTAAAGGTGACATAGAATAGTTGAATGGGGTTTTGATCCTTGTTCTGTGATGTGACCTATACACAATTAAATTTTGGTAAAAATGGTTTTTGATTCTTTGTCACCTTTAAGGTAGTAGTTAGGTCTGACTATCAAAGGTCAGATACTTCAATTATATCATTAATCAATTTAAAAAGACTGCCAGTAACATTGTAGGGATGTGGTATTTGTAGTCTTTGTAGTTTTTAGACTATTGTTCAGTGTCATCAGTGAAAATCAGAAGTGCCATCCACGGTTGACTGTTGCTTTTCCCTGCCAGGGGTTTTTGTGACCCAAGTGCTACAGCTTGTTAAGACCTTTTAATTAGATTTTACAGATATTTATTCGATTTGAACATCTCCTCACCATAAAGGACACAATTCTTCCAGCTAGTGTTCCCGTGTGTTTGGCCCTGGTGTTACGACAGAGAGAAACATATTGGATATATGCTTTTAGGCACACTCATTCTAAATGGTATAAATGAGGAAATTGCTCCAAATTATATGTAACTGCAAGATATGTCTGCAAGATATAGAATAGTGATGTCTACATTTTCTGTAAACACACGTTTTTTTTTTTATTAACTTTATTATTGTGTACATTCTCATCACTGTCTACATTCTTTGGGGTTCACTGTGATTGAGGAAGGAACACTGTGCCATGCCAATAGCTACACAGGTAATCTGTTTCAGGCACGCCAGTGGGTAACGGCTGAAGAAGAGCGCTTGAAATACAGCTTGAAATATCAATGGGCGATTACCCCTACCTAGTTTAAAAAGTTGGGATGCTGTGAAGTGTTAGTAAAAACAAAATGCAGTGATAAGCAAATCTTTTAAACCCATAGGCTGTATAACCCATTTAATCACAACAGAACATAAATCACAAGTTTTAAACTAAGAAGTCGTATGATATTAAAATAAAAGCTAATTAAAGCTAATGAATTTAATTGCATCTAAAGAAAAGTTGGTACAGGGCTGTATTTACCACTGTGTAGTTTTTTTTTTTTTCACAATCAGTTTGTGAATTCTTTGTAAGTGAAGAGACCAGTTGCTGATGTTTTGGGGAAAGAAATGTTTGGTCCTTTTCTGGTAAAGGATGGTAGCTGCTCAACACTGTGGGTCTTCAATTCAATTTCTTCTATAAATAATAAACGTATCCACAAGTACCGTTAGGAGACAGATTTGGACGGTATGAAGGCTAAGTGATGTTGGTGATGAAATGTTATTAAGCTTTATGTTCACTGCTGAAATAATTGCTCCCTGTACTTTCCCTACAGTTATCTATTTTGGATGACAAGGATGATGAGAGGAACGGCTCTCAAGAAACCGACTGCTTCTGGCAGAGTTCTCTCATATCCCCTGTTTTTTCTGTGTCACAGTGCACAGGTAAGTCCAGTCGGCATGTTGAATGGGTCATTCTTCAGTCTGACTCAGTAAGCATACCACCATCAGGGAGCACTATGGCCCACATGGCTTCAGGGTCATTATGTTAGGGTCTGTATTTTCAAAGGGACCCAGGGCTCTGTCTAGCCTCGTACACCAGCCCCTTGTACTTTGTTTCATTTTGTACAGAGGGTCTGGCAATTCTTTCATTGACATTTCTGTTTTAGGCAGAATTTTGCCTAGCCAATCAGCGAACAGAGGGAGTGTTAGTGAGTGATGACGTTGACTCTGTGTGCTAAATTTGAATTGTAGTGCGTAGGCAGGCTAATTGCATGTGTCATGACTACACGTTAGCCATTGGGTAAAGACAGAGCCACTTTCTTAACTTTAGCAGAGTCCACATCTCCAGGAAGAAATAATTTCTCAATACAGCACTGCCAGACCCTCTGTACAAAATGAAGGGCAGGTTTACCATTCTAGGTTCTGTCCTACTTACAGTCATGTTCCCAATCCCAGGTTGTGCATGACCACATTAGCTGTTCTGAAAGTGAAGCATAGCCGTGCCCTCCTCTTATATAAATCCTGAACTTATAACACAGCCTCTAAACCGGTGTGAGTCAGAATAGAGCATGATATTGATAACATATTGGAAATCAATATGAAAAAGAAAGGTTCTCAAAGGTTGGTTTTGCACCTTACGAAGACCTTCTAGATTGAAACACAGTGCAAGTTACTCACGTAACTGAGGAAAGATCAACCCTAGTTTTATTGTGGTTTAATTGGGTTTAAGGATTGCATTTATTTGTAATGAATCAAATGAATCAATGCATTAAATGCATTGTATTTAAACTTTAGAAAATAAGTTGCAATAATCCAAATACTATAGTAGGGGATCCTTTATATTAGAACATGTTTGCTTGTGTTCTGATGTCTTTGCTTTTCTGTTGATATAGGAGAGTATGTGTGATACAGAAGTTATACTGACCAGTGCTTGGAACTACTTGCAGGAGTGTTATGTGACATATGACAGAATTTGATCTCACCAATATTTCGCATGTCTGTGTCGAGCAGGTAGCGGCACCATGTGACGAACCAACTTCAGTCCGGAACAGTGCCAGAGTGAAGACGAGACTGAATACTCTAATATCTCCACATCATATGTTCCCTTTCTCCCTGCTCACACAACTTCACGGATCTTGTGTGTTTACCAGTATAAAAAACAAGAAACTTAGTAGAAAAAAAGGAATTTGTAAGATATATCTTTTGATGGAGTTGTATGGGGCATTTATTTAGTGTTTGTTCATAGTTCCTCTAAACAAATGAGTCTTCATTGACCAGAACATCAAAGCATTACACAGGCAGTCTGATGTGACCTCATACATTTTTTCCCAAGCTCTGTTATGATTTTGAAAATAGCTGTTAATCATTTTAAAGTTTTGTGCATGTTCCTCTGGCACTTGACCTAGTCTCCAACAAAAAAAAGAAGAAAAAAAAGAAAAGAAGAAAAAAAAAAAAAAACATTTTGTCCCTAGTTTTCAGAACTCTTATTTTGCTCTGTTGAAGGTTTGAGGACATGGGTAATTCATGCGAATGGAGACTTGCTTTTGATTTTTAGTCTGTGCCCCTGCTGCTCTGGTGACAGAGTTAGTGTGCAACTTTCCTCACATGTCATTCTTCAAAACAAATATGAAAGGTTTTATTTTTGTGATTGCTTTTTTCTCCTACATGCAAAATAGGTTCTAAAATTTTGCTGGAAACAAAAACTACTAACATTGAGTTACATAATGTGACACTAAAGAAGTCTCTCCCTCTAAAAGCTGGTACTTGTGAAACTTTTTTGTTTTAATTATTAAATGGTCTAATGAAAATTACTGTTCAGATCACATACCAAATAGATTTAGTGTTAGAGACCTCCTTGACACAATTCTTGATTTTGAGATATTAAAGAAAATTATTTTAAGCGCCCCACCACTTGACACTTCCGAATCTATGAATATACCCACCAGATTGCTACAACTGGAGAGTAGCCCAAATAACATGAATAAAATAGACTGACATTGACAGTTCTGCTGTTTTGTGTAACCTTTATGGTCACATGGTGTTCTGGGTGTGGTTATAGTTAAGTCTATACTCATGTTGAAAATTATAGTTTGTGTCTCGAGGGGTCTCAAATATTTGTTGACATATGAAAAACACATGTAGCACATATGTGGGGTTTTTAGGTGAAACACTTGGGCCTTTGGTGGTTACATGCTTGGGATGTTGGTTGTGTCACTGCATGTAACATAGGCTTTTCTTCCCTACCCCTTTTCATCCATGTGCACACAGACATTTCTGCTTCTCAAATACAGCATCAATTTTAATTGTGTGCTGCTGCAGAAATTTGAGTAGTTTGCTGAGCAGAGCATGACATGATGCTATCTGATACCAGTGCAACAGTTACTTTTTTGTGTGTTTCTGTTTGTTCAAAAAAGTAGGTTAAGTTCCAGTGTAGTGCTAAAAAACAAACAAAAAAATAAATAAAAAATGGCTTTTTAATAGTGAAGGCTCTCATCAGCTATGCAAGCAAAGTTCCTCTGAGTCCGATGGCATCAGTAATGCGGCATGTAGCTCTTTGGTTAACCCTTTACATCCCTGCTCGTCTCCTTGTTTGAGTCTTACATCAACTAAATTTTTGGTCTAAAATATTGTAAGCCGCACAATTTCACCCTTGCATTTTTCAAACTGTTGTACCATTCATGCAAGCCTCATTGTTATCTGAAATTTAAAGTTAATCCCTTACTTTGCATATCTGTGTAAGGAGGTTTTTGTTTTGTTTTTTTAACCCTAAACAAAAAAGTGTTGTATGAAGAACATGATTGCCTAAGAAGTGCTTTACTTGCATAGCTGACGAAAGACTCCCTGCAATGAAAAGTAGAATTACATACATACATATAATATAATCAGTCTGTTCCATAATATGGGACTGGTTCTCAGGAGGGGAAAAAAACTGAGTAAAGACTATGGTTGCTGCACGCCAACAAGTACAGAAAACAAAACAAAAAAATAAATAAAAAGTTTTAAGTTTAAAAAAAAAAAAATCCTTTCCACACAGTAGTCTTGCAGAATGTGATTGAAGTACATAATCTAATCAGGTTGAATTTCGAAACATCTAAATCAACAAGTACCAATTTACCTTTTTTGTCTCATACAGTTATACCCACAGTATAACAGTTTTAGGAACAAGTTCAATATTCTAAGACATGGCAAAAAAAAAGTCATATGTAGTTGTCATCAAAACGTCAACCCTGGAGTGCGAAGTAGCCTTTAATATTTATTTATTGTGGTGTGTGTGTGCGTGTTTATTTATGTGTGAGGAGTGTTCAGAAAGCCCTGGTGCAAGAAAAAAAAGAAGATATAGTTTTTTTTTTTTTTTTTTTTAAGTAAAACATTAGGGTATGATATGGTATGAACCATACCACAGAAATGCATTTTTTTCCCCTCCAGTCTGTCAAGATACGAGCTTTCAGTCCTCTTGTGTTCACTGAAATTATCCATCGCATATATCCCAAGATGTAATCCTTTTAATTTAATGTATATCCTTTGTTTCATTGTGGAGTTTCTTAACATATAATAAAGGATCAAACAGTGCTACCCTAATGCCATCTGTCTCCTAGTGCTTATTATGTTGACTGCTTAATGTAGGCAACAAGCAGCCTGTCTTAATCTTCATGTGACCAACTGATGTTGGTGAGTGTACAGCATCCTTCACAATTATTGACACCCCTGGTAAAATTGACTAAAAACACATTTTCAAAAATCATCTGTTAGTAATTTATCTTAATCACACAGTGACAACAGAGACAAAAATGTGTTTGTTATTGGCACTCCTATATTTGGTACATTGTGAAGTAATACAACTGTTATCCTTCTGCTTTGACCGTGCCATAAAATTTAAGGGTATAAGAAAAGAATTTAAGGCTACTTTGGGTTTCACACTATCCAGATCTTCCAAATTTCTAGGTCCTTGCTCATGCATTCTCTATAATGAACACGACAGCTTCTCTGTGCTGCTAAGATTAGGAGACTGTTCATGATAGCATTTACCCTACATGAGGTTTCCAGTAATTTAAAAGTAATTTATTTACTTTTAGGACTTTTTAAGTAAAATAGCCCCTTTGAATCACAGACCCTTTAAACAAAGATGCACATACACTTCCATAAAACAATAGCTTTATTTAACTTTGTGTATTCTTTCTATTTTTACACGATTCACTTCGGTGGATTTGAGTTTATAATCTTGGAGAGACGATCCTTCTTTGAGGAGCAGTGGTTGCGTTTAAGTGCTGGGACAATCCCCAGGTCACCAGTCTTGAAGTGAGAAGAGTGAGCTGTAGTTTTGAGCTGAAGAGAGGACAATCCCAGCCTGCAAAAAGTTATTTTTTAATTGATAGATGACATTCCTAGAGCTTCTGTAATTATCAGTCTGCTAATGAAATACATTTGGTTTTCAACAACCATACCCCAGTATGTTACATAACATGAACTTTGCAATGATGTGTTAATCTGTCAAATCTTAAATATTAATGCAAATTAATGGAGACTGTAGCCTGGTAAACCCGCCCCTCGTACTTCATTTCCTTTTGTACAGAGGGTCTGTACCGGAGGCTGTTGAAGTTCATGTAAGAGGACCGAGCAACCCCTAGCCAATCAGTGAACAAAGGGGGTGTTCATGAGCCATGACATTGACTTTGTGTGCTACATTTGAATTGTAGTGCATAGGTAGGCTAATTGCATAAATGATGACCAGACGTTAGCGATTGGGTAAAGGCAGAGCCACTTGTTTTAAACTTAAGCAGAGTCCACACCTCCAGGAAGCAATTGTTTCTCACGGCCTCCTCTCCAGACCCTCTGTACAAAATGAAATTTAGTACAAGGGGCTGCTATGGAGACTGTACCTTGCAATGCCTGGCTGAAGTTGACAAGTATTTCTTTCCCTAAGAAACTCAGAGAAATCAGGGCCTTTCCCCACTACTGCAGCAGTGTCCAGCACAGCCAGTAGTTTCTTCAGCATCTGACTCCGGCGAGCCAAAGCCTTCATCTCTGAGTCCTCTTCCTGTGGCACATCCTGGCAATTTTTAGAGGTTAGAGCAATGCAATAACAATGTAAGTACATTTACAGGACCATTGTTCCCATAGTCCTATGACTGCAGTTCTGTATTCTATTTCAAACATTAAACATTCTGTTCTGTGTCAGTCAAATACAGTACAGGCCAAACGTTTGGACACAACTTGTCATTCAATACGTTTTCTTTATTTTCATGACCATTTACATTTTAGATTCTCACTGAAAGCATCAAAACTGTGAATGAACACATATGGAACTAGAAAAGCACTTGGAGAGCGCAGACCTCTGCCAAGTCAGCTGAAATCTCCACCTTATACCATACGCACCTGAAGACTTTTTGTTTGATGGGTAAACGAGCATTCTGAGCATTATATGTAGAGTTATGAGCAAAAATGTCCAAATTGGCCATATCTCGCAATGGTGAAGAATCCTTTAAAAAATCCTGGATCCAGATGGCGATCCGGATCACCACCGAATACTAATCAGTTCTAAGTTAGCCAAGTTCTGATCTATCCCGAAAATTTCGTCAAAATCCGTCCAGAACTTTGAATTATGCTCTTAACAAACAGACAAACAAACGGACAAACGTCGGCAAAAACACAACCTCCTTGGCAGAGGTAATTATGTACTTAACAAACAAGTGTAAAATAACTTAAAACATGTCTTATATTCTAGTCATGAAAATAAAGAAAACGCATTGAATGACAAGGTGTGTCCAAACTTTTGGCCTGTACTGTATATGCCCAGTACGTAACAGGTATGTAAAAGGTAGCCCTGTAAAAACAAAGTTCTTTCAACGTGTCCATGTGCTACACAAAGCTGCGTAACCCTAACAGCAAATGAACATAGAAGAGTATAAATCCACAACTGGCTCATGGGAGTACAGGACTCTCTGTAGTTTTCCCATATAAACCGGAATTTCAGCTCTACTCTCTGTATTCTGAAACAAGGGATAGAACTTAATGAATAAGGTAAAAATTCTAGGATTAATGTCAGAATTCTATGTAAAGTTAGATGATAAAATCGGATCATTAAAAAATAGTAATTTTCACCTTTAGGATGTCTGTGAGAGCTGTAGCAGCTTCCTGTAGGATAGTCTGCAGCTGTTCTTTGACTGTCCTCTCTCGTTCCAGCTCCTCAGTCAGACTGGTGGCCTCAGCTTGGTGTTTCACACCTTCCTCCTCGTGTATAATTAGCTTCTCTCTGCAAACAGGAGTGCATGCATACAAGTACAGAAAAGAGTTTGTATTCTGTCATCAACTCTGTTTAGTGACATAAATTGACATTGAGTCATACACAGGGCAAATTTGTGCTATAAAAGTAGTCCAAAGCGCTGCAATATTTACATAAACATTTCAGCTGTATGCTATACTCAAATCAAAATGGAACCCTTTGACATTTCCTCAGTTAACAAACATCCTTGCCTTAAGAGATCCATCTCTGTTTGTAAGGTGGAATGATCGTCCTGCAGTTGTTGATATGCCTGATGGTTGCTGTCAGCCGCCATTAGCTTAGCACTCATCTGCTTGCACTTATCTTTTAGCTGATGGACCACCTGAAAACACAAGAAAACACTGTACTACCACATAAAAATACTTTCAAATAAGTACCTCTCAGAGACAAAGAATACAGGAACATTTACTGCTGATATCAAAAATGATTACAATAGCCTTTCCTGGTAAAAGATAAAGCATATACTGTATGTTACTACTATCATCTAATCATTTTTTGCTGTTCTAAAGCCACCATTCTGGTCACAAAACTCAGTCTATATCTCAGAGCGGGTGACATGCTTTGCTTATTTTCTTGTGTACAATACATTTAATTAAGCTACATTTAGTTTTGTTTGGCCTCAACAAGACAGTGCTTCTTTTCTCTTTTCTTTGGTGGGAGCTTTAATAACTAAACCAGAATAAGAGAATCATAAGAACATAAAAATTATTTAAGGACAGTTGACCGCATCATAAAACGTGACATTATTAAGCCAGAGTAACCAGCCAACATTAAAAACATCTCTCCCATATCTCTTTATACATTGAGGAACTACTTTCGCCATGATTCTGATAGTGATTTTCTAATCAGAGATTATTTGTGAATTATTTCCTAATGTAACTCAATATTTCTTTAATAAAGTACAAGATATGGTTAAGACCCCCATACTCCAAATATACAGGCAAGAACACAAACAAAGCTACTCAGATCTTGGTAAGAATGTCATACCTTTTCATTGGCCAAGCTCTTTCTGGTCATTTCCTCAAGAAGAGGCTCGAGCACATTCACTTCCTGTTTGAGTGTCTTCTCCTTTTGTCTCAGTATCTCATTCTCATCCAGCAGGTCCTTACTCTTGTCTGAGAGCTGCTTAAGCTGAGCTGTCACTGACACATTCTCATGAATTGCCCTCATGGTGGTCTCTGGCATCTTCCTGTCTGAGACACGTCTGTACTCTGCTGCCACTGCTGAGACGTGCTGCTGCATCTCCCTCTTAAGTCTAAAACCACATCAGAACAGTTATATTTCTTTCTTCATTCATCTGCCCAGAGGCTTCCTGGATCATATGCATCACATGAACGTAACTAGAGTAGCATTTGAAAAAAGAAAAACTGCCAGGGCATGCAAATCAAGAAAACACAAATATGAATTCGAAAAGGTCAAGATGGGCAGGTAAATAGATGACAGGGTGTCACTTGAATAAAGTGGTTGCTAAGGTGTTGGTTAGGCAGTTTAGGTCATTGCTATGGATTTCGCTAAGAGTCACTTAGTAGTTTGCCTTGCCTTGCCCTACGTTTAGGTCACTGCTATGAGGATTGCTACAGTGCGAGTTGCTACAGTAGTTAAGATGTTTGCTAAGCTGTTGCTACGGTGGTTCAAGTCATTACTATTGTAGTTACTAAGGAGCCACTTGGGCATTTTTGGTAGGTATCATGGCTGTTACTAAGGTGATTGAGGCCATTGCTATGGTAGCTGCCTGGGTGTGACCTGTGTAGTAATGATGCCAGTTTCTAGGCCATCACAAGGACTGTAAAGGCTGTTGCCATGGCAGTTGGTTGGCTGTCAACTGGGTGGTCATGACAGTTGCTAAGGCATCTCTCATCGTCATTGTTGCATGGTCGCAATCATGGTTGCTGGGGTGACACTTTGGTAGTTCTGGTGGTTCCTGAGGTGACTGAAACTGTTGCTCTAGCATTTACTAGGTTGTCACTGAGGTTGTTATGCAGGTAGTCATGGCTGTTGCTAGGGCATCACTGGATAATTTGTGACATTACTTTGGTGTTTGCTAGAGTAGGCATAAAGCTTTGGGGTTTAACTTGGGTAGTCATGCGTTGCTAATGGTAGGACTCTAAAGGTGTGTTGCTAATAGCAGGACTGTAAATGTGATGATACTGATGATACAGGGCAACGTTGTGAGCAATAGTAACAACATAATAGGCTCCAAACTCTCTGATTGGATTATGCAAGAAGTTGCTTGGATTCAAATGTATTGCTTCGCAGTGCACTGTAATCATTGTTAGAAAATGAACAGTAAACATTCCAACAACAAAGTAAACATTCAAAACAAACATGATACATTGCTTTTGTGTAAGCAAATTTTATGGATGTCACCATTCAAATAAAACTAGATAACAGAGCTCCTGGTACAACCTGTCATTTTCTAGCACAGCCTTTCTTTCCAGGTTGTAGATGATTGCCTGATGCTCTTGTTTTTGTATTTCCAGTTGTTCTTTAAGGGAGTCCAGTTGTGCCATCAAGTCCTCCTTCTGCGCCCGAAATTCTTCCAATGATGCTAGCTTCCCAGCTGAGACAGAAATAATATGGATAAATGCCTGCTCTGTGGGAATTAGATCATGTGCAATAGTGGGCCATAGGCTGTTCTGTTATTACATGGCCACATCATATAATAAAAAATTATAAATATAAAAGCTGCAGTTTTAAACTGCTAGTATGTTAGACAAACAAGGTCATTATGTGACAAAAATTGTTATACAGTATAGGGCCACTATGCCAACATCTGGAAGCAACACTATGTTTTGTGAAATTCATTTTATAGGGGGCGCTACAATTTTGAAAAATTACATTTTGGCTTCTAACTGCAGAACAGGATGGTTTAGGAAGTAATTATTTTTCAGCACATTCCCTAAGAATGCAGGGGTCATACTAAGTCTACATCTAGTTTAATATACAGCTTGTATCTTTGCAGTAAGTACATCAGTAAGGTGTAATAGTCACCCCACTTTGCATCATGGCTGTATTCCCCTCCCCCTGAATGTGCATTATCTTTTGCTACAAGAATGCTGTCATCCATTATAATTAAAGGGAAAGCAAATAATAGTACTATCAGTACAGATAGATCAATCAAGATTTTTTTTCTTTACCAAGAGCTATGTTCTCTGAAGATAGTTTATCTTTGACCTCCTGGAATTCTTGTCGTAGTTGACTCAGCTGCAGCTCAAAGGTCTCCTTCTCTGCTTCTTTGCTTTGATTGAGGGAAATCAATCTTTCAGAGAGATCTGAGAGCTCATCCTCCTTCTGTGCGACAGCTCGTTTCAGGTAGAGGACAATGTCTCTCTTTTCTTTCTCTGCATGACTGAACTTTGAGGAGAAATCTCTCTCATGGATCTCCAACTCATCACATTTATGCTGGTACCTATGGAAAGAGACAAAATGATGGAACCTTTAAAATCAGTTTGCATTGTGGATATATTGTGGTAAAATTGTAACAATGTATGTTGTTATATAGAGCCACATCTGACAAAATGTTGCTATTTGCATTGAGAATATATTATTTGTATATATATATTGGGGATCATTTCAATGTAAGACCTTCCACATATAGTCTGTAAGCCTACCTGATTTAATGCTGGTGAGCGTTAAGAACCTCATTTATTTTGCATACATTTTACAATTTATTCAAGCACCCCTAGGAGCAGTCAAACTCTTAAACTAGTTTGACAGCTAGCTAGTAGTTCTGTTTCTTGTGTATACTCGCTGGATTTTCAAGTTAGATTTTTTTTTTCATAAATTGATAAAACACAGATAGAAATACACATTCCATTGTGTCTTAAAATGTTACCCTCCCTTTTTATAATTTTAAATGTGCTTAAGCGCAGTACTAGTAGGCTACTCTCCACTGCCTAATGTGAAGAGTCGAGTACACGCCCTTTTTTTGTACTCGACTTGGTTGCAGAGTGGCAGTGGCCGTTGCCTGGCGACGGCATGCTGAAGTTGAGGGAGAATGAAGAAACAAAATGAAAATTGGCTAAATGAAAGTAAACGCAGTCTGATGTTCTGCATTCAGACTCAAATAGTTGATGGTAGGACCAAACAATATGACACAAGTGGCCGTGTAAGTAAAGGATCACCATGCTGTGATTACCTGCGGTATAACCATGTCGGCCGAATCATAGGCGTGGAAATATCCTTTAGGACACCAACCCCACTTCTACCCCAGTGGTGCATATAGGCTAATTTCAAGACATAAATAGTTGGCTGTATGAACCTGCTGATCAGGAGTTATCAAAGCCTAACTGATGGTAAAAAAAAATTAAAAGCTCATACTTTTCCAGTCGTTCTTCCAGATCTCTTATTTGAGCGCGATAGATTTCTGTTGTCCAAGTTTCGTCCAAGTTAGACTTCTGAGGAAATCCCATGGCTTCTCTCTTAATTTGTTTTTCTCCGCTGTTTTTGTCGCTCTTTTTACTCGGAGCCATGGTAGTCATCTGACATTTTGATGGTCTGAGACCAAAGCCAGATCTTGAATCTTGAATCTAGCTGCTAGAGTCCTGCGCTGCTCTTCACTGAAACTGTCTGTCGGACTCTGAAACATATGCGTTGCTAAGGGTTACGACGAGTGACGTATTCTTTCAGCCTCTCTGTCTTAAATAAAAAGTCAAACTAAAAGAGATTCAACATTTTTATTTGATCACATACATAGAATTATCAGAACAAATGTGGGAATTACGCCTTTCCACTTTCATTTCAATTGAGAGACTGACACTGGCAGTGTTGGTAAATGACCAGTGACAAATAAAGTGAGCTCTGTAGACTCTGGTACCAAGTCCTCGAAAACGTGTCTGCTCTGTTAGCCACACACTTGCGGCCGTCCTTTGAACTGCAAGCATTTGGGGAACCGGAAGTACTGAGAGATGTCGACAACGCGATGGCAACATGGAAATTGCTAACGTCCAGGATTTTTACAGTATCTTTATTTGGCAATCAAAATGTAAATCCAAACGATCTAAAAATCCTTGCTGTCCGGATGTAACACATGTCGACAGAACATGGAAGTTACCCTCCAAAGAGTGACGATGGCGGTTAACGTTATAGTGCTGATGTTGTGTTGTAACATCAGTGCGGTAGTTTTTGGTTTTGAGATCAGGACAATATATTGCACCATATCAGATAATTGCGAATGTGACTTCAAACCAAATATAAGAGGTAAGTAATCCTGGCACATATAACGGCTTTTAAAGTTACTGAAATATTTCCGCGTTCGTGTTCGTTAACCTATAGGCGATACCTTTTCCAGTAGCTTGCCTTTTCCCCACTGACAGTAAGACTTCCGGTCAATCAAAAAATGTAAAACAAAAGTTGCCGTCAATTGATCAACACTGTAAAATGCATAGCCGAGAAACACAAACATTACATAGTATGTTCAGCCATGTCATGTGTGTGCAGAAAATTGATTTACCATCTACAACTTCTTTTTCTCCTTTCCTTGCATCAAAACATATTTAATCCAAGACTGTTGAAGATTAAGAAATAGTCAGTAGCACTTGGCAATGAAGTAGTGGAGTTCTATAATCTGAAGTATTACCATCCAGTAAAATGACATCTCTGAAAGGGCAGAACAAATGTTTTAATCGTGCTTTTTTCAGGGCTAGAATGGGACCTTTACAAGAATCTGTATGGACAGCATCTGGCACAGAACATTGTTGCGGAAGCAGTATCAAACTTCTTACAGAAGGAGAATCCTGACAGGCCTCTGGTCCTCTCCTTTCATGGCGCATCAGGAACAGGCAAGAGCCTAGTCAGCTCAATGCTGGCTAGACATCTGTATGGCACAGCTATGGGAAGCCCCTACATTCACCAGTTTGTGCCCACTCTTCATTTCCCACTACCGGACCGGCAGCAGCAGTATAGGGTACTGTTTTTTTTTTAACCTCTCGTTAGTTGAGATAACAGTGGAAACATCTTGCTTAATCAATATGGTAGTGGGTGTAAAGTAGAGTAGAGAGTAGAAGTCTTTATTGTCACTATACAAAGAGATGTCGTGAGATGTGAGATGTCGTTTGGAGCAGCCAGCAGCAGATGCATAGAAGACACAGTATATAAGAATAGAACTGATAGATAAAAATGTCTGGGTAGAGTTAAAAATATTGATTCAATTTACAGCAATATATACAAGTAAAACTATAAAACAATATGAAAAACAATATAAAAACAATATGTACATTTTACACTATCAAGCCATGGATAAATAAATAAGGGGCAGGATATGCTAGCAGCAAAAGTGGAGTGCGTGACAGAGTGAGATAGCACAGAGTCCAAAGTAATTGCACAATATAAAATAGTCCATCATATGCCGTATTTGTGCATGGTATGCATTACCATTCAATGTACACTCCTGAATATAGGCAGTCAAACCTTTGTGTGGAAATCACTGAATTTTGATTTACATTCATAGACACTGTTGCAGCATGTAATGAAAGCATGTGTGAAAAACAGAACATTAAGTGGGTTTTATTACATAAAATCATATTTGTATCATCACCAACTAAACTAGATTGCTAGAAGTTTAAAAAACTTCTCCTGGAGACAGTGTAGTGAAACAAGCATTAAGGTATGACCAAACATGTAGATCCATTCCAGAATTAATTACTGGAAGGTTTTGTTTTTGCAAACCAACAACGATCCTTTAAAACCAGAAGTGCTGCGTAGCATTACATGATATGATCACATACAAAAGTCTGGGGGAAATGACTGTTTCAAAACCAGTGCATGATGTCACCTGAAAATACCAACTGCTGGCAGTCTACAGTAAACAAGGAAGTGTCCAGAATGAAGTGGTGAGCTCTTGAAGCTCTGAAAACTTGCCATCAAGCAGCTCAGTGACAGCAACAGCAACATAATTTAGTCGAAACATCAGACATATCTTGCCATACACACAGTACTGGTAGGGCAGCTCATGCGGTTTTCACAGTCTGGGTGAGTCCCAACAGAGTAATATAGTTGATCCAAGGTCAGCACAGAAGATCATTAATACTGATTATAGCAGATGGTTGTAATAAATGTGCTTTGTTGTAAAATGAGGACAAATGTTTCTTTTGGTTGCATTGTGTATGTAATGATATTTTTTTCTTTTTTATTTACTCAGATTAACCTAAAACGCTGGATTGAGGGGAATCTTACAAACTGCGCTCGTTCCATTTTTATTTTTGATGAGATGGAGAGGATGCCCCCTGGTGTGATCGATGTTCTTGAGCCCTTCCTTGGCCCATCACATGTCGTCTACCAAACCAACTACCGCAAAGCAATCTATGTTTTTATCAGGTCAGTTGTCAATGCGTGTCATAAATTACATTGAGTTATAACATCATATCATATGATCAAAGGTACACATGACTTTTTGGTGTGGTTCTGAATGGAGTACTTGGACATGCTCCATAACAGCAAAGTCACCATTGCAGTCAGTAATGTGATACTTGAATGGGTTGTTCTGCTTAGGTTGAACAAACCAGAAAACTATGTGAAAACTAAGAAATCATTCCTTTGATTTCAGCAGTACATATGAAATTGGGAGGATAACTGGAGGAAATAGTAATTGTGAGTGTGAGGAGAAAAGCTTTAAACAAGAGAGACTCCTGGAGAATTCGTTGTTGGCCAGTATGGATACACATTTCTTTTGCCGTCTTTCCCTACAAGTTGTCTGTTTTCACCTATGTTATCTAGTTGCAATTGTCTAGCTACAACTTCCTGTAAATGACTCACTTTCTCCTAGACTTCTTTATAGCGTTTCAACATCCAGTCTTTGAAAATTGTAGACATACATTTAAAAAGTTTGAAATGTCATGGTTCAGTTAAGGCCCTTGTGTGTAGATTTGAAGAAGATTTGTTGCGGCATTATTGATGGTCTAGTTATGTCTATTAAGGCAGTTAAACAGAACTGGAAGTAGACATTTAAAAGCTGCGAAACTCATCAAGTCATGCGCGTCTCAAAAACCTTCAGAGAGAGAAGAGCAATAACAAGGATTGTCTTCCTAACGTTGCTACATTGCTCACACATTAGTAATCATTTCATTAGACCTCTCAACGGGTAATACCACTTTTGTATAAATAGCAGGCAACAAAAGTAAGTACACATGGAGTAATAACTGTACATGCCATTCAACCATGCAGACCACATCTGACATCCATCAGCTCTGTAATGCCATCCTGGAGGAGTAGAAGCAGCCCCCAGGAACAACCTGTTCAGCTCTGGTGAACTCCATGCCCATGAGTCAAAGTCAAAGTCAAAGTCAGTTTTATTTGTCAATTTCTTCACATGTGCTTGACATACAAAGGAATCGAAATTACGTTTCTCACTATCCTATGCGTTTACATAGACAACAACAACAACAACAACAACAGTAAAGTGCAAGTGCACAAGACAAGACAAATCCTGAGCTAAGTTATTGCAAATAATAAATAAAGTGCAGTTGCTTAAGGCTACTGTTACCTAGTGTTGCTAAAAACTAAACCAGGTATGACAAGTCAAGACGACAAGACGGGACAAGACAAGGGTGAGAGTCCAATGGTCCAATCCCTAGACTTCTCCTGCCAGCCTGGTGTTTCTTCTGGCTGGGGCTAAGGGTGAGGGTGAGGGTGAGGAGGGGAGAGAGTTCAGCAGTCTGGGGCTGAGGGTGAGGGTAAGGGTGAGGAGGGGAGAGAGTTCAGCAGTCTCACGGGTGAGGAGGGGAGAGAGTTCATGAGTACTAGATGCTTGGTGCTTTACACAAAATATTGACGCTTTTGACTCAATGTGGACATGTACACTGTGGGGTGTACTCACTTTTGTTGCCTGCTATTTAGACAATAATCTATACTGCTACACAGGCTGTGCAATTTTAATTTGTGTAGTATTGTCCCTTGACAAGATCTAGTACATTTTTTGCTGAATTGTGAGGGCTGTACTCACTTTTGGAGATACTGTATGAGATGTGTGGTCTACAGACAATGTGGGGCAATATATTCCTGTAAAAGAGTGTGTCTAAATTATGTAAATCTGTTTGATTGTATTCGCTGCAATTTAAGTTATGGGAAGTTTGCTAAAGCTGAACTGTTCAGTGTTGGATCAGGTTCATAATGGAAAAGATCAGAAATATATTATAATTATATAATAGAATATCTGATTGTGGTTTGTGTAGACCACATTGTGGATTGTGTAGACCACATATTCTTCAGACTTAACACCAACATGTGTGGTTCAAAATGTATTTATAATGTTGGATGCACACTCCTCTTTACTTAACCACTTTGACGTCTGTTTTTTTTCCAGCGATACCTTGAGTAGCTATCAAAAGCTTTTTGAGAAAAATGACAAAGGTCCGCTAATATTAATTGTTAAATATGCCTATGATGTTGGATGTGATTTTCTACCACAGATGATTGTACTTCACTATTGTTGCCTGTATTACTTTCCTAATCTCATTTTGTATGTATTATAATCACTTGTATGAATGTTATAATCACATTTTAAAGTATTCAAACATTTTATTACATTTGTTGGATATACGTGTTTCACATCAGTTATTATCCTACACTGTTATTTAGTATTATTCACTTTTTGCAGCACTACTGGGCAGGAGGTTATCCACAAGGTAACCATGGAGATGCGTAAGGCGGGTCATGACCGAGAGGAAATACAGCTGCAAGATTTAGAGGAGCTCATTGCGCAGGCAGCCTTCAGCACTAACAACAGTAAGGGTGAAAAACAAGACTCTAAGTTAAAAAAATTGTGATTGTGAATTTGAGATTGTGTTTGAGATTTGCAGTATGTAATTTCCAAAAATATGTCCCTAAGACCACTACACAGCAGCAGAGCTTGACTGGCCCATCTCGAAGTAAATCTCAATTAAAATAGCTAACATTTGCTATGCTTATGGTTGGCCTAACAGTAACAATATGCACAGGAAAGGACGCACGCCCCTATATGTTGAAAGATAAGCTAAAACATCTTCTCTATCCCTGCTTAAAAAATGTAAAATAATTCCTACCCCTAATTTCTGCCCCAGCTGGGTTCTACCACTCCAGGATCATTTCCATGAAGTTGATCAACAGCTTCGTGCCTTTCCTGCCCTTGTGTCAGCACCACGTGAGGCGATGTGCCCAGCGCGAGCTGTGCCAGCGTGGGGAATGTCACCGTGTGGATGTGGCTGAGGTGGTTAGCAAGGCCATGTGCTACACATCCAACCATGAACACCAGTTTTCTTGCACAGGCTGCAAACAGGTGCCTGCCAAAGTTAATGTCTACCTATGAGAACCAGAGGGACACAGCTTCTCATCCTTTGATTATGTGTGGCGACCCTGAAATGCTAGTGGACCAGCTGGAGCTGAGCTTTGCTGCAAAGGGCATCCAAATGTGGATTTAGCATGTTACATGGCCATAAATGTTCCCACAATGCCTTTCTGTGTACAGGGAATGCACAGGAGATTGTAGACTGAAAATCATTCTGAAGAGTACATCTAAAAAAGGTGTTTTTTTTTGCAGTGTCTTGGAGTTGTCTTAGAAAACATAAATCTGCCATAAGAAGAATGTACCAAGCAAGCTTCATTTGTGTGTGTGTAACACATTTTTTTCCGAAGTAGTATTTTAGACTGACAAAAGCTGAGATTGCCCCGTATGGAAACGTGTCTGTAAGTAAATGGGACATCACTATGCTCACCAAAGGCCCCATAGGAAAGTAGCTGGTGCACGTGCTACCTCCACCTATGAGGCCTACATGTGTGTGTGTGTGTGTGTGTGTGTGTGTGTGTGTGTGTGTGTGTGTGTGTGTGTGTGTGTGTGTGTGTGTGTGTGTATTTAGAATCTGTGTGTATGATTACATTTCTAAGCATAACAGTTTGTGAATGTGTAAGAAGATTTGCATATGTACTAAAATATGTAAACATCTTTAAAAGCAAATCTTACCTGTAGTATATAGCTAGAGACTGGTTACTGCTACATTAATAGGAATCGGATATATTGTTAATATTGGGATTATGATAATACTTGTTTTGTTTTTATGAATAATGACCCTCCAATAGTTTTCAGTCATCAACGTGTAACTTGGTAATAGTTCTTTAGCCTGTGCACACCATCAAAACCACTAAAATACACACATTTGCACATGCACATTTTTAAGAATAGTATTGCACCACAAAACATCAAAAGTTCCTTTGTGGTGCATGGAGTTGGTATTTGTGTTTATGATTTTTATGTATGTTCGCAAGTATGCAAGTTAATTTAATATTGTGTCCCCTGTAACAGTAATTCCACATGCAAGAGCAATTTGTATGTGTTTGTATTGTGTAGTGCAATGACAAATTGATACAATTTCACAGTGTGTATGAGTTTCATCTCTTGATTAGACATTAGTTATCTGTGCAGAACAGGGACAGTCCCACCCTAGCCTGGTAAACCCGCCCCTCGTACTTCATTTCATTTTGTACAGAGGTACAAAATTTAATGACGTACGAGGGGCTGGTTTACCAGGCTAGTCCCACCCACCAGTCCCAGCCTCTATGGTCCCAGTAAAATAATGTAGCCACAAGCAAATAGCACAGGACAAAGCATTGCATGTTAAAACATTGCATTATGGGCAATACTTTTAAAATACTGCATCCTAGTGCAACATAGTGTTGTATAACATGTATAGGAGAAAGCGCCCCACAAAGGGGAAAAAAACACTGCAACTCCAGACATTTAGAGGATCCAACTGCCTTTTATGACAGAATCACAGGAAATGATGTGCTTTTTATGGTGTTCGTGATAACAAGAAATTAAATCTCTCAGTTGGTACTGACTAATTATCAAGATTTTAAATAACCTCGAAATATTTCAGTTTGCACATAATGAGTCAATGTTGCATAAAGGTTTCGCTTTTGAATTCAGTTATTGAAATAAATTGATTTTACACATTGACCGGAAGTCTTAATTTCGCTGGAGACTAAAAAAAAGAAAAATATCGCTAGGCTGACGGAACTGATTGCCGCTACTTTGACGTAACTTCTTCCTGAGATGCAAGCGTTTTCAATATGGCGGCCCACATGTCAAGATTCAGAGCTTGGGGGCGACTACAGAGGTAAGAAATCATTTGGAGAATGTGTTTGACAAATCCTGTTTAAAACATATTTAATCAGATGTCTGTTGGTAGAGTAAGCTTACGGCTCTGCATTGAAGCCAAGCTTACATCTGCTAGTGTTATGTAGCCTAGTCCTACATTTCTAACAACGTTACAGTAAAGCAGCACTGATGAAATACGGCTAACGTTAACTGACAGCTACAGCTAAATCGTGTTGCTGTATACTGCAATGGTCAACTTAGACGTGAACAACTGAGTTAACGCTACATGTATGACCACAAGCTGAACAAAGAAACAGTAGCAAATTGCATTAGTGAATGAATTTGTCTTACGTCTGCAATGCCACAGGTTTGGCTTGACCGCATGTCGACAATATAGCAGTGGCAGTAGCAGTGGTTATCCCAATGTCTCGCTTTCCGCCCCCTTACCCGGGATCCCAAAGCCATTATTCGCCGCCGTGGACGGACAAGAACAGTACGAAACAAAGATCACAACTCTTGAAAATGGCCTGAAAGTAGCATCGCAGAATAAATTTGGACAGTTTTGCACAGTTGGAAGTAAGTTCGTGTAGTTTATTCTGTGTGAGTGTGACGTGTGTGCGTAACGAAAATAAACCAGCTTCATTTCAAGTTCACCCTGTTTCTTGGCTTTGTACCAGTTTTAGTAAACTGCGGGTCAAGACATGAAGTTAGATACCCCAGTGGAATCTCACATTTCTTGGAAAAGCTTGCCTTTTCTGTAAGTGCCACCTCTTTGTACTTTATGATTTACAAAGTACATTTACAAGTTTTATGACATACTTTAAACAAACAGCGATATGGAACTGCAGCCCACAGTGTGGCTTTGTTGACAGATGGTGGTAGTGGTCATTCTTTAGAAACTTACAAATGTATGTTGTTTACTGAAGTCTACAGCGCAGTATGGGAGTAAGGATGAAATTCTCTTGACCCTGGAAAAGCATGGTGGCATCTGTGACTGTCAGACGTCAAGGTAGTTAGTAATCCATTTATTTTTTTATTTAGTAGGGCAAATCCTGTCAATTGAGGGTGCGTCTCTACAGGTTCTGTTTTTGTAATTGCCCGCAGAGACACCACTATGTATGCTGTGTCAGCTGAGGTGAAAGGACTGGATACTGTTGTCAGCCTTCTTGCAGATGCTGTCCTGCAGCCACGACTGCTAGGTAAGTATGATCACTGCTCAGAAGATAATCTAGGCACTAAAAAGCTATTTACTGTACATAAAAAACGATCAGTCCAAAGGAGCACTGTAATAAAGACATCTGTGTTTTGGCTGATATCTCATAAGCTGCTGTCCAAGCATTTTACCATGCTAACTCATGTAACTGCACACCATGGTGCTGAAAATACTAAAAATATTTTTGATTCTTCAAAATCTTAACTTATGTGTCAGTCAACTGTTGTCATAAATAACCAGACACTATAAAACAGTGTGTACATTGTGTAGTATAAGCAACACCACAACAATTCTCTTTTCTTAGATGACGAAATTGAGATGACGAAGATGGCAGTGCGTTTTGAGCTTGAGGATTTGAATATGAGACCAGACCCTGAACCTCTGCTGACAGAAATGATCCATGCAGTAAGTGACCTTTAAAAAAATGTTTTAAACATTTTAATTTGATAAGATGGTAGAGATTACACAGGAAAGGTGTGGGAGAAACAGGTAGGGTGGGTTTAGGAATTTATCTCGTGTTATACTCGAACCTGGGGCCCCCGGTCCACAGTACAGATGCCTTAGGGCTCATTCACACCGACTTGTGCGTGTAGCACATAACCGTGTACAATATGTTTGTATAGTGACAGAATACGCTGAGATCACGCGTGCGGTGTGAATAGTCTAATTTGTTAACATACATTCTAAACGAATATGGACAGAAAACGGGCACGCGCTGTGTACAGAGAGTGTTTGGTGTGAATGAGCCCTTAGCCCAATGCCCTACCCCAAGTGATCTGTTCGAAGTTGTTTCACTACTAATTGTTCTGCGTAGATAAGTGTGTAAACCATCTGTAATTGAGTTCCTCACAAATGGTGGTGTGACCTACAGGCTGCATATCGTGGGAACACGGTTGGCCTGCCTCGCTTCTGCCCTATGGAGAATGTGGAGAAGATCGACCGCGCCCTTCTTCACTCCTACCTGCGGAGCCACTACTGCCCTGAGCGCATGGTGCTGGCTGGGGTGGGCATCGAGCACGAGCAGCTAGTGGACTGTGCCAGGAGGTACCTGCTGGACATGAAGCCAGTGTGGGGCAGCAGCACATCGGGCAATGTAGACCTGTCAGTGGCTCAGTACACTGGTGGAATCATTAAGGTAGAACATGTGTTTAATTCATGTCGGTTTTGAACCTTTAGTTGTTACATTACATTTAGCTGATTTTCCTGCGTGACTTGCAGTGATAAGTGCACTTCATGCCTCCAATACATTCAAAAGTTCAGTGAGTAGTTGTTTTCTTTTTTTCTTTTTTTTTTAAAAACATAAAATTTAATGAAAATGGTTAAAAATCATGGTGATTCTTCATGAGTAACCTGTGATCACACCGCTTGCCATGTGACTGGGTCACATGAGTTTGAGGCGCTAAGTATACCTCTTTAGCCTAGAAGTGTAGACGGTAGCAATTGGAATTTCTACCCTGAGTACATTTTAGCCACGGCCTATTGAAGCTCAGGAGCTTTTCTCCCGAATCTGGACGAACCAATCACATCTGTCTATCCTTGTGGAGCGACGCTGGGTGGGCTTAACACAGTGATGGTAGGGCTGCGACTTTGCACTGGTGTAGTGCTATGGTGAACAAATGGGTTGCTCTGATTAGTTGTAGCGCTATTCTATTGCATGCGTTTGAAAGACAACTGTTGATGCTGCCCCTGGGAATGTGCTTGACCTGTCTATCGTGGCCAGACAACACAATTTGACGTAGGTTGGCTCGTCAAGGCCACACCTTTTAGTCCTTCCACCCCGGGTCACAGGAGCCCAGGTGCAAATTGGGGTCACCAGTTCCAGGGTGTGAAAACTGCTCAAGGTGTGCGTGGTGATTACATTTTCTAGTAAGGGATCTCAAGGCTGCATTATATGTGTGGGGTGGACGACAATATATAATGTTACGAAAATCACTGTCTTGCCTGTCCAAAATATGCACATCAGCATTTTCAAAAGAGAGTCCTTTTTCTGTTAAGTGTAATCTTCTCTATTATGTTGTGCCAAGTGTTTGTATAGCATTTGATTTGTTTCTCCACTCCTTGCTGCACTGCACTTTATACACAATGTTATGCAGCTTATGCTTAGGTGTTTTGTAGTTTGTGTTTCTTGGTTTTAAGTGCACAGGATACTGTGTTTGTAATGATCCATGTGGTTTCATACATTTAGTCACCTATCAAAGTAATCTATCAAAGTAATCTATTGATATATTGAAGAGGAAATGGAACATCATTACTTCTGCTGCATAAATAAAATGCATTAACTATTACTTTCTAATTTGCCTGAGCCTATGTGTTTTGCTGTATGATATACTGCCTATATTTTGTGAGTGTATGTTTTTGTCCCCAAATCGCAGATGGAGAAAGACATGTCTGATGTCAGCCTTGGTCCCACTCCTATTCCTGAGCTAACACACATCATGGTTGGGTTGGAGAGTTGTTCATTCCTGGTAGGTTTGACCAGAGATTGCTGTCTAATGTGGTGAGACTACAACGGCGTATAAATATTATTAAAGAATCTGATGACTTGCACACAAATGGCACAACCAACATGATACAGCATGTAAACGGGCACTGTAACCTCAATTCATTAATGTCTGTGCAAAACAGGTGCACAAGTTCTCTTGAGACAGCCAGTGCAAAGGCAAAGAAGATTAGGAAGTGTGTTGGTGTGCATTGCTTTGCAATTGCAAGTGTATTGGCAAAATATATGGGGCTATTTTCCATTGTTGAAAACAAAGGCTTTGGCAAATGTAAAAATTTGGCGGAGCTTCACAAGGACTGAGGCTGGAGTCAGTGCATTGACAGCCACCACACGCAGTTGTCTCCCAGAGCTGTTGCATTCCATGCGCCAAGCAGCCATTTCTAAATCAGAGACAAATACCTGGTTCAATGCCCATGAAATGGAGAGCGAAAAGTGTAGAGCAGTTAGTCACTATGTTTTTTTAAAGGTTATAACGTAATTAGTTTTATTTATGTCTGCTGTGTTTTGTGTTACAGGAAGACGACTTCATTCCCTTTGCTGTGCTCAACATGATGATGGGAGGTGGAGGCTCCTTCTCTGCAGGTGGGCCAGGAAAAGGCATGTTTACTCGTCTCTACCTGAATGTGCTCAACAGGTACATCACAGCTCAACATGAATATAACACTTTATAGACATTTATTTTGTTTTACACTTATCTGTCATGGGAATTGGTCATAATGCTTCATAGGTCCTTTCGTCTTTCTAGAGATCCAACAGGATATAGAGTATTTTTGTGACTTCCTAGTAGTAGCTTTTTAGTTAAAATTATGTTAATTAAAACAATTGGTAAATTTTATCACAGCAACCTACAATCTAATGCATTGGGATTTATGGCCTTAAAGTGTCTGTATGTGCTTCATATCTGGAGTGGGCTTCTAAAGATTTGGTGGATGATGTCCCAGGGGATCTCTTCCCAAACTGGTTAGCGGCAGGTTAGTCAGATTTGACCTGAACCTGAACTGCTCCATGGATTCTGCAGTAGGTTGCTGTCTACGTCTCCTGTGATCACCTGTATCTCAGATTACATTAGCACTGTAGCAAAAAGTATCTTCCATTTCAGCTATGGGAAAGGTTTTGTGTGTTCGCTGCTCTTATTGTGTATTCCCTGGCTTAAATCCCCTTTGGTAATAAAGATGATCTATCTTTATCATTAGTGAGCTACTGCCTACAGTGCCTAGTCTGTAGGACTACTTGGGGGGGAAATAGATGGGTGTACTGTGTACTTATAAGGTCATAAGAAAAAAAAAAAGCTATGAAGCAGACAACAGTGTTATTTGGATGTACCGCATAGTGGTACGAATGCCAAATGGTGCCATCATGTGTTGCCGTCAAGTGTTCTCTAAATGAGCACATGCACTGAACCATCATGCCTGTACCTTTACGGTTTGATACAAATGCCACTCCACCCCTACTAAAGTGTATTCCAAATTCCTATCCATGGCTAAAATTGAAAACAGACTTCTTGCTACAGTGCTAATGTTTATATATCGAATGTCTTTAAACCAGACCGGTGCATTAGAGATGCCTGCAGTTTTGACCGCTGTGAACTAAAATGGAAAACAGACTAAAGAGTTATGTCTTATGTCCGATCTTGCATTTGCATCACTGTGTTTCTGCAGACTGAAAGATGTAAATAATTGATATGACTATTATGTGTACCATGCAAACATATGGCACACATCAACAGTGTTAACAGATCTATGCTATAAAAGGTTGTCATAGAAATGTTATGCTATGGCAATTTTTTTTCTTGTATATTAAAATACTGAACTTAAAGGTCAACTCGCAGAAACATAAAAACATACCAGGGGTACGTCAGGTCACCAGCTACACAGCTGGGTGTCAGCTGAAATGGTGGAATTTGAACGCTTCAGAACCCCTCAGACATGCTGCTTCACTTCTCTAGAAGGATGTTGAAACTTTTTAAGTGTGAATTCACGTCTGTTCTCATGTTTTGTAATCCCGTCTAGACATCACTGGATGTACAATGCTACTTCCTACCATCACAGCTACGAGGACAGTGGCCTCCTGTGCATCCACGCCAGTGCCGACCCCAGACAGGTAAAATTACTCAGTGTTTGTTAGTATCTGATGGCAATCAAAAAGGGTAGATGACATAGACTTGCTTCAAGTATGTGTCAAAGTTAGTCCTTATGATTTAAATATGAGGATTGAAAATTATAAATGCAGTTAGAAATGAAACAAGTGCAATCAGAGATGGCAACCTGGCCCCCCCTACTGGGTGGACACACACAGACACGCAGACAGGGTCAATGCAATACCTTGTCAAACCCCCTCCAGGGGACCAGGTAATAATTGAACAGTTAATGTAAACTATAAATTATTGAGGTGGTCTTGTTTAAAGCTTAATCTACCAAGATTTGCCTCTACAGTAGGGTGTGTTGTGTATATATATTTTCTTTTATTTATTTTTTTTTCCTGAAGGTGAGAGAAATGGTGGAGATTATAACCCGAGAGTTCATTCAAATGGCTGGGACAGCGGGAGAGGTGAGGTGTATACAATCTCACACCTGTACTGTACTCACTGTCTGCACTAACCCGGCCCATCTAAATCTCACACCTGCAGTGTCCTCAGAGATGGTGCTAACCATTTCTGTTCAACCAATACACAGATGGAACTGGAGAGAGCAAAGACACAGCTGAAGTCGATGCTTATGATGAATCTGGAGTCACGCCCTGTTATCTTTGAAGATGTCGGACGGCAGGTTTTAGCTACAGGCAAGAGGAAACTTCCACATGAACTGTGTCAGTTGATCAGTGAGTACTGATTTAATTATGATTGCGATATACAGTGGTCCCTCATTATTCGCGGGAGTTACGTTCTAAAAATAACCCGCGATAGGCGAAATCCGTGAAGTAGTCAGCTTTATTTCTTACAATTATTATAGATGTTTTAAGGCTGTAAAACCCCTCACTACACTTAAACACTTTTCTCAGACAGGCAAAGTTCACACTTGCAAAAATACAGCACTTCAGAGTCACACAGCTAGCGGTGGAAAATTTATGTAAATTTTACAAGCTGAGCGCATTCTGTACTGTACAGGAGATTGCATGCACTAAAAAAATCCGCGAAACAGCAAGGCCGCGAAAGCTAAACCACGATATAGCGAGGGGCCACTGTACTTTATGGTCTATTATTTGTGATTGTATGTGCTTTAAGGCTCTAAAAGCAGTTGGTGTCATTTTTTAATCTTGTTAATCATTGTTGTGGTGTTTTGGTGCACTAAGATTGACTTTTCACCGGAAGTCACTGCTCACCTTAATTTGATTGTGTTGTGTGTGAAATTCTTTTTCGTTATTTTAAGATAATGTTACGGCGAACGATATTAAGAGGGTGACGGCGAAGATGCTGCGTGGGAAGCCAGCTGTGGCTGCACTGGGCGACCTGACAGAACTGCCATCCTATGAACACATCCAAGCAGCTCTCTCCAGCAAAGATGGACGCCTACCCCGAATGTATCGGCTATTCCGATAGACTGGACATATTTTCTCCTGCGAGATACAGACTGTACACTTGCAAACTGGTCTTGCAAGCCAACTGATTTCTGTGTTGTTTGTCACAGAATTTGATGTGATAAAACCTATATTCATGTTTCAGTCAGAAAACCAATCTGGTGTAACTAGTGTTGATTTGCAAGACCTTCAGTATAAACAGGATCAACATTTAGCTGACAGTTTTCCAGACAAAAGATTGTTTTGAATCTCATTTGACCTTTGCTCTGCACTTACCAAATTTACATCACTGGACTCGCAGCAATTTAGGATTCCCCCAGTCACATTTTGTGGTCATCACATTTAGTGGTCATCCCAGTCACTCTCCAGACTACATAGCACCTTACTGTACATGCATATAACTGTAAGCTTAATTCTAGAATTTTTATGCTGCATTCTGAATTTTTCAATTAACATTTTTGGTGGAGTTTTGTTTTGTTTTTCTAGCAAAGAAAAGTCATTTCACCATGAGCCGTAGCTGATACAAGCCTGTCAGCGAGAATTGACAATGGGCAGGTCCGACAGATGGCTAGATTGCTGCCTGGCTTGACAGCTGGTTTAAGTTATCTTGCTTCTGTGAGATTTTAGCGCCATGAAGTTTGGGAGAGATTAAGATAGCTGTCAATCCAAAAAGCAGCTGTCTGATGGCAAATCTCATCTAATCTCGTTTGTTGTCATGTCAAGCCAGCCATTTAGCTATCCAGGTGGCATCTGCCCAATGTCTCCAATAGTATACTGGGCAGTAATCTTTTTATAGGTCATAACCAAACAGTCTGTGGTCAAAACAGGCCCAGTACTCTGTAAATGTATAATGACTTGACCTTCAAGGCACAAGCATCATCAGTGAACATCAGCTCTGGGACATATTAAATCAAAGTTGCAGGTCATGCCTAAGGTCTAATGTATGTGCATGAAAATGATATATTGTGATCTCATTGGCACATATCAGTGAGTATGTCTTTGCTGCCCTCATGTAAAACACTGATCAGACCACATTGCAGTCATTTATGCAGAGATTACCCTCAGAAATAGTTCGCCTGTTGACAGGACATGGTGGTGCACTTAATGATCAAATGTAAATGCAAATTTGCAGTGCAGAGCTGGCCACCCTCATGTGAACGTCAAGTCAAGTCCATATGAATTCTATTCAACACAAAACTGCAGGCAACAGACAAAGTTCATCAGGTAAATTAACTAACTGTATTTTGAATAAAAGAAGATGCTAAAGTTACTTTTGCAGATATTTTTGCATTCCATACTACAAAACATTGTGTAGCAGGGTTAAATGTTAGAAGTGTTTGTGTAAGTCCAAAAATTAAGGGATGGAACAATTTGTGATCTAGGGGCATTCTGAAGGAAAATCGGACCACATGTCCGATAAAGCACTAAATTGAAAATTCATCTTTCTTGTTTGAACAAAAATAAAACTATAACAAGGACTTGAGACAGACAAACAACAGACAAAACTGCAAACGTACAATGGAATAAGTGGCCTAGTGCCCAATCACTGTCACTCATTCTATTAAAATACACATTAAATAGGCAATAACATTTTAAAAAAAATACACAATTTATAATTAATTTATACACCCTCGCAATTCCAATTGGGAGCAAGTGAGATTTTTGGACCAAAATATCAGCAAATACTTTCAACTGTACAGTTATAACATTACATCAAAGCAGCAACAAAGTCTGATGCTCCCCAAAATGCACAGAATTGAAAGGTTGTAGTAGTGGCTCCCCAAATGTGCCCATGACACAGTAGAGGCTTTGCTTTCCAAAAAAAGCATCCTTGACATGCCACAATGCTACTTGGAAAAATGAATCAGCAGTCCAACAAGATAGAAGAATTTGACCTGAAAGAATGGGCTTCCTGAACATGGTACAGATCTCATTCACATTAATCAGGTTAGTTTTATTTAGTCATGTCAGAAAAAAAGAATTAAACCAGTGATTAATTCCGAAGGTTCCAGAGGCGGTGGTCGGAATGCTCAAATTTTGGGATAAGTTTGGAAGATAAGCAACAAGTATTCGATTATTCCCTGGCTGGTCCAGATACACCTGAACAGCAATGTGGTAGATTACGGTATTTTGTTGTAGACACTTGCAGTTGTGAGCACAGAACAAGTGCAATCTGAGATGGCAACCTGGTCCCCCATGTGGCCGGACAGGGTCATTCCAATACGGGCGGGCAGACAGACAGACAGACAGACACACACACGGATAGGGTCACTGCAATACCTGGTCAATCCCCTCCTGGGGACCAGGTAATAAGCCTGTTCTGGTTTCTGCCAATTCACCACAGCCTGAGAACTAATCAACGTTGACTTGGGATCTATTGGTTACTCAAATGTACCTGGAGTCTTTGGTTTCCCATGCCATTTGCTTAGATAACTAGAAGTGAGCAGCAGCAGCAGGATAAGGTCTCTTAATGGTCTCTGAGATCATCCTGAAGTCCATCACCACCCAAAGTCCAAAATGTAAATAACCATAATCAAAACAAGGTTACATGAAATGTGATGTGCTTAATGGTTTTATTTTGCAAAGTAAAAATGGTAAAACTGTGCTAAGCCCAATTTTAAGTGATCCTGTGAAAAAGTAAACAAAATATTCACACAAGATGTTTGTGTAACACTGTAGCTAGCTCAGCTTTTGGACTTTAGCTAAAACCACCAGCATGCCTGCCACCAACACTCTACCGTTCTTTCAAATTGACAGGGGTTGGTCAGGAAAAGCGCAAGCCTCGTGAATATATCATAGTAATCAATATAAAACATTTTAATATTTACCAGATAAAACATTTATATCTGTTATAGTGCCATAAGGAGCCTTAGTATGAAAAAGAATATGAACATCTTCAATTTCGAACAATATTTTTAGGTAATTTTTCTTGACACCTTAAGAGACTCATACAGTGGCTGACAATTTTGTGGCAACATTTCAAATGAATTACTGAAACTGACAATGATTTAAGGCCATTGTGTTTTCTGCTGGTTTCATAGTGGGGACCTTCACAATATCCCACACACATAATTTCTTCTGCATTTATACAGTATAGTAACATTGGAGCTCAAATGTATTAACAATTAAAAAGCAAAGAACCACCACTGCCAATTCACCCACATCCTGATCTCTCCAAAACAGTGACAGTGACAACTAAATGGGCCTAATAATGGATATTTATGTTATTCAGGTATTATATTAGATGATCTTTTTAATGTTGGAGGCAGAGAATTTTCCAAATGAAAAAAAAAAAGTTTCCCTTTGGTTTTAGAATTATACAGCTCATGTACTGTTAAAACTCACTTAAAGCTCAGTAAAGTAAAAAAAAAAATCGTTTAGGGGCCTCCCAGGCCAGCTCTTAGATGAACTACAATGGGGCAAATAACTGATCATTAAAATACTTACAGTACAAAATTAAAAAATATATTGCACTTTATGTCTAACATCTGTCCATGGTTGTAAAAATAGATCTTCGTTTTGACATTATTGATTTATATAATCTTACACCTTCCTAGAACACAGAAGAACACATAGCTGTATTATGTTCAACGTAGTGTTCTGGAGGCATGATACATAATGTAAACATTGCACTTTTATGTATAAGTATAATCCTCATATTGCAGGCCTTTCAGGGTTTCATTTGTTTATTCTTTATTATTATTGTTATTGTTTATTATATTAGTCATCTTAAGTGGCTCGTAAAATGATCTTGGAAGCTGTCTGAATGTAGTGGCTCTTTTTGAAGGTCTAAAATGGTATTAAAGTAGTAGCAGAGTTCTGTTGGAAGATTTTCTTCATAATTATCATATGAGAACCCAAAACCATAACCACGAACCCCCACCATGTTTGACCGAAGGGACCAGGTTCTTTTTCTGCATTCCAGACACCACTCTGGCAGTTCATGAAAGGTGCTTAAGGGATCTTAAATGACCAGCAATGAGATCTCAATTCAGCAGTTGGAGGAGGACATATCTCTTAATTCTGAAAGACTTGAAGCCATTTGCAAAAGAAGGGTGATCCAAATTTTAGTTGTAGAAGGTAGAAGCAATTCATTCATTCATTCAATACAAAGTGACTGGTTTCACTTGCTTTTTCAAGGGGTGTGTGCAGCCAAATATTACTTTGAAGGTGCCAATAATTTTGTCTGGTCCTCCATTTTGAGTTCTGTGTTAAATTATGTATGGTTTGACTACTCTTTTTGTGTTGGTCCACAAATAAAAAAACAAAGAGGTGAATACCAAAGAATATGTGTAAATGCAACAATTTTTGGCAGAAGTGGTGCATGATCTGACAGAGAAGCGTGTGTAAGTATTTTTGGCCAAGACCGTCAGTCCATATTCAGTACAACATGATGTCTAAATTTGTATTATTGGATTATTCTGTAAACTCCTTCTTTATAAATAGTGTCTTGTTAAATTCCATAGATTTTGTAATAGATGTGTTACAACAAAATGGGCCAGTTTCACACACGTGGATTCTTAATCCTTAATCCTACACAATGAGAGAATTTCAATGCACATTTCTATTGACAAAAACTTTTCGCCGAGGACTTGGCTTAATCCATGACACTGTAACTGAAATCCGTGAAACTGAATAAACGATGGGACATTAAGGCAATATAACACTGTTGTCGAATAAAAAAAATAAAAAAAACCTTGTGACAGTCAATGTACTGTAAATGAGGTACGCATATTTAAAAGACTGTACATGTAAATGTCAGACAATATCTTTTGTAATGAGTTTCACCTTGTAAGTTTGTTACATTTTTGTCACCAAAAAGTACCCAGTCTTGTCATGGCATGGCTGTGCATCTGTTTTTCATTCACTGCAGTCTTGAACACAGAGATCCTCCCTCGGCCTTCAACCTCCTGTGGGCACTATGGTGGCAGCTGCACTGAAGTCCACATTCAACATGGCTGTTCACCAGAAGAGTGCCGCCCTGTATGTGGTTTGGAGGATCCTGATGCCTTTTTCAGGAAATGCTACACACCGTGCTGTTGTGCTGGTTCTTCATGGCCTCCTGCTTCTGTAGTTCCCGTGTGATTCTCCTGCGAATGCCCTCCAGGTACAAGCTGCGGTCAAACTGCCCAGCTCCCAGAGGGATACTGTGGACAGAGCAAGATTATACAAATACTATTGTCAAAATAGAGATCGTAGTCTTCCCCTAATACATACCGTCTAAACTGGACACTCTCTTTAGGGGTAACTCGAGTTGAGTTGTGAAACTAAAGTCATAAATAGTAAATAGAATTACTTCCCATCATATTCATAAACAAGCCCTAATGATCTAAAATGGTAATGGTGGAAATGTTTAGATACAATTTCTCATTGCTCTGAAAGCATAGACATTTTTAAAACACATCTTAAGACTCATTTTTTAAATTTATACTTAGTTAATTAATTACCAGCCATTTATTTATTGAAGTGTTTTTTTTCTGAATATCTATTTATTTGACTATCTACTTCTATCATGTTCTATTTTGACCATCTCCGCATATCAGAAATCATTTTTTCCCATAACTTAGCCGACTATATTGTGCTTATACTTTGGTACTTTTGTACATCACTTTGGAGAAGAGTGGCTGCCAAATACTACACAATGTTACAAATAATACTTGTTGTTTCCTCCAACATGCAACGTAACAGCAGTTTCTTAGAGTTTCCTAAAAACACAGGTTCATAAATGCATATGGCAAAGAAGGTAAACATGTTATTTACTCACTTATCTCTGCCTGGGCGAACCTTAACCCGAAACATCCCGATGACTGGCCGGTGGTCTGATGTTTTAATGGATGCACAGGCATCGTACCTGACTACTTCAATATCATCCGTTTGCCTGCTGCGGAACAGTATCCGATCCTTAAAAAGAGAGAAATTCATTATGCCAACTACATGTGAAATATTATAGTATTTTTTTTCAGTAACAGTTTATTTTAACAGCCCCTTTTACAGTGTATCTGCATGTAACAACATGTAACGTGAGCTTATGTAACAGACGCCAGCTAGCGAAGCTTGGCATTAGAACACTGCTAAGCTAATAGCCCAGCTTTTAGCTCACTTGGTAGAGTGTTTTTTGGAGTTTAGAGCTACTGTGCAGACACAGGTCTGGGGCTGGGCTGTGCAGGGCAACCATGCTTACACTTACATACCTAACTGTACATACCTAACCCTAACCTAAACTCTAACCCTTACCATCATATGCAAAGGTAGTAGTGTGTTCAAAATATCGATATGGCAATATATCGTTGCGGGCCTCTTCACAATACACGTATCGTTACGGAGGGGTCAGTATCGATATTTCAGATTTATTCATCATTCATTCATCATTCAGCATTCATATTTATTTATTGTCACTCCTTTTTACATTTCTTTGTCCTACATTTACATTTACAGTTGAGAGAAGTGTTTTAAAACCAGATCATGTAGATCAACTGTTGTTGTTATTGCCACTGTTTATGAGTTCAAAGGCAGCATTACATTGTAACTGCACTGCAGTCTTTTGCTATCCAGCATAATAAAAAAATCATTTGGGTATACATATGACTGGTTTCTTAAAAAATGTATGTAAAGTAATGCAAAATATTGGCATAGGTATTGCCTTGAAGGGCATGTATTGGGATAAACATGTATCGCAATACGTATCATATCGTGACCCCTGCATCGTAATACGTATTGTATCGTGAGGTTGTTGGCAATACCCAGCCCTAATGCAAAGGTAGTGGAAGTACATAATTTAGCATACAGCTTTGGAAAAAATTAAGAGACCACTGCAAATTTTCCTAAAATCAGCATCTCTACATGTGTGACAGCCATTCATTTCCAGTGTCAGTTGAATTTGGAATTTGGGAGAAATGTTGTCAGTAGTTTACAGAATAAAACAAAAATGTTCACTTTACTCACACATATACTTATAAATAGTTAAATTAGAGAAACTGATAATTTTACAGTGTTCTCTTAATTTTTTCCAGACCTGTATTACACTGCACTTTGTGATGTAGACACAATGTTACAGGGACCATTAAAATAAATCGTAAGCTTTACTCCTCAGGCTTTCTCACTGTGTAGGAAGGTGTCCTTTGCTTTGAGGTGCTGTCATAGATGTCACAGCCGATGTCAAACTTGTATGTGGGCATAAAATGGATGCGTGCCTCTTGAAAGCCTTTAAAGATGTTTCCTGTTAACAGATCGCTTTACATCAATGATTTAAGCGACAAATAAATGAATATGAATCAAGACTCTCAGGTAATCTGGACTTACCATCTTCCATCTCTTTTAAGAGTTGGTCATGCTCTAGAAGTGGATTCATGTCTGAGCTATTGTTCTGCTTCAGTACAGCGTCAACTCCATTTCGGTCTTTATTTAAGCGGAAGTTAAAATCCCCAAACCAAAACACCTCGTCAAACCGTGTTGTGACGTCCGCTGAAACAAAGTGAGACAAAAGCTGACCAGTTCAGGTGTAAGGTAATGAAATACAGAGAAGAAAGCAAAATCACACTGTATGGTTGGTATTTTTGGTGTTTTGAATTATCTTGTGTTCCTGAACAATCTGACAATTATTTTAGAATGCCCGAAAGCACAGGGCAGTGCCACTTTTTAGTCAGTTTACATAAGCCAACCTAAAAGTTTAATTAGTCATCCCAATCCCAAAATTGTATAGAAAGCTCTAGTGTATAGTTTTGCACTATCTATTAGTGGACCTACAAAATTTGCAATTAACTGGAGAACACTCTGCCATGTTTTAATCTTCTGTGGCCAATGCCATTGGAAGCCACGCTACTTCAGAAATGCCATCTGAAGTAGATGAGGTTACTTTAGATACGAAAAGGGGTTCACGTTCTGGAACCCTCTTGTTTTTGTTCAGATTACTATTAGCATTTCCATTTTTACTATTATTATTATTAATATGATTATTATTATTACACCTCTCATTAAAAGTAGTTGTGCAGCCAAAACTACAAGTCACACAGGCATTATAAGTCTTGGCCCCTACCAAGTTGCCTCTGTAATTATCTCTGTATAACTCTAGTGGGCAGGACAATCAGCACATCTACATTCTGAGTTACATCTCAAACTCTGTATTGTAACATTTTGTAAGTTTTTCTGTGAAAATATGTTCTCATTTTGAAGAGAAGCCCCAGGCCCTTGGTATTCTTAATCTAGCCCTGTGTATGATCATCAACCCGTATGATATTAAATGGAATTTAATGCGATGCAATTTTACTATTGTCATACCTCGTTCATTTTTGCAGCTTGTTCAATTCAAGTCCACCTAACCTACCTGAGAAGACTCAGATAAACTGCAAACATGTATGACCGTTGTACTTTTACATGTTAAACTTGTACTGAAGATAGACAGCAACTCACATGGAATGGAGCGATATGGGTTGGTGTCTGGCAGGACCTTCGGGAGAGCTAAGGCTTCAATGATCTTGTTGTAGTCAAGTATCCGGTCATAGACTTTGGAATCTCCCGCTGCAACAAAAGTAACCATAACCGTGGAAATGAAAACCCACAACACTTCAACACACTACACGCAGTGTGGCTAAGGGCTCATTCACACCAAACACTCTCCGTATACAGTTCATGCCTGTTTTCTGTCCGTATTCGTTTAGAATGCACGTGAACAAATTAGGCTATTCACACCGCTTGCATGATCTGAGCATATTCTGTCACACATACACACATATTGTACACGGTTACATGCTGTACACGCTCAAGTTGGTGGAAATGAGCCCTAAGGAGGACTGAGGCTAAAAACTACATATAGTATGAGAACATTTGCACGCAAGCATATCAACATGGTATGTTGCCGTTTCTTTAATAAGAGGCAGCAAGTAATGCGATTTGGACAAAAGCTGGCAATTGAACCACTGACAAGTTATGCAAATCTCATTCATGTCAAGGGATATTGGCATATTAATGGTATACACCTGGCATATTGGCATATTAATGGTATACACCTGGATGTAAAATTAACATTCAAATGTTCCTTCTACTCACAGGTAAAATGAGATGTAATGAAGAGAAATGATGTTCCAAAGAAAGTGAAGCCAATGCCCACAGCTCCTTTGGTCTTAATCTGTGAGATTATGCGAGTGGTAACTGTTGCATGCTCCACTTCTGTAAGAAAACAAAATGTACACATGCACACGTTTGTGATTGTGAAACTTTGTGTGTTAGGGAACACAAAGCAGTTAAACACATCCGGGGTTCCCACTCTTTTTCACTGACAAAATTTAAAAACTTTTCCATGACTGTTTCATGACTTCACGGTAGAATTTAGCATAATTTGAGAGTTAAGTAAGAAATGTTTCACATTCAAAATACTGTCAATCCATTTATTGTCAACAGAACGTTGTAGTTGCGTTAGGGAGAAACTAAAATTCCATGACTTTTCCAAAACTTTCAGTGAATTTACAAAAAATTACATTTTCAATTTCAATGACTTTTCCAGGATTTCCATGACTGTGGGAACCCTGCACATTGTAGGGAATTTAACTGAAATTAAATTCCCCCCCTTTGACTCGCACATAATTATGGATGCAATAAATCCTATTTTTTAAGCTTCAGCCTAATAGCCAATTTTGCATGTACAAGTTTTTTCTAGACACTTTAGACTGTAAGCCTTAGCTCAAGTTGACTGCCGCCAAGGCCCGTGCTATATTCCCATGCATGGCACACGCCGCAAGCGTGTGATAAAAAACTATGTTATTTTACAAAATTTTACAAAATCTGTGTCTCCCAGATTTTGTGTCTACCACAAAACAGCAGGTTGCTGTTGTTGGACGGCAAATGCACAAAAAAATGAACTCCTGTAACCCCAAACCCCCATCAAATATTCTTCCACTGTTTTTGGAATGATACCACAACAAACTCTGGTTGAAAACGTTTCCATAAGGTCTAACACACCTTAAATCAACCTGTATACTGTGTCTGTTCCCAATTTGTAGCTATGGGCAAAGCTTTGTTGGGAGCTTCCTGAAACCAAGTCAAGTCACTTTTATTTGTATAGCACGTTTAAAAAGAACAGAGTTAACCCAAGAACGGCAACCCTCTCGGCTACACAGTGTTTTGACGTGAGCTTGAGACAACAGGAAAGCAAGTATGCCCACAGCACGCATCACGCACTACACTCGCGTGTGTGCCTCTGCAGTGCATGTTGCGTACCCCCAGTATGCTTGTTTTCCTGTTGTCTCAAGCACACATCGGAGCTCAGACACCCAATTCAGCTGAATCAAAACCCTGTCACAAATTAAGAGACATTACAAAATCTTGGATTCGGTGCATCCCTAGAACAATTTTCGCTTACTGTAATTTCATTGTGGTACATTTGCAATTCACTAACCTGAGCAGAACCAAATCAGATCCCTCCGTGCAAATACAGTGAGATAGAGAACGCCGTGCGCTGCAGCGTAGAGCATGACGTAATAAGGTCCGAGTGTTTCCTGAAGACGAATCTCCCATTCTCTCCTGTTTAATTAAAAATACATGCGTTAAAACAAACACAGGCACAAGCTGAGGTACACATATTACACTTTAGTCCTGACTTACCTATCTGGACACCCCTCCTGAATACCAATGACGTAGAAATCCTGTGCAAATTCTGTGTCTGTCGGAAGCAGAAGATCATCCAAGTTGTTTGGAAGTCCCTAAGCAATGGAAATGGCGCACATTTAAGAATAACGACAAAAAGCTCCTTAGTGCAACATGAATGCCACTTTGGACTGCAGTATTTATTCTCTCTTGTAATAGACCCCAAATTTGGTGACTATCAAAAATTCACACTGAAATTCAAGGTTATGATAAGAATATTTTATATAAGCAATTTAGTGCTTCATTTAAAAATCAAACCAATGTTAAAATATTCTGAGGTACAGAACAAACTAAATAGGTCCTTTTCATTTTAAGCTCCCATCGCATGTTGGTGGAACCAAATAGTTAATCATCCCGAAAACACACAAGTATATTCAACACACTGCATATTTAATTTCTTTTCATTTTAGGCAACAAATAAAAAAGGAAAGCCTTAACACAAAAGTAAAATTTACTTCCAATATCCAACAAACTGGTCTGCATAATACTGTGTGACAATAGCAAACCATGGCAGCAAAAATATGCAGCATTATGTGGCCTACTATGTGTCTTAAACCATTAGGCAAATATGTAAAACATAATGAAATTAACAACACAAATGGTCATAGTTTTAACTGTTCAAGAAAATGAAATATGTTGGCTCAAAAATGCATTGTTAACTTATTATAACAACAGTTTCCCTTTAAAGTGTGTCTACATTTTAATGTATGAAAGACACATTGAGATGACTTTTAATGGTCTTACATCCACTAAAGAGGTGAGTGCCTTTATGGCTGCAGCATCTATTTCATGAGCATCTATTGCATAATTATGCAGACCTAACATCTGGATGTTGAAAAGAAATCCAATTTTGTGTGAAGACTTTCTATTTTATGTGTTAGCCAAAACTGAAAGAAATTACTTTTGGCTAAAACTTGTAGACACACTGTACACACTACATCACCACAACATAGACATCCAGTCTCAACTAGTAATTATCCCCCAAAAAACGTTGTTTTTGACTGCCATTTTTAAATACTGTTAATACTTTTAAATACTAAATATGGTGTTTTAAAAACACCATGCATATTACTGAGTTAAACAGATTATATATTATATTACATTAGACTAGACTAGATTAGTCTGGTTTATTAGATAGACACCTTTTCTCCCTGCATGTTCCATGTAGCGATGTATATGCCCACTTGTCTTTGTGGAAAGTAGCGCTCCAGTTCCTCTGCGCCCAGAAGAGCGCCGTGCCCCAGAACACTGCCCTCCAGAAAGCTCCTACGAAGAGCAAACAAACGGGTAAACAGGTACTCTTCTGCTCTGTGTAGATAATGAATGTGATTGGCTAAGAACAAAAGCGCATCACATACAGTAATATAATTTTGACACTTTCAACAAAAAACTATAGTGTGTATAAAGTGCAGTGTGCAAACTCAAATTTTGCAGCACAGATAAAATTGATTTGAGGTTAGAGGTGTCAGAAGTCCTTTGAGCTGGGGTGTTGGGCACAGCTGTAGGCCGTCTGAGGGTCTGCCCCCAGAACCTTTTTAAGGATGTGGACGCCATACCCTGCATGCCTTTACATTTTAACAGGTTGTTAGACATCAAACATTTACCTACAGAAAAAAGTGGATTGGCATGATTTTACAAAGGGTCAGATTATTAGGTTGAACAATCAGTACATCATGATTAATCAGGAGAACTTCCATGTATGTAGTTCCTGTAAGATCTTCCTAGTGCCTCATCTCTGTGAAGTAGAGCCACTACAAACTTCCATTAAAACATCTCCCCATGGGCCAGTTGTCGACTTTTAACAATTTAAATGACATTTATATAGGTGTATCCATGTAGGTCATCTGACTCAAGTAATGCCTGATATTATTGGCTAATATAGGAAAGCAGGTATGAACTAGCCTGGTAAACCAGCCCCTCGTACTTCATTTCATTTCGTACAGAGGGTCTGGAAGTGCTTTCATTGACATTGCTGTATTTGGCAGAATTATTACCTAGCCAATCATCGAACAGTGTTCGTGAACAATTATTATGTTGACTCTGTGTGCTACATTTGAATTAAATTGTAGTGCATAGGCAGGCTAATTGCATACGTGACGTCCAGACGTTAGTGAATGGGTAAAGGCAGAACCACTTTTAAAATTCCGCAGACTCCACACCTCCAGGAAGAAATCATTTCTCAATACAGCACTGCCAGACCCTCTGTACAAAGTCAAATGAAGTATGAGGGGCTGGTTTACCAGGGTAGATATGAACTAGAGAACAATGGAAAAAATAGAACTGAGTCAGGTAGACACACCTACTAGCCCTGTTTAACAGCTGCACTAAGTCTGCACTGCTGTAAATATTGAAAGCCAAAGCAGCCTACCTGTTCCTTACGTCCCTGGGCCTTATGGGATTCAACACACTGAAGCTGGACTTCATAGAATCGACGGACGAATTGTCTGACACCATGGTGTCCAACAGCCGGCTATCGCTGAAGTTTCTGTGCAACCTAGCCCGTCTTTTGTAATCCATGTAATCCCTGTCAATCTGATTAGCCGTCTTTAAAGTCATAGAGGCCATGTTGCATTCCAGACTGGGAGGCACTCGACAGGCCTGCAGAGGGGACAGAATTACTCTGGAGTGTCTAAAGTGCTGGTCTTGCACAGAGTATTGCTTCCTCTGCGCAACAGGCAAACTGTAGCAGCGCTCGCGGAATGGGGACAACGGAGACACGACGTGGTTGGACTGCTCTGCGTGGTTTGGGGTTTTGCTCACGATGGGGATGTTGGCAAGGGAAGAGGGACAATCCGTCGAGTCCTGCTTAGGAGGGCCTATGAGGGTGCCGGTCTGGGCACAGTCTATTGAACCTTCCTGACTCATCTTCAACCGCCGTCCCCTCACCTGCTCAAAGGGGTCCATCAGAGGAGACGGCCTGGTCTGCACGGGCGGCCTCGGATCAAAAGTGCTTAACATGTCGTCGTTACAGTGTTCATGTTGTACTGGTTTTCCTGAAGTGGGGAGACATGCTTGGTCTGTCTGCATAGGTTTCTCTGTTATGTGAGTGCAGTCAGACACCCTGTTCTTCCTGCTGTCTGACTGGGGCTGGAATGCAAAATTATCTCCCCCATTGGCATTCATTCTAATTCCATGAAAGGTCAGTCAAATGGTGTGCAGGTGCCAGGTCTCCATTTTGGTACCCTGTGCATACAGTGGCCTGGAAAATGAAAATGGTAAGATATACAACTATTAGCAAACCCGCTTACACACAACATTTATCGATACATAATTAGCCACAGAATTGTTAAATGGCTCTGCAATTGTGAGTAGCAGTTTTTACAATATCAAAGTTCACAGCTCATAATAATAATGCCAGTATTTCTAAAAAGAAAAAAAAGTCAGGCTGACTTTCACTACAGTCCTTCAGCATATTTTACTGGGGGACAGCAGGGCCACGGGCCGCTATCGGTAGGTCTTGTGGCAGGGTAGCACTGTGCTAATAACAGTCAATTATTACAAGGATATTTATTTGTCACATGCATAGGCATACTGGGTAGAGTGGGGCATGCAGTGAAACGACTGATTGTTAGTCTAACTGCGCATGGGGAGGGGGGAGTAAAGTGCATAGAATGCAGTTGGGGGGTGGCTACCAGATGAAAGGCAGAGGTAGAATAGGTGATGGGGAGTGGGATAAAGTGCCATATTAATAATATTATAAATATTAATCATATACCAACAGCATGATTATAGTGGCGCACATGTTCTTTTCACTAATAACAATGCAGTTTTAAATATGAGATTTGACTTTATGTAGTTACAGACTACTGTTCATTTTGATATCAGGAATTCAGGATATCAGAAACAATCTGGCTAATAATTTTGTCTATCATATTCTCTAGAAACAAATCTGAAACGGCTTACCGGGATGATTTGCATGACATGGGTCTGGCCTATTATGTTTGGATTGTGTAACGAATCTGCTGACCACCACTGCTGTCAGGTAAAACACTGCATGGCATGGCAACCAGATAGTTTTGGAAACATTTTTTTTTTTTTTTACCAGAGACGTTTTGGTTTTACACAAGTGCACACAGTGCACATGGTAATGGAACACGTCGATGAGTAATTTAGAACTTTTGTCTGGTTTAGAATATTTAACATTATGACTCCGTCGCGGTCACCATCAGAAAAGCTCATTGAAGTGGCAATTATCACGCTCTCTTACTTTAACACAGGGATTTGGATTGAATTTAAAACTAAATGTACGTGGGTTAGAATATTCACCCGTGCACATTTCTTGAATCTGTTGACAAATAAGTTAGCCTACCTCGCGACAGGAGCTGCAGGCAAACATCCCCAAGAGGCAAGAAATTATAGTAGGTCTGCGTCTAACTTTGAACAAACGTGCGTGAAACACATATGCTCTCAGCAGGGAAAAAGTAAATAAATTCAAGGGAAGGGAGGTGCATCGTTTACTTTGCACTCCAGTGTATCGGTTACCGTTACCCAAGGGGCTGAGTCATGGCTTTTTAAGAGCATACGATTGAAAAATGCAGACCACACTAAGCTGACTCAGATGCAGCACCCTGATGAGAAGCAAGAAGCAAAGATTGAATGGTTATTGCTTTGATTACCTGCAAAATCCATAGTTTCCCAATGTTTGTTGTGAGTCGGATATCGCCTTAGCAGCATCATAACCATAACATACTTCCCTAGTAACCTCACACAATCAACAAATTCGGAATGGGCGGCAAGACGACAGTGTTGAAGCACAACAAAATCATAGCGCCCCTATCGTTTGCAATCTACAGTACAACTATAGGCTCCAGAAGGGATAACTTATTACTCTACATAAGTGTGCGTCCGTGTTTGTGTCAATGTGTGTGTGAGTGTGTGATATTCCTTATTATCCTTATTCTGCATTTGTAGCCTAATTATGAATTGTGTCCTGGTTTTTCCAAGTAGGCCTACTTGTTGTGGGCTACAGAGCTAGGGAACACCCTGGAAACATAGGATCCTTGAACAAGGGAACATAGGGTTGGAACTTGGAAGTTATAAAATTGTAAACTGTTTGCTGGCGTCCTTGTGAGCAAGCTTTCGAAGAAGCTTCCTTCTGGCACAACAGCCATGCAAACCAACTTGCTGTAGTAGGCTATGCAGCTGATATGGCTGACCTCTGGCTTCTGCGACCTCTGCAGCCATGCTAGCAACACTTGTGACTGTGAAAGCAAACATCTGCACCTGGCACTGAACGTGAGGACACAACTTACACAATGTACACAATGAAAAGCAATTGAATTGACCTCAATTGATAGACCTTGGCAAAGGCTGTTTTGAGTGGAACCTGAAAATGGCTGTATAATCCTGACCATCATGCTGTAGCTTAGTTTGAGGGTGTTACAATTTTTTTTATAGCATAGACCATTTTTATTGAGAGCAACAATTCTATTTCTGAAATCCTGAGACAGTTTTTGCCATTAGTTGCCATGTTTAAGATCCAGTGGATATAATGAGATAATTGAAGCACCAAAATAAATCTAATAAGGCTACACAAAGATACACAACTTTGTATGGCCCAGTTAGGCAGGCCGACACATTAACATGGTCAAAAGACATGGGGGTCTATCAAGTTTCATTAAATTTTGACAATTGGAAGCCAAGATCGTAGTGTATTTATGAGCGGTGCTATAAAAATTGAGTGGCATGTAACTTTTAAATGCTTTCATTTAATATAAAACCTGATAACTTTCTTATTTGCATGGACTGCTAATGATGTACAGCAAATTTGATAGCAATTGGATGGACTTCATTATCAGTCTAATGGGGGCACATCTCTTCTATCTCTTAAAATATGATAAAATAAAATAACGCTATTTACGGTCATAACAAAATATGTACATGTATGTATGAAACATAAAAATCAGTCAGGAGGGGCATACCAGGAGAAGGTAAGACCACCCTATGATTTCATAGTGTTGCAATTTCAGTATTGCTTTGACAAGGTGATGGATAGAATACATTGTACCTATTAAAATACTGTTTAGAGTTAGTCTGATTATCTATCTATCTATCTATCTATCTATCTATCTATCTATCTATCTATCTATCTATCTATCTATCTATCTATCTATCTATCTATCTATCTATCTATCTATCTATCTATCTATCTATCTATCTATCTATCTATCTATCTATCTATCCATCCATCCTTACTGAAATCACAGTAGATCCAAGCCAAACATGAGGGACCCTTTCCTTGAAATGTGTTGAGTTTGTGCTTCATGTTTTGTTCAGACAGCACAGACACTCACAGGCCTGAATCAGTCTCCTTTTGTTCACTTAATTAAAAGCGCCCTCTTGCATACATTAGAAATCGGGCTATTTGTGTCCTCATTTACATTTGATTGTGGTGAATTTATCAGGCCAAAGAAGTCAATTTACATTTGCAAAGAATTACTACATGTGGCCTGAATCAATACTATGGACATGTGAAATCATGCTGTTGTCACTAAAATATTGTCATAAAAAGCTGTTTTTTCTGAGATATCCTCACTATGAAAAAAGATTGTGTCTTGAATAAAAAGAAATAATTGTTTTGATCCTCCTCGTATGTGTGCATATTTATAGTATCTGTGTGTATAGGTGTAAAAAGTAGTTTCCAGTAGTTTTGAATATCAGTTGCTATTTATGAATGCAAGAAAGTATCGAATTTTTCAATTTCAAATCATCAAGGGAGAATGAAGATACACGTGTTGGTGATTTTTTGTCCTGTCCAGCTATTTTATTTATCCTCTACCAAAATATTTCTTTATTAGCACCACTTATGCAATCAGGCCATTGGTTTATGCTTATACATGAGAACAATAGATTTGTGTTTTGAGTGGTGGTGTGTATGCTTAGGTGGGGATGTGTGTGTGTGTGTGTGTGTGTGTGTGTGTGTGTGTGTGTGTGTGTGTGTGTGTGTGTGTGTGTGTGTGTGTGTGTGTGTGTGTGTGTGTGCATGAGTGTGTGTGTGTGCATGAGTGTGTGTGTGTGTGTGTGCATGTGTGGTGAAGCAGTGTCCAGCTCCTCCCAGTGTAATTCACATAGATGCAGTGGGCTTTGCAAGGACAGAGGCGAGACTGGTCAGCTGGAGACTGCTCACAGCCCTTATTCTAAGATGACACACTCCCATATCTACAGGAATTATTTTATACTTCTCTTTCAATCTGACTGATTTGAAATATCGAATGCCTGGACATTGTCAGGTGGATTTTTTACTTCTGTTTGGCTATTACTCCGGTGACAAGGTGAGTTTTTTTTTATAATGAGGATACTGTTTCTGTGTTTAATCGGTTAATGTATTTTAGGCAAATGGATAGAAAAACAAAGCACTGTTAATTGCACTGTATACTAATCTGGTATGAGTATGGGTTTGCAGCTGAATGTTCTTCGCTTACACGAAAAGAACATTTCAGTTTTTCTTAATGAGTCTTTTCTTGCACTTGTTGCACATCCTGTTTCTTTTGTATTGGGTATTGGTAATATATACTCCACCACAACAAAAACATTTCATTAGATTTTAATCAGCAACTCACTGCTTCACAGTGAACATTTCTATCCTCCTTGCTGCCATCTCCATGCTTTGAGATGTTTCACTCTCCATTATACATGCAGCTGCTACAACCAAGTTTATTTAGGATTCATCCAGATTGGCCTGGCTCTGGTCAGGCTAAGGGGTCATTTAAACTCACCCAGCTCCATTGATCAGATTGTCTTTTGTTGTATTTGCTCGTTAGTTTATTGAAAAAAAATCAGGTGTCAGCCTCCACCACTCCACTGATAAAGAATCTCTCACAGAAATTGGACAAAAAGCAAAAGATAAATATAAGAACACTGCTTATATTAAACTCACGTGCATGTTTTATAGGTACTCATTTCCTCTTCATTTTTTTTTTTTATGTTTTGATTCCGCATTAGTGCAGCACATGTGCAGCATTACCATTGCCACTTGCGAAAATGCAAGATATGGGCAGTAGCCTAAATCAGTGTTGGATCAGAGAAATTTATATCAATATAACTTTAAACACCAAGAGGAGGAATTGAGACTTTGAATTTTGGTTTGTGCAGTATGTCTCATTGTGTGCAGTGTATGAGAAATGCATACAAAAATATATTTTGCTTTTTTATTTAATGTTTGTCTGTGAGCTTTGACCTGATAGTTGTGCATGGTGGGGTGAAATCCAGTGCACCATGCTAACAAGAAATGTATAATGGCATCAGGCAAAATACATTGTACCTGATTTCAGTGTAATGGTGAGGTTTGTCTGCTGTAATCCATGATAATGTTTGTTTACACAAGAACATCCACCTGATCAAACGTAATTTTGTGTTTGCTTTGTGCGGCCTGTCTCTTTGAGCAAATTCTATTATGGAAACGATGTAGACACATAAATTCCTTGCTAGCTTCACCTGGTTGCACCTGCTATCATGTACACAATGAATCTTAATAGATTCCCTGTGAAAAGCAAATTAATTGCCACACCAAGTGTATATATTGGTGTGCGGTTTGTTTAATCTATGTAAATGGCTGCTGCTTCAACACTGCAGTTTCGCCTCTTCTCAAATTTATATGACATCGTGCTTGGTGAGGGACTTGTATGCTGAATGTTCTTGCAATTCTAGACAAAGGAGAATAAATGAAATGCTGTGTTAAAAATCCTGTTTTTATAAACTGTGTACACCAACAATATTCTCAATGCTCGGGTTCATGTGTAGGGACCTGGATAATACTACAAACGAAGTGTCATGTTATAGCAAGACTTCTTAGTGTTTTAAAAATAGCTATCTGGATTCTGTTTTTGGCAGGTGCTCTGAGCAAGCTCATAAAGTCATTTGGCTATAAACACAAAAGTCGAACTAAATAATGCAGGTATTATTGTAACTGTGCTTTTAAGTAAAAATTTGAGTCATGCCCATTCAGAAAAACACCACTGAATGCATTTATTTACCCTTTAGGGTCAAGCACCACGACAGGTGAATCTGCATTAGAAGTCTGACAAGTCTACACCTAGATGAAAAAGCTCAAACAGCACTGCAAACTCACATTATTGTTGAGCCTTCTGTTCAAATAACTAGAATAAATCTTTCAATGACAGTGCAATGCAGCAGATGTTACATTACAACATTAGTTGATGATCTCATCAGTGTCTCCATTGGAGAGCAGACGTGACTGCCTGTAATTCATGATCTTCCACATTGTAGTGATGACTCAGAAGGGTTTAAGACTCAGAAGGATTTAAGTGATGCGAAAAGAAGGCACAAGAGTGCAGTGGGCCACTGTGATGTTGTTACACAATAGCCCTTATAGCCACATCCAGCTCCTTGTACCCACATCCAGCAACTCTATCGCAACAATAAATGGCTATGGAGGGACTTGGAAGGACTAGTAATGGGAGCTGAGGAGAAATGGAACTTGAGGTCTTGAGAGGTTTCCTCTGGCTTGGAGGTCCATACAAATGTCCCTCCTCTTCTTTTATTAAGGACGGAGATGGTGGCTGTCACCAAGCTGAAGTCCCAGACAAATTAGTCATGAAAGTTTGCAAATTCTTGCAAACTGTTGGACCTCTTTAACTGACTTTCAAGTGAGCCAGTTCCACAACACATACATTTGCCCCATCTTCAGGATGAAACTGGAAAATGAAGCCTCTGGGACATGAAACTGACATCTTTTAAAAGGCTTGTCATACAAGTGGTCCCTGAGCAATCCCTGGAGAATGCAACACTGATGGTGCTGTTCCTGGAGCATCTTTAAAAAAGTAGTAATAATTTATCATTTTGCTGAGTACGTTGCCAGGCCCTAAAAGACTGGTGCATTGGTAAAGCCAAAACGACTTAACCTCATACTCAGTGTCCAGAAGGCGCTTATCCATAGAGAAAATGTAGCTGCTTTTCTCTTTACTTTTACTGAAGACGTCTTAAATCCTTGTATACAGTGGGATCGAGAGACCCAGAAAGCAAGGATGGGGGAGTGGAAAAGCAACAGGTATGATTGGTAGGTGCTCAGGATTATGGGCCTATTGCCCAATCAATGTGGGGTTGTGGTGATTAAGCCAAAGGAATACCTCAAATCAGGAGAATGTGAGTGTGTGAGTGTATTATTACATTACATCAAATCTGTCCCATGTGAAATACTGGAAAGCAGTTACATTTTGATTGCACTAACATCACAGGTCACGCATTATAAGAGATGGCTTGTCACTATGCAGCACAATGAATTTTAAACACTGACCACAGTCACACTCTACCAAAGATGACCGTTGGTTAGAGTGTGACTTAAACAAAGACCACTGGACTGAATTTGCCTTGTTGTGAAAGGTGTACATAATCTTCTTGCATATCTGTATCCAACAACTACGTTTGGTAGTGACTCACCATACAGTCACCCCACAAGCTCACCCCACCCATCTTCAAGTTTAGTTAGTGTGTTGAATTAATTGTTTCATACGATTTCACCAAAGCAGACTGTGCAGTCACCCCTGACAGGCAATGCTGAGGCAGTGCTTCCTTACTTAGTCCTCCCCAGTTTTTAATGGCCATACCAGTCAGATACACCTGCTTGTTCAGCATCTGGTCTAAAGCTGTCATTGATGTTAAGTATCGGTAACAATACACTTTAGTTTCTAGGTCGCCAACTTTGGCCCATAGGCGCACATCTCTCTGTGTCCTAAACCTTGGCACTTATATACTTATACAGATATATCTGAATGCTGGTAGATATCTAACACAATGCCTTCCTAGTAAATCAAACTTTAAAGTTACTTGTCCCAAGTGAATTTAGTTTAAGTGACACGTTCTGAAACATCACCCTCAGTTACTATCTTAAGGTGTTGCTTCAGTTTTAGAACACTGTCTCTTTTGGTTTTGTCACTGACAGCAGGGATTTATAGGCAAGTTGATGAAAATATTCAGATTTGTGAATAAAGCAAACAAATATCAGACTTAAGCCACCAGAGAAAAAAATATTATCTACTGAAATGTTGAGAGTCACTTCAGTGTTAACTAATTACATTTTGACATAATGAGGATTTACATACATACGATTTGTAAAACCCAAGATTACATCACTTCATCAATTTCATCATTTCTATGTTGAAGTATTGCTCAAGATAGTCAAATGACTGCCAGGTATGTCACTTATGTAGGCTTAGGGCGTCCTCTTCAGGCTGGAGGGGAACTAGGAATAGAGAAAATGAAGGACAGTTCCATTGCTCACTGTGTCCATCATTAACAGCTATGCTTGCATCTCTGCACCTGGTGGTTTTTGCTGTCACTTTCTTTGCTGCTCTGCTGAAATGATGTTGATAAGGCCTTCCTTATTCAATAGTTCCATCCTACTGGTTAAATTCAGCAGACTATTCTGATGTGAGTATTTGTCAGACTGTGGTGTGGTTGTTCCTGGGGTGACTAATCAGAGTTCTCCTCTGCTTGTCTGCTGTCTCTTTTGGACAGAGAAGGAAGAAACACTGGGTGGAAAATAGCTTGTGTCACATAAAACTATTTATAACTAACTATTTATACCCTATTTGTTCCACTTCATTTATTTGTATGTTTGTATGAGACAACATATCATTCACAAATGTACAGGCTTGTTACTTCTGCAATAACCTGTGAAATGTAAATGTAAATGTAATATGTCATGTTGAAGTTTGTGTTTCCTATGTACAAAAGAAGAAAGTCCACTCAACCAGGTTTTTGCTCCCAAACTTCTTTTTATTTTCTTACCGTCACTTCAGGCTTACTCACCCTTGCTCAGATGTGACAACATATATGAAAAAACATCCATATACAGTGGTCCCTCGCTATATCGCGATTTACCTTTCTCGGCCTCACTGTTTCGCGGATTGTTAGTGCATGCAATCTCCTATACAGTAGGCCTACAGTATGCGCTCAGCTTGTAAAATGTAAATAAATCTTCCACCGCTAGCTGTGTGACTCTGAAGTGCTGTATGTTTGCAAGTGTGAACTTTGCCTGTCTGAGAAAAGTGTATAAGTGTAGTGAGGGGTTTTACAGGCTTTAAAACATCTAGGCCTATAATAAAGAAAATAAAGCCGACTACTTTTGCCTACCGCGGGTTATTTTTAGAACGTAACTCCCGCGAATAACGAGGGACCATTCTTAGGTGGTCACATGACCACACCTGATTGGACAACTTCTAATTAACACTGATGCATAACACGGTCCTCAATTAAACATTACAATTGGACAGTAATGGCTCTAGTAAGTAGAAAGAGAGAATAAATATCTACTAGCTGTATACTAGCGGTGCATAAAATGACTTGCAATGAAAGCCAACTTCCAACTTCTTTAAATTACTCCCATACATGTAAATATATTTCAGCCTTTTTGTCCATAATAACATGATATGTAGAATAGGCAACAGCAAATTTAAGTTATATCAAGGTTTACATTTTGTAGATAAAATTAGTCTGCAACATGCTTCAGGGGTATATGCTGTGCTGCTGAAAAAAACATGGTTAGGCATCATTGCAAAGAATCTGTAGTGTTCCAGACACAAATATCTAAATGTATGAAATTGTTTTTCAAAGCATTCATAAATGCAATTTGTATTTATATTTATTACAACATTATTATTCTAGATACAGTAGATTTTGTCCAGGTAAGTTTATTCTGCAATAGAAAGAAGCAACAAGCATGCGTACCATTGCTATTGGGAGATAAGGCCTTAAATGGGTACCGTCACCATCAAAGTGGCTGCAATAATAGGATGCTTTCTTTCACAGGCTCACAACTGATCTTAGTACAAAGCTCTCCTCAACTCTTTTCATGTTTCAGTCACTGGGGCATGGGGCATGGCTGCTTTGTGGCCTGCTTAAGTGGCTGCTTCATTGTAGGAGACTTAAGAGGCCAGTTTTCTGAACAAAAAACTGAGCTGTCAGTATGATGCCACAAAAAGACAACCACATATTGCTGTGAAAAGATAGTTGTTCATGGAAATAAGAAGTGACTACAGTAGCAAACTACAGATTTTGTGTAGTTGGTTTAACCTAAATAGAAAACATCTCCGTTTTACATTTTATGATAACACAACACAGGATGATTCAAAACAGGGCAAAGAAGAAATACTAACTTTGACTACTAAAATAGAGTCTGACAGATGTACTGTAAGGACTGATAGCATCAATAATATAGTCAATCACATCAATTAGCATGTGTTTATTTTTTAAGAGAGACTTGTTTTAAGGGAGAAAGAATGAGAGAAAGAATGTTATTACCTCAACATTTATTTTTTTGGTAAACAATGAGAGAACCTCAAAACAAAGAGCATGTCTGTCATGACCACTTTAGTGTAAAATGAGAACATAAAATACAGCAGAGTGAACACCAAGCAACTTTATGTCTAATTGCAAAACAATTTGTATTTTGCAGTATGATTTGTATTTGGCCTCAATGGACGCCAAGAATGGGAACAGCAGCATCCTCAGGGTGGAATACCCCCCATTTAAACACTGGAAGGGTAACATATTTCCCCCCTAAAACAGAGCAGACAGACAGACAGACACACACGGACAGGGTCATTGCAATACCTGGTCAATCCCCTCCGGGGGACTAGGTAATAGTTAAGGCTTCCTGATTGCAAGCAGCCATTTACAAGCAACAGCTGATTAGCTGAGTGAACAGTTGATGTGAACTGGGTTAGCATTAACCAATAGGAGACATAACAGCTGACAGTGGGCTTGACTATGCGGCCTGCCAGAACTAATGCATGATGCTCTATTTATTATATTAATATTTAGCATAATGATTACATTTATATGTGTATGTAAATGTATATAACTTTAAAAAGGTTCTAGTTCTAATTTTCTAGTAAACGTCTCTTTAAACACAATAGTGTGTGTGTACATGTCTGTTTTTTACGAACTATGCAACTTCTTATTTTATGGAGGCAACTCACTTTGTTTTTAGCTGATTATTTTGAGTACTCAGATGCAATCCACTTTATTGTTTCTGTGTCACAAATGATGTTATCAAACCAAAAGGAATGAATGTGACTGAAATGATACTCATTCTAACTGGATTATGAGAGCAGACTCATTGTTTTGAATAATGTCTATGTGATGTGTATAACGTGAAATAATGACTGTGTATGTCTACATGAAGAATTTTGTTGCTATTTTTTTGCACTTTCACATGCTGGGCAGAACAGATTAGCAGAATGTCCCCTTCGCTATTCGGCCCACCCCAGACGTCCTGTTCTGTCTGTCTCCTGGGACTCTGCTTCTACATGGGTGTGCATTCTACATTAAGCAAATTGGGTACGTAAGAAATGTAGAAATGTGTGCATACAGTATGATGTTAGCCAACGTCTTGGTATAACCATTGTAATCAAGTCAGGGGTTTGACTGGGCCATTCTAGCAGTTTTTTTTCTTTGACACCATTAGCCTGGCTATAAGCCTGCCTACACCTTTCTTCTTGAATATTTTCTCCCTACAGTGGTAGTCTGGGTTTGCTTCCATTGACATGGATGATTCAGGTAGAATCTTTACTGGGCCAATCAGTGAACAGAGGGAGTGTTCGTATGCAATGGCGTTGATTTTGTGCTACATTTGTACAAATGTAGTGTGTAGGCAGGCTTATAGCCAGGCTAACTGCATGCATTACAACCACACGTTAGCGATTGGGTAAAGGCAAATCCAATCGTTTTTAACTTCAGCAGAGCCTACACCTCCAGGCAGTAATCATTTCTCAATGCAGAACTGCCACACCCTCTGTACGAAAGCAAATGTAGCAGGGGCTGGTTTACCAGGCTAACAGAGAGTTGCCTTGGCTGTGTGTTTGAAATCATTGTCTGGCTGAAACATCCACCCTCATTTCTTCTTCACTATTCTGGTAGACAGCAGCAGATTTTCAGCAAGAATATCTCTGTATACGTTTCCATTCATCATTCCTTTAATTTTATGAAGCAAATCAGTGACATTAGATTACGGCTTGCATTTTCATTTGCTATGGCTAACATATAGCTTACACACAATGATATCAAATACAATGAGATCAGTGGAACTTTATTTGCTTAGCACCAACTAATTGCATTTGAATACAGCAGAGGTGACTCAGGACAACAGAATTTTGTTAAAAAATGGTTTTAGACTACTACTACAAAAGAGTGATTGTACACCCTAACCGCAACCACCACCTACTACACTTTAAATGGTGACTTGGGGAAGTAGGTCTGCCTACGTCTGATTAGAGGTAGGTTCACTGCTTTTTTGGGTATGACCATGTACTCTTGGTAGCCTACAGTACACAGAATCATCAACTGTCATCATACAGCATGTTCTGGCACAGATGAAGCTGTACCTTCAGTATTGTGCTGAACGAGCTTTGAAAAGAACCACTGAAGCTCCTTACCTAAGCGTTTAGAGAATCCCACTAAATTTACCACTAAATATTTAATTTCATTAGGATAACAACTTTCCTAAGCAAAAAATACATAAATAAATAAATAAATAGAATAAAAATAAAAATCAGATTTCGAAAGCATGCAGGAGTTGCGATTTCATGCTGGTGCTTATAATGTGACACACTGCTTTATTTAAAATGTAAGACAGTGTGAGACCTGAAAATGTTAAATATGTTAAATATGTTAATATGTTAAATATGACCATTTCAAACTTTAAACACTGATGTTGTACAGGATAGTTTTGTGCATGAGTATCTGCTGGTTTGCATAGGCTACGAACAAGAGTAGTTTGAGGATTTGAAGTCTCCTTTCTCTTACAGAGTTTTCAGCACTGCCAGAGGACAGCATTGGTGTACTAAATCAGCCACTGATGCTACACTGTGCTGCGTACGACTCAAGCCTGCAAGAGATGCTACCTGTCTCTTGGGAGAAAGAGTTGGGTGGAACATCAGTTGCTCTCAGCTCAAAGATGCATCAAATGCCGAATGGATCTCTACTCTTCATTCAGCTTCGGGAGGAGGACCTGGGGACATATACATGCAGTGCCAGGACAGACTCCAACAACATCAAGACCACAGTCAGCATTTACAAAGCTGGTATGAACTTATGATTATGTTTTTGGTCAACAAAACACTGCCAAAATAATGCAAAAACTTAAAAATGTTCTTATATGCAGATATAGGAGATGTATTCTTCAGTCCACTTTCTCAGACGGTACGTGAGGGTGACGTGGTGTTTCTTCAGTGCGTGTCTGGAGACAGTTCACCTACTGCTCACATCACCTGGCTAAAGGATGGCATGCCAATCAACAGAGGAAGTCAGATTCAGGTGGTTCTGAGCTTATAATAGTTTGTGACTGCATGAGGCATTTTAGAGTGTACAGTGTCATACAAAAACTTAGAAATATGAGTAGTGGGCAGAAATCTGGATTATATTTTGAGTCGCTAAAAATCTAATTCAGGTATGCCCCTGTTACACCATATTGTTTTCTCACACTTAAACTTGCTTTGGTTGAAAAATGAATGTCTTGTTGTGGCAGGGTCAATATGGTGGCGGGGAAGAAAGGAAGACCTCGGGGACCCTCAAACTGCAACAGGTGTCAAAGGAAGATGAGGGAGTCTATGTCTGTGTTACCCATAATCCTCTTTTGAATATCAGCAAAACAAGCAACATGGCGACTTTAACTGTGTCTGGTGAGCTTTGTCTTACAGTTGTTACTGCCTTCACCATACACTATCATGGACACACACACATAGACCATCCCTTTTATGATTTTAAAAGCATGATAGAATGACATATGTGAGACCCTTGAATAGTGTGTTTGTTTCAGCACAATGTTGGCTGCAAATAGGGGAATTCATATATTCTTTAGGAAAATTGTATAAAATTAATCAAAAAATGCTCTTTTGTGGAATGGTTGTAAATGTTATGGTTGTAAAATCAAAGCAGAGGAGCTGTTTTTATTGTGTGGATTATGTGGATGGAATGCCTGAGAGTTCATAAGACCAAGTACAAGTAAATAACCTCTTAAAAAACTCACTAACTAACCTCTAAAAAACTCTATTTCAAATGTAGCTGAAAACACTCAATTAATACAAAGGTTGCCATGCTATGTGAAAATATATGTTGTGACTTGGATGTTGTATTATTTTGTGTTGTATTTCATAGATACTAATATTACACTGAAGATTGTACAGGGCCCTGAAAACACAACTGTTCCTGTGGGAGCAAAAGCTGTGTTTCATTGCTCTGTTTGGGGACTCCCAGATCCTGAAGTACTTTGGTTTAAAGATGGCAGGTCTGTGGGTAATGACTCTCACCAAAGTCTTAATCATAATGGACAGCTCCTTATTATAAGGTGAGTAAAACTACTTCGCTTTCACCTAGTATTATTATTAGAATTCCTAAATGCCCTAATTCTTATTCCTAGTAATAGTTCTTTATTTTGTCTACCAGCCAAGAGGTTAACAGGTTTTTGCATGGTATTTTACATTCATGTGACATTTAAGTACAGTAACACTATCAAAATAATTTACAGACACCATTTTCTTTTCTTCAATATTGTTGGGAGGGAGGGAGGGGGTCAGTACTCAGACAGATATCTAGTCAGCTATATTCTCATCAACATGACTACCAGTTGGTGACAAGAACATGAGGAAATAAAATGGGTTCGACATATGGGACCAGTAGGCCTTCATCATTTAAAGGCATAAGCCTCTTTGAAAACTGAAATTGCACAGACATGACTGTATGGGAAGTTCATGGTAAAGTGTTTACATGCACTGTTCCAGTTAATACAGGCATATGTCAGGGGTCATGTTTTTAATCATTGGAATGTGATCTTTTTACTGGCTTATTACAATGAGTTGAAAGTCTTAACATGACTGATTAATTTTTAATTTTATGTGTCTTCCTCAGGAATGTACTGGGGAAGGATGAGGGATTTTATCATTGTGAAGTAAAAAATGAAAAGGGCCTGGTAACATCCAAGCCAGCCTATCTCCTTCCAGCAGGTTTGGGCAAAATATTTTTCACCATTATTTTTTTAGTTTAAAAAACTTGAATGTAGGAGACCAAGAAAACAGAAGCAGGTGTTGACATGTAGGCAAGGAGTAATGGAGAGGCACAGACAGTCAGAAGGTCTGGTAGTCTGCAGTTGTGCTCATCTTTAGCTTTAAGGCCAGGCAGAGAGTGAAGGGCAACTGGGTTTTAAATGTTTTACTGCATTGTCTTTTCATTAATTCTGCAGCGGTCTCTAGTTTTAATGAATGCCCTGTGAGCCAAATAGAAGATTTAAAAGTTCTAAACAAACACACATACTTACCTATATTTCGTGTCTGCTGCAATGAGACTCTTCCGGTAATCATGTTTCTTTTTCTAATTAACTTACATCACTTTATTTGCCTTTTTCTTATTCGCTCATTTTTCGGCCTATTTCCTTTAATTGACTAATGGAGGCAATCGGACTAGAGAAACATTTTCACATGCAGCATGCATATGCAGCTTGGAGTAACCTATCGTATTTCGAAAAGAACAAGTACACAGAATGAGACCTTTTAAAAAGGCAGAGAATACATACATGTAATTAGGTTAAGCTGAGGAATAGGATTGGGAGGTGAAGAAACAGGAGAGTAAGGAGTAAGCTGGGGCTGCTGGAGAATGAGGATTTATTGTGGGAGAGTGAGGAGTGGGTGGTTCTGGTTTGGCTACAACCCACATAAGTTCTAGTTTATGGCATAGCTGTTATCTGACAAAAAAAATCAAAAAAGTGTACAAACATTTTTTTCTCTGGCCCATGTGTGTTTGTACAGTGATGGAGTGGACCTTTCAGAGAGAGCCAGCCAACACTACTGTAAGGAGGGGAGATGCTGCAACTCTGGTCTGCAGGCCACCAACCAGCAGGCCTCCTGCTACAGTGAACTGGTTCAAAAACAATTGGCTACTTACTCCAGCATCACACATCAGTATTGAGCCAAATGGGGATCTGCTCTTCCACAGGTAGGCTATAGTATCAACACACCCTGTAATGTCACCTGTCTATAGTTCTTTTGATTCAGTATGTTCAATCTGCAAATCATTGGCATAGTGCTTCACCAGTTTTTCGTCATTGACACTGATTTACATTAACCTCATAGGTGACATTTCTTTTGTAGCGTGAAAGATTTAGACAGAGGAACATACTTCTGCAGGGCATCAAACAGTTACCTCCCTAGAGATGTCACATCCAGGAAGGTCTATCTAGAAGTGTTAGGTAAGTGAGAAAAATTGTAATTGCTAACTTCAATTCAAGTAAAGCTTAAATGATATGATTATTTTTACACTAACTAGTAGAATATAATATTGTGACAAACATCGGTAACACTTTATTTACACATGTGCACATCCATCAAACCCAACATATTTGCCAACAACTCTCTACTCCTCTCCAAGAGTAGTTTCACATTTGCATTCAACAACCTTACGTCACCAGAGACCTTCCCTATGGCTTTTATGCTGGTTCGGCCATTGGATAGTCAGCATTCAAACTGACAGATTAATTTGAATAAAGTTAAAGACAAATTAATTTTGTACCGTTCAGGCTTCACCTTACGGCCTAATAGGCAAAATGGTGTGTCGCCGTGTCGCAGACCAAGATTCCTGGCCAATAACCACACTGCCACCTACTAGACACAAGTTGTAGAACAGGTACTCCTGGTGTCTGCTCGCAAATTGGTTCATTCATATCCATCCGTGGGAATCGTGCCAAAAATCACGTGACAAGGATTACACAACTGAGTGAGCAAATAGGAAGCTGCACATGCAATTTGTTTTTTGCTGATATGCGGATCAAAAGTAACAATTACAAACTCTGACATGCGCATTCACAAGTTGTGAATTACGGTTTTACTAGTTCAAATCATACTCTGCTCTTCTTTGAACATATGGCACTATCCTACCCTTATAAAATTGAGGCCTCATTTGTCATTGATCAAGTCATTTTCTTGATGATGATACACTTCAAAATGGTCCCATCACTTAGCCTGGTAAACCAGCCCCTAGTATTTCATTTCATTTTGTACAGAGGGTTTGGCCTTGCTGCCATTGACATTCATGTATTCGGACCAAGCAAATCCGAGCCAATCAGCGAACAGAGGGAGTGTTTGTGAGTGATGAGGTTGACTTTGTGTGCTACATTTGAATTGTAGTTCATAGGCAGGCTAATTGCATACATGACGACCAGACGTTAGAGAATGGGTAAAGGCAAAGCCACTTTATGCTTGCAGGTTGCTCAATGCAGCAAGGCCAGACCCTCTGTACAAAATGAAACGAAGTACGAGGGGCTGGTTTACCAGGCTACCCATCACTAGCAGTAGCTGGCTTACTTTGCACCATGCAACAACAGGCTGCCCAGCAAACATGATTACTTACATTAGACATGATGCATAATACATTTTATGTGGCATTATAATCACAATGCTTTATCATCAATGACAATTATATTTTCGACAAATATAACACAACAAAAACGTTTACTATGATTGTGAATAGTTCGTCAGATGTCCATGTACTTGCCCTCCATATGTACGAGCTGTAGCCTGATGCACCAGCCGCTTTCACATCGTTTCACTTCGTGCAGTGGCAATTATGAAATTGAGCGGAGGCACTAGTCGGCGCTATGCTACACGAGCTCCGCCCAATGTGCCGCACTCGTCACGGTAATCAACTTAGAAACATAGCACAGTGTAGTCGAGCTAGAGAGGCTGGCTAAGAGCTACCACGTCCAAGTGCACTTAAAATCACCTGAATTGCCCGTTTGATTTAACTCTTTACCTGGCGTGTCCCACCCATGGGGCAGGTTGGGGGGGGGGGGGGGGGGGGGGGGGTAGGCTGCATAGTTTGTTACATTTAGTTGTAGGCTGCATACTCTAAATAGCATTGCCATGCCATATACCTTTGGAAAGCTGAGAGTCTCAGGAGTTCACAGACACCCACCAGTCCATGTCAAACTGTGTGGTGTGAGTTACAATGACTGATTTGTGCTGATATGACCCCTAAACCACCCTCCAAAACCCTCTCCCCCACCTTGCATCAATAGCTTCTAGTACTTTACACCCATAGCAATATAATCATGTGACATGCCTGGTCTTGAAATAGACATAAGAATCCACAGAACAAGAACGTATGCGTTGTTCATTTGTTTGGGGCAATGGTTGCAAGCAACCGTGCAAACAACAATGTGCAAAGTGTGCAAAATACATGGGCAGACTCCCTGTCATTTTGCTTTTCAGGATACTTTACAAACCTTTACATGCATTCCTCTACCCTCAGAGTAAGTGTAAGCTTTCATTTGAAACCAAGATCATGCATCTACATGCATCTAAAATGGTGGTGTGTTAAAGGTATACAGTAGTAGTATATAGCAGTAACAAAAGTTTTTTATAGCTTTTGTGACCTTCTCTGAGTGTTTCACACAGTCATCGTGACTGCTACATGGTCTACAACTTTCCATAGACATCAGCCATGTGATTAAAGACCAAACTATGTATGAATGGTGATTGCTCCAATACATGCTGTGCCTTTTTTGGTCAAAACAAAACCCAACTTCCCCTCTGTAACTTAAGTGGTTAAACCTCCTGCTTCAAAAATTCAGATACATTGTGTTGTGGGGACACAGCTCCAGCTCCTGCTCTTTGTCACACTGAGCTGCAGGTGCCTCAGGTCACACAGTGTGACATCGTTGTCCACCACGCCTCTGTACTCCACCTCCTCAGCCTCCTGGTGCACCTTGCTGATCAAGGCCTTCTAAAAGAATGTGGGGAAAAGATTTTGACTTTAGTTTTTTTACTTTCAATTTTTAAAAAAGTGCTAGATGTAAGAGGAAGACTACTCAATATAATCTATTTGTAAAAATATAGTATACAATAATATATGAAAAAAAAACATGTCAAGTCTTGAATATTGAAGTATGGCTACATCTTAGCCAATCATGTTTTAGAATATGACTGTGTGTCATATCTGACCTTGACAGATTCAGTACAGTCTTCCAGTGAGCTGAAGTGTGTCACTGGATGGTGATGCATGGGAATGGCCTCTCTCTCACACATAGACACACACACACACACATTCAATATATGGTATGTTACATTAGCCTAATCACCATGTTTTAGCATCAGTGAGAATTATATTTTCGACAATATAATAATATAATATAAAAAACATGTCAAGGCTTGAATATTGAAGCATGGCTACATCTTTGCCAATCATGTTTTTGAATATGACTGTGTGTCATATCTGACCTTGACAGATTCAGTACTGTCTTCCAGTGAGTTGAAGTTTGGTGTCTGCTGCATGCTGTTATTTCTTTTAAGCTTTAGGTAGCCCATCTCCCAAATTGGTTCCCCACCAATTTCCCTGGAACACAACATGGCTAAAGCATTGTAATGTGATTGTTCCTTCGTAGGCCTACACTTACTAAGGACAGACAGATATTATATATAATATAATGTGAAAAGTGCTGCTTTGGACCATGTTTTAAAAATGAAGACAAGGTGCTGCATGCATCTTTTTATGATGGTTTGACTTATTCTGATGATTTGATCAGAATCAGAATACTTTATTTGGAATCGAGAATGTTGCATTCGGTAAGGAATTGGATTGGTGGGCAGAATCGACAATGCATTGATATTGATAAAGGCAGTGGCTACGTGTACCGAATTTCGTACCAGTAGATGTAAGGATATGGGTCCGGAACATATTTTTCAGAACCTTATTGGTCCATATTCTTCCGGACCAATACATGTAAAGTTATAGGTCCGGAACTTGAAATCTGTACCATACTCAGACAGGGTTCCCAAAGATTTATCAGATAAAAAATCCCTACTAACCATAACCTTACCCTAACCCTAACCTTAACCTTAACCCTACATTCAGGTAATTTGAAATTTCCTACCAATAATAACATTTCTTGGAGCACGGAAGCTGCCATACCAGTAGCCACTTCGATTGATAAAATCTTACCAACTATTGTGACATTCGGAGGGGTGAATTCATTTTGTGTGCCACTGCAGCCATCTCGCTACCCAGCTATTGGACTGGGAAAATAGATAGTGACGTCTTGATAGCTGTGTTCAACAAGTGCTCACACCACCCTCCACACAAAATTTTACTTGTTTTTTCTTCTGTGGGACCAGCTGTAAGAAATCAGGTTTCAAATCATAAAGGAGCAAATTATCAGTTACCATGGCTGAGTGTGAAGTACAGGCTGATGTGCCCATCACTGTTAGGTAACGTGGAAAATAGGAAGGAATGTGAAAAGTGATCTCTGCTAGGCTAGAGGAAAGAGAGAAAGAATTCCATATAAAATACTGGAGCCATTCCATAGTGGAGGCAGATGTGTAACCTGGAAATCCTTTCCATATTTTTAGCTCCTCCATCTGTTTCTGTCTGGCCATCGGTGATGACAGCTCCAGTGGGGGCAGAGGTGGTGATACGATGTCGGGTGTCAGGACACCCTGCCCCATTTATTATGTGGGCGAAACAAGGGCATTCAGTGATGACTGGTGGAAAAATTACAGTTGGGTGAGTAACAGTGGACGAATGTGACATCAGTCAAGTTGTAAGTAATATTAACATTATCATGAGTTCATGAAGATATATGAATTTGTATTGTACCCTGTGTACAGAGTGAGAAATGCAACTCTCTTCATTGCCTCTGTGAGAAGGTATGATGAGGGGACATACACATGCAAGGCTTTTAACTCCATGGGTCAGGATGAGAGAGCAGCTACACTGCGTGTTGCAGGTGAGTGTGTGCTGTATATACAGTATATATACCTTGCACTAGTTTCTAGTCTCCTTTCAATAGTTCGATCTTATGGAAAAATCTGTATTTCTGGACAGCACAAAATACACTTCTCTGAAAAATAAGAATGTCAATGAGAGGAATTTGTTGGTGGGTAGGCAGAATTTCATTATTCTCATTCACTTTAATAAGAAGAATGTGTTGGTGGGTAGGCAGAATTTCATTACTCTCATTCACTTTAATGTAAAGATGTGTTATATTCTAATCATCTGTGTGTAGACAGTCCAGTCATCATGTTGTTCCAGAAGTCAATAAGCAGCATGCTGGGCAGCACTGTGACCCTGCCCTGTGGAGCTATAGGGGACCCTCCCATCACTTACACCTGGACCAGGGGCCATCTCCGCACCCTCCCCACCTCACTGCCCGGACACATAGATGGTACGTTGGACAAGCATGCCTTTAACAGCTGGCTGTGATGATTATAATCGCTATCATTGGCATAAAAGGAAAGGAACTACTACTTGTTAATAAGTAATACTATGAATCATTTTTAAATGACTGTGAATAATTTGAGTGTGCCTAGCAGTCATGGACTAAAATAGTGAAACATTGACTTGTGATAGATAGTAGTGAGCTGTACAGTGTGAACACACCAAGGTCTTGCTATGCCCAGAAAATGTAATATATTGTTATTGGTAGAGTCTCACAGAAAAACCATGGGACCAGACAAGTGTGATTGAATTGACATCTAATGCATAAATAATGACCATCATAAAAACGTAATTTTCCTTGATCTTCATTTATCTCTCTACTTCTACTTTCTCTTTATCATTGAAAGTACATTTAATGTTGTCTGTCCTGATATTGAGGGTTCTGTTATAATTTCTTAAACATTAAACACAATACTCACAGTACAATAGCTTGGAAACTGCTAAAATGTGGGTAATGTGGTGGATGGTGTCAGACAATCAGTTGGGAAGTTCCTGATGCATTTGCATCCTGATCCTGTTGCAATCCTGATAGATTTTCCTCTGATCATTAGATAATGGCACATTACACCTGTTTGATGTCCACTGGGATGCAGCGGGAGAGTATCACTGCACTGCTGAGAACTGGGCTGGGCGGGATCAGCAGAGCACCATCCTTTCCATTTATGCTGGTAGGTGTGCACAACAACATGTGCTCTGACAACAACAATAACTGCTATTCCGGTGTGCTTTTATTTTGAAATCGTGTTTTAGAATTCTTTTATCTGAACTAATCCTTTTTAAGTAGAAGACCATCCCCCAGATGAAGAGATTAGGACTACTCCTCCTGTGAGTAAAACCAATTCAGATACTTCAAGTTACCGAAATGACCAAATAACTTGAAATGGTTGTACATACTTGTATGGTGTTTCTTTTGATGAAGTGTTTTTTTAATACCATACCATTTGGAATTATGAACATAAAAGTCGATTTTTTAAATCCTAACATAGTAACACCCACTGACCCTCATTTATCAAACAAGTGTAGAAACCTGTCGAATGCTCATGTGTGATTCACTGTCTTTCCAGCTTAAGGATAAGATAGGTGTTATATATGGAGCATTGCGTCATTATGTCATTGCATTATTGTGTTCGTTCGCTTTGGCGCCACTGGACTGCAAGAAATGCTGTCTTGTGTTGTTCTTGCCAAACTGTAAAGCACTTTGAGCTGCATCTTGTTGAATTGTGCCATACAAGTAAAGACTATTATTATTATTATTATTATTATTATTATTATTATTATTATTGTTATTATTATTATTATTATTATTATTATTGTGTGATCTTTCTCAAACCTTTTCTGTAAATCCTTGTTTGACTTTGTAGAGTTGTGTATTTTGGTCTTTCATTGAAAAAACTTGACATTTGCACATTCTGCACGAATGTCAATACAATATGTCAATATGCTTTTTATTTTACAGCTCAAAAACACAAGTCAGCAACATTCTACTGGCTTAAACCAATCATCTGTTTCAAAGACAGAAAGTAATAATAATAGCTATGTAACAAAGTCAGGTAATTGGATTTTCCACAACATACAACATCTCTCTACTAATAACCTATTTTGTATGTCTTTAATACAACAATATTTTCATACAGACTACTTACGGAGGGTTGTATTTTTGTTTCAATTTCAGATGCTCCTCTGAGAGACTCACCAACCAATTATGAAACCGTACCATCTGATATTGCAACTCCCTTCACATCATCACCTACTTCAGAGAGTTTGGAATATGCAAAGCTTAAGCAGAGCACAAGTCACTCTGTGGATGATGCATCAGAGTTGTCTAGTTTTATATTTAAGCCAGTTGTGCCTACTCAGACCCTACAGCCTAATGTAGTACATACACTCACGCAGTCTCCAAAACCTCATGTTGGGGATTCTGTATCAGCTGTTCAGCTTTCTCACATACATTTATCAACAAGCACCCTGCAAACTCCCAGAGATCAAGCGTCAAGCAAATATTTAAATACTAAGTCTTCTCTCCTGAACACCCATGCACCAAGTTCGTTCATGCTTTCTGCTGTTCCACCAACCCAGACATTGTAAGTACTTAGGAATATCCAAAGATCACCCTTAAGAGTGTTTGTAAATGCGTGTGTGTATATGTGTGTGTCTCAGAAATGGTTTACTGCAGTAATTATACTTTTTTTTTTCTCTACTTCCTCTGGTACAGCTCTCACATGACAAACCCCTCTACAGAATTTTCACCGCCTCCGCCTTCATACCCACTTTTAGAAAAGCACGACATCCCCATTGTGGTTGGAGTTGGGGTTTCTCTTGCCTTTATCTTCATCACTATGGCATTCTACTCTTTGGTACAGAAGAATGAATCCACAGCTCCTCCTGTTCGAGGAGGTGGGAAGCCACAGACTTGTGTATAAATCTGATTTCAAACACATTTGGAGTGCATTTTGGAGTAGAATTTGCACCTTCATTCAAATGCACATGATATATGTGCATATTATGTAACATATTGTACAGTATATGATTTTATATTTTATATGCATATTTATGTAAAAACACAATTTCAGCATTTTCTGCAAAACATGCAGTTTAGCTTGAAGGTCGCCTACACCAACCACCTGTAAGAAACAGCAAAATCTTAAATAACCCCTGAATATGAGTGTCATGTAATAAATACATTGGTACTATATTTAATTTTTATAATCCAAGTTTAAGGGTACCTATATATGATTATATTTGGTATGCTATGGTCATATGTTGTCATTTTGGTTTTATATTTCCCAACCTCTGCAGCCCAGAGAAATTTTGGCATCCCTCCCAGACATGAGCATTTGGTGACAAGAAGGACCTATGACAACAGGCAGGTTTTTACGCATTTTGTGTTGGCTTTGGAATGCTGAATAGTTATTGCTGCTCATAACATTTGAAGGTACCTCAGATTTCAGTCTTTCTTCTTCTAACACATGTTCTGTTGACCCTTTTGAAGGGCTTTCGAAGATGATAACCTTGTGGCTGTTATTGAGCAAAGCCCAAACATCTCAGACACAAGAGCCCAGACCTCCACCCACAACACATCCACCCTGATGATGAAGCCAATATGCAGCATCCTGGATGAGGTGTCTGCCCACAAAGACCTGCCAGTCATTGTAGAGACTCACCAGGCTCAGCAGTCAATCTCGGAGGAAGATGCCAGTCATGAAAATAAGATCAGTATTTAAGAAAAACATTGCTATGTTTTTTAGTGTTGTTTTGTGTCAGTGAATAATTATGTTAATGTGTATATAATATAAAACAGCACAGACGTAAGATCTGAAGGAACGTAAGAACTGAAGAAGGTTTTGTGTGAATGAGATGAATTTGGTCCTAAAAATCCTGTATATTGTAACTGTATATTTTAATGTTTAATTTGTTTTGGTATGACTGTTCTGGAACCTTGCCCTAAGCCGAGTCCACACATAAGCAGGTGTTCTTTAAAATGTTTTATTTTTAACACAAATTCTCATCCACAAGAAAAAAAAATTGCAAAAAGTGTTGTCAAATGCATCAAAGCCTAAAAAAAGATCAAACTGATTGCCAACCAGCTAGACTGTGACAATACAACCCCACACCTCACTTACATATCAACAGAAAATCCAAAATGCATGGGAAATGTTATGTTTTCAAAAAATTCATGCACATGTGAACTGTGCATTTTTTGACACACGGTTGTAATGGAATTTAATATGAAACCCTTAGGTCTATGATGGCCAACCTAGCCTCAGAGGCTACAGAACCACATAATTGTTTCAGCCACTCAGTAAATCTGCTTATTGTAATTAGCACAATTTTTAGTCAGGTAGTTCACTATTGAAATCACCTGTATTAAGTACACAGGTAGGAGCAGGTCATTTCGAAAATGTGCTACTGCTACTAGACTGTAGCTTCTAAATCCAGGTTGGCCATAATGGTCACGGATTTACACACATCTTGGAAACAACGGGATAAGAATACCAGAAAAATACCCACATTTTCGTTTAACAGTAGCGGGCATATGGGATGTTACCTGTACCTTTTCTAGATTTTTCAGAGTGAAGGTTGCTTGCACTGCACTGGTTGGTTTTGATTGTAATGGATATGAGCTCTGGGTCAAGTGTGTCTTCATGATTAGAGAAAAACGCACCAACATTTTTCCAGGAGAGAAAGTTATGCCTATATACCTTCATTATAGGGCTACGTAAAGCAATAGGGCTTATAGCATTTGATACAGTGACAGGCAAGGCTAACATAATGACAACATAAGGAAAATACAACATAACTGTATACAGTAACTTATGATTTTGATTTGCAGTAGGTATAATTTTGGGAAATGGGTTATGTAAATACACACAAAAGGTCAACAGTGGTGGGGATTTCTTAAAGATGCATGAACTGAAAATTAAACTAAAGGCTTAAATTCTATTCCAAGTGTAGATGATACAGTTGGGCTAAGGATGCCACGGAACACGCCTGTGCAAGATGAACACGATTAAGCTTAGTAAACCTAGTGGAAGAGGAAGTGTCCAAATGTGTTTTGGGCTCTTTTAGGTGTACATGTTTAAGTTTACATTACATGTAGTGGGATATTGAGACTTCCAGAATTTAAGTCACCACTGCTTACACAATGTTGCAATTGTACTGAAAAGTATCACACTTCAGACTGTTATTTCTGCAAAAATACCAACATACAAGCCAAAAATGCTACTGCTGTATGGATTCATTTTTCAATAAAATATAAATATCTTTATACACCAGGTTTGTGTTTCTGTAACTCTTCTATGAACTGAAGGGCTAATGTTTATCAATGTGTTGGGCCTATTCACAGGACCTTGAAAAGATGTTATGACTTCTAAGACTAGAAACATGACACCCTGAAACATGACATCAGATACCATGTCGTTAGTGACAGACTATGCTTTTGCTCACACTGGGTGTCCCGCAGGCCAGGGGGTATTCCACCTGGTTTACTGACTAACAAAGACAGCTGAATTCAGAGTTAAGAGTGGTAAACCTCCTAATGAAAGTGTCTTATAGCTTGTTTCTGCTAGCAAAACAAAGTCATGGTCACAGTCAGGTAAGTGATTAACCCTGCTTTCTAAAATATTTAGTTATCTGCAGACTTCGACTAGTTTTCTTAGGTTATTTTCTATCATGATCCAAGTATTGGACTTGACTGTGCACATTCTTAACTTGTTACTCACAGCCCCGGTGACAGCCTTGGCTGGGCCTGGGACAAGATAATTTAATGCCCCCCCCCCTCCATGTTCCATAATGTAAGGAGGGACCTGTTCTGGGCCCCCCTTTCCCTGGGCCCCGGACAAGAGACCTGTTTGTCCCCCCCTGTCGGCGGGCCTGCTTACCCATATTCTCTGCTGTAGCTTCATTAGATTTTTTTTTTCTAAATTGTAAGTTGCTTTGGTTGCCTTGGCTCTGCCTAATATAATGCAGCGTTTCAGTGTAGACCTGCACCAATCATTAACGATATTCATTTTTAAAAACACATTCATCACTGTAACAAGTATGTCAATCAATATTATGTTTATTGTAAAGTCACCTGCTCCTCCTCCAATAAAGTTGATAGAGCACAACCCACTAAAAGCATGTTTGCTTTGATGCAGCATATAAAAATGTTCGGTGGACGTTTAGGAGATGGTATGCGTGTGAAGGTATTACAAATATTACAAGTCTCTTCTGCATGGCAGAGGCCTTATGAGTCACATGCACTGTTAACTCCTCTGCCCAAGCAAATGCAGAACGAGCTCTTCATCCTCCACAAGAGACAGGCCCGTGTCCAGCGGACTAGATTCACTGTCAGACTCAGCATCTCGCTTGGACTTCTTTTTCCTTTTCACTGCAGAGAGAAAGTAAGAACAGTTGCAGATTTTGGGACTGACACTGGGACTAATTCAACTTAATAAAGATATTTTTAGATGGTTATTTTTAGTTATAGTGTTATAGTTGTACTTAAATAAGGCATCGAGATACACACCTGGCTTCATGTCATCAGAGTCACTGGCAGTCCTTTTCCTCAAGTGGTCACTGCAAACACACACAAAATAAATCAAATAAAGAACAGCTGATTTCATTTCCAACACTTTTTCATGCTCTGAAAGCATACACTTGTTTAAAAGACCCCCAAAAAAAACATTTAAGGGTTTTTATGGATAACTTTATTTCACTGAATTACATTTATTAACTCCACAACTATTTGCTGATTGATATCAATGTTATGTTTTGATTATATCTTTACATATTATAAATTGTCTTTATTTTTTTTTAAGTTAGCTGAGTATGTTTTGTTTATATTTGGTACTTATCGTGCTATGGAGAAAGGCATCTGCCAAACACTTTAACTGTAAAATATAGTGTACAACCAAGTGTTTATCATTTTGCAAACTTTGAAAATATGTGATGTGCAAAACACCAAAATTTATTAAATAATAATAGAAAAAAAAAGTTTGTCAATTTATTCCAGCCAACACACTCTAAAAGACTTGTGTTAGTGGTAACAAAAGAATGGAAAAGTTGCAATGTGTGGAAAGAACACCTCACACACATGCAGGGAGATTACTATTTATTAGGTTAACTAGTGTAACACACGTCACACAGCACGGCTCGGCATGAGATCATTACTAAACCTCCCTGCCGACACCTCGAAAGGACACACTGCTGACGTAACCAATAGCATGCCCTTCAGTTCACATGGTAGCGAGTCTTCCTCCCAATCCAAAGCTGCTGTGAGGTCGCAAGTTCAAGCCTGGGGCGGGACTGCAGAGCTGATCTCAGTTATAGTGGTGCCGTGAACCCGGTTGGGAGTGAGGTATAAGGGAGGGAGTGTAATGGAAGCCAGCTAGCACAGCTTGGCATTAGAACGTTGACCTCCCTCTCGACACCTTGAGTGAATATGCTGCTGACTTAGTTAACAGATTTTAGCTGGCTTGGTAGCACATCCTCCTCCCAATCTGAAGTTGCTGTGAGTTTGAGCTGACACAACCAACATCCCACAGAGGACAACTATTTTTTAAGTAAAACTTCAATGTTTTGCACATCAAAAATTGTTTCTATATTTAACTGTGTGCTAATTTCTATTAGAAACAGGGATGTGCTGAAATAAATAAATGAAAAAAGCTCAAGAGTGTGAAAGGTTTTCAGGCTGTAAGATTTTTAAGCTACTTACTTTACAGCATGAATGTAACACTAAATAAGTATTGTCTTACTGATCCATAATTTCAAGAAACATGTGTTTGGTAGTTAGTGTAGAAATGACAGTTTTGTATTACCAAACTAAAATTGCCTATGTTTGCCTCCTAGTGATGGACTGCCATCAACTGCAGCAAAACGGTGACATATCCCCGTATTAAATCCTCGGCCCTCGGAATATTGGGATAGCCCAATTCAGTTCGATGGAACTTTCTTTAACTTTCTTTTCTTTAAAGATCTCAGGCATTGCGCCTGAAATAAGGCGTGGGACAATTGGCTACATTTAACATTGTAGATAGTCAAATGTTTGGTAATTTCAGGTATAGAATCATTTTTTGCTTTCTGCCTCGACACTGCGACAAGTAGTGTAAGAATTATACATCTCTGATAAAAACCCACCTGCTTCCGATGTCTGCATCTCTACATTTGTCGGGATCTGGGAGCGCATCGATGTCGAATTCTTCATTTGCCCCTGACAGATAGGCGACTGCCTCACCCCCGTCACTCTCATCACCACTGTCGCTCTGCTGATCTTGCTTTTTCCTCTGGCAAATAAAAACAACATATTAACATCACACAGCACACAAATATCCAATTACCACAACAGTCCACTCGTATAAACGGAAAAACATGGCTACAAAAAATAACTCTTACCTCTTTCTGCTGCCTGCTGGCCTCCCTCTTAGCAGCCCTCTCTTTCAGTCTCTTCTCCTGTGGATGGAAAAAATGAGTATGGAGACAAAGTTGATTGGTCAATTACGGAAGAGATAATGGCCGACGAGGTGACCAGTTCAAGGTGGAGGCGAAGAACTCCGGAGGCAAAGAACTCCATCATTAAGTCATATATAGTTGTCATAGTTACCAATCATAAGCACATTAATATGGAACAGTGATAAAAATTTTTAAGATCTACTTTAAAGGTAGCCAAATATTCAAAGTACTATCACGGCTTCCTGCAATTTCACATTGTGATGCGTTCTTTAGAACGGTTATTAAGTAGTCCCTGCTTTCCGACCATATCATGTTTATGTATCAATACGCCAAGTTCGTGGTGAACTGTAAATAAACAGTACAGATGTGACAGCTTTAGCAAATGACGAGCAGATGGAAGAACACAGAGTTGCAACATGTTATGCGCCTCTGAGATCGTCTTTTAGTGCTGTCACGCTGCATTTGGACTCTTTACTATCGCAACTTTGGAATAGCTAGCTTGACAACCAAAGTCATGGAACTAACGACTGGGTCTTAGCAACGGCAGTTTGTCCAGTAGGTTATGAAAAGACATCTTGTAGCGGATGGAAGTAGTTCTACAAAAAAGTTTGTTTTAGCGATTAAAACGTGGAATTGATGACCTGAAATTACAATCAGACAAGTGTGGTAACCGTGGTATAAGCGGGATAATGGACTTCACGGTGTTCGGAAAGTTCAGAAAGTTAATGCACTTTGAGGTGTAACGGCCACTCCGCTTCGCGGCCGCATTACCACCTCGAACGTACATTAACTTTCTGATATCCGAACACCATGTCGTCCATTATCCCTTACTTAATTCCCACCTCATCAGCCAATCAGAAAAGAGAATTCCATTGTGAAGGGAGAAAACAACAGTTTATGCACAGACTTATGGATCTGAAGATTTATTATGTCTGTAGTTCGGAAGGTTGCAGCACTGGACATGTATGCGTTTGCCTCTGGTAAATGTGTATTTCAGTTAATCTCAAACGTGCATATTTTTCTGTGTGTGTGCATATGTGTGTGTGAGTATGTAGTAGTGTGTTCACTTACCCGATGCTTCTCCCGGATTCTCCGGCGATACTCATTTTTGTCATATTCTTGATCCTCCAGTCTCAGCCTCTCTTTGGCTTTCGCCACATTGATACCCGATTCCTCCTCCGCGTCCTGTTCGTCCTGGTTGCCGCGAGCAACAGGCCTCTGGACCAGAGGCCACTGCTGCACCACCTACAGAGCCGTAGGCCATGGGGAGATCATGTCACTGCAGGCACTGCTGCTGTACATTATCAGCCTAGCCTTCATTCTAAATTCACACTGCTGTTTTAAAGCATGACTCTCCCATGCCGATCACACTGATAGATGTCATGTGTTGTCACAGGTTAGACACACCAGTTTCAAGTTGCTATGGTCAGGTGTTCAAACGCATTTTTTAAACAGATTAGCTTGAACTGTCATAATTTTCTGATAGCAGTTTAGGAGCAAATACAACCCCTTTGGCACCACCTACAGCCCATAGTGCGATTTGCAAAATTACCACCCCCATGGCGACTGAGAAACTGAGCAGAGAGGCAGTGGTAGCCCCTGTCAATCAAAGCTCATTCACCCACCGCCACTTCCTGCCCCCTGTCCTGTGCCCTAGCATGTCTGTAGAAGACGAAGAGGGCAAGGGGTGGGGGTGTGTTGGGGGTGGTGGGTGATTGCTGTGGAGCTCAGGAAATGGTGGGGTAGGGACCAAGATCTTGTATCTCTTTTTGCATTTTCAAGCCAAGGTTCTGCAATTTCAAAGACCTGCTGATGGCAGCTTGAAGGTTGCTTGAACAAAATGTGTTATGTGGGACAATACTGCCACAGACATACCTTTCCGTCATCGGTGAAAACAATCTTTGAGTTAACCTTCAAGTTCTTCTTCTGAACTCGTTTGGCTTCTTTCACCTTCGATTCTTTGACTTGGCGGCTTTGTGGCTGCTCTGATTCACTGTCGTGCTACAGAGGTTATACAAACATACACATAAAGCTCAATACGTTTAACTAGTAGAGGAAAGAATACTCACATCATCTGCACATGTAACCAACTCGTGTGTATGTAATGATAAAGGATACACACCTCTCCAGCTTGATCTGTGTTTACGTTAAATACGTCCTTCCTCTTGACTGTAAAAAGGTCCAGGTCTCCTTGATCATCCTCGTCCTTGTCGCTGTCTTCAGAATTACACAGCAGGCTTCTGATCTTGCCTGCAGTATTTGATTGATGGGTTAGAAGATGAGATATCGTTTTACATACAAGCTGGTCGTAAGAAAAAAGCTTTACACAGTTCCTCAACCACTTCTGAAGGGATGGCTTGTGCACACTGAAATCAGTAACTATAAACTGAAATAACACCCAACCCTTATATTGCCGTGAACAATGAGGTTTTAAAAACACATGCACAAAGGCAGCCCTATCCAATTACATTTGGATAGGACTTTGCATACAAACCTTCATTAAAATGTTTGTATTTTTTCAAACCTTACATAACTACATATGGTTTATGTGCGGGGGTTATTAGAGACATCAGAAGACCAAACACCCAAGACAAGACACCCAAAGACAACCAACCTCTACATTGCCTACATTACCTTTAATTTCAGTGTCTTCATCCTCACTCTGATGTTCATCTGAGCTCTCTTCAGCTTGATCACTCTCTCCCTTCTCACCCACTGGCTCTCTCTTCCCCTGGCTCCTCTCCTCCAGCCTCTCCTCCCCATGTTTCTCAGTCTTGTTCAGGAAACGCACACGAGGAGCCACTGCTAGCCCCAGCGATCTACAATGCACAAGATGACAAAGTGAAGGAAGAGGGGAGGAAGCCAAAGTGCTAGCTGCTTGGTCGTGATGCGCACCAACACAGAGAAACGTACAGAAGTATCTAGGGTGGGGTAGCCTGGTAAACCAGCCCCTCCTACTTCATTTCATTTTGTGCTGTATTGAGAAACATTTTCTTCCTGGAGGTGTGGACTCTGCTGAAGTTTAAAACAAGTGGCTCTGCCTTTACCCAATTGCTAACGTCTGGTCGTCACATATGCAATTAGCCTGCCTACGCACTGCAATTCAAATGTAGCACAGAAAGTCAACGTCATCGCTCACAAACACTCCCTCTGTTCGCTGTTTGTGTAAGAGAAATGAAATGAAGAACAGGGGGCTGGTTTACCAGGCTAAGGGTGGGGTACTTACGCTGCATATTCAGGCAGTTTTATCTGAGTGACGTCAAAGACTTGCTTGTTCTTCATAAGGAAGATGGACCGAAGGTAAGAGACAAAGCACTGTAGAAAAATAAAGGGTGAAAGAAAGAGTAACTGTGTGTTCACACCAAAAATGACTAAAGCTGTAAAATCGCTTTTGTCACTTATAAGGCATAGCTGCTGAAGTAGTTCTCAGTGTTTCCCATACATAGACCATTCTGTGGCGCAGCGCCACAGAATGAAAACCGAGCGCCACAAATTGATTTCGCTTTTTTTCCCCCCAGTGCGATTCTGTCATTCTCGCACAGAGAGTGAGAGAGCGAGAGAGAGAGAGAGAGATCAACATCCACGCATACATGTCAATGAGGGTACACTTATAAAAGACCTGCACTGGTCCAACGTTTTCAACCAACCCAAGCGCAACTCGGAACTCAAGCTATTATTAACCCTATGGGTCCGATGGATGCAAAATGCGTCCAAATTTACACCCATTCTTCTCTGTTGAATTGCTCCGAGACGGTACATCGTAGAGAGATGGCACTTATACCAAACAAAACAGCAGAACCAGGGCTTTACAGCGCTCATTTGTGATCAAGTATCGACGAGATATTAATATTTAAACATTCACCAAAATCTCTCATATTAGCGCTTTGCACAGGCAATACTCTCGTTAAAATTACTCGCGAACCCATGATCGGATAAATAAGGCACGCACATCAGTACAGAAAGTAAAGTACAGAATCTCAGCTTTCCAAAGACACCAAGCACATATTATCACGTTAATTTATCAACATTTTAAAACAAGGAATCAAATATTTGCCAAGTAATGATTTGACAAATTTTTACTTCACCCATTTTAAACTCGCAGTTATCAGTCAATGCATAATGTAAACAATAGCAAAACTTACCCATTCTACTGCTATCATGCATTTCTGTCAAGACATTCATACAAGACGTTTCATACTGCTTTGAAAGAAGAGGAGGTGGTGGTGGTTGGGGTGGGGGGTGGTGAGCATTACCTAGCACCACACAACTCTACTTGGTCTGTGGGAAACATTGAGTTCTGTTTGCTTTCAACGCTCAAGCTGCCCATGGTGTGAAGGATTTCAAGGTTCAATTTTGCTTATCCATTTAAAGGACGTCTACATTCCGATTGGTTGTCAGTGTTTTACAGCAGAAACGTGTCATAGCTAATTTGCATAAAGTTCAGCTGTCTTCAACTTTTTTTAGTCGCTTTAGTCACTCAACTTTTGTAGCTCATCGCTTTTTTAGTTTTAGTCTCTTTTACCCATAGAAAGTGAATGACCTATGAGCGATAAAAGTGATTTTACAGTTTTAGTCACTTCTGGTGTGAACGCACAGTAACAAGTGATATATTTGGCACATTTTACAAGCAATAATGTGTGACGATACAAACATGCATACCAACACACGAGGTCTACACACCCTTTGAGCACGTTCTTTCTGCTCCTTCTCCTGGGCTAAAAAGGATTCCAACTTCTCTTGTACCGACATTAGCTTCTCTGGATTTATTCTGGAAACACACACAGGGACAGACGGAAAGAGAAGTGACTTTATCAGTCTGGCTGAACACATGAATGTGAGCAGGAGAAAAGTTGGGTGTCTGTATATGTCTGGTCTTAACTGGATCTTGTTGATGGGAACTCTGCGTTCCTTAAGGTCAGAGACCATGGCCTCCTCCTCTGAGGGCAGCAACACAAGCAGTGCCTCACCACCCTCCTGGTACCTGGGGGGAGAGAGATGTATTTATGTCACCAATGCCAAGTTCCTGATATCGAACCAAGTACATTTATAGTAGACTTTCAATGTCCTTCAGGTGCCATTTACTAGCACTTTTTAAGCCCCCCCATCTGGTCATCAAATTTTATTTCGGCATTGTCAGGCCCCAAGACCTGAGATGTTTTATGGTACTTGCCTCTGTGGAATTTTGAATTCTCCAAGAATGCATTTTAATCTAAAATGTTAGAAGCTATACACCTCTGCCTCCTACAAGATAGACACCAATGTTCGGTCCCTGTTTGGGTTTTCAGTCTGAATGTTTCATCCTCTGATTCGTTATGCTCCCATCATGTCACTATCATCACTGTGGGCCCTGCCCCTGGTGTCCTTATGATATGTCTCTATATTTGTTTTGTTGCAGATCAACTTTTCTTCCAGCCTTGGATGCCTTAAACCCGTGTTACTTGAAGTAACTGTTAGACCTCCAAACACAGAAATTTCTCATCTAACTTTTTGTTGGTCATCATGACTGACGATAATGGAGATGGTTCAAATGTGCTTCCTGTTTACATGTGCATAAGAATGCACAAGTGCATGAGAATGACCATGTGATGATGTATCTGCTGGAAATCTGTCTAAAATTGACCCTATAGTATGTCAGTAGTTACCTGGCTGTTCTGCCAACCCTGTGGATGTAGGTGTTGGCATCTTCTGGACAATCATACTGCAGTACCCAGTTCACTGCAGGAAAATCTAGCCATTGACAAGAACAAACAAAACAGTGAGCAGCAAGGTCAATGCAAAGGAAAAAAACAAAGGGGAAATCAACAGCTAAAAGAAAAGGACAGGGAAAAAAAATAATAATAAAAAATAAATCAAAATGTCACTGTTTCCATTATTTTCACAAACACACACAAATGCACATACCTAGTCCTCTTGCTGCAATATCTGTTGCAAACAGAACTGCTGACTTTTTCCCCACAAAATCGTTGTAGACCTCCACCCTCTTCATCTGGGGCTGCTTACCGTGCAGAGCCAAAACAGAGATGCCTGGCCTCAGGCGGCAGAACGCACGAAAGAAATACTGCACCTGTGACAGAAAACAGATCGTAATGCAGCGTTAAATCTAAGAGTTCTGTAAGAGATTTTTGGCAGAGTGTAATACGCTATATCTAGCTTGTTGTTAAAGCTGTTTAGGCACTAGGTGTGAGCCCTGATAAAAAGGGTTGTAGAGATGAGTTTGCCTTTGCTATTTTTTTGTCACAAAATCAAGCTACTTACAGTGATAAGCAACTTCGATTATTTAAAAGCTACAATACAGCATCACATATTCCAAATCTCAAGGTTGTACTGATTTTTAAAAATATACTCATATGGCTAAAGAGTTGTGCCAATTAGAATCATCTGATTTAGTAAATGGCTGCCCCTTTGCCAGGTTGTACAGTGAAAAAACAGCATAATGTGTCTTTACCCTCTCTGTATGTGTATGGTGTGTAACTTTCATACCTCCTTGCAGCAGGCAAAGAAGACAATAATCTTCTTCTGTAGATGGCTCCTGAGGAAGGAGAACAGCATATCCACCTTCTGGTGGAGCTCACACACCACATAGTTTTGCTCTAGTGTTGCAGGGGTACTGATGAGCAAATGGAAAAAAGGTCACAGGATACAGTAGTTAAGTGCAACAGTTTTACAAGGTGGACTACATAGCCATACACAGCCATGACCATAGCTTTATATTTGTAGTGTCTTCTAACAAGGCACTGGTAGTGTATGTTGTAATGCGTGTAATCATACATGCTGCCTCGTGCAGCTGACAGAGCAATTTGTGTTTTGTCACAGTTAAGGTCCGTTCATACCAAGAACTATAATGATAATGACATCTACAACTACAGTGATATGGCGTCCACACTGAAGAACGACATTTTAACGGCAACATTCTAGTCGTGATTTAAACATATAATAGAACATGACGTCCTGTGAATTCTTATGAATTCTCATTGGCTGACAGCGCTTTGTTAGTTAGTAGTAGATAGTAGATAAATAGATAGATAGATAGTAAATAAAATCGCTGTCAATGATATCGGATGGTCATATTTTAGAGTGCCATACATAGATTAACATGGATCACACCGCACTCTCGATTAAAAGGTGCAAAACAAAACCAAAGAACTGTTTAAACAACAAAAAAATGTTTAAACAACAAAAAAATGTCTGCACACTTAGATCCTATTGTTGTTGGTTTAATTGCCAAGCTTTCGGTCACAGACCTTCCAGAGTGCCATACATAAAACCTGCCAAATTCCTAAAAAGAAAAATGTTGTACTTGCTAACTTCCTACCTGAATTTTGCTTGTTCATGCACCCACACATATTCTGGCTCCTTCAGACTAAGACGAGCGAGATCTTTGATGGATTTGGTCTGTGTGGCAGAGAACAGCAATGTCTGCCTCTGGGAGGGGAGGTGGTCCACAATGGCGTTTAATGTCTCTGAGAAGCCCAAGTCCAGAATACGGTCAGCCTCATCCAGGACTAGAAGAGGAGAGAGAACAGATTTTATATGGTCATATGTCTTTATGTGTTACACTTCATAGATGTCATGCCTGCGCCACATTTCAAACACACAAATTAAGAAATAGTCTCCATTCATATTTGAAATCCACCCTGACCATTATTTTAATCATTTGTTATTTTAAAGCCATTAAATGTGCAATATCAATTAACTGACTTGACTTGAATATCATCCAACCCAATTCCGAAAAAATTGGGACGTTGTGTTAAATGTAAATAAGAAACAAATGCTATAATTCTCAAATCATACAAGCAATTTGAGAGTTATAGCAATGTTTGTCTTATTTACATTTAACACAACGTCCTAACTTTTTCATAATTGGGATTGTACAAAACATACCCAACATGAGCAGGTCAGAGACGTGGAAAGCAGAGGTCTGATCCATATGCTGCAGCAACCGTCCTGGAGTGCAGATAATGATGTTTGTGCGGTGAATCTTCTCTGCCTCGTCCTTCAAGTCCTGTACACATTCCAGTGGTGCATTGACGGAGCAAAAAAACACCATAAACACACATTTGTAGATTTGTTAATATCAGGTCACATAAAAAAAGAAAATGGCTGTTTAAGACTACATATCAACAACATAAAATAATTGCTTTATACAATAATAATGAATAGGAAAATTGGTAGGCTAATATAACCAAATGATGTCGAAGGCTGTGTTAACAAATGACATTGTATTTGTCTGTATTACCATGATCATTTTTGTAAATAATGGGCGACTTGGAGGCCATAGGCCTATCAGCTTCAACTAAAAAAAAAGAGCTTTGTAGAGTTTACAAAATATTTTTTTATTTTCTCACCTTGCCTCCTATTATCAGCCCAGCGGAGAAATCGTGGTTTTTGCCCACTTTGCGCAGGACCTGGAATGTCTGGTAGGCCAGTTCTCGCGTTGGGGAAATAATCAGAGCACCGAGGCCATCAAGAGCTGTCCACTGGTGTCGATATAAACATTCCAAAACCTACGAGGACACAAACAGTCTTAAAGCGAGCATAGAGTTATTAAATGGATATTGCACCGTATTCTTTGATATTCAAATAAAATTGCCTTCGTCTTTGATTTAATAAAAATAATATCAAATTCAATTTTACAAGCCCAATAACATCTTAACCAGAAGGCCTTAACCAGAATGCTCCAGCCAGGCACTAGCCTGGTAAACCCACCCCCTGTACTTCATTTCATTTTGTACAGAGGATCTGGACCGGAATCTGTTGAGGAGCTCCTATCCAATCAGCAACTCCTATCCAATCAGAGAACAGAGGGTGTGTTTGTGAGCCATGGCGTTGACTGTATACTACATTTGAATTGTAGTGTGTAGGTAGGCTAATTGCATACGTGACGACCAGGCATTAGCAATTGGGTAAAGCCAGAGGCACTTGTTTTCAACTTCAGCAGAGTACACAACTCCAGGAAGAAATTGATTCTTACGGCCTCTCCTCCAGACCCTCTGTACAAAATGAAATGAAGCACGAGGCGCTGGTTTACCAGGCTAGCCAGGCACCACCCTTTGCCTATATATCTCTGGTGTTTTTCTAGTCTGGTGTGAAAGGGCCTCTCTCCAGTGTGAATGGTCCACACTGGCAGGCGCACCGCAGGACACTTTTGCTGGAATCATCCCCTCCATACTCGCACACATACACATACCAGTCAGGTAGCGCCTGTCAAAGGAGTAAGGTTAGTGTTGTAACATTCAGAGGGTGCAGAACTGGGTCTTGGGGCTTTTGGGGATGTTGATGATGTTTGGAGATGTTGATGTCTAGCGTCTAGACGATTTCTGCTAAGGAACTAGACTAGCATCCAGTGCATCGCAACTAAAGGGAGCTAGATAAATGTACGTTCGATTGCTAGCTGTTTGTACAACTGTAGACAACAATCAAGCAGAAGTGGATCACTTTTAGAAACACTTTTTGGAAAAAACAAAATGAATTTGCATGACGTACAACTACTGACTGTCGCTGTTCTTTAATACTGGAAGGAATCACACATAGCAGAGGTTAAAAAAAGGATCAGTAAGAGTCAGTGTTCTTGATCACGCACAAACCGCCTTGCCTTCAGGCACATAATCTATTAGCGCACTCAACCCACAGATAATGCATCTCTTGAATTCACCTATAGTGTGCTCTCTCTTACACTCTCTCTCAAATATACAATTCATCTCCAGTCAGAATCAGGTTTCTTTGTCACGCACAACCCACCTTGGCTTCAAACACACACATAAATTACTAGCTCAACACAGAGTTAATGCATGTTGTTAATGCACCTAATGCACGCTCGCTCCATCTCTCTAATTTTTATTCAGTTCAATAAAACTTCATTGGCATGAATGTTTGAGCAACATTATTGCCAAAGCTCAACCATATAAAAACAGAGGTGTAGCCTCTAATCATGTAGACAAATGGTACACCCACCACATATACCTTCGGTCAGTACAGAACTTTGGCAAAACTCCACAACAAAATCTCCATGACTTTCCCAGGCATTTATGTGAAAGCAGCTTTAGAAATTGAGTCAATACATACATTACATTTTTTTTACATTACATTACACTTAGCTGACGCTCTTATCCAGAGCGACTTACAGATATTTACAGGGTTTCAGTTACAGTCCCTGGAGCAGTGTGGGGTTAGATGCCTCACTCAAGGGCATCTCAACTATGGGTAGGGTGGGATTTGAATCGGCAACCTTCCGATTGCAAGACCAACTCCCTAACCACTAGGCCACAGCTGCCCCACATACAGAAGTATAACATAACTGGGTAAAACTACTAACTTCATTGAAAAGCAACAACTGCGTCATGCAGTCTATTCAGCAGTGATGTCTCACTACCTGGCTATAGCCTCCTTGGATAAACAGAAAAAACAATAAAAATAACTCACAGGAATAAGGAAGGCCAGCGTTTTGCCCGAACCGGTCTTGGCTGCTCCAAGCACATCCTTCCCCTGCAGGGCAAAGCCTACAGTCTGCCGCTGAATCTCGGTGGGCTGCCGATATTGTGCCTCCATCAGACCTGACAATGTTCCACAAGAAGGGAAAGGTTATGTTTGTAACTTTAGCACTATAAATGCCAGTGAATGCTAAGAACAAATATCAAAATAAGATTCTACTAACAGTCAATTGAACAAATTCATAATTTTTAACTGGTATTTTTTTACATCTGTGTAATTTCAGGTTACTTAGACATTGCAATGTACAGCCTGCTAGCATGCAAGTTTACCTCTAAGGGTTTTCTTTGATAGTGGAAAGTCTGAAAAGTTCACAGCATCCTTGGCATTAATCTGTGTTAAAATCACAAAATTTGCATTAATCCAAGATATAAAATCATGTGAAAACTGGATTTTTCAACACATCATTTGTTGACGTTAACAGAAATCACCTTGTATCTGTCAACTTTCCATTTTCTTTTTTAATATATTTTGTGGCCTTTTGTGCCTTTATTGGATAGGATAGTGAAGAGATGACAGTGAGTGAAGAAGAGACAATGGGTAGGGTTGGGAAATGACCCAGGCCAGAAATTAAAACAGGGTCCCCAAGGAAACTATATAGAGGAGACTATAATAATGTTAATAATAAGGCAGCCACAAATGGTAAGACAGCACAAGGCAAGTGATCTTTTCGGTGAGTACGACCGGCCCCTGAATTGACATAGCAGGACAATGCCCTTTGAACTGCTGGGACACTGTGCCTGCCGGGCTATACTTTACGGCCCTGGGTGCACTGTCCTGAGGGCTCTAGTGTGTCACAGCCTGGTCCGAAACATGGTCAAACGTGACGTCAGAACCATTATAAACCAAGCCTTGTATCTTTAAAAAGAAAAAGGGAAAGAAAATACACAGTTGCACACAGACATACTCGTCAGCGCCTATTGGCAGTAACGCCCCATGCTCCGTCTATGTATATTATGTCTATGGTTGCACAGATGTTTGTATCAACAGACCAAGCACAAACGACTGACACAGTTTTGGTGAGATTTGGGCAGTGGTCACTAGCATTGGTGAGGGGCTGAGCGATATTATAAGCCAGAAAATGTAGAGAATGAATAATGTAAAACCCTTACGGCTATCCATTTTCACCGTACAACACTAAACAGCAGCATTTTAATAATGTACTGGGTGACATGGTGTTACAGCTAGCTTCGGGGTTTGATAACGGCGTAGCAGCATCAGGGTGAGTCCAGGCAGAAGTATAGACTGGGTTTATGACTACATACTACAAACACGTATGACAAATATCGTGGCTATGAGAGCCTAAACGCCTATATGTATACGGCTTCAACTTGTAGCATGTGAAATAAACCCACCTGTGCATATTTAGACACTAGTTTGTTGATAATGTCGCGTTCGATTTCCCAATCCCGTTTCTTCGTAGTTTGTCTGACTTGCTTCACTCGTTTCTTTGTCTTTACGTATTTTTTCTTCCATTTCTCGAAGTTACGAACCGGGTCGTTGGTAACATGCTTAACGTGCTTCTGTGCCGTTGGTTTTAAAGACATGGTATACTTTCGTTGTATTAAAAATAGTGTGTTAGCTCATGAGACACTAGAGTAATCACCTCGATTGTACGCATGGCAGCGAATACATGTCGCACAATACAAACGTCATCATCGTGCGAAAGAAACTTCCTGTTCCTTGTCAGCTGACAAGTGCAGTCAGAAAAGTTTTTAGTCAAACTTCAACAGTTCAGAACAGACTTTTTGTTTGTCGAGCGCGTCTTTGAGACTGCGATTATATGCATTTCTATTACACATTTTTACGCCGATAACGGATTCTCAACTTGTAGGGAGAATATTATGGCGTCTTGTTTGTTTTGTGGTCCAAAGCTCGCAGCTTGTGGTATTGTTCTTAGTATTTGGGGAGTCATAATGCTGGTAAGACCCTGAATGCCTGAATCAACTATACTGTTAATAAATACCCAGAAGGGCTATGTACAGCTTATTTGTGACTAATGTTCTAGCCAGGTTTTTTAACCATCAAAAAGATTAATATTATGCTATTAACGATTTAAGTCAAGGCTGTGTAAACTACGCTCAAGTGCCCAGTTTTCTAACTTTTGTTTTCCATTTCAGTCAATGTTGGGGATTTTTTTCACCATTCATTCGGCCGTGTTAATAGAGGATGTGCCTTACAGTGAGGAGGATATACACGGCGATGCGTAAGTTCCCATATTGCCAGTGATTTCCAGAGTGGAAAATGCCCTGACAGTTGTATCATATGACAATGTTCTCAGTGACGAAGTTGCACCGGGTGGCGTCCTGTAACTTTCAAAGAAAGAAAAGGAAATAGTCAATATGGATCTTGCTGCAAATGTGTTTGATGTGTTTGAAGGTTATGCATAATGATTTGGTGTAGATTTTTATATTCCACGTCAAAATGAATAATATTTAAATGTTTTTAGTAGCTTAATGATGTCCGAATCAAACTGTGGCTGAGAATTGGGTGTTGAAGAGTATTCAGACGGTAGATTTTTTAAATATTAAAATCTACTCTTTTAAATTGAAACATTAGGCCTACGTGTTGAAAACATTAAAATTAGGACTACTTATTTGCGCTGTAGCCTATTGCTGATTTTGTTTTATTCGTTACTAGATGGGACTAGGTTACTGTCACATCATCCATGAACAGGTTAAGTTTTTGATGTGAAGTCAGTGCTTACTTATCATTTTACTTATATTTTTTCACACCCAACAGAGCGAATGCCCTGCAAACAATCTATGGCCTGTATAATCAAGTGGGCTACAACTGCTTCATTGCAGCAGGAATCTATGTGGTGATTGGTCTCGTGTCTTTCTGCCAAGTTCGGATGAACAAACGCGTCCAGTACTTGGTGCATTAGCGCCCCCTGGCGACCACAACGTCCATCTCACGTGCCTCCTAGAATCTGACTTCACAGAGATCCTTTACTCTGTAAATACTGTTGTATTATATTAAAGTAAATTAAAAGTTGTCATACTACCTGATGACGTCACAGAACCAGCCCTACTGTGCCCGTATATGATACACAGCATGCAGAAGAAACTTCGGGCATGGGTTAGTTCTACAGAGTGAGCTGCTCATGTGTCTTGTGATTAAATGCCTTATCTCTGGAGCAGATGCTTATTACTGTGGCCATGACAGAGTGTTTTATCACATGTATGTAATAAACACAAAGTAGAAACATGCTTTATCTTTCCTTGACTTATTTCTACATGTTTACTATCCAGATTACAATAAACCAGAAAACTGTTGTCGTATGCAAAACTGCCCTGCTATAAGTGTATAGAAGTAACTTTAAATAAAAATCATAACTGGATTAATAGACTGAGGAAACTCTACTTTACCTGACAATTTTCCAGGCAACCCAATCTGTTAAAAAGAGTTCACGTTGCATTGATGGATGTTGATCAAAAGTTAGGCAAACATTTCCATTTATCCAAATAATGCCAACTTAACCAAGGAACTTTGTACAGGTAGCAGACCAAAACAGGAATTGTTCCATATGTTTGCAGAAATCATTTTGATTTATCAAAAACATAAAAACAGGTGTGGTGTATCATCCTTGTATGCTTTACAAAATATGATGATAGTTTGCCTCCAGAGGGCACTATACCCATGTTTATTTGTATAATGCATATAATGTGCATGTATATTATGCATATGATTGTGTTCATATTGACTGACTGTCACTTTTTTATTTGGTCTTCCATCCATAGGGAGTGCAAAATCAGTTAACATATCTGGAGTTGGACAAGTTTTGTAAATACAATTTAAATTGGTAAAACAGTATGCAATATTCTCACAATGTCCTGTAATGTGTACTGTATTTACCATTACCATTTCACAATCGTCCCTGAGCAACAGATATAAGCAAAATAGCCTACACTTGTTTTATTTATGTTTTTTTATTTATCCCATACAGACAAATAATTAGTATGTAGTATTTTATAATTAGTATAAATAGTATTTTTAATGCAGGTTATCAGGCTACAGGTTTTAAGGGAAGTTTTTGGTATGTTGGTATTATCAATACTCATAAATTATACATGGGAAAAAGTATAGCTGACTACAAAAACCTAAAATTCTGTTAACAGTAGGCCTAGCATTTACTAGAATTCCCTTCCTTATTTACAACCTATAAATGAGACTTTAACTGTAAAATACTGGAATTACCCTTAAAATAATATCTTGTCAGCTGGACATATTATCCATTACTTAATAAAACTGTGTTTGAAACTAGAAAAGGAGTCTATACTTTATATATAGGCTATTTTACACCCAAACAATTTAGCTTATGATATGCAGTACTATGAAGATCAGTTAGTTCGCCAGTAAATATTGGTCATTTTTTTCCTGATATCACCAGTGGAAAGGACTATTTAATCTGTTAGCTATTGTGTGTTTGCATCCTTCCTCTATATAGTGATACTATTCTCTATGTTGCTAGGGCAGAGGTAGAGATAAGGCAGCTCCACTCCGTCATTCTGCTCACGGATCTTTTCATCAATGGTCTTCAGGTCTTTCTGGAAGGCACTGATGAGTTCCTTGGCTTTGGGCTCTGTGAAATACTCTTCCACATACTGCCCTATAGGAATCTGCCAAAACAAATGTGGGCATGAGAGGAGGAGGGCACGCTTGCACACTTACACTTTGTTTTTTGAAGCCATAAGTGCATTCACACTGATAATTACAGCGTCATGAAGTGCACTGTAAGTACCCGGGAGATGCACTCATACCGGTCAAAAAGTTGAGTGTGGAATGCTGAAAATGGTGAACAACATCTTACAAATGTTCCCACAGTGTTTGCATATCTCTAAAAAATGCTAGGTATTCTTAAATGTCTAACTGTGGTCAAATATTGTGTTAATCATTTCCACTAAGTGCACAACTTGTGTATTCGAGTGCATACAGTGCTCTCTAAAGAAGTGTACTGTAGGCAGTGCACAATTTGAGACAGACTGTATAAGTGAGCTGTAGCACTGTGACATCACCCACCGCATCAGGCTGTCTACGACCAAGATGCCATGTGATGGCCAATTCCACACAGGATTGGCTGATGTCTGGTAGGCTGTCCATGATCAGTCCTATGGTAATGGCGTCCTTGTCCTGTGGTGGGGGGCTCCGCATGGTACAGGGAGTATTTGGCACCCAAGCACACCAGTCAAACTAGACAAAAATAAAAAAATAAAAGGCATAATTTATTTGATGTCTACAGCTTGACAATCAAAGGCATAAAACTAATGACTGGCTCTTAGTACCAGCTAGTTAAGCATGTAAATATAAGCTTCAGACATACAGTACCTTCCTAAATGTATCATGCTGCGAAATTAACATGGCATAACATGACTGTGACTGGGAGTAACAACAGATTTTGGATGGTGATGGCCCCTAAGTGCGCTTTCTATCACAATTGAGAAACTGTAATTTATGCAGGGAATTACTGCCTACCTGACCATTGTTGGTGGCAGCATGTTGTGCTGTGGTAATGAAAATGACCACTGAGAGTAAAGTAACAAGCTCTTGTTTGTTCTTCAGCTCACCAGACAAACCTGAAAGGTAAGCACATACTGTAATGCAGTATTTTCAGATGGTAGCCTCTTAGTACATGTGGTTCCATCTGTGGAATGATTCACTGTTCCACTAGCAGGAGGAAAAAATCTTCACTACTGTATTACATTACTATGACATTACAGAACTTCTTTGCTAACACATTACAACTTGGTCCTGCCATTTTGGCAAAAACAAATGTGAAATGTGACCAGATCTGTCAAAATGAGTCACAGTAACTCAATATTCAAAATTGAGATTTTACAAAGAAGAGTTCTATCTTAATTAAGGATGGTTCCAGATCTCACCAAGGCTGCATAAACCACTGCGGCAGGCAGATAACAATTTCAACTTACCAAACTGGGTAATAATAATAATAATAATAATGTCAACTTACCAAACTGGGGTACATCCACGAAGCCCTCCTCCGTGACGTCCTTTATCCAAGCCTGCAGTTCTGAGTCCTCTATCACATCACTATCAGTTGGGTAGTACAAGGAAACCATCCCTGTAACATAACTTCAGATAAAAGCAAGAAAGAAGGCAGGATGACCAGAGTGAAACAGAGTTATTGGATTTGGCAGATAATGAAAAAGACAAGTGAAAGGAAAAAGACACAGAGATGGTACAAGCAGACCACTGTGCTATGTTGCACTTTTGAATCGTGGTTTATTTACAGTAATGAACTGATATTAGTTACAAAAACAAAATAAACTACTGCACTTTTTGATGGAGTCCCAGAGCATCAGGCTGTGGTCTCTGTAGTAATATCCCCTCAGCTTGGTCACGCCACGATCCTCAAAGTCATAGGGAGGCTGTAGTGAGCGGTAGGTGAGAACCTTGTACTCTCGTTGGGCCAGAACCAATAAACCATCACCCCCTGTGGACACAACCTACAGTACACATGGAATATCTCAATTAACTTGGGATAGCATTGCATTATTTAAAAACAAATGTGTAACATGTCATGTTGGTTATGAGTGTTGATGGTGTGCGGACCCACCCGCCTAAAGATGCCATCTGCTGATATAAGCTGGGTGCGGGCTCTGCAGTTAATTTCAAGAGTGTATCTCAAATGGGGAGTCAACAGCTGCCAGAAGTACACATAGTATGTTAATGAGCTGACTAGACAGTTATCAAACAGACTGCACGGATGGGCAGAGTTTAACATCTGAACTTTCGGAAGCCAAAGTTCACCATATAGTCATAAGTTAGCTCACCAAACATTGTTTGTGTTTAGTTTACTGCCATTTTGAGCAACTATGGCTATTTCATTGCCAAAATTACACAATCAAATAAATAAATAACATACAATTTCTTTATACGTTTCTTTACATTAATACATGTTAAAAAGTTCAAAACCATTTAAAGCCGACAAAAACATAGATGAGTATAGACCACAACATGTTTCAACCCACACCTATAATGTTCATAACATATTTGTAGGAGGCCCAGAGGCATAGCTGCAGCTGCTGTGGCTATCAGTCCAAACAATCTGATAATAATCTGAACACTGACATACACCCCTATTTTGGAACACAGGAATTTCACTGGTTGTCTGGGCAACAGGGAGCTCAGGTAGCACTGCATACTTGCGAACACAATTAGAATTTCAGCTGCACATCTTTCTGTACCAGTAGCCATTGCTATCAGAGGAAAAAAAATCCTTAATCCTTAAAGGAGAACTTCAGTGTAAAATTAAAATTGGCATGTTATAACATCATACCGAGTTGGTATGTGTACTGAGGAGCAAAATTGATTTAGCCTGTTGCATTCCGAGTTTAACTATTTTTTATCGTTTGTCCCAGAAGGCTAACAATGGAAGTGGTAGATGCCCTTAGACGAAACATGACGACTACGCTATTTTTAAACCATTAAAACAGCTCGAAGAAACTCCACACATCGGTAGTACAACAAAGGCTCTGGCATTCAAAACAAAATAAATTTTAATTCTGTTGAAGCTATTTGTCACACAATGCTATTAATATGCTTCTAGTCGCTCAACTAAAGTGAACGATGCAGAAACCCTGTGAAACACCCCCACAGCAGTTTGAGAAACACAAACGTTGTGTCCTCTAAAACATTTGGCCACAGATGTATCCTCTATTTAGTATTTATAGTTGTACTAATCCTAAAATGTTACAATATTAACATTTCCCTAGAAAACAACAGTTTTCTACACTGCTGACCAAGGTTGCTAATGGCTTACCTTGTAGAGGGGGTGGACTGCGGGAAGTTGCCTCAGTGTGGCAACACAAAATACTTCCACCACCAAGTGGGTCCGCAACAAGTGAGACAACACTTGAAAAATTTGGAATTCTGCATGCCGCACCCAGATCTTTGCCAGCAGCCAGGCCAGGGGAGGGTCATTGGGCAAGAAGATGGGAGTGTGCTTCTGGGGTTTCTGCTCAAGCTGAGGAGAAGAAGAGAGAGATCAAATTTAGTTGTTTTTTGACCAATGTGTTACACCATTGCACCAAGGAGTATTTGGGAAAGTGATGTCTGTAGAAGATGGTGGATTGTGATTGTCAAATAATTAAAATTGTATGAACGATCTATCTGGATGGTAGCAAATACCAGCCCATGTTATACATACAGTACTGTGCAAAAGTTTTACGCAGATGCCTTCAAACCAGCATCAATTCACACAGAGGGATACATACAAAGTCAGGGATTTTGCAGGATTAAAGTCAGGTGTATGATCAACCAATTACACCAAATTGTTTGTGTATGTCAGGAAGCCTACATCCACAGAAGACTGTATGCAAGTATACCTAGAATAATTGATGCTCTGTTGAAGGGTGGTCACACCAAATCGAGATTTGATTTAGATTTCTCTTTTGTTCATCAACTGCATTTTGTGGATTGATGAACGTAAATGATTGACACTTCCATTTCTTAAGGCATTCCTAGTTGACAGCATTTTTTCAAACCTACCTAAAATTTTGCACAGTACTGTACATCTATTGTTGTTATATTGTCCACATAGAGAAGATTAAGTTGTTTTATTGTTGTAAGGTCTGACCTGGATGGCAATAGGGATGAGATTGTGCTCCGGGTGTTCATACAGCAGACAAAGTGGAGCTGCTATGTGCTGCTGTTGGTTCTTAATGACGTTCGTTGGAACTTCATCCAAAATATCATGGTCCACAAGATATATATTACCTGCCTGTGAGTGAGGGAATTCATAGCAACTGATTGAATACACAACAAACTCTGAGACATACATTGTATCTTACTATAAATACAGTCATCACTGATTGAACTTCAGCAATATCTTGGCATGATCTGACCACCAACTCCAAACTTTAAAGAAAAACTTTGCAGCTAATGCATTCTAAGATGCTTTTGTGAATGGGCACAAGTCAAACTTTCATTTAAAAGCAAAATTAAACTGATAGATGTAAAATTCACTATTCACTTATTTTAAAGCACTGACAAGGCCCGACATAACAATTCATTATTATCAGGGTCCCTCCACATGAACCTCAGCATTTACAACTTTGTTGGTGTACTCAGAGTTTATCTCAAAATAATGTTTCTGCACATAACACTTTACCTCACCACCACCTTGAAAACAAGAAAAATCAGTAAAGTTAAGTACCTCACTGAACGCGATGCAACACGACTGAAATGTTGTGTTATGTTAAAATTTGCAGATGACACAGTGGTGTACAAATTTAGTTGTCCACATATTTCTCATGTGTTGCAGGTATAATGCATGTTTAGGTTCAGTTTCTTGTAAAATGTAGTATGTTTGAACTTGTGTCTCTTATTCAGTATTTGAGTGTGCCATGTAGCATTTTGGGCACCTAGCTTTTTTCCGCAGTGATAAAAATCATGTGATAAAAATCATGTGACAATAATTATATCTTTGAAATGGGGTGATAATCTCACCTGCACCACCCAACAAACACACCAAAGATTCTTTTTCATTTTTCCTGTTTTTTTTTTCTTTGGGGACGGCCTGTAAGGGGAAACTGCAGCTCTAATGAGCCACCATAGGGAGTATCCTGACACTCTCTATCACTGTCAGGTATGGGCAACTGCACTGTCTAGAAGGAAAGGATCATCCACAGACTAAACTAACAGACTAATATATATATATATTATATATATATATATATATATATATATATATATATATATATATATATATATATATATATAATTGGTGGCAAATTTGTCCTAGCTTCAACATCTATATGAGACCCGCAAGTGCTGGAAAAGTGAAAATTCTGCAGGGCCAAAGATATGCAAACAAATGTCAACTTTCTCTTAAGTACTTTTCCATTAGGCAGAAGGTTGAGAGCCAAAGTCAAAACAAAAACATCCTGCTTTCTCTCTACAGCATATACCACAAAGCCCTGAAATGTTTAAATAGCACCAGTACATACGGAAAAACTTCTCCTAAAGTGAAAACTGCACAAGAATCCTTCCACTGTTTTTACAATACTTTTGCCATTTTCTTTTACAATATACAGCACAACACCACACACACACTTTCATCTATCGTAAAGCAAATTCAGATTTAAGATTAAGATTAAGTTACATATATGTGACAGAGCACAAAAAATATGTTGGTGTAACTTTCACTATACATACACTATGTTCATGATACTTAAAAAATAATGCAAGAAAAATAGTTTAAGTCTACCAAACATAAAGAGATCCATGTAACATACAGCAACAGTTTCAAAAGTGAAGGACAACTGAGCAAAACATGCATTTTATACATCTTAGTAACTATATAGGCCTACCAAACAGTACCTTTAGTTCTTTCTCCAGTGTTGTCTGGGGCTTCAGAAAGGCCTGCACCATGTCCCCAGTGACATGGAAGTTAGGAGGTATTTCCTGGATCTGTTTTATCATTCGTGGGTTGGACCCATTCAAAAACTGGTACCCAAAAAACCAGTCCTCTCTCCAGTGGTTCATGGTGTACTCTGGCAAAGCATACAGAACATGAGGAGATATACAATGTCGTGTACTGAAGTGGTAAGGGTGCACAGTAACTTAAAATTTTCAAAGGTTGTGATATGTGCAATACCAGCAATGGGACTCTTCAGCTTCCAAAATATGCGCCTAAAGTCATCAAGGTCACTCCAAGACTTCCCAAATTTAATAGCCAATTTCTTCAAAGACAATTCAAGAAGTCTATTTAAGGATACAGAAAAAGGTAGAGGTGTGAAAAAGAACAAACATGCTGGTGAATACGTGCACTGCTGTTATTTATACTGTAGCTTGACAACAATGTGAAAACAGTGGGGTAGAGTTCAAGTCGACAAAGGCATCTCTCACGCATAATGCAGTGATCCCTCGAAGTCGCTCCGCTTCTCATTGTCGAAACGAGCGTCCTGTGGGAGATCTGCCTCTGATTTTGCATCTATGCATTTGGGTATCCCTGGGGCCCAAGCTTGCCATCTGTAAGGTACAAAAGCACAGATACAGACACAGACCCACCCACAACATCAGTCTAAAAAAGTAAAACATACACATGAGACTTTTTAATCTTATTCTCAGTCAGACATAACAGACTGCCTCACTGCAGCAAAAATAGGTTTGGGCAAGACAAGTTGCAATATGACCTGTATATTCTCTGTCTCTCTTTCAGTTCTGCATTTCTGTGAGTCAAAAGGTGGGCCAAAGTGTCCTCCTGTTGCCTCTTGGCTGAAAAAAAATAATTGAAAGAGAAAATAGATCAAGTAAAGATATGTTTTTGTGGCATGAGAAAAATGTGTGGCAGACAATGGAGGAAGTGTAGATATACTGATAGAGTGTTGTGAGAAAAGTGGGAGGACTACCATTTGCAGAGATAGAGAGAGAGATCGGAAACAGAAGTAGATGTGTGAAATTGAAACTCTGTGGTTAATGCTGCCGCCAGAATAGCTGCATCAGGGGGAGTTGCACCAGAACTGACCTGTGCCCTCACGTAGCTCTACTTTCACATCACCCACTAACCAGCGATAACACGGGAAGTTCAGCGCCTCCCCACCGTCTGGGGGCTCGACCGTCACGTAACGACAGAACCAGTTATCCTCTATGAAGTAACGTTGCTTCTCCAGACGAACCAGGAGTAGCTGCCCGAGTGAAGCTGAAGCCCTGACCGTGTACTGATCCACCTAAGTCGGAGAAGAGAATGACAGACACCAAAACAGAGCAAACAAGTGCAATCAGAGATGGCAATCTGGTCCCCCATGTGGACGGACAGGGTCATTGCGGGCGGACAGACACACACACGGACAGGATCATTGCAATACCTGGTCAACAAGAAAAACGAGAAGTCTGTAACTGAGAGCTATATCCACACACCTATTGAGACAGAACTCTTACCACATCAGGCTACTGTTACTGAGAAGTTTCAAACGGGGGTTTCTTATGTACTCACAGCCCCACGGCAGAAGTCCAATCCCGGGTTGTCGAGGACAGTCCTCTCACTTGATCCTCTCTCTCCCACCAGTGTGATGTAAATGTAGTTGTTCGTGCCTGAGTACTCTGAGGTGCCTGTTGCCACAGTCACTGTGTAATCCATCTGCAGTCTTGAAAAAGACATCACAACTTTCTCAAACACACAGAGGGTTAAGCCATGAAACGGTAACCTTTCCCATACAGGTAGTGGTGCAGTTCAGCAACATTGTCAAACTGCAACATGATCAGGGAATGTCCTAAGGCAGCGGGTGAAGCATTCTTTAAAAAGTCCATGCCATATTGTTCAGGGAAGGCAGTAATAATAAATAAAAAAAAATAATTTTGCATTCTCTCACACATATACACACAGACAAGAAACTCAGTGACAAATGTATATACATGCAACCATGTGCAGCTCACTCACACAAATACACCGGTGCACACAAGAACATGATGTAATGTACTAACCGTGTTCACACTGAGCATAGAAAGAAAACTGAATCAACAACGTTTTTTGATGGGTTATGTTGCACTTTTGCTTCAGTCCACCCATTCCCTCTCCATAAAGAAGCAGCTGCATGTTATTACATACTGTGGGCTTATACAGGAATGTGAGAAATGTGAATGTGAAATCTGAATAAGCAGGAAACACCCGGGCAGTCTCTCTTGCAAATGTTTGCTAAGAGGTACACAGAACCCTATCTATGCAAATATACTGTACACCACACTACAATATCTGTTTATATATTAACAAGCCGTTCATAGTTCATAGTTCACAGTAGATGCATAAGCACAGAAATATTTTTTAGCTTAACTCATTCTGTCATGCATTGTAGTTATAAAGCTAATAATTCAGAGAAATTCACAACATATCTCAAGTCCATTATTTACTTACTTAAGTCTGTTGTTTCTTCCAGTTGCCTGTATTTTCTAATAGTTAAGAAAATAAACTTTACATACAAATCCTTCTCTGTCTCTTTTGCGTTGACTTAAATGAACTTCATGTTTTAACCTTGCTGGGTTTTAAGCTCTCAGCAGACGGACTCAAAGTGCTCTCACTCTGACTGTGTGTTTGCATAAAAACACTCACACTCCTCCCTCTGAGGTAAGGAAGTGACTGGGCTCTCTGTCTCAGTCATTTGGGTTCACATTAGACTCTGAAGTTGGTGTGAAACTTTGTAATTGACGAATGAAACTAAGGCAAATAGCATAATGTTTCGACCAACTTTGAGGAAAAACAGGTATGGTATGGTGGTTAAATAACAAAAGAAGCAAACACTAAAGAGACAAAGTGATTTAAATGACAGTAAGAAGATATCCAGAAACACAAAAAAGATGTCCCAATGTAGCATTATCTGAAGTCAGACAAAGAAAGCTGTAGTCGCATCAGACCGCCCAGATGTTTTACAGTGAAACTGAGCCCCAAAAGCAAGTGTCTGAGAACGTTGTTAACTGAGGAGACAAGTCACCACACCCTAGTCTTTACCTCAAAACAACCTACAGTGGTTTTATCAGTGTCAGTGGCTGTAACCTCTCATATCTCATATGACCATGAGGGAACTAGCGGTGGTGGGAAATGTCAATAAATGATATACAAATGGCTCTTTTACAACTTGCATAACTTCTGTCTCCAGATCTTACTCTCTCCTAATTACAGTTTGTTCTTAGTTCTAAGTTTTAAAACAGTACATTAAACACAAGACATGATGACAAGCAATGCACAACACCACCACCACATGCAAGACACAACACTATAAATGTGCAAATGTAAATTAGACATGACAAAAGTGGTGGCACTGAAATAGACACAGTGGCCATATCAGCAGTTGCCAGTGTTGTAAAGTACCGCAGTGCGTGACAGTCTTTAGGACATGATTAGTGTGTGTGCCCATAATGTGTGAGTGTGTGTGGCTGCTGGGGGTGAAGTATGTATGTGTATGTGTGACTGCAGGGAGGGGGGATTGTGTATATGTGTGTATGCAGGAAGAGATACATTTCACCGGGGGAAAAGCTGTGGCAACAGAAGCTGTCTTTCAGTGTGGTTGTCCAAGTTTTTTATGTTACTGCATCAAATCCCAGAGAGAAGGGATCTGCAAGCAATACGTCAGGCCCTCTTCTGCGCTCTGCCAATGTATATTGAGGCCAGATCTGGGAGACGACTACCCATGATCCCTGTGCGGTTCTTCTTACCCGATCCAAGTCCTGGTCCGGGTGAGAAGAACTGCTGCTGGGAGGCATCAGATTATCTTGTCCCGGGCCCAGCCAAGACTGTCACCTGGCCAGCCTAGGACACAGAAGGCTCTGTGGTGGATCTGTAAAAGTTCGCAAGTAGCCATAGGGAGTTCACTGTAGCGCACTCTGATGATTATAATGATTGGTTGTTTTGTGGGCATTTCTGAAGGCTAAATTGGTTGTGCGTGTACCAAATACCAAATGCTTGCCTATGAAATACCCAAGCAGTTAATCAGTTAATCGCTGCCAGCGGGTACCTTACGATTCAATCTTGCAGGCGCCTCTGGTATATTATTTCACATATGAAAATGGATGATGGATGAGTAATGGAATTTGAAGGTTGTAAATATCACAATTGGGGGTGTTATATAATGCTGGGTTGTGTAAAGTATTCTTTTGAACTTGTCTATATTTTGTTCTAGTGGACCATCAGCAATTGCAGGTGTCTGTGATAGTGGAATGGCATAATTGGTAGATTTACTGATTGTATTGGGGGTTAAAGGGTGGTTGCTGATTGGGTCAACTGGGAAGGGAATTCCTTCTGTAGGGCAGATGAGGTTGGAGAACAGAGGGGAGACTCTGGGCTGGCGCAAACACACAGCCAAGGGGAGCAAGGATGGCCTCCTGACTGAGAGAAGGGACTGCACTGTGGTAAGCCCGCTCAGTTTATTTACATGCCTCTAGACACGTGTCTCTGGACACAATGGTATTTTTGTCCAATAAGAGGAAGTGACTAAAAGCTGTGTTTGCCTATGTGATCAGGGAGGAAATGTAGCGTAATAATTGTTTGACCTTGATAAATGATTCAATGTCTACCCTTTCTTGCACGACTTACTTGCATACTGCAAGTTAGTTTAGAATACAATTTTAATGTAGCAAAACACATTGCTAATCTGAGTTACAGCATTTAAACGTCTGTGCAAAAAAAAACAAGACTTAATAATGTTTGTATCAAGAGGTTTATTTTGCAAAACTTAGCAACTCATTTAGACAAACTGACTGTTTCTAAATGAACATCTGCTGTAGATCACTTCCTCAGATACTCTACCAATGTTCACCCCCCCTCCCCCAAATGTTAAATGTGCTACACGTAAGAAATTTACAGCAAATAATCATAGAATGATCCTGATGTTAACAGAGATTAAGGAAATGTATTGAAATGACTTCACTTAGTACACAGTAGTACAGTCAGAATATCCACATCTTAAAACTTCCTTTACACCTTGTAAGTTCCGTTTATGTTTTGTTTGTGTGTTCTGTCTCTTGCCTCTAGAGTGGGAACACCACTGCACAGTATGTTACATTTGGTTGCAGCACCAGTTTTGGCTAGCCAGGTAAACCAGCCCCTCCTACTACAATTCATTTTGTACAGAGGGTCTTGGCTGTGCTGCACTGAGAAACAATTGCTGTCTGGAGGGGTAGACTCTGCTAAAGTTTAAAATGATTGGATCTGCTTTTACCCAATCACTAATGTAACGTCTGGTCATGTATGGAATTAGCCTGGCTATAAGCCTGTCCATGCACTACAATTCAAATGCAGCACACAGTCAAAGTCACTGCTCATGATCACTCCCCCAGTAAAGCTTCTACCGGAGTCAACCACGTCAATGGAAGCAAACTCAGACTACCACTGTAGGGAGAAAACTATTCGAGCGGAAGTGCGTAGGCAGGCTTTTAGCCAGGCTGTTTTGGCCAGAATCCGGTATGTAGCACATTTAACTTGGAAACGGTAAGAGCCAAGTATGAGGAAAGACTGATGCCAACCACCTGTAAACGCTGTATCAGTGTTGATGAGAAAATGTACGAGGGAAACGTAGTGAGTACAGACTGTAGAGATTTTTTTCTACAAACAGACTTATTCATAACCATTAGTTAATAACCATAAAAAACATGTAATCATGAGCCTGCAATGTTTATTGTGTGTAACATAAGAATAATGACAAGACAAAACAAAGATAAAAAAAAGACAAAACAGAATATTGAAAGAGCTGGAGAAAAATATTACAAAAGCTTCATGAGAGCATGTAGGGCACTGACTTCCTCCATTTTTCTTTTTATCCATCCCTTTGAGGTACACATGAGCACCTCGCTGTGCACCCTTCTGCCCCACTCCTCTTTTCACCACCTATGCCTTGCACACAAGACCAGTATTTTCTTACCAATGCCAGTTCCTTATGGGTACATTTTCCCTCTGTGGTAGTTAAAAAAGTGAAGTTTTGGGAAAGGCCAGTCATCATTGCAATATACCCCTTTGTGCACACACATGGAAGTGTCATTATTTTGATGACAGACAGTAGATGCGATGACCCATAACCGACCTATGCGGCAACAATTCCACCCAGCATTTAAGATGGAATGAAAAAAAAAAAAAGATATTTCTACTGGGGGCTGAGATGGAAAGAGAGAACAAGAAAGCCTCCAACTGGAAATCCTGGTTCACCCGAGTCTAGGAGTTGGACGGGGAGGAGGGCGGGTTTTCCTCTTCGTCTGGTGGGCAGTCCACAAAGTCAGCAAGCATTGACGCCATGGCTTCATCATCCAGCTGAAGAGAGAACACAGACAAAAGTTACAATTCTGAAAACAAAAACATTTAGTCTATATATATTGTTTGTTTGTTTAGTTTAATGCCATTTTGAGTAAGTAGGGCTATTTCATGGAGGTAAAGCAGGTAAAATGAAAAATAAAACATTATGTTAAATACAACAATCAAATAAATAAACTAGAAAAACATTCAGAGAGTGCAGACCTCCTCCAGGGCAGCTTAGATCACCACCAAAATTGAATCACTTTTAAGTTAGCCCATTTTTGACTTCTCCTGAAAATTTAATCAGAATCGATTCATACCTTTTTGAGTTATCTTGCTAACCAACCAACAAACTAACAAACACAGATGATTACATAACCTCTGCCCCCCTGGTGGAGGTATACAATATTTACATTAATGTATGCAAAAAGTTCAAAACCTTTAAAGGTGGGATCTAATTAAAATTTCTTTAAAAATAATGCTGTCTAAGGGTAGAGCAAGACAATAAAATATGCTTTTAGTCTATGTACACACATCAAACTATTTGCACAGAGCATAAATAACTGCCAAAATTGTCTCCCCCAATGATTTAAATCCATGTGGTCGCTAAATGATTAGCACAGCAGCCGGCTTCTGAATGATGCATGGTGGCAACCAGCAGCCCTGTTTAAGTCTGCAGAACCTGGACTTAAGCGTGGTTGTGTACTGATGCGTGTTCTGATACTGTGTACAGTCAGAAGTGTTTTCTCCGCACTAAGATGCACTAAGATGACTCATATTTACTCTCATGCCTTTCCTCCCCTTTATGATTGATGTTTCCTTTTTGTTATTAGCACTATTTTATTACTATTTTAATTCATCTAATTTATTTAACATTTTATGGTTGTAATAATATTTATTATTATTTTATTTTTTACTTCTGTATTTATCCATATCTGTATCTTAGCTCCATATGTGGTAATTTGTGTCAGTTTTCTCTTTTTCCCTAATCTGTTTATTGTGTTCTGTACAGCACTTTGGACAGTGGAAACTACTTAAATGTGCTTTATAAATTAATTTTACTTACTTACTTACTATGCACTGTAAAATAAACTGCCTACTGCAAGTCAATACATGCAATACAAATGGGTTTTCTATATCCTGCCACTCCTTACTGAACGAACCTTTTTCTTCTCACCGCCTTGCTGCACAGGCTCTCCTTCTTCCATGTCCTCCAGCTTGCGCTTGAGTCCTCTTGATTCCCCTTCTCCGTCCTTCTCCTCACCTTCTGCTTCTGTTACGGTTGCCTCTTCCACGCCCTGCAACCTAGCTTCCTTTTCAGCAGGGCTGACATCGCTACAACTGGCAGGTTCTTCCTGATCAGGTCTGGACTGCTGCAGATCCCTGACCTCCGGGCCGGGCCCTTGGTTCTGTTCTGAGCCACTTGCTCCAGCTGCTGCAGCTGCTGCTGCTGGTGGTGGTAAAGATGAAACACCCTCCTGTAGGGCCTCTTTCTGTTCCCATGACCCGACTTCTTGTGGGTCCATTTCCAGTCCACTAGTCCCCTCATCCTGGCCCTCCACTTCAGCTCCCACGGCCCTCTCTCTTTCCCTGTCTCTCTGAACTGCTGAGGAGATCACGTCCTCACTCTCTGCTACTCCGCTTTTCTCCTTTTCCTCCAAGCTGTCTGCTCCTTTAACGCCCCCCTCCGCCTCCTCTTCACAGCCACTCTTTATCTCCTCAACGAGGTCACCTCCTTCACCCTGTAGCCTCTCTCTGTCCACGCTAAATAACTCCATCCCCCTCTCCTCCTCCTCCTCCTCTGGCCGGATCACCTCCCCTTCCTCCCTGTCAATCATGTCCCGCTCACTCTCTCCCTCCAATGGCGGGATGTCATCTATGCCCTCTTCCTCCTCGTCCTCGATTTCTTCGCCTTCCTCCTCCTCTTCGTCATAATCCTCGTAACCATCGTAGTACTCCTCCTCTTCTGGAAAGTCACTTCCTTCCTCCTCTTCCTCCTCCTCCTCCAGCCCCTCCTCCTCCTCTTCCTCACCCATTTCATCTTCATCCTCTATTTCTTCATCCTCCTCGTCCTCATCGTCGGTGCTGTTTATGTTGATGACGGTCTGTTCTTCTTCTCCCAAGTTCTGCTGCTGCCGGACAGCCAGCTGGCTCATGTGGTTGTGCATCTGAACCTGCAAAGACAATCCCAGCTGAGACGGCGACGGTGTGGGCTGCATCAACATTTGCTGAAGCTGAGCGCTCGGTAACGACTCCCCCAGGCCAACAGGGGGCGGTGGTGCCAGAGGGGTGGCGGAGCCGAGAGGAGGCACCAAAGGCACCAGAGGTGTGGCCTGGCTGCCTGGAAAGGAGCTGCTGGTGCTGGGTGTGGCAGGCAGGACCTGGTGGGGGAGCGACGTGGGGGTGGGAAGCTCGGTGGTCAGTGCGGCCTCTGCAGAGGTGACGGCTTCGGTCCCCGAGACTGTGGGGACCGTAGTGGGGCACGGACCAGCAGCGGGACCCTGGGCAGCGGGGGGGCCTGGGTTAGCGGGCATGGTCTGACTGTTAGACGCACTGTCTTGCCCCTCTTGTGACAGCAAGCCAGGGGGCACGATCACCACACTGTCATCAGAGTCACTCTCCAGAGAGATCTCCACGTCTTCCGGCTCCTCTTTGTCGAAGCGGATGAATATGTGGCGCTGGGCCTCTGGAGCTTCCGGGGCCCCCAGGCCCGCCAAGTCGGCTGGCTGTGAGGGCGACAGCAGCAGGTCGCCTGGGGTGCTGGGTATGGCCGGGGGTGGCAGCACAGGAGCACCGAGGGACAGGTGGTTCTCCAGGGAGCCCAGGAGGGTGACCGGGCCCAGAGAGAGAGGGTGACGGGGTGGAAATGGAGTACCAGCGGAAGGGCCAGCGAGGAGGTTGGGAAGGGACAACACGGGGTTCTGGTTGGGAAGAACTGACGCGGCTGGGGTAGGTTTGAGTGCGAGGGGGGGCAGTGGGAGGGAGATGGAGGGTGCACGGGGGTGGAGCAAGCAGTTACAAATGGCCAAAGCCTCTGCACAAAATGACGACACCTGCAGAGAAAGAAGTAGAAACAAGTTGTTTGAAATAAGCGCAATCAGAGATGGCAACCTGGCCCCCCCAGTTGACGGACAGGGTCACTGCAATACGGTCGGACAGACAGACAGACACAATCTCTGACACAATCTCTTTGGCAACTGTTATTGTAATGGTTTACAACTATTATAATTTCTGGCAAACTGAGTGACTTAATACGAGTGACTTAACTATATGCATGTCATTGCCTATATTAGGTGACTGTATGTATATTGCTGTCTCTATTGTGCCATATAAGTACATATATTTCGAATTGTCTGTTGTATTAATGGTTTTGTATTGTGTATTGTATAATGTGTATAGAGAGCTAACATGTGCCCAGTCAAATTCCTTTGTATACGTATGTGTACTTGGCCAATAAAACTGATTCTGATTAATGACAACAGCATTCTGTTTGTGAATGAAAAAAAAAATCTATTACTGTGGCTAACCTAACTAAGGCTGCTGAAGAGACGTGAAGTAAATCTGACCTTTAAGCTGCGGTCATGGCGCCCGTGGCTGAACAGGGAAACGGCACAGGAAAGTGGGGGTGGTAGACGTGGGCACGGCACCAGCAGAAGAGCTAGCAGGAGGCGGTACAGCTCCCGACGTGGAGCAGGACTCCCATACTGACCACTCATCTCCACATCACACAACTGCTGCTGCTGCTGCAGCCGCACACACAGGGGAACCACGATGTCATGCAGCTTCTGAAAATGATGAAACAAAGAGCAAAAATGAGATGAGCACACATCACATGATCTTCCCATTCTATCACTTCAAACATGAGGAGGCCAGTCACACTTAAACTTCTTAACCAGATCTAACCAACACTACTTTTCACAATGGAAACAAAATGGAAAAAGAAAACTGTTGCATTTTGGGGGGAAAATCAATAAAATCTCAAATAAAAGTGTTAGTTCAGACCTCATTTTAATCCAAGTACCTTCATTTTATTAATCATGTGTTTGGGGTACAAACTAGACTTTGTGTGCACGTGAAACCAAGTGACATTACTACAGGTTGTCATTCTTGGTTGGTCCACAGTCTGAGGAAAACTGGAAAAGAACTTGGCTGAGCTGGCTGCTTTCCAATATATTCCGACAATTAAGCATTTCCACAAATGAGGGTGCTTGGTAATGTAGGGGAAAGTACATTAGGTCTCTTATATTTTACCCTTTTTTCTATCAAGTCTTGAAAATCGTGTATTTTCTCTTTTGTTATTCTTTTGGCCTTGCACCTCATGGACAAAAAGGGCAAATTTATATTTAATGTAAATGATTTCAACAAACCTTGTGTAGTTCATCTTTTAGAAGAGTCCCACTGTTCAGAATAATGTGTCTCAGAACTGCAATGAAGTCATTGTAAAGATTAATCAGTTATGGGTCTTCTGAACATGAGTCATGGTTCTCTCTATTGTAATTCATTCCTACTCGACATAGCAAGCACCAAACCTCTTATTGCAGACAGGCAAGTATCTTGATTGGCTAGTGCATCTCCTTTCCTCTGCGTCGCCATGGTGCCGTTGTCTCCCAGGCCGAGGCCCTTTGTGCGTCTGGGGCCAGCCTTGGCTGGGGCCACCATGTCAGATCCCGCTGAGGGTCCCACCTTAAGCTGGGGGTCACGGCATCAAAACAGAAACATCAACAACCACTTACATTTCATTACACTTAGCTGTAACATTGCTGAATGTTGCGATGACGATATGTTTTGCGATAAATAAACATTTAAATTGTTAAATATAGTTTAAACATTTAAATATAGGTTTAGCCAGCCAGTAGCCAGTGCGCAGCCTATGGGCTGGATATCAAGGGCAGTAGGACTCCATTTGACTTCCTAAATATCTTCATATGTGGAGTGTGAAACATCTTACAGTATTGTCCCATTTATTGCAGTTAAGCCATGTTTTGCGATATGTGTATCATGATTTTTATATTGCGATATCACGATATTTCGATATATTGTGCAGCCCTGCTTAGCTGACGCTCTAACCCAGAGTGACCTACAGTTATTTAGGTACAGGGTTTCAGTTACAGTCCCTGGAGTGTTGTGGGGTTAGATGCCTTGCTCAAGGGCACTTCAGCCATGGATGAGGGTGCATCCATCCATCTCCCACCCCCATTCTTCCTACTGGAACGGGATTCGAACCTGCGACCCTCCAATCCCAAGACCAACTCTCTAACCACTATGCCACAGCTGTATGTTTAAATTAGCTGAAAGCACAGGTGTCAATCCTGGCTTCAGAGAATAAAAATCGTGCCACATATTTGACCTAACTGTTTTCTGAACCAGCTGATCCTAATGAGTACACTAATCATCAGGCAGGTAGATGGGCTAATTAGTGAAATCACCTGTGCTTAGCGCACAGGCAGAAGGCATTCATGGCAGGGTTTTCACTTTGTGAAGCTGTGATAGACATGATACGTCTGGCTAAAAGAGTGCTTCTACACAAATAACTTGCACTCACCTTCATGGCGTCTGCTGCAGGTGTGAGGTCCCCCATGAGATGGGTGAAAAGGATCTCTGAGTGGGTGGGGCTTCCTTGCAGGACCGATGCTGAGGCTCCTCCCACTCGCACCCACAGCTCAAGTGTGCGATAGAGACACACACGCACAGTACTGCATGCAAAAACACAGACCTGTTAGTATGGGGTCAGTTTAAATGACTACAGAGTCCAGGATTCATTTTGAAGTCAATGTAGTAGGGGTTGGCAGTACAACCAGTATACAATAAAAACTGTATAAATTTGCCCAACGGTAGAGATCTACATTATACCAACAGCAACAGTGGTTGTTGCTGGTGTCATCAAATGCCATCAGTCTACACTTAATCTTTCATTTTATTTTTTGTGCCACTTGAGCACAGAATTCCCGTTCCCTACTCATTCCTATATAAAGCCCTAGCAGGCAGGTATGGCATGCTGCTCTAGATGGCGGTGTCTTAACCTGACTGGTTATTTGTGCATTTCTGTATGTTACATATGTAATACTGAAACCCAGCTATAAAATCGGTTTAAAAAATCCTGGATCCCGATGGTGATCTCAATCACCACCAAAATCTGTTTCTTCATTGGCCCATTCCCAGCCTTCCCATAAACTTCCACGCAAATCCGATCATTACTTTTTTACGTAAAGTTGCTAACTAACAGACAGATAAACAAACCAACGGCACCACAAGCATAACCTCTTTGGCAGAGGTAAAAAGTGACAGAAAAGGAGGGTCTACACATTGCAGTATTGCTCACTAGTGATGAAAGTGATGTTATTTAGTGACTACACTATGCAAAATAAAAAGGAGTTTCACAACAAACAAGTTACTATGTAAACTATTCCCCCCACCAGAAGTACAGCTGTCTTTGTGTGTGCACATTCACATGTGTAAGTATATTACATTTTCTTACCTATAGGCTCTCTGTTGTCCAATGCTGGCCTCTGGTAGGGGAGTCCATGCAGATAGCGACTGAGAGAATAGCCTGGTTAGCACACTGCTGTACTGTGACAGGCCGCTTCCAACACTGTCATTCACATACATACAGACACAAAAACAGAAAAATAAGTCTACAAAATCTCTAAGCAAATTCAATAGCAATCGATTAGTTACATGCATAAAAGAAATATCTACCTGCAGGAATTAGTCATACTGACTTAACGAGTTACCATATACGGTACAAGCAAATTCTCCCTCTTGGTTTTGTACACCCTGTGTGTCTAGATTTTATCGTTTTCCATGGTCCAACATTCATTTTCACAAACTAGTTTGTCTCCTCATTAGCTGTGACAACTAAAGTAGAACATTTGAAATAGTGTGTCATTTCACTGTGTTGTGTTACGTACACTTTGATGAGTGTAGAAAGGACCTCCAGTGTGTCACTGTGTATAGATGGCAAGACCAACAGCTTTAGGCTGCCATCACCGGTAAGGTTCTGAAAAAAAAAAAAAAAACACAAATCCTATAATCCTAAAACCATGATCAAACCACAAAATGACCACCACTTTCAGTGACAAATCCATGTGGTACAACTGCAATAAAAGAGAAAAGACACTCACAATATTTTTGCTGCTCACTGCCAACGCACGACACACAAAGTTGAGAACATGCTGAACAGGTAGTCGAACGGGAGAACCTGGGTCCACACTGTTGGACACGAACAGAAAAACAACTCGTCACTCAAGTGATCATACTGATGAACTTAAACATCCAGTGAAAATGATGAAGATGAATAGCTGAATGCAAGCAGGTACCTGAGTGTGTATTTAAGAGCCAGACACAAGGCCCTGTATCGGTGCCTGAGCTGAAGCACCAGAAGGGGGTCGATGTCATCAAGAGGAAGGAAGGGCAACTCCAGGCCAGGGCCTTCATATTGCACCACTCCTTCTGAGGAAATAAGCAAACGAACAAATGAATGAATCAATGCTCAAGTTCCCGTTTTTCACCTCATACTCCGACTTCCCTTCCCTAGTCCATATTTCATAGTCTGTATGCTGCACACGTGTGTGAAGGGTTAAACGCAGAGGTTGAATTTCGTTGTGTGCACTGTGTGCTGTGATGCTGTGTGATCACAATGACCAGTGGGACTGACTTTCACTTTCTTCTGTTTTTCATTTGCTGTGTGCATTTCTTTATAACACTGCTTTCCTGAAATCTGACCCCATTTGTAATCTGACTTTGTTTCTTTACCATCAAAAGAAAGACCACAGAGAAGATTTTGATGTTTCAGATGAATTATTTTTTTGAAGATGTCATGAACAATATTTTTATAAGTGTCAATAATTCACCTGGAAAAGATACATGTTTAACTAACTGTCAACTTGTCTGACCTAGTCTTTGCCACAGGCAATAAGGTGTTAAAAAATACTATTTTGTGCATAATATTTCACCCCTCCCAATCATTTGAAACATGCTCAGGAAGTACTGTGTTAAGTAAGACATTTGGATTTTGTGATAGGCTCATCTGGCAACAAAAATGTTTTAGCACAGTAACACAGAGTGTTGACATGTCAATTGAAAGAATCCTGAGCAACAGTCTTTGCATCCACATATACAGCTACACCAGAGTACACAGAGTATGCTTACCAGTCTCCGCTCCTTGATAGAGCTGTGCAAGCATGCCATTGGCTGAAGCAAGGAGGCAATGCGTCTGATTGGTCCAGCTCTCAGCCCTGCGCCCGCCTCCCCCTCTGTCCAGGACTCCCCCCAAGCAGGGCAGGCGACCGTAACATTCACATGCCACCTTCAGAATGAGGGAGTACACAGTTTTACAAAAACGATCACTTATCAGCTCACAAAATATGTAGTAGGCATTTTTTTATAAAACTGAAGAAACTTAACAAGCAACAAACCTCTTGCACTTTGGGGTTATCAGAATCCATTTTCGAGAGGAAATAGGCCCCCAACTTTTCCTACGACAGTAAAAAAAAAACAAAAAAAACAAATACTGAGTATACTTCAACTGACAGGGACTTTTCAGAGATTATCTGTAATGAAACTATGTTTCCAATCACCCTCAAAGACCAAGCAAACTTTTTCAACTGATAGGGATTATGTTTTCACATAGATAATCTGTAATCAAACCAAGTTTCCATTCACTCACCCTCAAAGACCCACAGGCACGCGGGTAGTAAGTCATACAGGCCATCATACCCTCCATTGCTATCAGGTGGCACTGCAAGACAGCAAGAGGAAATATGTATTTGCATAAGCCCTCTATTAACACCACTGAACATAAAACTACACTGTATTTCCACACAAAAAATGCAAATACCCTGCCCCCCAAATGTGCTCTCTGACATGAGATATACAAGGATACAAGGATACATAGAGGATACGTACATAGACGTACATAGACATACTGGGTAGTAGGACATGCAGTGAAACTGATGATTGTGGGTCTAGACTGTGCATGGGGAGTGGGGAGTAAAGTGCGTAGAATGCATTTGGGGGGGCCATAAGAAGGGCAGAGGTAGAAAAAAGGTGAAGGGGGGTGGGATAAAGTGCATAAAGTGCAGTTATGATTGGGAGGAAGGACTGGCTGTGGTGGCAGATGACGGGCTGTGTGGGGGGTGGCACTGCGTGTGCAGTATTCAAACGAAATATATTGCGCCATGCGATGTTTACATATTTAAAGTAAGTAAACCACAGTTCATAAAACTCAAAAGTCGAGCTGTGTTTCAAGTCTTTATACACGTCACTGGGGTTTTCGCACCTAGTTTCATGTTACATTCATACTGCTGGTTAGAAAAGTCCATGGCGGTTTGACACAATTGCTTTTAATGTGTCTGAGAAAAAAAGTTGTTTTTTACCATACGGTTGTCCATATGCTAGCTAAATGTAAAACTCTGAAAATAAGTGCCCTGCTATGGGCCAAATAATAATTAGTGATGATGCATAACAGATTTTATGAATGCCATACACTTTTGTCAAATGTATCACCAACATTCTAATTTCTGCATTTACATTTTTACTGGGTTGGGTGCATTCGATTATACTCATTTGGCAGTTGTGGCCTAGTGGTTAGAGAGTGGACTGGACTGAGTAGACTGCAGGGTTAGTAACCCTGTAACTAAATAGCTGTAGGTCGCCCTGGATAAGAGTGTCAGCTAAGTGTAATGTAATGTAATGTAATGTAATTTGGGGCCCACAATGTCAGAGTGCTAAGGGGCCTGGGGCCATTTTCTCCCCTTGTTGTACATCATTATGTACGCAGGCTACACTGGACAGCATATGTTGCATATGTTCCTACATTTATTTCACTCCAAGAGTACTCCACCGATGCTGTAGGTGCTACACTGGCACACACATTCACCCTGACAGGACTCCCATCCCCTTCTCCCATATTTATCAAAATATTGTGCATTAAGTATTTCCACCAATAATTTTATTTTAAGACCACTACACAATATATCTAGTACATGTAATAAATCTATATGTATTCATCTCACAACCATAATTATGTGTACATATCTATGTAATTACAGTGTTGAGATGAGTAAATATAAACTAGATATATGAACTACATAGTGCACTTATTGTGCCTATGACACTGGCTGAATAGCATAAAAATATCAGTACTACATGTAGCAATCAAAAAGAAAAATGTGAGTGTTTACATCACACACGTATTAATCAAAAATGTGAGAAAGTCACCAGCCATACCTCTGCCTTCAGGCTGAGCAGAGAGGTCAAGATCCCCAGGATGGAGTTGAGGCCGATCTCCCTGGCCAGCTCTGGGATCTGGGAGGAGTACTGCAGGACGTCCTGGAGCACCAGAATGGCCAGCTGCACTGAGGGCACAGGGGCCTGTGACTGTATAAAGCAGAGTGGAGTTTGTTTTGTTTATTTAATTTATTGTCATTTGGAGCAACTATGGCTATTTCATGGCCAAAGCAGGTAAAATTAAATATTACGCATTTTTTTAAGTACAACAATCAAAAAATAAATTAAGTACGTTTTTTTACATTGATTGATAAATGTTTAGAAGTTCAAAACCTTTAAAGGTGGGACTGTATAAAAATGTTTATTGCAGTATTTTCTTTAAAAACTGCTGGCACTAATTCTCAGGGCAGACCAAGACAATACACTATGCTTAATTGATAAAGGCTTATTACAAAATTGACATAGTGGAAGTTCACCTCCAGTCAACAAAAAGCATGAGTTAAAGTGAAAAGACGGAGGAAAAATCAAGTCACAGATTTTGCTTGTACATTAACCTTGTTGGTCGCATTAATACAAATACCCCTGATAAACATTATACGATGTATGTACTATTCTCTGTACTGTTATACTTTAACACGTACCCTGCTGTGTTATCGTGTACTATTGGTTCTTTGGTGCTACTGGACTATAACAAAGCGTGCCATGTGTATCTGTCCTGTGTTCTTTTGTCAAACTGTGAAGCACACTGAGCTACATCCTTTGCATGAAATGTGCTATACAAATGCAGATTATTATTATTATTATTAATACTATTATTATTGTACAATCTATGTTGCTTGTGTTTGTCATGCAAATATCAACACTGAAGTAGCTGCTGCAATTTCACTGTTCATGTAGCATCTCTGGTGTTGTTCAATGACAGTAAAGGCTTTCCATTCGATTTGCTTTTAACACGGGAAGCACAATAATTTAAAAACAGATTTTAGTCCCCTTAATTTGTGGCCCTTGGCCAATGATGTCCCAGATACGTGGTCTTGAATAAGAACAGAAAAGACACATTTTCTTGTAATGTAATTGCCGACATGCAGCTGATTGACTACAGTGCTCTACAGCGAAATGTGGTGCATACATTTTCTTAGATTTAATGCGGTGGGTTGTTTCACAAATTTATCTTTTCTGTTAGTGGTGCAGATGTTGTGGAGACATGTTTGCATGCATACTGCCTACAGTATGTGTTATTGGTAAAGCACGTCAATCTATATTGTGCTGCAGTTTTGCAGATACCACTCCAGACTGACAGATACCACTCCAGACATTGGGTTTTGCCACCCATCCGTGTGTTTCCGAGGACAGACCCACATTAGGTGCAGGACACTTATAATTATGTATGTCAACTGTTATGCTCTGCTCTGAACAAGTAATAAGACCTGAACAATGATGCCTGTAATATCAACATCATCTATGGATGGACTGGCATGTATAGAATGTTAAGCTGAAAATAAATAACTGATTGCATTGGACCCTCAAACTTCTGTGTTTCTACAATAATTTATGTCGACGCTCACCTGAATAACCTGCTGCAGAGAGCGTAGCCAGGACAAGCAATGCTGCTGGAATAGTTCACTGGAGCCATCCTTCACCAACACTGACAGGAGACACAGTCCTTCAAACCTATCAAACCAACACTTGTAAATACATACATATGTAATCCTGCTTTGGCTATGGCCTTTCAATATCATGAGCCTGCGTGCTTTATTACGTTTATTACGATCTGTGCTGTCATATTATGAACTTATGACAGTAAACCGCATGGTAGAGTGCTTGGCTCACCTGGTTTTGCTTGAGCCCAAACGTGCATTGCTCAGTCCAACGAGACCACCAATCGCTCCACAACTCTGCAAACACACATGCACTTCATACTGTGAGTGGCACCTGGAATAACAGCAACGCTTGGCAACATCATTGGCAAATAAAGTCGGGTGGCAAAACATATGTTTAAGCCTAATTGTGCCGTTGATATACCTACTTCTTGTAGTGAATTATTTAGCTAGCTATGCTAACACAAAGCTAACAACATTCAGCTGAAGAGTATGACATATCAAAACGTGAAAGACAAAAAACACCTAGATACAATCAATACTCCAAAAAGACTTTACGAGAGCCATTCAAACACCAAAAAGCAACAAAAGCCAGCCAGACGACAATAATATGTAATGAGATCTGTGCCAGCTAACTTAGCTGTTACAAAGAATGTGCTATCATAGCTTTGATAAGCTAAGTAACATTAAAACGGGGCCATAATTAACATATTTGTGAGGCACTTTTACCTGTGTCGCGACCACACCATGCTCCCGGTAATTTGCCAAAAGTGAGGGCAAATACTCTGGTCGTTCTTCTTTTAAAACTGACACCAACCCCTCGGTCAGCCGCATATTGGCGGAGCCATGCAGCCAAGCCGCCGTAGCCATCTTTGCGCTTCTGCACACAACTACTACGTCATTATTATTCGACGAAACTTTTCCTGCCATCCTCCCTCGGCCTCTGATCGATGCGTGTGTCATTTTACCGCTCTACTGTACACCTCGGAAGATCCCACTCTTGGAAGTTAGAATAAGGAAAGGTCATATTTTTTATTCATCATAAACTTATTTTTTTTCGAATGCAAATACAAAGCATTAGATAGCTGATATGAAAGTTAATCTCAGGGATACAACAGAATTACGTGATATTAAAACATCTTAAAAAGCATGCAAATAGTTTTAACATTTTTTGACGTGGTATGCTGCCAGTCTACTAATCTACATGCCAGCATGTAGTAGATTCACCTATCTGGTTCACAGCAGTTGCATAGGCCTATGTATGCATTAATGTGTATTTGCAGTACCTCTTGGGCTGTTATGGGCAACAAATTATGGAGCCTAAACTAATAACATTACTCTCGATATATCAAACAGGAAAATACTACACCTATTTCCTTTGTTATTGAAGATCAGTCAAATGTTCAAAAGATCAGGTAACAGAAGAAAGAGAATTGTAATGAGTGAGTTTAATGAGAAGTACAACATTGTCCAGGTTATCACTCTGACAGTAGGCTAATAGTGATGTTTTGAAGTGTCGGGTGTATAACTGACTTCATAATTAAGTCAGATTACTGACAAAAAAAAAGAAAGAAAGAAACTAACAAAAAACAACCAAACAAAAAGCTCCTGACACAGTTTCAACAAAGGTGCACTGGATACAATGAATGCCATGAGCATTACAAGATCATTCAGATTTACGTCTTTGGTGAGCAATACTAACAAACACAGACTGTGTTAAGACATGTCCGCTTTCCTAGCACCACTAGCTAATGGATAATATATTTTTTTAAAACAAGAACCTTTTCATTGAAAAATAACACACACCGATGCTGTCAAATCTTTTACATTTTTCCAGTTAGCCAGTGTGTAATTGTAGTATGTAATTATGCACACAAATAGTACAAAATATATACATTAAAAAAAAGCAGGATCATACTGGCAAATTTTTATTCAGACAAGTCAGTTCACCACTCTCTGAGGGGAAAAGTATGATCCATCATTTTTAGGAGGGGAAATTATGAATTGTGAACTAATACTACACAATGCAGCACATCAGGAAAGTAGGAGCAGCATCAATGTTCTCATAATCTTTTCAGTTCCTTAGCAATAACAAGCGGTAGTAGCAGTACGTCTCTATTAAGTCATATCAAGAAGTTAGCAATTAAAACTATGAGTGTTGTTGATTAAATACAAATACTCTTGAATGAAATGAGATAAAGTGATGGTCCTGTGGTTTCTTTTTCAATCGCATTTGAAATGTCAATATCAGCAGGGTAATTGGTTATTAAAAGAGACAAAATGTGTGATGTTTGAGGAATGCACAATATAACCAATTTCAGAGGCTAACCAACAGAAATTTTACAGGGCACAATAAAGCTAAGTCGTACAAGAAAACATTGAATCACATGAACATGAACATGTTTCTTGGGTCCAGTGTCTTTTTTTGCATAGACAAATGTCATACACAGACAGATTCCAGTTTGTCAGACCTTACAAACCAAGAGGATCCACCAATCTACTTCTCTTTATGTATTGCATGATGTTTTATCCTATAGTCCATATGACCAATGCACAAAATTGACCAACTGTTTTAAAACAACGTGCAGTAAAACTACCAAGCATTTATCTAACTGGTCATGAAAGCTTTCATTTTTTTTTATCCTATGGAGTGAATACTGGACCAGATCTTGGCAGAGCAATCGCACACGTCAGACCAAATGCTGGGAAAATAACCATGCATACTGTAAGTGATGAAGGAAAAATGTTTTAGTTAAAAAGTCTTAAGAGGGCATACCATGATAGCAGGCTTTGCTCCCAGCACATACAGGATAGAGATAAAAACTTAAAAAAAACAAAAAGAAATTGCTGCTGAGAATGAACACATCATTATTTGTTAAGATCAATAAAGGACAAAAATACCCACGAAAACTATAAGAGAAAAAAACATACACAAGATATGCAGTGACTGACTACATGACAAACTGCAAAACGCTTCCATCATTTACCAAATGCATATTATGTAAAGTTTAGTGAATTTGTTTAATTGTTTGTGGTTTTTTTTTAAGAAGATAATATAATTGTCCCAAAATATGTTTGAAAGTAATTTGCTTTAACAGGTAATAGATAAATAGATTTAACATGAAAAGGATGCTCACTGTGTCTAAAACTTGCATTAGCTCAGTTAAGTTTACTACAGAGGTCAGGAATTGTAAACTAAAACGACTTGATCTAATGACCAAGGGATGATGGAAGCGCAGCAGTTAGCAAATCCGGCTTGCAGATGCGCAGAGTATCCTGGACTTTTATTCCAGGGGCTGCCAGCATTATGCCCTGGAATAAAGCACTTCACACTAAGACTGTCCCTGTAATTACTTCACTGTAAGTTATTCTAGAGTTAGAGTGTATACTACATATACAAAAATTAAACGCAATTTAACTGTAATCATTTTTACACTTTAGGCTATGTTCTGAAGTCAGTTGCCCATCTAGTTGTTTCCAAATAATTAAAAATTGAGCCCCTGTCAATGCCCATAGTCAACAAATTGCAGTGAACCACAATGGGGCTTTTCCACAGCACCATTCATCATTGGGATATGTCTCTGGTCATATTGTGCTGAAACTGTACATGAGGTTTTAAACATAGTTTTTTACTTATTCCAAGAAAAAAAGGAACTACACAAGGTAGTAAGCAAGATAGACTAACAAATTGGTAACTACTGCATAAAGAATACCTCAGAATAACTGAGAGTTATGTTCATATGTCAGTAAATTACATTATTCTGATAAAACAGCAGCAGTTTCTCAAAATCTGGTCCAACTTTTACTTACATTAGGGGGTTTGTGCTAAGGAAATTAGGCTTTTCTTTCTCTTATTGCGCTATATACTGTTGTATCATTTATTTTTAGCACACAAATCTTTTGGCTGCTCAGCCAACAGTTATAAATAAATAAATAGCAGTGCATTGCCACTCCTTCAGTTTAGTTCAGAGAACATTCACTTATTGTCTTTGGTTATAACACTACCTTTTGGGTTTGCTGTCAAAGTAAGTATCCTCAAATCCATACAAAAGGTCAATTTCGATGTGCTATGTCGTGTTAGAGAGAAACCTTGTATCTGAATGTATTTGAAAATAAATCCTGTGGAAAACTAAAGCAAAATGAAATGTAATGGCACAATAGCAGTAGTGTCTTTGAAAGGGCCAATCACCTCTCATTTCAGACACTGCAGCTCACTTAGTGCAAGAGTCTCACTTTCTGCCCTACCTGACTGTTGCCTCCATTATCCTAACATGAGTTACGTTTCCATTCAGTTTATTTGAATCATTTATGCACCTTGAGGAGTCCACGGTAAAAACGGGCATAGTCACAAAATCACATTTTTTCAAGTTATCGGTAGTTGCATTGGAAACCCCAGCTTTTCCAAAAGTAATCCTGTGAATAAATGAGCATAGTCTGAAGCTAGAAACATTTTAAAATAGCATTTACCTACAAAATCAGATTTAAAAAATCACACTCTCTCAGTTTGTGATCATGCCCATTTTTACCACGGACTCCTCAGTTATTCGTACTAGTAATTTGGCTTGACTTGATGCCTTATTCGAATAACTAAACTGCACATTAACAAGTTGGATGGAAACCTGGTTACAGTCTCAATCGTCCACACTCAAGCCCTCCTCACTCCTGCCCCACGGTGTCCCTCAGGCCACGGAGCTGTTCCTCCCCCAGCCGTATCTTATCATCCAGCTGCCTGTGCTCTGCCAGAAGGGCAGCCTTCATCTTCACAAAGTGTTTGTAGTCGCGCAGCTGCTCTGGGGTGAGGCAGCCACTTAGCACGCGCCCCACGGCCTCTTCCCGCCTGTCCACGTGCTCTTTCAGCTCCTGGGCCTCCCTCAGCTGCTGCAGCAGTTGCTGCTTCTTCTCCAGCAGGGGGAGCTGTAGAACCACAGAGAGCCACCAGACAAGAAGGTAAGAAGAAATTCAGAGAATCAGTGTGCAGTTGGTTATTGAATGAGAAAAGCAATAATATCTGTGGAAGAAATAGAGAGTTAATCCACAGGGAGATGTCATCTCGGTGCCCTTTGCTGTGTGCATAAGAGCTGCTGTTCCAATGTTGTGAAAGACAGAACTAGATACAGATCTGGGTTTTTGAATGATCAGATCAGATGAGCTAAATAAATCGGATACAAGCAAACAAAACTGTAGCCTGCTGGACCAGACTCTTTGGTGTACTATAGCTTTCCTTTGTGCAGAGTCTGGCCACTCTCAATAGGCATACATGTACTTCCTGGTGGGCAGTTACTTTCTGTGGAGTTAAAAAATTAACTGTCTTTCTTGGTGAATTTTCTGACATAGTGCTGTAGCAAAATACCAAATTGAGCCTGGCTAATAGAACTAGGTGAGCAGTCTAAACACAGCTTGGCAGTCTTATCAGTCTTACCCTCTCATGGTGACCGGTCTCCACATCCAGGGCGGTCTCCACCCGCAGAAGCCTGCCCGAGAGTGACAGCAGCAGGCTAATGACTTTCTCCAGGTCACCAATAAACATGCGGAACTTGTCCACCTCATTTGGTTTACAGACAGACATAACCAAAGCCTCCATTTCTTCACCCAACTGGGCATTGGCTTTCATGTCCTCCTGTAAATCTCGCTGGGCTTCCTGCAGCACATTCAGCTTTTTAGACAAACTCTCCATCAGCTGCCTCTAAAAAAGATCAGCACACACACAGAGAACATGTGATTAACACACAATACAGCACATCTAGCATAGTTTAACAACGAGATATTTTAATATTTTAATTTAATATGAAGTTTGTGCTGAATGTATGAGCCATATCTGGCAGCAGGAAACCATCCTGTTTCTCCTGTAGTCTTAGACCCATCTCCCGTCATTCTGTCTCAGCAACCTCTCATAATTTACAAGGTCCAAACTGCTTTATATTGACAGGTCCAGGCTCATTTAAACGATGCAGACAGATTGGTCCTTGACCTTGAACCTTAGTGTTTTTACAGGAGACCTTCTGCATAGCAGTGAGCAATTATCACACATGTATGATTTCAGTTTTGTTTCCATCGTTTTTGGGCGTATTTTCAGTTGTAATCTTAATATTATTATTAATGCAATTGCACTCAGACATAATTCATTTTCACAGCATATACTGTATGCATGTACTTCAATAACATATTCCAAGGCATCTGAAAGGTGTGGGTCTCATCCCTGTGTTCAATATGGAATTGCTCAGACTGCATGTTTGGAGTAGCCTGGTAAACCAGCTCCTTGTACTTCATTTCATTTTGTGCAGAGGGTCTGGTGCTGCTGCTTTGAGAAACAATTTCTTCCAGGAGGTGTGGACTCTGCTGAAGTTTAAAACAATTGGCTCTGCCTTTACCCAATTGCTAATGTCTGGTCATCACATATGCAATTAGCCTGCCTATGCACTACAATTCAAATGTAGCACACAAAATCAACCTCATCGCTCAAGAACACTCCCTCTGTTCACTGATTGGCTAGGATTTGCTCGGTCTGCATACATGAATTTCAACGGTAGCGACTCTAGACCCTCTGTACAAAATGAAATGAAGTACGAGGGGCTGGTTTACCAGGCTATGTTTGGAGACCCAGGAGCCCCGGGTCCAAGATCGCGTAGGCTGACTGCTCTTTAATCTTTTGCCACACTAACCAGGAAGGACTTAGGAAGGAAGGAAGTTCTTTTAAATCTTATTAATCTGTCACTGAAATCTCGCCTGGACACCATATCTCTGATAAGGAATCGTGGATAATTCAATTCAGTTTCTGTGACTTGACCTTTACGGTCATATATAATACAGATGAGCACTTACTTTGTAATTGAGCTCTTCATCTTCATGGTTGCTTATATTCAGGGATGTCGTCATTTTGTTAAGCAGCTGTACTTTAGCTGAAGACTCTTGGCTATATGTGGCGTATGACTGTATTCCATCTTGTCCAGAGGACCTGCAGTACAATTGCCAATATGTGCTTAGGCAGGTCATGTACTACCAAACAATTTTTTTTTAATGAAACAGGATCTTCAATATAATTCTTTAAAATTTACTTTTATAGTTCATTATAAGATAGTAGATAAGTCATCATGTACCAATTTAGAACAACTGATTTGCAACACACTCTGTTACCTCTCCAGTAATTTTTCCTCCTGTTCCAAACTAACATGTTCCTCAAGTGACGTGTTTGGAACCGGCTTGTCTTCCACCTGTGAGGCCTCCTCAAGGACAGCGTCCATGTCTGTCTCCAGGACAGTTATGGGACACGCAAAGCACTGCATCTCTACTGGAACCTCTGGCCCTGTGATGCACTCCACTGTCTCCCCCTCAGCCTGTTCATCAATGTCTGTCTCGAGAGGTGCATCTGCTTCCTGTGTTGGAGACTTAGTGCGTGTTTTGGCATGCTCCAGCTGCCTGTAGCAAAGCTTTGGGGTGCCAGACCCTGTCATCTGCTCATGCTCGTGTTGCTGGGGGAACTGGTCATCAATGGTAAAGTAGGACTCTGGGGTGAGCTGTTTTTTGTAAGAGTTATTTTCCTGGACCGCTACACCATGAGTCGGTGCTGGGTTTTTAACTCTGCTGCAGTGTTCCTGCGTTGAGCTGCAGTCCCACTCTGCGGTCGCCCTATGTTTCTGAGATGATGACTGAATGCGATCTTCCTGCGGTGGTGTTTCAGCATCAAATAATCTGGTGAAAGTAGTTTATGATTATTTAATAAGTAAACAGAATTTGACAAAAAGATGGCTATAGTCTGCAAGCAGGCTGTTATAATCTGCATTACACCAATAGGCCTTAGCTTTATTCTTTTTTTTTTGTTGAATCTGAAAAGTTGTTAAGTATTCATGCATGATGAATAAAATAAGTGAATGTAAATACTGAAATATATTGTTTATTTGGAATGTAACTTTGTTGTATGTTAAGTTTTGTGTGTGAATGCACAATGACAATCAAGGATATAATGCATGATTTTGTGATGGGAGAGACTTGATGTTGTCTACATGTTGGCATTTACCGTGTGTTCTGATCCAGTGTAATAATGGGTTTGACCTCCTGTTCTGGTGTCAAAACCACTGGTTTGAAGGTTCTCTGTAAGAGTTTGGTGCTGGATGCAGCTGTGGGATTCTCCTGGAGGTGGAGGTGCCTATTGGCTGGACCGTCTCTTGGTGGCAGGCTGTAGGCCCGCTGCCTTATCACCTCAGAGGGACTAGGCTCCTGATGGGGTTGCCATGGTGAGCACTGGGGTTGTGTAGAGGAGGGGAAGATGCTGTGATGGGAAGCCCTCCGCCGGTAGTACTGGTCCCACTTTGGAGGAGGGGGGCGGGGTGGCGGAGGAGCCTTGGGTTTTGTGAGACTTGAAAAAGCTCTGCATTCCTCTGCTACGGCAGGCGTTTCAGACAGTGCTTGCTTTTGAGAGCACCTCTGCTCCATACTGAGGTTGTTTTCGGACATTGCGCGGTAGCGAAGTGGGGAGGACGAAGTGAAGCAATCTGCTTTGCTGCTTACAGGAACTTTGCTTCTCCTATGGCCATTGTAACACCGGCAAACAGAGCCATTTCCAAGCCTGCAGTCGTGTCTGCATTGTGAGTAGTCCCTGAGAAAGGAAATATCTCAGTGATTACAGATTTACCCATCTCTTCCCTATTGTTTTACTCTGTCATACAGTAAAACTGTAGCATCACATACAATAATGTGCTCACTATCCCCTGGGAGACAAAACATTTTAAGACATGATTACAAGCATTGATTTTAATCAGGAAATACCACAAATGCCTTCTCATGTAATGTGTGGAAAAGGTCAAACTTAGTTAACTCTGACGGGACATATAATAACAGGAAGTGTCCTCACCTCTCCGTCAAGCTGAACTTCCTGTTCAGTTTTTTTGGTTCCCACTGTCTAACAGGATATGTCTGTGGAAGAAATTTACCAGGTTATTCAACTGCAAATATTACAAAGGATATTGCAAAAGGTTGGCCTGAAATATTGAGTTGTAGAATCAGAAACTCTAGGTGAAACAATAGAATATTGAGATAAATATAAATAACTGCTGATGGTTAATTAGCAGCAAACTAACCCTCAAGCAGTGTTTGATCCATTGCATTATTGTTCTCTCCTATTTAGTACCAATAACAATTAGAACTGTTGGCTACTTGACAAGTCCCTTGAGAAATGAGTTGGTGACACAAATCATAATTAGTCACAACTATTTGGCCATCATTTTTGTCAGTATATAGGTCTATCCATTAAGAGAGCCTTGCCATATAAGCTTACCTCTGGGTGGGTGTAGTTTCTCAGGCTGTATGCTGGTGATGGACACTGGGTGTTGGGGTGAGCTGGAGCACCTACTGGGTAAAACGCTGAGCAAATAGGTTCCGAATCAGCGCAGCCAGAGGCTGAATGACAGGGGGATGGTTGCAAGGGCTGACTTGGCTGTGGTATTTGACAAAAGTCCTGAATTACAGGTTGTGGTACAGCGTCACTATACAAATCACGGTCACACCATGAAGATTCTCTTTCCAATTCTGACTTTTCTCTGTTATGCATCTTCAGTTTTTCAGTTGGCTGTGTGCTCTCCTGTTTACGGTCAGATTCTCTCTGCCGTTGCTGTTCCCACCTTAGAAGTTCCATTTCACGTTCTTTTTCTCTTTTTCTTTCTTGTTCCTGCTCCATCTCTCTCTCCCTCTGTCTCAACATCTCCAACTCCTTCATCTTCTCTTTGGCAGCCTCCCTCAACCTCTGCAGCTCTCTCTCCTCAGCGTCGTCACCCACTCTGTCTTTCCCTTTAATCCTGTCTTGGGTTTTGCTTAAAACCTGCCTCCTGCTATCTGTGGGCCTGGGAAGCTCATCCCGTAAGAGGCCTCCCTGGTAAGACAACCTCCTAAAGGATATTTGTGGTGCAGGTCCAGCTGGGTCTGCCGAAGACTCCATATTGGGCTCACACCACTGCCTCTCCGGTTTATGCTGGTGAACGTTGATCCTCGAGAGGTTTGAGATGGACTGACTTAGACTGCGGCTAGTCTCCTCAAAGAACTTTCTGCGGTCAGCAAAAGGAAGGATGTCACACTCGACTGTTCGACTGGATGAGCGACAAAAAGGTGGTGGATTTGTGTTCTGGTGTTCAGGGCCACCGCCTGAGGGTGGAGGCCCTTTCCCCTTTCCACATCTTCTCCCTGTGTCTGTTTCAGGCTGGAGTTTGTGCTCTGGTGTCCATCGCCAGTGGCGAGCCCTGCTACCAGCAGCTGGAACTTCATCCCCCTTCCTTCCATAATCCAGTTTAGGGGGCAGGTGTTGGATGCAGGGGGCACTCAGTCCTTTTTCCAGAGCGGGGGCCAATAGTGGCTGGTGGAGCTGAGGGCTGATGCTTGAACCCAATTGCCTGTGATGCTCTGACGGTGGAATATTTTCACTGTCTGTATGTCTCACACGAGAGCTACACATATACGTTGACGGCTGTGTGTCTGAAGATGGTAACAGAATTTCCTCTTTTTTGAAGCTGTTGTTTGTCTCGAGGGGGAGCTCACTGCTCTCCTCCTCCTTTACAATCTCTTCATCATGCTGCAACTCCTCAGGGCCTTTGCAGGGCCTCTGAAGTTCAGCCTTCTTTCTTTGTATCTCATTCCGGAGGTTAGTTGCAAACCGCTCGTTGCGTCGACGAAATTTTGCTGACCGTAATTGCCGGGAGGACTTATGTAACGGCTTCACGATTTCTTCTTCACATACTTTTCCTCTAACGCAATTTCCTTGACTTTCTTCTAGCATTGCATCCATGCTTACAGCTGAACTGATGGGCATAAATTGCTGTTCTAAGACAGGAGAGTGTGATGAAGTGGACCTCACGGTGCTGGTGAACCCGTTCATTTGTTCGCCCGGGACACTTACAGAGCGGCCCCAGACATGCTGAGGAGGAGTCGATTTTTGCGGTGAACTGAGGCTTTCCGTGTCTTTACAGGGCCTCTCCCACTTGGGGACAGGGCTGGACCCCGGTGTGGAACACCTGCTGCCACTCCACCTGTCTGAAGGTAAAGAATCTAGGCCGCCGTGTTCCTCCAGTTCCTCCTGTGGGTATAAACGTGACTGTGACCACCTGCTACAGACAGACGGAGGGCGGTCACTGTGGTCATTATTGAACTCATGCAGCTGATTCTGAGGAGCTAGTAGTTTGTCAGAGGCACGACATTGGTGAGACCCAGGTGGATGCTTGTTCTCTGGCTCCAGCTGGGTTCCTAGAGTTTTTTCACTGACGCTTTCTTTTGTTAGGCTCTCAGCTATTTGGAGCCTTGGACTGGACGTTCCCTTCTGGAGTCTTTGAAGATGATTCTCCTGAAAGTTGTTTCTGCTTTCTTCATCTTGACTGTTGTCTCTTGGTTGGGGTTCTGTATTTGAGGTGATTATGAAGTATGGTTCTAAACTGCCACATTTAGAATCTCCCCTTCTCCCTAAGGTGCCATTTTCAAATCCATTTCTTTTCCAAGAACCTGTGTGTCTTTGCTGTTGATCCTCCACCTGGTAGCATGATGGGTTTGGAATACCAACAGGGGCAGAAGTGCAGCGTTTGTCTGAGGCACCTGCCCGCGTTCTGGTGGCTCTAAAGCTGTCCTTTCTTGTTGGAGGTTGTGGGGGTCCGTGGTGCTCATCCTCATAGCTGTAAGACAAAGGCCGGCCCTTAGCCTCAGGTCTGGCAAGGACAGATCTGGATTTTAGACTTCCAGGTTCTTCCAGCTGGTCTCGTGGTCCACTGGCAGAAGACGGTAGGTGACCCTCTGGGCAGCCTGAACCCAGACCGTGAAGAATGTTGTCCATTGAACTGGCATCATCTGGCCTTAGGGATACTGCATAGTCTGAAGTGTTAGAACTAGCGGAAAAGGAGCTATAGGCTGAATCTCTCTTGTTGTTGAAAATAGCAGAGTCAACTGGCGACAGTTGGCTGTCGAAGTATCTCTGGCTGGGTGGGGTTTCAAGGCTTTCCATACTGCCCCCTGAGTTGCTGTGGTGTCTTGAGAGAGGCCTCCACTGCATAGACAGATCACTACAAAGAGAAAAGGACACGTAAGAAGACAACACACAAAAACACCTTTAGCAGCACAACATAAGCTGCAATAGCAACATATAATCAAAATATTCATGGAGACATACAGATAGGTTAATATCTATTGTGCATGTTTTATGAATTCTTCCCTCGCACAGAAATAAAGCCATTACTGTTCATTACATTACATTACATTACATTACACTTAGGTGACGCTCTTATCCAGAGCGACTTACAGATATTTACAGTGTTTCAGTTAAAGTCCCTGGAGCGGTGTGGGGTTAGATGCCTTGCTCAAGGGCATCTCAACTATGGGTAGGACGGGATTCGAACCGGCAACCTTTCGATTGCAGGACCAACTCCCTAACCACTAGGCCACAGCTGCCTGTTCAAAGGATGAAGGCAGAAATAGAGCAAATGACGTCTTCCGTATGGGAAATGACTAAAGTTTCCTACCACCCATTCCTTTTTGCTAACCATCACAGGACCACGTAAATGCATTCCTCTGGCAGTGAGACATCCTGTCAGGACAGCCTTTAAAGGCATTACATTTTTAGTTATAGTTTGACATCTTTTGAGACAGACTACACAGTCATCACCAGAAACATGTACATTCCAATGCTCTCTGAACAAACATTAGAGCATAGTGCCGAGCGCAGAGTGTTCAAGATTCAAGATTTCATTATGTACATGTAAAATTCAGTCACTGGAGTCTTCCGTAGTTTAAATAAATATTCAAGTATAAAATATACTTAATAGTGGACTTTTAAGTTTTGGATAGGGAATAGACTTCTGGAGTTTTTGGGAAAATCCCAATGAGCAGAATGTGTTGTGGTACTGGGTTGTCCAGATAGTCTCTACTTCCAGTTTGTAAATTTTAAATCCAATAAGCTATCAGGCCCACTGTTCCAACCAAGATGGAGAAATGCCACGTGTGCTAGGGTTGGTACTATGTGTTAGGGTTGGTACTATGTGTTAGGGTGGTACTATGTTCACATGCTAAGTACATTCAAATTTGAAGGCCACTGTCCATTTTGGCCATTTTCTCAGGTTTGACACCTGTCTTTCATTCTGTCTCTCATCCTTATGTAATTAGCATTTTCTCTTGAATTGCATAGTATAACACATATAATATAGGACTTATATTGATATCAATATCAATTTATTGTATTAATTAAACATGATGCTGCACCAACTTACTAATGCTACCCACAAAAGTATTGCTTTGTGTTACCTATACAACCATGTCACTATGGCTATGGAAAAAAAGGGGCAGCCAACAACACTCTGATACTTCTGCTACTGCTGGGTTTTGCTACAGTTGTATGTTTTGGGAATGTCCAGGACATAAAAATCACTGACAAAATAAGATTGTAAAGTAAAGTAAAGGAAAGATTGTCTTTCACTGTACTTTCCTATGACTGTTTTTGAAATACATTTTGTGATCATTTCGGCAGCAACCTAAAAAGAATGCATTAATCAGTGTCTGAAAATAATAGTGGCTTCCGACCTCTGTTGACATTGAACATGAGGTCATTTGCCTTCTACTTATTGTTTCCTGATGGTTGCAGAACAAACATTGGAGTGGTGAAGTAAACAGAAGCCTACACAATCTAAAAAAAGGTTGCGTCTTTGTGTGTCCACCTCTTAACGTTTGGTAGCCACAAAGCCATGGTCATTATCATTCCCTGCCAAGTGTTGAAATTGGAAGCACTTTGGGTTTCTTGTTTTTTTTTCTTGTGTGTGTTTTTGCCCACCTATTGTTGGTGCCAGAGTGCCAGAGTGTGGGGAAATGGGCAGGGTGGAGCTGCATGTCCGAAATGCCGTCTGATGTGCCCGCGACACTCAGGGGCTCCGCTTGCCTGGCCTGCTGCCACGAGTACGGTCTGCTAAGGGGCACACTGCGCCTACAAACGCACACAAACACACGCAACACAAACATACAAACACACATAAATGCACACAGGTTCAAATACACCCCAAAACCAAGAACTGAAAGCCACGTTTGCAGTCTCATAGAAAGTCAAAACCCCACATAATAATTGTTTCAATTCTGTTGTGAAACACTGGCTGACAGTTCATTAGAATGCATGACATTTTTTTTACATCTTTCTTGAATGCTATATCCAAAACAACTATCTCAATTCAAATCTATTTAATATATAATTCTATAAATACTATACATATAATAATAAATATAATATTATTTATTTGGATGTATACAACAAAACATAGGTTGTGTCTGGGTGTTAACGGTTATGGAATGTTCAGGATGTAATCAATCAGAAGTTGACGACTTTGCAGTTGATTTAACCATTTAATTCGAAAAAATATTAACAACACTGCAGACCCTTCCATTTTCTGTAGTTCATTACAAATTCAAATGATGACACTAGTAAAAAAACAAATACATAACAAGCACTTTCCTTGGACACAAGATCTATGGAGAGAAATGACCCTTCTTTTCTCCCTTCTTTTCCAACCCTTGAATTTACAGTAGGGACAATGTCTTGGAAATACATGAAAATAAAAAGCTTTTATCAAATTTCCATTTTATCCTATTTTTACTCCATTTAAAATCAGTGCAAAAACTTTAGATTTTGTCTTGTTCTAAGGGGGGAACTGAAACCTATATCTTAACTGTTTACAACTAAAACAAATTACAATGAAAAAGAATGACTAATGTGAGTCAAAGAAAGTCAAATGTTGTTGAAGGTTTACTGTGCTTCTGTCAGTAGCTTGTAACCAGCTATCTGCTGGTTAATCATTTGACATGGTATACAAGGACAAGGCAGGTATTCAGGAAAAAAGGAACAATTTAACTGTCCAACACGATAAAGTGGTATCTACAATTCCAGTTCAAGGGCACACCAAAGAAAATGCATATACTCTTCAGAAGTATAATGACGTCAAGTATGATTCAGGCTATTTTATCAATTCAAGGACATTCTTATTGGGTCATTGTCTTTGGAGAGTTCTGTTTGAAGAGACAGTAGTATGGCTACAACTGAGGGGGAAAATAAGAAAGTTGTTTTGACTGAGAAATCTATTTTGAGTTAGTTTTGGGCTGTTCACTGTATCATCGCTGCTAGTTTTAGTTCTCATGAACAATAATAACCATAGTAACACTGATACTGATTCTACACATGTCCGGTAAATACTGTCACAGCAGTTAGTGCCAAGCTGTAGCACAAAACAAAAGACTACTTTGTCGTCTTCATTTTTTTTAATCTTTCTTATTCCATCATCATAGTTTCATCAACCAGAAACAGAGGGAAAAAAATCTCAAACTACACAACGAAAGAGCATCTACTCACAGGTTTTCATACATGTAGTGTCAGTCCCTGAGCGATCATATGAGCTGCCCTTCAGGACAAAATCCAATTGCCCATGTCCAATTATAGTCAGTAGATCCAAATCTGTTGTTTATCTTCAAAAGGTGCACAAATTCTGGATGATTCCTTATCAGAATCGGATCAACGGTAAACTTCAGTCACATTCTAAGTTAAGGTTGACACACGACTGCCATATTTGCCAGTTAAAAGTTTAAACGGGAATGAATACGGACAGCATTTAGCTCCAACAGCAGCAACTGTCATCTCTCTAAAATAAACTAGCAACCTACAACCCCCCCACACACATACATAGAAGTCTTATTTCACAGACCAAACACTAAGGTCTCTATCTCCCACCCTCTTTCTTCATCTCCCCCTCTCTCTTTCTCTCTCTCTCCCTTTCCATCTCTCCCTCATAGCTCCCTGACTCACAGTAATGCAATTAGGCAGACAGGAAGTGGAGTTCAGATGGAAAGGAAACTGTTTGGTGGAGATAAAGACACAAGCTGCTGCTAAAATAATACCCTGAGTTTGTCCTCATTATTGTTTGAACAAAAAGGAAAAAATGCACGGGGCACTTCCGCGCTCCCTCCCCATCAAGTCTAGCCCAGGGCCTGTGGATTGGGAGGCCAAAGGCAGGGAAGAGGTGAGCCTGGAAAGTGATGTGATGGTCCACAGTGTAAACATTTTCTTATGGAAGTATGTGTTTTCTTGGATTTAGACATTGTGTTAACAGTCAATCTAGGTTAAGCCAACTGTAAAGATTCTGTGTTAAGTGAAAGGACTGAACACATGTATCATGGTTAAAAATGTTGAGTTTAGTAAATATTTACACAATGAGATGTTCAGAATTGTCTCATGTACAACCTTCTTAGGAGAAGGAGAGTCATAAATAATGGCACAGGTCTTCTTTTTGAGCAGGCACTCTCACATACTCCAAGTCAACCATCAGACTGCGCAGACGATTTAATGATACATTTTAATTCTAGGATGACAGATATTATGGATAATATTGCCCCTTTAAAAACCAAAAGAGTTACTGACAATCAAAAAGCACCCTGAAAACTGAATCCAGTGGTTAAACTGCTAAAGAGAGAGTGTAGAAAGTCTGAAAGAATGTGGCGTAAATCTAAACTTCAGATTCATTATCAAATTCATAAAGAGATGCTGGGTAAATACAATTTGGAAATCTCTAAAGCAAGACAGTCCTTCTTCTCCAACATCATAAATAGGAATATCAACAATGCCCGTGTGCTATTTTCTACTGTTGAGAAGTTAACAAATCCCTCATCACAGTTGCCTCCTGAGCTTTCCTCGGTTAATAAATGCAATGACTTTGCATCTTTTTTCAAAGGAAAAATTGATAAAATACGACTGAATATAGCTTCCCAATTGCAAATAGCTCAAAATCTGTAACCACTGGCTGTAGAGAGAGGGGACCTCAACCTAATGCCAACATTTGACTTAGTTGACTATGAAACCCTTGAAAAAACCGTACAAAATCTCAGTTCTTCCACATCTGAACTGGATATTTTGCCCACAAATGTTTTCAAATCTGTTCTTCATCTTATATCAGCCGATGTACTTCAGATTATAAATACATCACTACAGACTGGCATATTTCCTTCCTCTTTAAAAAATGCAGTTGTAAAACCCTTACTGAAAAAGAATAACATTGATAGTTCAGTGCTTAATAACTACAGGCCCATATCCAATTTACCATTTATTGGAAAAATAATCGAAAAAATTGTTTTTAATCAATTAACTGCCTTTCTTACATCAAATAGCTGTTTTGATAAGTTTCAGCACTGAAACAGCTCTTATTAAGGTCATAAATGATATACATCTTAATTCTGATGTTGGCAAAACATCAGTCTTGGTGTTACTGGACCTTAGTGCAGCCTTTGACACTGTTGATCACTGCATATTACTACATCGACTGGAACATTGGGTTGGATTCACTGGTACAGTTATCAATTGGTTAAAATCATACTTACAACAAAGGAGCTTTTTTGTTGCTATTGGAAACTGTACCTCAGCATCTATGATCTTGACCTGTGGTGTCCCACAGGGGTCAATCCTTGGACCATTACTATTCAACCTTTATATGCTTCCGCTTGGGCAAATCATCAAAAACAACTCAGTCAATTACCACAGTTATGCTGACGACACCCAAGTTTACTTAGCTCTGTCACCCAATGACTATACCCCCCTTGAGTCTCTCTGTGGGTGTATTGATCAAATCAACAACTGGATGTCACACAATTTTCTTCAGCTGAACGCAGATAAAACTGAAATAATTGTATTTGGGAAAAAGGAAGACAGACGTAGGATCACCACTGCTCTTGAGACTAAGGAGCTTAAAGCAAAAGATACTGTTAAAAATCTTGGTGTCTTTATTGACAGTGAACTAACATTCAACAGTCACATGAAAGCAATCACTAAATCTGCATTCTATCACCTAAAAAAACATTGCTAAACTCAGAGGTCTTATGTCAAAACAAGATCTAGAAAAACTTGTACATGCCTTTATTTCCAGTAGGGTTGATTACTGTAATGGCCTTTTCACAGGCCTTCCTAAAAAGACCATCAAACAGCTTCAACTGATCCAAAATGCAGCAGCAAGGGTTCTTACAAGAACAAAAAGATCTGACCACATTACTCCAGTTTTAATGTCCCTGCACTGGCTCCCAGTAAGCTATAGAATTTACTTTAAGGCATTGCTTCTTGTGTTTAAAAATCATTAAATGGGATGGGACCCAATTACCTATTTGATATGTTTCAGTTATACGCACCAACTAGGTCTCTGAGATCACTTCAGAAAAATGTGTTGGTAGAACCTGTTGTTAGAACAAAATGCTGTAAAGCTCTGGAAACGACTTCCAGAAGACATTAAAAATGCTTCTACTGTTGGCAGTTTCAAGTCTAGACTTAAGACCAAACTGTTTTCAGATGCTTTCTGTTAATGATTTTTACTAAATTTATTTTTATTTTCTGTGTGTTTTTTATGCTTTTATATCTTTTATGCTTTTACACTTACTTTATCTTTTATGCCTTTATATATTGTCCTTTGCTTTTATTTTTGTGAAGCACATTGAATTGCCATTGTGTATGAAATGCGCTATACAAATAAACTTGCCTTGCCTTGCCTTGCCTTAGACACTAGTCAGTCTCACTAACTCAGCAAAGTAGTGACTGTCACACCATTTTGGTTAGAATAGTTCCCAGCTAAACTGTGCTTACTGGGCAGTTTTTTTTTTTTTTTAAAGCATACCACCTTTGTTAAAGTTTCAGGTACTCCAGGTACCCGTTATTATAGGATACTGCTAGAAATCTAAAATTCTTCACTGGTCAGACGCAGTCAGAACACCACCACATGTACAAATCTTCTTGGTCTCTAGTGTGCAAATACCAAACATGATACTGTAAATGTGTTTCCTGGTACAAAAAAGATTTATGGATAGATACACTTGTCAGACGCTGAGTAAAGAACGCACCTTTGTATTGTCAGTAGTGTCTTCATTTCTGTTAATTCATATTCCTCAATTACAGTCGAGCTACCCTCCATCACAGTTGTCACTGTGTGTGTATTTTGGTTTTCATTACCACGCTACCTTGGTCCTTACTACACAGCACACACTCTACCACCACAAAAAATACTGAGGGCATACTCACGCTGGCTATGTTTCACACGTGCCGTGCCCAAGTACAGCTGTCCTACTCACACTGTACAATATCGAACTGTACCCAGGTATGATTGAGTTGCTGTGTTTCTGAACACACTACATGCGTACCACGCCCAAGTTTAACTGAACAGGACTCGAGTCCACCTCTTTCAAGCGTACCGTGCCACAGTATGGAACGGAGTGACAACCATCTTTGGGGGTCAAGTGTAATTCGGGTACAGTATGGATGATATAGTGTGAGTACGCCCTCAGACACTAATTAATACTAAAAGTGAGTTGGATATCTAATTAGATACATGGATACTCAAAAACTTAGATACTTAGCAACATCATTGATATCAAGTGTCCCATTATGTGCACAGGTAGAGTAGAGTAACAAAGAGCTAGCCTTACCAACCCGTAGGTTATATTACTGCACTTTTCTGGCATCAAATCAGCCAACCTAAAAACACTTTTGTCACTGGTGTTTTTGTTTGTACTGATTTAATTTTTATTTTTAAATAATGCCTCTCTGTGTTTGTCATATATCCCATGTCGAATCGAAAATTATATTAAGTATTTTCCCATGTCAACCAGAAACTTTAGCATCATGACAATCCTCTAAGGTATCCCACAATGCCACATTATGTATGACCCAACAGTATTTATGTCCCTGACACAGAGCCACAGTGTACAGATAATCACACTGTGCTTTTTAAACCTTTTTCTGACAAATAAAATGACAATAACAATACGGTTTACATGTATATGCTGTAGTAAAAAAAAAAAAAAGTAAACATCAACACAACCCTCAAACGGATGCTTCCTAACGTGTGTGGATTACTTCATTAAAAGGTTTCTGGGGCTTCAGGCTGATCACATGTCCCACTGGTCTTGTGACTGCTCTGTAATGAACACCAGCAGCATGCCTTTAAATCCGTCAACACACGTGACACATCAGTCACATCACCTACTGAACTACATTCGGGATATCGCTATACTGTGTCTTTTTCTTTCTTTTTTCTTTTATAAAGAAAATGTATGAAATATGACAATAAGAATGTATTGTTTTTTTATGAATGTTATGCTTATTATTTGTTTATTTTGCATAGGTAAGCGGATGTGGAGTAGCTACAGCTTGTTATACTGTAATTGTATAAATGCACCTGTGATTTTAAAGTTGCCCTTACAGGGAGGGGGAGCATATACACACACACATATATATATATATGTATATATATATACGCACACACATACATATATATATATATACAGAGGAAAAGACTTGATAACCTATTCCAATTTAAACATATCTCCCCATCACACACAACACACAAACATACATACACTTAACACAACATTACGATTCCAGCTGCAATCAAGTGGCCTGTTTTTGGTTGCCTGTTTCCCACAAACAGCCACACAGCTGCATTCCAGTCAATCACTAAAGTGGCTCCAGTCCATCAGGCCCTCAGACAAGGCAGACAGATCCGGCCTGATGCGTGGTCCTATACAACACAATGCCTCCTAAGCAGAGAGCACGGTCAATGTTCCCTCTCAATCTCTCCCTCTATTTTTAACTGTACCGAAGAAAACGCCTTTTCCAAACAGCTATGAAAACAACCTTTCCTACACTTTGTAAGTAAGCGAGTCGGCTAGTGTTCCCAAGGCTTTCGGCTCCATCAAAGTTGTCATACATCAATCATCGTATCAAAAATTAGGACAGGAATTCATCAATGGCAAGTCTTTAAGTAAAACACTCAATACTTCATTTGCCTACAACACAGCTCCATGAAACACCTCCAGCTTTTAATCTATGTGATTCTAATTAAATACCAACTCTTCCCAAGACGTCAGAATAGCCACACAAGAGCTGCTTTCAGACTTTTCAGGAAAAAAAATAATACATTTTGGTCCAGAGTTGGAGGTAAGCATTTAGAAAAACACTCTGGAGATTTGGTGGCCACCCACTATCCTTGCTTTTTACCCTTGAAGGGCTAAGGGCCTTTGACTTTTGAAAAAAAGTTCTTCTGGAGGTTTTATTTAAGACAGACAGCACCTCCGGGATAAAAAAAGCAAAATTAAGGAGTTCAGGCAAGGTCCGACAGCAATTTAGGTTTTCTTTCACTTTGTTAAATGTGCATTAATAAGCACCTGTATAGGGAAATGATAAAATGTACATAAACATAGCCACACAGTGTAACAAAAATAACATTAACAGGGCACGCAACAGGACATGGTCAGATTCAAGGACAAATACACAGCACAGTTTATTTGTTAAGGTGTAAACTTGTGTGGTAACAGAAACCGTTAGAATTATTCTCTTTTAGGAACAGGCTGTCATATTAGTGGGAACAAGGAGAGATGGTTAAAAGGGAGATAGGGCCCAAAGCAGAACAACAGCTTTGGAGAGGAAGTGTCTTGGAATGTCAGGAATTTGCATTGTTTTCCTATGAGTGAGGGAGCTTTTGTTTTTCCCATTCCCTGGCATTGCAGGAACAGGGTGGAGAAGTCAATGGGGAGCGAAAGGGTCACTGTAAGTAGTTACAGGATGATCTACAATGATAGATTTTCTTCCCTGTAGTAAAGTGGAGAAGCCGAAGTTTGCTCAGAGCAGTGTTTCACACAGGGACTTTCTTAGTTAAGGCCAATTTATAGTCCAGGCGACAAGTGTCGCTCGACAAAAAAAATTAGGTTGTCGGGGGATGTCGTGGTGCAACAGGCTTTTATACTTCCGCAGCGGCCACAAAAATCCATTATAAAATAGAACACTTCCTGGAACCCATTGGAGCAAGGATGCATGTTGCACTTGATCAAAGCAAAACTCCAGAAAACTGAACTTTGAGTTGCTATCCAATCAGAGCAGGCAACAACATCTGTGCCGTTTCAAATGTTTTGATGGACGCCACAATCTCTGACACACTAGAAGACAGAAATGTTGTCTGTTTTACTTCTGTTTGGACAATAAATTGGCCTTTATGGTGGTGGTTACCCAAAGTGGTGCAGGGTTATATTTGAGAAATATATCACTTCAAAATAATTTATATTAGTTCCCTGCACCATGTTTGTTTGAGGCCTCCCAGCTAGTATGAATGGAAGGCAACTGATGAAGTATCATACATAGCCCTATAACTTCATCACCTAATTTTAAGACCAAATCTAATTTTAATGCTCTACTGGGACAATCTCGTTAGAGTGCAAGGGATATGGTGTTAGGGTGGCCGCCTTAACTTTAAAGCACTGGAGGAAAATCTGGTCAGTGGAATAATCGAGTCCTGTCAGACGGACTTAGAGCATTTCCTGAAAGTGAACATTCCTCGCCCTATGTTCCATGGGTTACTTTAGGCTCAACCATGTAAGCCTACATAGGCTAGGCACCTCCACTGTTGGTGATGAGCTTCCCTTCTAATTAGGAGCAATACATTTATATTCCCATGTTTGTCAAAAGGAATTCCACCATACACAGAGCTACCCTCAGTAATTTGCCTCTATAAACACACCTTTGAAATGAAACCAACTTTCTCTAAAGTTGGCATGCCTGTCAAAAGCATTTTACTGTACATGGGTCCACATAGTATTTTGCCTGCATAAACACACCTTAGGAATGAAACCCATTTTTCTTTGGAGTCCGCATCACTGCCATTTTACCAAGATCCACAGGATCTGCCATTTTACCAAGAGCCACAGGAACAACAGACTGTTCTTCCAAAAATTCCAGTCTATGTGGGCATGCAAAGGGGGAAAACATTATTTGCTACTTCTTACACAAACAATGCTTTTCTCAAGAGGCCATTGTGTTTCCATTTCCAACTTAAATAAAGAAAAAAAGTAATGTTCCGGATAGGGCAGCAACACTTCCCCCTTTCACGTGGCTTTCCTGTGTATCGTCTAAGCCTTCCTTCAGAAATGCGTTTTGAATACAGTCACAGACAGAAAGGCACAAACACACACGCTCCGTGTGAACAAGGGCATTGTCTTACTGCCGCCTCAGGCTCGCCAGCACACCGACCGAGCGCCTACCAGCCTGCTGCACATGTGTGTCACAGAGGAAATCAAAAAGGCACTGGGTAGAGCGAGGGAATGAAACAAGATTCCACGCTATCTCGACCCACTGTGAAGACAATAGCAAAGAGTCTGGCAAGCAATATTCCACCCCAATGTCTACATAGCAATATCCCACCTCAGTGTCAACATGTAAGAGTCAAGCTGTAAGAACTCATTTTGCTTTACAACTAACCATCCTTACTACAGCAAATGGAATATAAATTAATACATACTATATCTTAGCCAGGGCCCATGTTAGCCATTTTGCTAGTCAGAGCCAGAACAATTTTATGGAAGGGAAAGATATTATGGACCTTCTTCCTACAGGTTTTGGTAAAACAATAATTTACCACCTGGCAATGTTTGTGGCAATTGGAACAGAAAGCATTCACCCACCATGGAGGGAATGTATGCCAATGGATAGGTTTCACATGCTTTGCACAAAGTCAAACGATGCATCAGGCCAATTCATGATGCCCTCTCAAAGCCAAGTCCAAACACGGTTGCCTGTCAAACCTGAGCTTATTCTAAAAGGACATACTATTTCAAGCTAGGGAAAGGGGCGCCATGTTGAAGTTGAGAGGGGGCAGCACAGACTACATACATTTGAATGTGCCACCATTATAATTGTTATGGCATTTCTTCATTAGCCTGAAGCCTTTTTGGTGCCCGCCTGGCTGCTGGTGGCCCAAGCGCAGTGCCTGTTGCGTGTTGTGCGTTGTGCCAGCCCTGATGTCAGCGGTATGAAATGAAAAGGAATGATGGGCCATTGGAATCATATTAAACACTATGTGATAAGCTTGGAAACTGCCATTAAATTACATTAGCAGAGACTTTTATCCCAAGAGAAAATATATGTGCACTATGACATTTACTTTACATTACTTTCTTAGACCTCACAAACAACTGGTAGATATGTGTGTTTTATGCTTGTTTAAAGAAAAGAGAAGGGACCACTACAACCACCAAAATGACCAAGAAATGATCCTGCAATAACTTAACTAAAAACAGGACTAAACAATGTTCTCCATTTCCTACATCTCTTGATCTCCAATTTTCAAATTCTAAAATAAAAAAGTCACATCTGCACATCTACACATGTGAGCACACACACACACACAATGCAAACTATTTACAAGAGCCTCTTCTCCTCCTTTAATAAGGAGCAGCAGTTATCTGACCGGCGGTCAGGGAAGGATTCCCTCTGTGTAAGGGAGGGCCTGAAGGAATACAACCCAGGACAAAAAAGAAAAAAAGAAAGAAAGAAAACACTCCCGCTTTGTCTGACACACATGCATCATGGGTCAAAGTACTTAGTCATTTATCCATCAAGCATCATTCTGTTAGTACAGCATATTAAAGTCTAAGTTAAAAAATATATCATGTTTGGTGGTTCTATGTAAATGCCATTACATGTGGGGGTTCTGTGTAAATGTTCATTTTTTAAATGCTTTAATACAGAGTATTTTTCCATGTAATGCCAATCTCAGACTCTCTTGTACAGTATAACATGCTTATTTACACAGCACAATACAAAATAGGTCATAAGGGCAAATGTCTTCAGAGAAATACATCAAACATCTATTTGTATTTAGGCTGCACAATATGTTGCAAATTTACTGTCATCGTGGTATGAACATGCACAATGAATATAACACATAACGTTGCTGTAACTGTGAAAGTAAGCACATTTTCATAAGCTATGCATTCAGGCTTGGCATATCACAATACTTGACCAATCAAATGGAGCCCTGCTGCCCTAAATGCCTGCCCCCAAGCCCTACATGCAGATACTAGTGGCTGAGTGGCATGAAGTACTTTGAGCATTGTAATAGCTGGAGAGGAAAAGAAAGAGAAAGAGATGTAGGTGAGTGTAACCAAGGTTATCCTGCACAGTCCAGCCCCAGGCTCGGACCCGCAACCTCACATCAGGTCGGGGTTGGGAGGAAGGAACGTTACCAAGTGAGCTAGAAACTAGGCTTTTAGCTAAGTCCATAGTGTATCCCCTTGAGGTGTCGGGCGGGAGGTTTACTAATATTCTGAGCTTGGTTAGCTGGCATTCCTTACAAAAAGAAACTGGTGAAAAGAATGCCGTGTCGGTTATTTCAAAATATAACAGATAACAGATGACCTCTTACAATGTTCTGACCTGTTACAACACAGATGTTCTCCAAGTCATGCTGAACACGAAACAACCACCAGAGGAAACATGACTAGCTGTCCAAGTCCAGCTGCACACAATTTCTGTATCCTTCACTTATTTTAAAATCATCTGTATTTAAACATTTCTGGTTTTATTTTTTTTATGATCATGATGATGATGATTATTATTATTATTATTTGTATTTTTATTTGCACCAAACAAGAGCTTTTTTAATTTCACTGTGCTTGTAAATAAAAAAAATCACAATGAATTCTGAATCTGAAAAAAGGGATAGTTGGCAAAGATGTGGGAATTTAAAAAAGGACCTGTTTTGTACAAAATCATTAATGAATGATACATCCAATCTTTATTCTACTATGTAAAGCTAATGTTGGATATGCAAATACTCGTACAGGTTCCACAATATCAACAAATGTACTAAAATTTACTGAACCTGTTAATGAGCATGATACTGACAGAGGATGTCAACAGACATTTCAGTGTTTAGAGTCTTGCTGGGTGCAACATTATGGAGTGACATACCTGCGGACGGTGACCTTGAGTGAGCGGTAGGAGCCCTTGATGAGAATGAGGGCCTCCTGGCGTGAGCCGTAGAGCGGAGAGCCATTGATGTTGATCAGCTCATCTCCCACCTTCAGCTTCTTACTCAGAGAAGCTTTACCTCCGTCCTCAATCTAGCAGTAGAGAGAATGTGCCATTAGTGTCATCAACATTTTGTACAGAGGGTCTGGCAGTGCTGTACTGACAGACAATTTCTTCCTGGATGTGTGGACTCTGCTAAGCTTAAAACAAGTGGCTCTGCCTTTACCCAATCAATAACAATGGCAGTCAATGGCAGCACTGCCAGACCCTCTGTACAAAATGAAATGAAGTACAAGGGGCTGGTTTACCAGGCTATGTTAATAGTACAAGCTCCTTTAACAGCCTACTCGGCTGTTCTGTTTCCAATGCCTGGCAAATTTTTGAATTGATTTGCCTTAAATCCCTTTAGGAGGAAAAGATTTTAAAAAATCAGCGTAATACAATATGTTTTCTGTCTGAAAGAGAAAGTCAAGACAATTATAAGAAGCAATATTTTCCTCTGGGTTGCTCCCCTGCTCTGTTTAATCTACTGCCACGTTCTGGTGGTGCAGTAAATACCATCAATTAGCATTTCCTAAACAACTGCCAACACACTGCATAAGATGACCTTTCTGTCCTGGAAATATGGACATTATTTGTACCCTCTTGAAGAACTGAAACGCTGTGGTGAGTTGTACATCATGTGGAAGTCTGAAAACCTGTCAACATAAAGACATAGTCCTTCTAATCTTCTGAAGCATCTTGTGAAACAGCACACTCCTACAAAGCTAACTGCAAAAACCCTGGGCTAACCATGCTGACAAGTAAGTTACTTGTTTGATTTTAAACCAACACTTCTTCTCCTCAGAATGCCATTGTCCTTAGGTTAACTGTGCCAAGAGACTTCTATTCACTAGATTTAGATTTCATTGTGAAAATGTCCTTAATCACACTGCTCACATTTCCAAAATTATGATTTACTTTCATAATATACAATCACACATAATAGACTTTAAAACTCCCTAAATGCCCAAATGTCCAGTCTAAAATCCACTGACTTTGACATTTGGCTTCCTAGGCCTATCCAAAAGAATACACTATTACAGCTGACAAATGAACACACAATGAATCAAAATAATCCCATGATACAATGTTGAGGAATAACCTTTCAAACTATGTCCCTGTCTATGTAAATCCCTGCAGATGTAGCGCTACCTCAAAATAACACACAATGGTTGGTGACACAGGGACCTCAAACCACACTTAATTTACACAATATAAAATGATACCTTACCTCAAACTAAATAAAATATTTGTACTACTACTATACTTAAATGTTTATGAATCATTTTATGCCAAACCTATTATGCGTACAAAAAAACCCTCCTTACCTCATTGTCAAAAACCGAGATTTTCACTGCATAAACTTATACAGAGAGAAAAAGGTTGATGAAAGAAAAGACCCATGTAACCGTTTTTGTCCAAGTTGCCCCAGATGGAAACCTTGCACATCTCAAGCTGTGTGAAACACTGATGTAATGCCACTCCATCCTAAATAGCCTGGACCCTTCGCCTCTGAATGTCATCTCCTCTCCACACACACATGATCACACACACCCCACACAAGAAAACCTTTTTTACATTTTGCCTAACCCTGGGCTTGTACATGACATAATTACAAGTCCTGTATTTACTCTTTCCATCATCACTCCCTTTTCTTTTCCTCCTTTTTCCGAGGAATCCTTTCCATATAAAAATAACTGCAACACTGAGCACCGTACCAAAACCACACCTATGTTCTCCTGGAGTAGTGTCAGTGTATAGGCTGTGCTTGGGCTGGCTCACCTCCCAAAACTGTGGTGACTGGCAGACACAAAAGGCCTTTGTAAGTAAGTCTATAATCTTCTCTCACGCCTTCTTTTTGCTTCCTCTTCTTTACGCATCTCTGCTAATGCAGAAGCCTACAGGGAGGTGTTCTTCAGACTTGAAGCGGTTTCACACTCCAATCCGGCAAATGCCACTCCTTGGAAGCACAACAAACGAAGAGACTAAAAATAAAGCCAAGACACTTAAATAAAGCTAGTCAAACCCTACCTAAAAAAACACAAAACTGCTACTTTCATTATACTTTCAATAAAATCTTAATGAATGACAGACTTAAGGGTTTAGTCACATTTCCTAGTGAAAGTAGCAGACTGTCACTTTATGTCTACTCTGAGATGCTGTGCGTCTGTGCTGTGGGAGGCACTTTAACAGCAGACATCAGCCCAGTCAACGTCAATGTTCAACCCAGCTAGGCAGAGAAGAATGAGCTCACTGTTTGCAAGGGCTGCTTGTCTGTGTCCTGTGTCTGGCTTGGCAACATGAGGTCACCGTCAAATGCGCTATAAATAAGAGGGTGTTTCCCCGCTCCTCTACAATGGCCCAATGCCATATATTGTGTTCCAGAAAAGGAGCTACCTTTTGCCAGTGGATGAGGAACTGCCCAGCCTAATTTTGTCAATCAACATCCCAGAGGGTGAAAACAAAAGTCACAGATAATCTGATACACGTCATTTAGGCCCTGAGCTTACTGAATTAGGCTACTCTCCTTCTTAACAAATCCAAACTGTATGAGGTTAGAAAGATCTGGTAGGCTGAAAAAAAATTAGCCTAATTTTGTCCATCGACATCCCAGAGGGTGAAAACAAATGTACAGCTAGGGCTTTTGGGTTTGGCGGTATGTGGTTTAAACATTGAACAAGCTGGAGTGTAAAGGAGCTTGCTGAGTTAAAGGAGAACTTCGGTGTAAAATGAAAATTGGCATGTTAAAACATCATGCCGAGTTGGTATGTGTACTGAGGAGCAAAATTGATTTAGCCTGTTGCATTCAGAGTTTACCTATTTTTTATCGTTTGTCACAGAAGGCTAACAATGGAAGTGGTAGGTGCCCTCAGACGAAGCATGACGACTACGCTTTTTTTAAACCATTAAAACAGCTCGAAGAAACTCCACATTCCATCGGTAGTACAACACAGGTCCTGACATTAAAAACGAGGCACTGAGAACTTTGTAAGTGTACACAACATTTATGAATAAAATAGTTTTGACAGGCAGTACCTTGCTGTAGTTTCTCGTCGCCGCCATGATGAAAGTCCAAACAAGTTGATTGTACTACATCTTCTCCTATTCTTCCTGCTGGTTCGTGTTCCTCAATCGACTTGTGCGGACTTTCATCATGGTGGCGACGAGAAACTACAGCAAGGTACTGCCTGTCAAAACTATTTTATTAATAAATGTTGTGGACACTTACAAAGTTCTCAGTGCCTCGTTTTTAATGTCAGGACCTGTGTTGTACTACCGATGGAGTGTGGAGTTTCTTCGAGCTGTTTTAATGGTTTAAAAATAGCGTAGTCGTCATGCTTCGTCCGAGGGCACCTACCACTTCCATTGTTAGCCTTCTGGGACAAACGATAAAAAAATAGTTAAACTCTGAATGCAACAGGCTAAATCAAATTTGCTCCCCAGTATACATACCAACTCGGTATGATGTTTTAACATGCCAATTTTCATTTTACACCGAAGTTCTCCTTTAAGACCAATTTCAGATTACATTAGTGGAAAGCGTTTTCTCTTGCATAATCTCAGAGGTCTTTTTTCAGTGGCACACAAACACACAGTGTAAGCATATTTAACTAGAAATTATGATGTTATATTCAGCATCCTACCCTGTTAGCTATTAAACCTACACCAGGGGCAACTAGGTTTGACTGCGGGCTATTTTTTTTAGTCTGTAGAAATACGCAACATAATTTACTGTTACAGATGCCCAGCCCAACCTACTGAGTGAATCTCATATACAGGTTTTGTGGTGTATTAGAGAAAAATTATAGTCAGTCACAGATATGCGGCTACACACGGATACACGTCATTTAGGCCCTGACCTTACTGAATTAGGCTACCCTCCCTCTTAACAGATCCAAATTGTATGAGGTTGGAAAGATGTGGTAGGCTGAAAAAAATATCAGAAAAGCACAGGCAAATAATGGTTAGAATGGTCACAGACAAGCCACAGACCACCTCCAGAGAACTACAAGAACATCTGGCTGCTAATGGTGTAGTTGTTCATCGTTCCAGTATATTTTGCACCAGGAGAAGCTCACTGGAAGGGTGCTGCACATAAAGCTTTTCCTGAGTTTTTGTCACAAGAAGAGTCGCCTGAGGTATGCAAAAGCACATCTGGATCAGCCAGAAGCATTTTGGAAAAAAACTGTGGTGAAATGAGACTAAGATAGAGTTATCTGGTCAGAACAAGAGGAGATATGCATGGCTAGAAAACACACTGAAATCCATGAGAAGAACTTAATGCCTACTGTAAACTTTGGTGGAGGGTCCATCATGTTATGGAGCTGCGTGGCTAGCACAGGTACTGGAAATCTTATTAAAGTTGAGGGACACATGAATTCCTGTCAGTATTAGCAGATTCTTTACAATAATATTCAAGAGTTAGTCACAAAGTTGAAGCTACGCCGGGATTGGATTTTTCAGCAAGGAAGCCAAAAAAAAAAATCAACTGGAGGCGTGTTGTACCAACTGGTACACTTCAGGGACTTGTCTGTGGCTATAGGAGGCATCTACAGGCTGGTTTAGTAGGCTCTACTAAATATTAATGGAATTATTTCTTTAGGGTGCACAAATGTATGCACATGCCTATTTTATTTAAATCCACATAAAATGTTTTTGTTGGACCCATACAATTGTTTTCACTACGAAAATGTTTCTGTTTCCATAAGGTATAACATATGTTAAAATGAAGTTGCTGCTTCAAAAGCTCAGCAAAGGACAAACGGATGCAGGACTGGAGGGCTGGAGAGCACTGCAATTCCATATCCAGTGCACTGCAATTTACAATGTTAAAATTAGATAAAAGAAATCCCTATACATTTTGGCTTTAAAGAAAAAGTAGGAGATGTTTTCCTGGACCACTTTTTACTATACTGCTTAAAATCTCCTTCACACCCCAATGGCAACCAATGAATTAAATGCTCTCACACAGAAACAAAGTGTGTTAGTCACCTGTGGGACGTACAGGACTGAAAACACACCATCCAATCATTTTAAGCAACCCATCAAAATGATTCAATGGTGATATGTCTACCAAATTCAACTTGTCCCTCCCCCCTTCCCCATCCAAGAATCTAGAGGTGTGACTTCGAGGGGTAAGTATGAAGACAGGGGTTTGGAATTGTGTACTTTTAAAATTTAGCTTTCGTGAAGGGTTTTTTCCAGGATCTCCTACCCTACCTTTAATGTTTCTATAGTGAAATAAACATTACTGTAAGCACAAGCACAAAGCAGCTCACTCACAGGTCACTGAAAACAAAAATCTGTGATCAGATACCTAGATATGTTAAACACTGTACAACTCGCACAGATCTACTTCATCAGTACCAGAGCACCTCAAAAAAATCTACCTACGAGATGGTGTCAGACACTTCCCTGGCAATATTTGTTCCGTGCCTCTGTCTTTGTGTGATATAAATATTTTACTTTCAACGAGACCGTTGTTGTTATGCTTTTTTATACCATAGTATCACAGAAAAACCACATCCAGGACTTGCCTAACTCTAACCAAGAAGATGAGCATTCCAGAGCCTGCTGGGGACAATATCTAAACAAGTGCAATCAGAAATGGCAACCTGCTTCCCCATGTGGACGGACAGGGTCATTGCAATACAGGCAGACAGGCAGGCAGACAGACAGACAGACAGACAGACAGACAGACAGACACAGACAGGATCATTGCAATACCTGCCCTCTGGAGGACCAGGTAATAAGCAGTTGAAAAAAGGTGAGACACCTGGCTCTTAAACTAATCTGAATCCTTCAAAGTTATCCACCTGCATAATTATGTAAGGGATAACGGCTGCAAAAAAAGTGACTGGTTCTGTGGAAATAATGGTGAGGTGGAAGTAAAGAACTCCGCGACGGAAAGTGGTATTGGTGCAATAGCCCACCAATTGATTTGCTTTTTTATAGCATTCATTAGGAAAAAGTAGAAAGTGGAACAGACAGCCCTTTAACCATTAATTTGGCTACTGGAGTTGTTATGGTGACCATTCATAGACCATTGATATGGCACTGCTACTGAACTATTCTTTTGAGATCTACTTCAAAGGTAGCCAGTTCCTAGAAAGTTAATGCCCACCTCATCAGCCAATCAGAAAAGAGAATTCCACTGTTAAGGGAAATAAACAGTGTTGCCTTCTGCTTGTTTTTGTATGCTGGCTGGAGCTAATGCACTGTTCTGTGAATGATGCGGGGCACACACTACAGAGAAATGCTTAGTTCTTTAGAATTAGTTGCATAAAATAGCATTCAATATATTACAACCCTATTGGACTTGTGTATTTTCGTAAGAAAGCTCTTTCAAATCAATGCGGTAATTAATTTAAGCATAGGTGTTCTAGGTACTCAAAAAGGCCACTGCTTCCTTGGACTACACAACGGTCTGCAGCTACACAAATTTACATGGAAAAGGGTTTTTGGGGGGATGAGCTTGTCAAACATGTTCATTTATGATTTTATATCCCACTGAAATGCAGGCATAATGGTGGAAAAACAATGAGCCTTTTACATCTTTGCATGTATTTCATTCAACATTAGCCATTTCCAGCTGTGCTAGACATATAACAGAGACAATATACATAGTTCTTACAATTGTGATTTTAGGTTGTTCAAACAGACAAAAGCGTGATTTTCTTTCAAAAACAGAACTCTGACTTTCCTTTTGAACAGGGATCCCACAGGACGTGACTTCAACATTCAGAACTGTCTGACTCTACCCATATTTAACCCCCCACCCCCGCACCCCCCACCCCACCCCCCACCCCCAACCACCCTTAGTAATATTACAATATGTTTGGCTTGGTGAAAGCCTTTTCTGGACAAAAATGCAAACCAGAATCGGGGGTGGGCCATTAGACAAAAAACAACTCCCATTCTCACATGCAGTTTAATGCAATAGTGTTACAAGACAAAAGCCTTTCACGCACAGCAAAGTACTGAGAACCCTCTTGCTGCTGCTGTTGCCAGGCCTTCCCTCTGGTCACGCCGCCCATTGTATTCACAAAGTGTAGTGAATGGCAGAGAAATGAGCCCAGGAAAATAGGGAAATGGCTTACTGACAATCGGAATTAAAATGTTACATCTAACACGTGCATAAGACACCCACACCCACATGCATACACTCACACACACATATCAAATGTCATTTTTTCAGATTTACTAAGAACTTGTTTTAGTTTGTAAGGTTTAAGTCTACTGCACGTTTAACAAACATACCAGTGGTGACAGACACTCACACACAGACACACAGAACTGCATCCACCCACACACAGTCATACAGTGAGTGTTTTGTTTGAAAAGAGGGTCAGAGCAGAAGGAATGTATCTCGGTGGAAAAGTTGGTTTTCACATTCCTCATTTTGTTTGCTTCGGAGACTTTCCACCAGAACTTGCTTTAAGGATGGTTTCCCTGCACACACTGCCATAAATGCTAAAGCACAAATGCGAACAACACACACACTGTTCTCACATTTGATGTAAGGCAGGCAAAAACACTGTGATGGCAACGCCATCTTACCCAACTTAAGGATAACAAACAAAACTGGTCATTTCTGAGGAACACAGAAACAACACACAATCCCAAGTTCAGTTAGTGGTGTCATTAAACCTTCTGTGAACTAAAGGTATGATTAGACCCCAGTGGGCTTTGATTCTGTTAAAAAGCACAGCTTTGATACGGTTTTTAAAAAGTTGAATGAATCCTAAGTTACCCGTAGTGGAAACATGCTATTTTATCGGTCATGTCATGTACACACAAGGAGAACACCACCTAAAATGCAAATGTAAATATCTTATCCATTAGCTGTGTACCAAATAAGTATTCCGATTACCTTTTGAGGAAATTTTCCCCTTGACTGAAAAGTAACGTCAATCCTACATTACCTACTGGCTCATTCACATGCTAACTGTGTCTTGAGCTGCCAGTGGTGTACACAAGAAAAGGCCCTGCAGCGATTTACACACAATAGAAATGTTAACATGGTCATGTTACTGTAACAAAATGTTAACAGTTGTTCTTCATGGTCGTCATAGGCCTTATTTATATAAAAGAGGCATTCTGAGGATCTAAAATATTCACCTCCACGGTCAAAGAGTAGTTTTCAAAGCAAAACTTCAGTGTAAAATAGGGCATTCAAATCGAACATTGAAAATCACCTTGCTTTAACAATGTGACAACCGCTCTCTGTGGCAGATGACAGAGATGTCATGTGTTGTGTGTGGTGGAGAGAGCGGGGGAGGGGGTTGTAATTGGGTGCACTAACAGTTCAGTGGGGGAGTTTGAGGACAATGCATTACACAGACGTCAGTGAAATTTAAACAGCGCACAAAAATACCCATTTCCCCCTGTGTTAACACTTAGCAGCAGTGTGGGTATTTCAAAAATGTCAGAATTGTGGTGGTGTTCACTTCCACACTAAGTAGCCTGTTCCAAAGTTTAGTGATCTGAATGTAAAGGCGTGCTCTAGCCTCATGTCCATGGTACCTGACCAGCGAGGAATCGGCCTATAAGGTGAGCATACTCGACTTTGGAATACAGCAAATGGGTCATTCCGTGTCAAATCAACAAATGGCCAACAGTCACCCTCTCCAAAAAATCTGAAAAAAAAAAAAAAAATCACAGCGTTTGTACATCCAACCTATGTATAAATTTTAAATATTAAGTCTGTATCACTAATAGCTCCAAAACTACAGCCCTTTGAAATTTCAGGTCATTTTGGGAATTCTGGTGAACAAGCCTTTTGCTCAACTTCCGACATTGCTGGCTCTTTTAGTATTCCACACACATTAGTGTAACTATGTGAAAAGAAATGCATTTTCCTGTAGAATTCAAAAATCAAATCAGATCAGATGTATCTTGTGTAATTCTTCCTCTCCAAAGCTGTGAAAATGGCTATAGACTCAATATGTGAAATGACACCACCACTTTTGAGGGCTTGTCGTTCAAAAAGTATGGGACACAAATTTATCAGATTATTTTTCCCAGTCATATACGGATTATAATGTCATGCCTATGCATTAACCTTTGTTGATATTGTTTTCATATGGTCAGTGTATTTTCTTGAAGTTAGGCTTGATTTTCAAAAAGGCTGTTTTCATCTTGTCATTTCACCATGTGGACAGTTCACAGGATTTTTTAAACATTTTTCCATAATCATCCTGTATGTGAGGATTATTTGTCCAAAATTTGGATTTATTGCTGAGTCTCTTTATTGAGATATGATGTTTTGGAAAAAAATGTCAGTAATTCCATTGAGTTGGATTGATCGTCAGTACCTCTTTCCACCACATGTTGTGCTCTTTTAATACAATGGAAGTCAATGATAGGGTAGCATGTCATTTACAGGAAAAGCTGCCAAACAAACTTTGTGTTACAATTAAACCAATTGCACTGTCAAGGTAATTTTTGAGCAGGGTTTTATTGTACAGCACACAAAAATTATATCATTTTTATTACATAAATTATAATACAAAATGCCATTTTTTCAGTGTTGCCTTGCTTTTTGTGTGCTGTACAATAAAAGCCTGCTCAAAAATGACCTTGACAGTGCAATTGGTTTAATTGTAACACAAATTTGTTTGGCAGCTTTTCCTGTAAATGACATGCTACCCTATCATTGACTTCCATTGTATTAAAAGAGCACAACATGTGGTGGAAAGAGGTACTGCCGATCAATCCAACTCCATGGAATTACTGCCATTTTTTTCCAAAACCTCATATCTCACTAAAGAGACTCAGCAACAAATCCAAATTTTGGACAAATAATCCTCACATACAGGATGATTATGGAAAAATGTTTAAAAAATCCTGTGAACGGTCCACATGGTAAAATGACAAGATGAAAACAGCCTTTTCGAAAATCAAGCCTAACTTCAAGAAAATACACTGACCATATGAAAACAATATCAACAAAGGTTAATGCATAGGCATGACATTATAATCCGTATATGACTGGGAAAAATAATCTGATAAATTTGTGTCCCATACTTTTTGAACGAGAAGCACTCAAAAGTGGTGGTCATTTCACATATTGAATCTATAGACATTTTCACAGCTTTGGAGAGGAAGAATTACACAAGATAAATCTGATCTGATTTGATTTTTGAATTCTACAGGAAAATGCATTTCTTTTCACATAGTTACACTAATGTGTGTGGAATACTAAAAGAGCCAGCAATGTCGGAAGTTGAGCAAAAGGCTTGTTCACCAGAATTCCCAAAATGACCTGAAATTTCAAAGGGCTGTAGTTTTGGAGCTATTAGTGATACAGACTTAATATTTAAGATTTATACATAGGTTGGATGTACAAACAGCTGTGATTTTTTTTTCAGATTTTTTGGAGAGGGTGACTGTCGGCCATTTGTTGATTTGACACGGAATGACCCAAATGTTTCTAAACACAGCACCTATCCTCCATCTTCCTGTCGTCACCATCCTGCCGAAAAGTCAGTAAAACAGGCCAAATGCAATGTTTACAACAATATGTAAATGAGAAACATCTACAATCTCAAATTAGTTCAACTGATGTGTTAATTGTAACCCATAAGCCAGGATATTACCATGAACAACTAGGAAATGGTGCATTTTCTTATTATTAAAAAATCATGGAATTTCCTTTTTTCACATCCATTTATTCAAATCTGGAGATGGAGAATGGGAGAATTGTGAATGGGTACAGAGATTCTAACTTCTGAGGCCAGGTTACCCAACACTGTCCATAAAACACTCAACCTTATACAGAGTGACGTTTTCAATTTCATTTATGTCAATAGAAGAAAAAGAAGGTAAACACCACCCTGGTCCTGCCCACAGGGACAACTTCCTGATTTTCAAACTCATTAAGTGACCTCACCCACTCTCCAGTCTAGTGACCAGTAGGGTCAGTGAGGTGGGTATAGCAGAGGATAACATTTCAGCAGAAGAGGCTGATGTTAACAGAGAGAAAACTGCAACCCAAGTCATATGGGAGCACTTTACAATGACGGCCATCAAAGAACAATATTGGGTGCAAAATTCGCACAGCTGATCTTGCATAGCACCTCAGCACATAACTGTGCAAGTACCTCAAGAGAAAGCATACTGGTTGCGCGGCACTTTAGGTGAAGGAGATTAACTAGAAATTAAATCTAGTAAATGAGTGTGGCTCTTATCCATCAAAAAAAAAAAACTAAATAAAACGGTATTCTGGCCTATTTGCTTTTTTCTTAAAGGCCTGAAATTGAGCGTTTGTCTTAACCATTCTCACGGAAGTTTAGAACCTCCACTCCACATTGTGTTTCACTACATAGTATGTCATGACACTTTTCTATATCTTTATATTACATCTTGTGGCCAGACTTCACCGTTACAGTGCAAATGCAAAAGATGAAATTGAAAGGGTAAAGGTTCTGAAGTTGGCTTATTAGGTTATCCCAATTTGCTCCCGTCACATTGTGGAAGAAATCCAAATAGGTTAGCCTACTGAAATACATTTTTTGGGAACCAACAGGCAACTAACTGGACGGTCATACTGTAGCGTTGCAGACTGCAGAGACTGCAATTCATGTTCATAGGCATTTAAAATGTTTTTTTTGTCTCCTTTTTAAATAAAATGAACTTTGTAAATACTTGTTTTGTCAACTGTAACACAACAGCCTCCATCCTTACATCAGTTTACAACATTAGCCTTTCAATGCTGAGATTGCAGCCAGTTATAAACAAAGACTAATTTTCATCACTGCTTGCAGCTACTACTTTTCTACTCACTTAGCTTCATGATCTCTTAGTGGTTCCATACCAAACATTCTGTCTAGTTACTTTAGTTTCTGAGCAAGTTGTTCTTGCTGTTATTATAACTTTGCCATCACTTGTATTGCAGTCCATTCAGTAAAAGCTGCAGTACTCCGAATATATATGCTTGATGAGCAAGAAAAAAAAAAGATGCTTCTACTGATGCACCTTGATGAGGCTTACGAGACTTAATAACTGAGGCTAATAGGATATAGAATATAATAATTCTTATTATTCTTATTATTATCAACAACAACAACAACAACAATAATAATAACAATAACAATAATGATAATAATAATAATAATAATAATAATAATAATAATGAGGGAGGTCTGGCTCTAAAAAGTTTGAGCCTTGGTCTGCTTAGTTAAAATCTTGTGGCAGGATGTAGCTATAGCTTTCCTAACCAATCAGAAGAGAGTGTATTAGCTGGCCAATCACAACGCGTTAAAGTCTAGGCAGATGAGTTGTAAAATGTGAGATTTCTTTAATAAGAGAATTTTTTTTGATCGGCCATGCATGTTGCTCTGTTGTATATCACCCCAAAATATTACGAGCAATGAAAAAAGCGCCTAAGTTTATTTTAATATCACTGCATTGCAGGTCTGCGACATAGAAGGCCATAGGTTTGGCTAAACTCAGTGAGATCGCTCAACTTTTTGTGCTGGACTATGGTCGCTATCACCACATTGCTCGATAAAGAAGTCACTTAGCCTTCTGGTTGTTACAACTGCATTATGTATGTATGTAAATACAAATACCAGAGCACGCGTATTCATTGTTTAATTGTTTGTCAATATATTGTATGCTAAATTGCGCCATTGTAATTAATGAATGCGGTAAATGTGCATTCGCTGTCCCCTGACACGACAGAAAGAAGGTCCGTTATTTCAGTCTGAAAAAAGGTTAGTAGTCTGCGCATGTTGGCCAATGAAAGTTAGTTTTCAGGAGATGTTGAATATCTTAAAACTGAAAGGACCAACAACTTTTAACAATAGCCACACGCAGTGTTGTTGCCAACAACTTTTCACAGCAACTTACACGCGAGGTATATTCGTGCAAAACTCACAAGAAAACATATCATTAATGATGCACAATAGAGGCATTCTTTTAAAATATTTCGGGAGCAGAGTATTTCTAAAAAATCTTGGATCTTACTTTAGTTATGATAAGCGGTTCGCCGTGCTCAAGTCCCCCTTTCAACGTGAATCCCCACGGAGCACCTCCTTGCAGCTGGACGTGGATGTGGTTAAAGGACACGAGCTGTTCCACGGTCTCCATGGTCAATCGTGACGGCTTTTCGTGTACTTTTTACGGGCTGTGTACACTTGGCCAGTGTCTCCTGCCCCGGATCTCCATGACCAGATGCTCATTACGACAACATAGGAAAGAGTGAGTGTGGGTTGGACCCAGAGAAGAAGGATAACTTCACCCCAACTTTCCTGGCGAAGCGAATTCCTTAGTTCCTGAGATCCCCCAAGTTAGCTTGAGTGACAAGTGGGACGACCCGTCAAAACAGCCTCTGGCTGTAATGGACCAATGACTGCGGCTTGGGGTGTAATGAATGTGTGAGCATCACTGTCCCAAATTCTAGGCGGCAACCTCTGCGAAATCGGTTTGATTTGAGGGTTCTTGAAAAAAGAAATCAGAAGAAGACAGCAGACTCTTAAAATGAACTGAATGTTGGAATAATTTAGGTTATAACCTAAACTAACCTGGAGTTGATGTAGCTTTTTCACAGTTGTAGGGCAAATATTTAAAACTGCATAAATCTTGAAATTGGACAAAGTAAGTAACTTTTCTCTGTCACACACATAAATTCTGTAATTAAAATCATTTTTATTGTAATTTCAAATGTCTCTCCTCAGCTGTTCATCACAGTTTCACAAATTTTTACAGGGGGAAGGTCATGCAAACAGCACTCCAGACACCAAGCTATGGGTCCATAACACCTATCAGCAAAGGGCAACAGCAGCAACCCATCCGGCCTCGTACCATGACACCAGGCTACCAAACATCCCCTCTGACAAGAGCAAATAAAATCTGGGTTTTCAGTCAGACTACTATTAGGATATATAAATATTTATGTGGCATTTGTAGTATGATTATTATTTGAAAAATAAATCTTTCATTCTCCACAATTGTGCACCTTTTCTGTGAGTGTAAAATTGCATTAATAATAATCCTATTTACCTTACCTGTCTGCAGGGGTGCTGCTAGAAATCGTGGGCCCTCTGAAAGAAAATAATTTTGGGCCCCCCACCCTGACCATTTCATAGTCCCACAGGCCCCTGTGAAGCTCTGGGCCCCCTGAATCGTCCTGATCTACCCCCCCTTAGCGGCGCCCCTGCCAGTCTGTATAACTACATCACTAACTTAATTTAAAAATCACAAATAGATGTGGAAGTCAACATGAAAATGCATTCAATGTGAAATGTATATGTGATCGAACAGAGGTGTTGTCTGTGTGAGTCTCAGGCTCAGTGTATATATTGGCATCAGTCCTAAACTTACAGATTTTTTAAGACCCACAGGTTTCCAAAGTTTTCAAGGTGTGGAAAAGATTATTTTTAAAATCCACACTTTTTAGACTTTCAATATTTATGTGAGCACACAGAATATTTTCACAGTGTGTAAAGATTGTAGTAGCCTACAAAATAACATTACCAGTGACATGGAGTGGTACTGCAGGCAGTATCATATGAACAGGTAAGTTAGGGTACCATACAGAGTCAAATATACTGTAAGGAATCGAGAAAATGCAAAAGCATGTAAGGTAGTGATGGGCAAATGACGTTTTGGTGAAGCACTGAACCAATTAGGCACATTGCTTCAAAAATAGGTTCATTACTTGAAGTTTCAGTAACAGTGACCTCTCCTGGTGAAAAGCCAAAGCTGCAACTAAATTGTCCCAGCTTCATAGTGGCAGGAGGCTTGAACTAGTCTAGAGGAAACACGTCTATTCTAGGGTGAACGTACCAAAACACACACACCACACACACACACACACCGTATACGAAGTTTGTGATATTTTTACAAATAAAGATTAATTTATCTTTGTATTGTGTAATTGGGGGTGCTTAGGGAAAGGATGTGCTTGAACTTGGGTAGCCTATTAGGGTGTGAAGGGAAACTATGGGACAAGTTGGGTTGTGTAACCAGGGGAACACTCAAAGATTTGTATTCAAAAACATTGTTTTTTCCACACTTTTTGGACTGAGCCTTTTTCTCACAATTTCTCCACATTTGGAGAACACCCCTTCTGAAGGCACTGATGACAACCGGATTTGTTCGTGTGGCGCAGCGAAACACGCAGGTGATTCTTTCAGCGGATGAACCAGTAGCTGTTTCATGCGTAATATGTCACGTGTTATTTTCCGTACCAAAGCAACCTTCGGAGCAGTGGTTTTATGGTTGGTGTAGTTAATGGTTTGAAGCACGTTCCGGCGCGTCTGTCTCAGACTGCCATCACTAATGTAAGGTCCCCATAAAAATATGCCTCAGTGTAATTATTTGGTCATGCACTTCGGTCGGGCAATTTCCTGCTGAGAGAGTCTGCTTGGAGCAGATCTCTTAACAGATGTTAAAGGAGAACTTTGGTGTAAAATGAAAATTGGCATGTTAAAACATCATACCGAGTTGGTATGTGTACTGAGGAGCAAATTTGATTTAGCCTGTTGCATTCAGAGTTTAACTATTTTTTATCGTTTGTCCCAGAAGGCTAACAATGGAAGTGGTAGGTGCCCTCAGACGAAGCATGATGACTATACTATTTTTAAACCACTAAAACAGCTCAAAGAAACTCCACACTCCATCGGTAGTACAACAAAGGCCCTGACATTAAAAACGAGGCACTGAGAACTTTGAAAGTGTACACAACATTTATTAATAAAACAGTTTTGACAAGCAGTACCTTGCTGTAGTTTCTCGTCGCGCCATGATGAAGGTCCGCACCAGTCGATTGACGAACACGAACCAGCAGGAAGAATAGGAGAAGAGGTGGTACAATCGACTTGTTTGGACTTTCATCATGGCGGCGAAGAGAAACTACAGCAAGGTACTGCTTGTCAAAACTGTTTTATTAATAAATGTTGTTAATGGTTAAAAAATAGCGTAGTCTTCATGCTTCGTCTGAGGGCACCTACCACTTCCATTGTTAGCCTTCTGGGACAAACGATAAAAAATAGTTAAACTCTGAATGCAACAGGCTAAATCAATTTTGCTCCTCAGTACACATACCAGCTCGGTATGATGTTTTAACATGCCAATTTTCATTTTACACCGAAGTTCTCCTTTAAGTTGTCCATGTACATCACAGTGAAAGGGGGTAACGATTAGTTATCCTGTAGTCTAAAGGCCTAAAAGTGGTGCTAAAATGTAGATCAAAGGGGAAAGTATGTGGATCTGTTGTGCACAGATAATATAGTGCCCTTGTTTGTTTTATTTTAGTTTATTGTCATTATACTTGTTTTGTTGGTATGTGCACTGGCTACACAATCTGTTGCATATAAAATGCAAAACACACATTTTAGCAAGCTCCATTTATGCATGCTGAGAATATCAGTAAGCCGAGGCTATGGTACATGTAGGTCCTGTCAATAACAACTTATGGTCTTGTCTGTGTTTACTTTTGTAAGATTCATCTTTTATGTAATTCCACATATTTTCACAGATGGGAAGCCTCAAATATAATTATGGAAGTGGGAACGGAGCAAAAACTTTAGCTACGCTTCACCCTTACTGTACTTTGGTAAAGTAACAGTAGAGTGAACAGCAACGTTTTAGAAGAAATAGAAGAAATGAAAACGATTAGTTTAGCAACCGTACCAGCGTAACCTAAGGGCTACGAGCACCAGAAATCCGCAATCTCGGTGTGCTAGGCCCGACCTACGTAAACTGAAACGTAGGAGAGGTTATAAAGAGGTCAAGGCCTTGACTCACCTGAAGCCAAACGCAGATGCTAGGTGTGCTTTTAGGGATATCTCAGCCTTCGAGTTTTATACCATGGTAGCCCTCTTGGTTGAAGTCATTCACGCCAGAGGATGAACATGAAGGCTATGTTTGTCCTTTCACAATTTGGTATATTGTCGTGTTTTTTACTGTTTTTCTCAACGTCCCCCCGCGTGTCTGCTAAAATGAGTACTGTGTCTCATCCTGGTTTTCTCACGGAAGGATCTCACCAGAGTTATTCGAAACAGACGACTCCACACCATACACCATTTACGGACGCAGGAGACGAAGACCAGCACTTGCAGTTCATGTTGGGCATGTATAGAACTGCTGCTGATACAGATGGTAGGCCGAAAGGGCATAAAGTTTTCGGATCAAACACTGCAAGGCTTTTACGTGCGTCTGTGCACAAACGCAGGCTTGTTTCATCAAAAGGTTAGTCATGAGCTCAGCCGTTGATTTGTTGAGATGCGTGACATAAAATGCTATGTCCTGCTACATGCTTTACAAATGGTGTGTCATCAGCAGCGTTTTAAAGAAACGGTGGAGGGGTGGGTGTGATGCTAAGGGTTGGGTGGTGGGGCTGGGTCTGCTAAAATAAAGCTTGTGATTTGTGTTAATGTTGAAAGATCTTTTCGATTTTTGTTCACTGTGAAGGGCTGTACACACAACATATTGGGTAGTGGAATGAGGTTAGAAGCATTCGTTGATTAATATGTTGATTCAGTTCAATTATAGCATTTTTGAGAATCTACACAGACATCTGCTAAGTGGAAAAACACCAAATAAATGCATTTAATAATTAATCATATCCAGCATCATGGCAACATGTTTTTTTTATCATTCATCCATCCATCCCTGTCTTCACAGATGTGCACTTCACACTACAGTATGAGCTGGAGAGTATCCAGCTGGAGCGACTGGTGCGGGCCTCTCTGGTCCATATGAAGCTACCGCTGGGACAACTCCAGCTGGTGAAGTGCAAAGCCAAGGTGTGGCACCTGTGTCCAGCAGGGACACGGGGCATGCCATCAGAAGACAAAGTGATTCTGGGACCTCAGAAGCAGTGGCTGGAGAGGGACATCACCCGCCAGGTGTCCAAGTGGAAAGAAGGTCCCTTGTCCCTATTTGCCCAGTACCGCTGCCACCAGCTTAGTGGGACACATGATGACATCGAAGGGAGTCACCAGCCCCCCCAGGTTTACCTGATGGCTCCTGCTCTTCTGCTCTTCTTGGAGGAAGACGAGGATAGGCACCCTATGGGGAAGGGATCGTTCAGCACACCCACACCACACGGTGCCTTTCGCCATCGTCGCTCCCAGGAGCCCGGCAGCATCGTGTCCGACATCCCCAACTACAAGAGAAGCAAGAACCGCGTGGCTAAGAACCAGTGCAAGCTCCACTCCTACCAGGTGTCCTTCAGCGACCTGGGCTGGGATCACTGGATCATCGCTCCTCACAAGTACAACCCGCGCTACTGCATGGGAGACTGCCCGCGCATCCTGCACTACGGACTGAACTCCCCCAACCACGCCATCGTGCAGACTTTCATCAGCGAGCTCGGCGTGGCCGACATCCCACCGCCGTCCTGCGTCCCCTACAAGTACAAGCCCATCAGCGTGCTAATGATGGAAAAGAACGACAACATTGTTTACAAAGAGTACGAGGACATGATTGCAGAATCCTGCACCTGCCGATAAGAGCTCTACGTAGGAGATGTTACGGACCCCCATGTCCTCCTCCCATGTAAAACACCTGACAGGTGTCACTGGACAACAGTAAGGATGTTGTGTCTTTGCCTTGGGTGCTGTGAGTCATGATGTGTTCTCATATTTGAGCCCCACCTTTAGTGTCAAGGGTAGCCCACAGATGGTGGTTCAAAATCAGAATTTCTGTGTGTGTGTCTGTGTGTACGTCTGTTTACTTATGGCAATGTGTTTGTGAATGTGTTTTATACATGTGTCTAGAGATAATGACTAATATTGAGTATCAGTACATTACAGGAGTAAGCAGGGTAGCATGACTGTGTATTATCTTTGAAATCCACTTTGGATATACGTATGTGCATGCATGTTTGAATTTTTGCTCATGTTTGCTATACAGACAGATTTTGTGCATGCAACATAGGATTTCTTCTAGTATAAATATGCTGATATTCTTGAGGATCTTGTAATTCAAAAAAAAAAAAATGGGCAAGTGCTTTTTAAAGCTGCACTCCAACTGTTCCCAGATCTGTGTGCACAGTGTTGAAGCATATGGTTCAATAGGGGCGTTGGGAAAGCAAACTGAACCGGTCTCCTGTAGCCATCTGTATTATAGACGGCAGGGTCCACATTGTAAACCACAAGTTTTTTCCTTATTTGTGTTTCAGGTAAGTGTCCTCTTAGAGCAGAGCGATTGTGGGAATAACAGTAGAGGAGTGTGATTTGGGATGAGCTGTTCAAGAATGGAAATGTTTCTAATGAGATACCAGTGGAAGTGGTTGAAGGCTTGACAGTTCTTTTATTAACATAATGGGTACAATAATAATGAAATAAAATGCATATTTTGTATGAACAGTTTGAATTTTGCAATTTATGGCCTAAACAGGAATAATCTTGTTAGGAAGACAAAATGCTGAACTTGAAGTAGACTACACAACGGAGATAAACTCTACTTCACAGAAACCATTTTTTTCCACTTGTCATGTAACTCATTGCAATTCCAGTTACTTTTCTAACTTTTCTTTCAGGAATGGATAATCATACCTTATGTTAACGTCTATATGCAGTGTGGAGAAAAACAACAAAGAAACAACATTAAAAAATGCTGAGGGGAAAGAATGCCTGCTTTTAGTCTAATCAACCTTACATTTAGTTTTAAATATTCTAGAAGAACACCAGTAATGATTTCATCACCAGTCAGCCACGTTTCAGGAGGAACAATAGAGATGAATGAGATGACATGTTTCACATCATGAATATTATAAACAGTACAAATATGTTTCGGAGTTTTGATTTAAAATGCAATTCTTGTCCTGCTACACTGGTCCGCAAACAATTATGAACAAACCGATCCAGCCGAAATTGGTCCATAAATGCTAGAACACAAGGCTTGGATTTGTTTCAGAAGATACAAAAAATATTTTCCATAACACCGAGGAAAGAACACCCCCTTGTGGTCACAAAACATGAGGGCAGAAATCCAAATTAGATCAGCTTTTTTTTACGTTGTAAGAGACTGTGACATATTTCCCTCCCTCGGAAATCAGTAATGATCGTTCGTATAACTCAAGCCCTTTGCATGTCCGAATAAAGTTCATCCCACTGCTGGATTTTGACAGCTTGATTTTACTAGTCTATAAGTTGTGCTAACCTGATTTACCGGTATTAAAAGTTTTGTTTATTATTATTGTGGGTTTAAACAGTTTTAACTTGTTTGACGCTAGATTGAAGAAACTATCGTCGATAATTTTTCCGGACAAAGTTTAATACCACGTGGATTTGTTTACATCATTTGTTCATTTCTAAACGTTGCGGCGTGTTCACTAAACGAATCATGGGGCAGGGGGATACAATAATAATCTTTACGTTACATTAGCTTGTCGCTAGCATTAGGCAGCGACATTAGCCTAATTTGAAAAATAACACACAGCTCTTGAACACCTCAACATTCTAGTTTAGAGTTCTAAATTCTGTTTACTTTAGCATGGTTACAGTAACTGTGCAGTCAGACTCGACAAACTTGTTAATAAAGGGAACTCCATGACAACATTCTATGACCTATGCAGTAGCATGTGGGGATTTCCTCGAAGCGCTACTTTGTGCTCAGTCTGTTTCAGCAAGTTGAAGGAAATGCCACGCGTGAGAAAAGCTCTACGTCTCCTATGCTGCCTTCGGGCAGTAAAGGACGACGTCGAGGACAATTTACCGGTAGATATTAAACTACATCAGAGAGAAGAACTTCGTCGGGAAACATGCCCCCAGCGTGAGATCGGCCCACGTAAGATGGTGTTGGGCAGCGACGGGATCCACACTGAGGAGTTCCCCAAGACGCGGAGCCTCAACAACAACCTTACTCAACAAGTCTTGGAAGATAGCAGAGCTGAGATCAAGCGAGCTCTCCGCTCTACCGGCCTTGTGAGCGATCAGGTGGCTGGAGGCGAAGGCACCAAGACAGAAATCATTCTTAAGGTAAGATTCACAAGGGCAATCATCGTGAACAGGGATGTCGCTAAGTGGTTCGGGGTAGGTCAGGAGGATTCAGGGGTCCCAGAGCATACACAAGGGCCCACAGAGGACTTTGATATAGCTGGGGGCTCAAAATTATTTTCTCTCAGGTGGCCCACAATTTCTAGCGGTGCCCCTGGTCCTAAATAATGGCAGTAAAAGCAGCATGGCTCTGAAAAGATACAGTTTGTCTATGCGTTTGAAGTCAGTAAATGTGTACCTTTTAGATTGGCCTGTGGGTGTTTTGTGTACACTCTAAGACATTGGTTTTTGTATTAAAGGATGTTAATGCCAGCACAGTGGAAATAGAGGAAAACGGCAAAACTGTCCTAGTCATCAACAGGAGCACTCAGGTGTTTGCTCCCAATGCACCAAACGCTTCTTGCAGTAGCGAGTAAGTATTTTAATTTAACCTGCTTGGTGTAGAAACTGAACAAAAGATTTTGTAGCCTGGTAAACCAGCCACGAGCGGGTTTACCAGGCTAAAGATTTTGTACAGACCAGGCCCAAATTGGTATAACTAATATTACCACCATACATTCATAGGCTAGAGTAAATAAAAGTTAGCCTAATGATTATGGAAATCTAAACGATAAAGTGGTCTCTGGTCCCTACTCTCTCTCTGTGCCTAACATGAAACATGTTGTTTCTTTTAGGCTCCAGGTCAAGTTTGGCACACCTGCCAAGATCCTGCAGTTTGTGCTCTGCAGACTGGACACAGCTGGTCATGGAAGTGGTAAGCAACTTCATGTATGAAGCCTATTGAAAACCCTGACAGATGTAGCAGTTTCAGTGTAGATGAAACTGACCTGATGCTCATGGTGGTGTTGAGAAAAGGGAGTAAAAACGTTTGAGGTGATTATAAATCAGTTTGAGTTTTCCATGTTGTCTCTGCCTGCAGATCCTTTGGTGTGCACCTTCCTCCTTACGCATCATCTCTTTATGCCATCGGAAGAGCTGTGCTCTGCCCTGCTCAATCAATATCCTTTCACAATAAATGTCACTTACAGACAATGTTTTACAGCAGGGGCATAGCCAGAAATCATAGAATAGGTGGGGCCGGACAAAAATCAGGTGGACCTATCCCAAAACACAGGTTATTTTTATTAGTAAAACAGTCAATCAAGCCTTCTTATTGGGTGGGTCTAATTGAGAAGTGGGTGGGCACAGGTCCACGCCAGCCCACCCGTGGCTACGGCTATGCTTTACAGTAACATTCAGGCAACAGGATTGTACAGGCAAGCAGTGACACTGTAAGACTTTGCTTACGGATTCAGGTTTCTTATGTGCCTGGAAAATGGCTTCTACGCTTAGTTTTTTGCTTGGGGTAGAGCTCATGCTTCCTTAACCATCATTTCACCCTCTCGTCTGAGCCGTCAGTGGGCTCTGAGCTGGAGAGGGCTGCTTCTACCCTCAGGACCAGAGAGCGGGTTGGAAAGCTGGTTGTCCAGTGGGTGGCGCTGTACGGCCTACTCTTGATGGATAACCCGGCAGTGGTTCGCTTTCTGGAGGTAAATGATGTTTACAACCTTTAGGGGTGTACCTTCATGATGGTTATGTTATGGGAATGTTGGGAGGATGTGGATTTTTAGAAACGTACAGTATGGTAAAACACATTTTTATTGTAAAATGTTAAAAACTCACTCCCTAAAATCTTAACATCTTTGTTACTCCTTAACCTCATATAGTGTATGTATGAATGTGTATAGTTTAGTGGAGTTAAATGAAGGAGTTAGGGAGACAGACCTCCCTGCGTTTTTGTTGTTATTTTGAGTGCATTATGTACTTGTGTGCTTTCTTAAAACAGAAGTTGACGAGACAGATCAAGGGCAATGCACATCTCCGCATGCTAAGACTGTACATCACCACAAGGACACCTATGCTGTGAGTTACACACACAGCTAAATTACACACCTGGAAACCATAGGACCTGACAGATGAAATGATGTTCTGTAATATTCTCACTATAATATTCATGTCTTTGAATGGTTTTCCAGGCTGGACAAAGAACAACAGCCACCAAAAAGGGTAAATTAACTATGCACTATATCATTACATTAACAATGTAATGGTATGGTTTTCAGATAAAGTCTTGAATTACATTTTATACTGCAGTAACTGAATCATGCTCACCATATTGAGCAAAGTTTGGGAATAATGTATTATTTGTATATAAAATATTTACGGATATTAATGTATTTACTTGATAATTTGTTCCAGGGATGCCGTCAACTTTATCCACCCCTGGTTTGTGGCAGTCCTCTGCAAATCAACCGGCCAATCAGGGTGAAGGACACAGGTTTGTTAAGCTAGCATTTATTTGTTTGGGAGTATTACACAGCACCTCCCTACCTTTACTAAATGCCATTCCTTATACATTTCATGACTAATGATTGCAGTATTACATCAGAGATTTCTCTTTGCAGTACTACTGAAGGTCCATCAACCCAACACCTGTGTCACATTGAGGCTGCCCCTTAATGTCTTAGTAAAGGATGTGGTGGCTGCCATGAAAGCTTCAGCAGCAGACAACGTGCTGGTGAGGATGAACCCTACTGGAGGTGAGTAGAATGACATATTATCTAGCATTATATTTCACACAAGAGTTGAGTTGGAATTTCATTCAAATGGAATTAAACACTATTAAAGAGACCAGGAAAGATTTTTAACGTACCAGTTCACAATGATAATGGAGAAACATCAGCGAAAGGAGAATATTAGCTCCCTTTATTTGAATCTGTAGTGGTGGACAGACTTATTTCTTGACATGCCTAGTCAGGTAGAGTTTTAAAATGCCTGTGCTCTCCTACATTTCAGTGAAGACGCATCTAAAGGCAGAGGACAGGGCCATCTCCTTTGTGGACATGAGTGAGAGAGTGTTTCTCTGCTCTACCAACCAGATCAATAAACTTGTGAGTGCACACTAACTCTAAACACATTATATGGAGCCACATTGCTGGAAATCAGAGTGAGAATTATGCCAATAGAAGTTCATACCTATGGCACTAGTGTTGTAGCCTGGTAAACCAGCCCCTCGTACTTCATTTCATTTTGTACAGAGGGTCTGGACCAGACACAGTCAGAAACGATTTCTTGGAGGTGGTCGTCACGCATGCAATTAGCCTACCTACACACTACAATTAAAATGTAGCACACAAGGTCAACGTCACAGCTAACGAACACACCCTCTGTTCGCTGATTGGATCGGTCTTGCTGGGGCCGACTAAATGACCCTCAAGAGATTCTGGTTCAGACCCTCTGTAGAAAATGAAATGAAGTATGTGGGTCTGGTTTACCAGGCTACTAGTGTTGCAAAGCTTATTTCTTTATATCTGGAGATTTAGTGTAAATACCTGCAACCACATCACCTGTGATTACGACTCGCACACTATGGAAGTTGCAGTTAACTACACTGGCTCTATCACCTTTTTAACCTTTGTGGAGAACAGCACGAAATAACTGATACAGATACAGATACTAATACAGAGGTTTTGTTCATAGACAACTAAAGTGTGTGATCCCCACAGGTGACCCTGCAGGATCAGCTCTGTCCACAGAACAGCACCATGCTTACCCTAAAAAACAGAAGCTCCAAGTCCATAGCTGCTCAGCTCAGCAGCTATGACTGGGAGCTGTTTAATGCCATGCATGAGGTAGGGACAGCAGCAGAACTGTAGAGGCACAGGGACTAGAAGGGCAAAAAAAGAGTTCATTGTGAAAAAGAATGTAATTAGATTACTTTTCTTCATGTGACCATCTACAATATGGAAGTTCCATGACTATGATTTCAAATTAAAATATATTTCAAGTAAGATAAAGGTACAATGGTACTACCAAGAAGCTGATTCAGCTATCCCTTAACCACATTCTTAAATGGCTCTACAAAGAATTAACTAACTCATTCCCTTTAGAACTGCATGAATCTTGGTCACATCCAATGATACGCATATTCTTTCTATGTATAACTGTTAGCGATTTTAGACCTCTGTCTCATCCTTACCCATCTACCCTATCTATCCGACTAGACCGAGCTACTGTACTATGTGGTGGGGAGGCACAAATTCCCCAATGGCACCACGGCCAACCTGGAGCGCTTCATAGGCCGCTTCAACGAGGTGTCCTTCTGGGTGCCAACTGAGCTCCTCTGCTGCAGCAGCCGTGGAAAACGTGTTACACTGCTGAAGAAATTCATCGATATCGCTACGATGTGAGTATGACCACAGCACACACCTCATGCCCTGCTTATTTATATCTATGTGATTGGATAAGGATAAGGCACGTGTGTAGGAATAGAATAATGGTTATAGTCAGTTCCTTGATGGATCCTTTGAGTGCTTTCCATTAGCCTGGTAAACGAGCCCCTTGTACTTCATTTCATTTTGTACAAGTGGTCTGACAGTGCTGTATTGGGAAACGATTTCTTCCTGGAGGTGTGGGCTCTGGCTTTGCCTCTACCCAATCGTTACCGTCTGGTCGTGGCACATGCAATTAGCCTGCCTACGCACAACAATTCAAATGTAGTACACACAGTCAACCTCATCGCTCACAAACACTTCCTCTGTTGGCTGATTGGCTAGGCAACATTTCTACCTAATACAGCAATGTCAATGAAAGCACTGCCAGACCCTCTGTACAAAATGAAATAAAGTACGAGAGGCTGGTTTACCAGGCTAGCTTTCCATTACACTGCTTACGTAACTTACTTCAGATATATTGTTTGTGCTGGATTAAATGAGTAACATTGGTTTCTCCTTCTTCCAGCCTGTACAAGCAGCAAAATATAAATTCATTTACAGCCGTTGTGTACGGCCTCTGCAACAATGCTGTTAGCAGACTTTATGACACCTGGGAGGTGAGAAAAGTTTGTGTACACCTATTCTGATTAATTGATTTAGTTCAATGACTTGTACGTAAACTGTGTTGCTGTGACAAGCACGCTGAGAAAATTTCCCCTTGTGCCTGACAGAGATTACCAAAAACAGTCATGAAGACTTTTCAAAGATATGAGCAAATGCTGGTGAGTTCAACCAAATCTAAATACAAAATATAACACTGAAAGGAAGTTCAATGATCAGTTTCCATCATGTCTTGACATAATTCCACTGTCCTTGAACTACGAAAGTACTAAACTCAACTGCCAGTTTAGGGTTTAGATCAGGTTTGTGCTTTTTCAAAGGTGCAGAAGATTTTCTAAAGTTTTACAGTGGCACAGATACTCTAGAATAGATTATTTGCATTTCCTTTCCAACAAAATGTTAATGTATATTTCTTCACACTCAGGACCCCCTCAGAAACCACATTGCCCTCAGGCAGGTGGTTGAAAAACTCAGCCCACCATATATACCTTACCTGCCACTCATTTTGAAAGGTAATACTGACACAGTAATAGATATTTCTTTAGATGTATACTGTCCCCTTTTCCCATTGACTCCAGCCTTCTCTCATACATCTGTCTCCTATCGATAACAGACCTTACGTTCCTCTACAATGCCACAGAGACGCTCAGCCATGGCCTAGTAAACTTTGAAAAAATGGTGAGTGGTACAGTAAAATCTGTGTGACCTTAGTGTCATTTTCATCTGTCCATGAGTCATGCAGCTTGTCCATGTTTTGTCATATCTGAATGAGTATTTACTCTTCCCATCAAATCAAATGCTTTATCTTTACAGTCCACGATGTCCAAACATCTGAGTATTATAACACGTTGCAGGAATCGGCCCTATTGTAAGTACAGCCATATTTAACTTTCTTAACATTACAATACTGAAATGACCACTACACCTCCCTGCCACTGCAGAATTGTAGAATGATAAAACCTCGAAGCAAATAAATAAGCAAAAATATAATATGTTATCATGTATTTTTTCTGCAGTGCCCATTTCTTTTATGAATCCAGACAAAGTGTTCAGCAGTCTGCAATCATGGCAAGCCACATGTAAGCACACTGATGTACAGCTGACATAAGCTTTTATAACTTCAAAAATAATATCCATTAAACAGACATATTCTCTCCCATTTCCTTTCTTAATGCTCATTATCCTCTTCTCTTTTATCAGTTACTGACTGCAGATCAGCAGTGGACAGAGACAGAACCATCTGTCATTACATCAGGAACCTTAAAGTCATAACTGATCAAGTCAAACTGAACAAGATGTCTAAAACCATTCAGCCCTAGATTTTTTTTTCTTTTTCAGAGAAGAACCATGAGATTTTTTTCAGAGAAGAAATATGGTCATTATTCAAAGGCCAGTGACTTTACAACAGGGATCTCCAATATGGGGCGCAGGGGCACTACAGTATGTACTGTAGCCTGCCATTAGCTTGTGAGACACTCACAATAGATTATGATTATGATTAAAATCTAATCTTTAAATGTATTTTAATTTTTTTGTGAGATGCTCACAATAGACTATGATTATGATTAAAATCAAATCTTTAAATGTATTTTAATTTTTTTGTGAGATGCTCACAATAGACTATGATTATGATTAAAATCGAATCTTTAAATGTATTTTAATTTTTTGAGGTACATTATTCCGAATGAGTAGCCCTCCATGTAGTGTCTTACTCTTCTGGTAGCCCTCAGTCTCAGAAAGTTTGGAGACCCCTGCTTCACAATCCCCTGCTTTACAATCTATTATTAAAGTTTTATTTATTACACCATTAAAAGTGCATTTCTTGACTTTCATTCCAATACATGAACAAGCTGGTGTGATCTCTGAATGCAGCTGATAGCAGCTCCAGCTTCTGCCTGAGGGCTAGAGGCTAAAGGTTCTTTTAGACACTTTGAGTAAATACATTTTATATGACAGTATGCACATTACAAATTCTTACTAAAAGCTGAAGAACTGATCAAGCACATAAAAGAATGACTCACAAGAAAACATCCAAATCCAGTTGTAATTTTCTGGATCTTCATGCAACATCCTGAAATACACTTCCAACTGAAACACATGGGTGTGGTTTCTGGGCTCCAAAAAAGGGAACAGTTAAAATGTGGAGTGGTCAGTCAACTTCAGGATCAGCTGGAGCCAGTTGTGTCCACTCAGCTGTTTTAGTCGTACATGCTGTATTAAAAACCTCTGTCATGTTTTTGCTGTACATGTGTGGAAAAAATGCTATGCCTTCAAAAATGGAAGTGTTCATCATTTATTTCCATTAATCAATAAAATGCAGTGAATGAACCAAAGGGAAATCTTCATCAAATCAATATTTGGTGTGACCACCCTTTGCATTCAAAAGAACATCAATTCTTCTAGGTATACATGCACACACTTTTTGAAGGAACTCGGATGAAAGGTTGCTCCAAACAGCTTAAAGAACTAAACACAGATCTTCTGTGGATGTAGGCTTCCTCACATATACAACCAATTTGGTATAATTGGTTGATCATAGAATAGAATAGAATAGAATGCCTTTATTGTCATTATACAAGTATAATGAGATTACAAGCTTCCCCATAATGTGCACACATAAATAAACAAGGAGAGATATGTACAATAAAACTACTATAAAAACTACTAAGTACAAGAATTAATTACAACAATTAACATAGACTGTACAATAACTAATATGAGCTACTGTTTGTAAAAAGTTGCATAGACTGTGCATAGACTTGTGCAAAGCCTGGAGGTAAACAGGCACATATCAGCAGCAGGTATGACAATAAAGTGACTGGTGTGACTGACAGCATAAATAGATGGAGGTATCAAGGCATTTTCACCCACCTATTCTAAAATGTGCAGTAGGCAGCTAAAAAAACAGATGGACTGTCTTGATATTATAGTGCAATTGATAATTAACAGATAACAGTAAAACAGATAGAGTGCAGATAGCAGTAACATAATGGTGCAAATGATTACAGTGATAATATAAGTTAGATAAATGATAATTACAGTACACAGAGCGATGCCTGTCAGGTTGGCTGTCTTAGAACGTAGTGCAGTGTTACAGTGTTATGTTCAAGCAAGTCAGTTCCTCAGTGTAGGTTGGAGTTGAGTATGGTGACTGCCCTTGGGAAGAAGCTGTCTCTAAGTCTGTTTGTTTTGGCTGGTATGGCCCTGTAGCATCTGCCAGAGGGCAGCAGGTTGAAGAGGTGGTAGCCAGGATGTGTGTAGTCCTTGATGATGCTTCTGGCTCTGCCAAGGCACCGGGAGTTGTAGATGGTGGTCAGGGGAGGTAGGGGGCAACCGATGATCTTTTGCGCAGTGTTGGTTACCCTCTGCAGTCTTTTCCTGTCAGCTTCTGTGCAGTTTGAGTGCCACACTGACACAGCGTAGGTCAGCAGGCTCTCGATCGCTGTTCGGTAAAAGGTCACCAGCAGGTTGGTGTTGAGTTGCTCCTTCCTGAGCACTCTCAGGAAGTGAAGTCGCTGCTGTGCCTTTTTGACCAGTGCAGTGGTGTTAGCTGACCAGGACAGGTCGGCAGAGATGTGGACCCCTAGGAATTTGAAGGTCTCCACTCTTTCCACACTCTCGCCGTTGATGTACAGGGGGGCAGGGGCGACCTTGTTCCGTCTGAAGTCCAGGATGAGTTCCTTAGTCTTAGCGATGTTCAGTGCCAGGTTGTTGACTGCACACCACTCGCTGAGTCTAAGGACCTCATCTCTGTAGGCCGCCTCATTCCCCTCTGTGATCATCCCCACCACCGTTGTGTCATCTGCAAATTTCACAATGATGTTCTCAGGGTGGGTGGGTCTGCAGTCATTTGTGTATAGTGAGTAGAGAAGAGGGCTCAGGACGCAGCCTTGGGGCGAGCCGGTGCTGAGGGTGCGGCCGGATGAGAGGTGGGGACCCAGCTTCACGTGCTGGGGTCGGTTGATCAAGAAGTCTTTGATCCATGAGCAGGTGGAGGGTGGGAGCCCCAGGTTGGCCAACTTGGGGATGAGGATGTCCGGTATTATTGTGTTAAAGGCTGAGCTATAGTCAATGAAGAGCATCCTGACATAGCTCCCCTTTTTCTCGAGGTGGCTCAGTATAATTGGTTGATCATACACCTGACTATAATCCTACAAAATCCCTGACTGTGTGTACCCCTTTGTATGAATTGATGCTGGTTTGAAGGCACCTGCCTAATTTTTTTGCACAGTACTATATGAACTGAACATGTGCAAACCTTGTGCATATGCATGTCTGAAAATCATGAACAAAGTAGGCTGCAGTGGACAGCTAGAAGGCTGTATCACAGATAATTACACATAACATTTTAGAACATTAACAATACAAAAAGATGTTATCTTAATGCCATGTAAATAGTCAGCTGAGGAAGATTTGTAAGGATAGCTAAGGTTTTCATCTGCAATATAGCTCTCAATAGGCATTTAACACACATACACTGATGAAAACAAATTGGTCAAAACATTTTAAAATGTCAAAGATGTATTATCCCTTAAATATCAGATTAGTTTTTACTGTTTTGACAGCTAGGAGTCATAAACATCACAGTACAACACATTACAGTAACATTTTTGTTGAATGATGAATTTGCCTGTAATTAATCATATTTGCAGTAACTCTCAAGTTCATTTAACGTTTATGGCAGCTGAAGGAAATAAAACCATAATCTTCATTCCTTGTCACATTATGTCAAATTAGTCATGAGCAATATAAAAGTTTTATGTCTAGTAGCGACTAGAAGCTTTTGGCCCCCAAGGGCCACCCCTCCGCTGTGCCAGTGTCCGTCAAAGAGGGGGAGACCGGCAAAAGTTTCTGCTGAATAACTCGATGAACGTTTCACCCAACGACATGAAATTTTTGTGATATGTCGGTGTCACAGAGACGTTTCGACCCAGCCCATAAACACTCACTTGAAGCATAGCGCCACCTAGTGATATGGGTAAATGCAAAAATTGGTATTTTGAGTTGCCAATATCTTGGACCGTTTCGAAGTTACACGTCAATGAACATTTAACACTTAGCTTAAAATTCTTCAAAAGTCCATATCTTGGCTTTTAATTGCTCAAATTTGGTCAAAGTTGACATGCCATCTCTAAACAGCTTTCTTTTCATGTGTACTAAATTTTGTGACATTTCGTCATAGGGGGCGATGTTTATTGGCGAAGCTAGGTGTCAAAAAACAGTTTTTGTTAAATAATTCGTCAATAATTTTGCCCAAGACAACGATTTTGTCTTAGTATGTCGGTGTTACAGAGACGTATCGACCCAGCCCATAAACACTCACTTGAAGCATAGCGCCACCTAGTGATAAGGGTAAATGCAAAAATTGGTATTTTGAGTTGCCAATATCTTGGACCGAGAAGGTGGAAATTTGCACAAAATAGATCATGCATGATCACCACAAAGACCTCTAACATCACAGTACATGCCATAAAATTTGGTCCATAGGGGGCGCTGTAATTGTAGAAAATGTCATTTTGCCTATTATCTAGAGAATGCTAATGTTTACAACACCTTTTTTTTTATCGTGAAATTTATTGACCCTCACGCATTGAACGCACTGGTCGACGCCCACTTCCAATGAAAACAATTTCCGTGAAATTGTAACATTACGAAAACGAATTTGAACAAACTCGTTATAGGCCGTTCATGTGAATCTCACCAAATTTGGTATATGTCATCTACAGACAATGCTGACAAAAAGTTATCAAAGGATTTATCTTGAGATAAACCGTTCCGAAGTTACACGTCAATGAACATTTAACACGTAGCTTTAAATTCTTCAAATGGCCGTATCTTGGCTTTTAATTGCTCAAATTTGGTCAAAGTTGACATGCCATCTCTAAACAGCTTTCTTTTCATGTGTACTAAATTTTGTGACATTTCGTCATAGGGGGCGATGTTTATTGGTGAAGCTAGGTGTCAAAAAACAGTTTTTGTTAAATAATTCGTCAACAATTTTGCCCAAGACAACGATTTTGTGTTAGTATGTCGGTGTTACAGAGGCATATCGGCCCAGCCTATAAACACTCACTTGAAGCATAGCGCCACCTAGTGATAAGGGTAAATGCAAAAATTGGTATTTTGAATTGCCAATATTTTGGAATAAGAAGGTAGAAACTGCATAAAATATCTCATACACGATCAACACAAAGACCTCTAAAAGCACAGCACGTGCCATAAAGTTGGCCCTATGGGGGCCGCTGTAATTGTACAAAACCTCATTTTGCCTATTCCTTTCACAAATCACTCCTACACACTATTCAAACACACAATGTAATTCATTTAAAACCCACATTCATGCCTACTTCCAGGAAATCATTTCCACACAAATTCTCACCTCACAACACTGCTCTACCACACACTCATCATACCAACAGTTCCCACATTTCAATACACTGCGGCGGTCATACCATGTACCGCTATGCGGTACATCTAGTTTTTAAATTGTGTAGTTTCCTCCAGGCTGACTGGTGGGCGCTTCCTTTTCAGCTCATGTTGAGGGCTGGGCATAGGCACATGTATTCATGATGAATGTGTCTTTTGGAGACACCTACTGGATCGCCTGCTTTAACGCGCACAGTGGTATAGTTTGTGTGTAGGCTGGAGTCTATGATGAGCCACACTGTTGGTCCTGAAGACCATTGGTGTGTGGCTCTGGGCAGGGCAAAATATGCGTCCCCAAACAACACAATAAGAAATCAGAGAAGAGCTGATGATTAATACACACAAAAAGCAGAAATACAGAGCCTACAGGAGGAGAACTTGGTAACATTAGGTTATAAAATAGCAAATAAGTGCCACAAATATGTGCATAAGTGAGTAAAGTAGTATTTTCAATAACTGTAGTAAAGTGGGGATGAAGTACAGTGTTATTGTTTGCTACTATTTATATTTAATCTTCAGCAAAGAATCAGACTTCTGGTCTCTGAGGTTTTTATTTGGCATTGGAGACTGAATATCCAGTCAGATTCTAACATGTGCATTATGTTTACATGTATATGTAGAACCTGTCATGAAAAATATAAAGGTGTGGATAATCAAGTGATCTGATTAGGTGAATGCAATTTACAAGTCTGACTCCGACTCCCAGTCTCCGCTCTGTCAGCCACACTGTGTGCCGTACTCTCACAGAGGTGGACAGACCAGACCGGCTTATTAGAGTACGTCCTGCCACATATTCCTTCTTCCTGCGTCCTTAACACAGGTGATTTTACATTACATTACATTACTCTTAGCAGACACTCATCCAACGCGACTTACAAAAGGGGGAACACAACAAGCTAATACAAGTGTAGAGGAACACAGAGTAAACAATGGCATGGCAAAGTTAGTGCAGCCTAGGGTGTACACAAGGAGGGAACACTACTACTTTAACTAATTAGCTCATCTACCTTTCACTAATTAGCTTATCTACCTGGCTGAAGAGTTGAGCTACTTGGGGTCAGCTGGTTCAGTGAATTTGCTGGAGCAAATGTATGGTATGGCAGGACTTTTCCACTCTGAACCTGGGATGTATGCCTACGTTCAGTGGCAGTTATTCTGATGAACAGTGTACTCAGAACTCAGTGACACGATAAAGCAGAGCAAATAAACAGGGCAGAGGCCAAACAGAAAAAGTCCAGTATTTTTTTTATCTCCACTACATTATGAACACGTTTATGTTAAATGGGCTTTTCTGTATTTTCTAATTATCTCAAAACAATCATCATCATCAGGATGCCCCGATGAAGGCCAATATGGCCACAACACGTAGGCCCAAGTGCTTTTAACCAGCCCTAGGCATGCTGTATTAAAGGCTTTTTTATATATTGCTCAAATCTCAAAGTGCCCCTGTTAATTTCTTTTTCTTTTGGGATCATCATCAATATCTCTGAAGGGGAAGGGATCGTTCAGCACACCCGCACCACACGGAGCCTTTCGCTATCGCCGCTCCCAGGAGCCCGGCAGCATCGTGTCCGACATCCCCAACTACAAGAGAAGCAAGAACCGCGTGGCTAAGAACCAGTGCAAGCTCCACTCCTACCAGGTGTCCTTCAGCGACCTGGGCTGGGATCACTGGATCATCGCTCCTCACAAGTACAACCCGCGCTACTGCATGGGAGACTGCCCGGGCATCCTGCACTACGGACTGAACTCCCCCAACCACGCCATCGTGCAGACTTTCATCAGCGACCTCGGCGTGGCCGACATCCCACCGCCGTCCTGCGTCCCCTACAAGTACAAGTCCATCAGCGTGCTAATTGTCACGGTTTTACTCTGTTGGGTGATGTTTTTTTGTGTTTTTCCTGGTTGGGTCGTATTTTCTGCTGCACTTTCAATGTCTGGTAATTGGTTTCAATCTCAGTCACTTTACTTCCCCGTTTGCTTTCTCCACTCTGATTACCTTCACCTGCTCGGCCACGCCCCTCCCCAGCTGCCACTGGTTTCCTGATTACTCTCTCTCGCTATTTAGTCTCTCACTTTTCACTCCTTCCTTGTCAGTCCGTCAGCGAACCTCAGCTCCGTCTAGGCAAGCGTTATTGACTCTGGCTCCACTCTCTGTCTCTTACCTGCAGTTTGTTCCCCGGTTTCCCTGCCTGTTTCGTAGTGTTTCCCTGTAAGTTTTGTTCCTCTGTCTGCTCCGTGCTCGTTGATCTCCTGTGTGCCTGCCTGCTCGTTTGTCTCTCCCTCTGCCTTCAGTCCTCCCTGTGTCTGGCTTCCCGCTACCCTGCTCCTGCTCCCTGGTGACGAACTCGGATCGTATCGACTCTGCTCTACTCTACTGCCCCGGTAACCACTCCTGCCCGTCCACGACTCTGCTTTGCTCTGCTGCCCCGGTAACGACTTCTGCCCGTCCACGACTCTGCTCTGCTCTGCTGCCCCGGTAACGACTCCTGCCCGTCCACGACTCTGCTCTGCTGCCCCGGTAACAACTCCTGCCCGTCCATGACTCCGCTCTGCTCCCCTGCCCTGGCTATCTGACCTGCTGCTTGCCGTTTACCCTGAGGACTCTGACAGCTACAGTTCCACACACCTCAGCCCGCCTGGCCGTGGCCACTGGATTATCTCCCCTACCCCCCAACCCTTCAATAAAAGTAATCTGTGTAACGTGACGCTCTTGGGTCTGTGCAAATCTGTTCTGGTCCTGACAGAACGGACTGACCAGAATGGACCCAGCGCACGTGTCCGGACTTCGAGACCCGGAGTCGGCGGAGGCTCCAACCGCACTACGACGTCTTGAGATTACGGAGAGTGAGGTGAGGCGAGTGTCGGGTGACGTTGCATCGCTCCTGGCCATAGCCCAACAGCAGCAACTTCAGCTCCAACAGCAACACCAACAGCTCGCCGAACTCACGCGACTCCTGACTCTGCAACTACCCGCGGCTCGTTTACCTGCGGTCGACGCTTCTGATCCGGCTCCTCTCCCGCCTGCACAACCAGTACAGCCCGCCGCTGTGGGTATCCCCGAGCCCCGTGTTGGTACCCCGGAGAAGTTCGACGGCGATTTCGCCCAGGTACGGGCTTTTGTCACCAACTGCCGCCTGATCTTCGACCTGCAGCCCCGAAACTTCGCTACTGAAGCGGCTAGATTCGCCTTTGCCATAACTCATCTGACTGGGCGAGCTCGACTCTGGGGAACGGCGGAGTTTGAGCGACGATCACCAGCCTGCTCCTCTTTTAGTTGATTTGCTGACGAGATGATCAAGGTGTTCGACACGGGCTCGTCTGCGCCAAGGCTTCCAAGGCTTTGATGGTTCTTCGCCAGGGCAGACGGACTATTGCGGATTACTCTGTCGAATTCCGCACACTGGCTAGTCCTAGCCACTGGAATGTGGAAGCACTGGTAGACGCTTACCTCCATAGCCTGGCGGATTACCTCAAGGATGAGCTGGTCTCCCACACTCCTCCCACCAACCTTGACGAAGCTATCGCGTTGACAGCGCACATAGACCGACGCATCCAGGCTCGTTGCCGAGAGAGAGGCCGCCAGAGTCAACCGTATGCCAGCTCGTCCGGGTTAACCAGAGGAGCACCACTGTCTCAGTCACCACCTGTAAGCCGGCTTGATACTCCGGAACCCATGGAGGTCGGCCGGGCATCTCTGTCAGCGACGGAACGGCAGCGTCGTATGTCAGCGAACTTGTGTCTGTACTGTGGTGGACAGGGGCATCGCGTCTCTTCGTGTCCGCGAAAAGGGCAAGCTCACCGGACATAGGAGGAGTCCGGCTGAGCTCAGCTTCTGTACAGTCCTCCTGTGGCGGTCGGCCTCTGCTTCAAGCCCATCTTCATCTCTCCAACTCCACTCACACCCTGGGTGCTCTCGTCGACTCAGGTGCTGAGGCTAACATTATGGACACTGCTTTTGCCCGCCAGATGGGGCTAGAGCTCCATCCACTGCCTGTCCCTGTACCTGCCCGAGCCCTGGACGGTCACCTACTGGGTACAGTCACCCACACCACCGAGCCAGTGAAGATGAGGATGTCCGGTAACCACCAGGAGACCATTAGGTTCCACCTCCTCTGCTCTCCTGGCCAGCCTCTCATCCTGGGCTCGCGCTGGTTACGCCAACACAATCCGCACCTTGACTGGCGAACAGGGGAGGTTCTGGAGTGGGGAATTGACTGCCACCAGACCTGCCTGCTTTCTGCCTCTCCACTTGTCCGTTCTAAATCTGCTGCCCCGCCTCCTGATCTGTCCGGGGTTCCTGACTGTTACCACTCGCTGCAAGCCGTTTTTAGTAAAACCAAGGCAACGTCCCTACCTCCGCACCGCCCGTATGATTGCGCCATTGACCTCCTCCCTGGCTCCACGCCTCCCCCGGGTCGCCTCTACTCCCTCTCGGCTCCCGAAAGACGTGCTATGGAGGAGTACATCTCTGACGGCTTGGCTGCAGGTATGATCCGCTCTTCCTCCTCTCCTGCCGGGGTGGGCTTCTTCTTCTTTGGAAAGAAGGATGATTCGCTTCGTCCGTGTATTGACTACAGGGGCTTAAACGACATCACGGTGAAGAACCGCTACCCGCTGCCATTACTCGCCTCCGCCTTCGAGCTGCTCCAGGGAGCAACCATGTTCACCAAGCTTGATCTGCGCAACGCCTACCATCTTGTACGAATCAGGGAGGGTGATGAATGGAAGACGGCGTTCAATACTCCTACCGGGCATTACGTGTACCTGGTGATGCCATTCGGACTAACTAACGCCCCAGCCGTCTTCCAGGCACTCGTCAACGATGTCCTGAGAGATATGCTGAACCGTTTTGTTTTGGTTTATTTGGATGACATTTTAATATTTTCTAAAAACCTGTCAGAACACAAGCAGCATGTACAACTGGTTCTTTGCCGTCTCCTGGAAAACTCGCTTTTCGTTAAAGCAGAAAAGTGCGAGTTCCACTCCAACACCGGCTCCTTCCTGGGATATGTTATTACTGAGGGTAGCATCAAAATGGACCCGGCTAAGGTGTCAGCGGTCACTTCTTGGCCCGTTCCTGAAAACCGTAAGAAGCTGCAACAATTCCTTGGTTTTGCCAAAGACGCTTCATCTGGAACTACAGCTTCATAGCGGCTCCCCTCACGGCTCTTACTAATGTCAAAACTACTTACCTTTGAACCCCAGCTGCAGAGGACGCCTTCACCACCCTCAAGGACCGTTTTACGTCTGCACCCATCCTCCAGGTGCCTAACCCCGACCACCAGCTCGTTGTGGAGGTTGATGCCTCGGATGTGGGCGTCGGGGCGATTCTGTCTCAGAGAATGGCAGAGGACAATAAACTCCACCCCTGTGCTTTCATCTCGCGCCGGCTATCCCCCGCCGAGCGGAATTACGACATCGGGGACCAGGAACTATTGGCTGTCAAGCTGGCCCTGGAGGAATGGCGCCACTGGCTGGAGGGGGCGTCTGTTCCCTTCCTTGTCTGGACTGATCATAAGAACTTGGAGTATATCCGCACGGCCAAGCGTCTCAACCCTCGTCAGTCTCGTTGGTCTCTCTTCTTTGCACGTTTTAATTTCATCCTGTCTTACCGTCCGGGCTCCCGCAATGCCAAACCTGATGCCCTCTCCCGCCAGTTCCAGAGGGAGGAGGATGGTCCCCAGGATTCTGCTACCATCATCCCCGACTCCCGGGTCGTGGCAGCCCTTACCTGGGATATTGAGAAACGAGTGCAGAGAGCTCTACAGGCGCAACCTGGTCCCAGTGCGTGTCCAGATAGACAACTGTTTGTTCCGGAACCTCTGCGCTCGCAGGTCATCCAATGGGGGCACGTTTCCCGCATCGCCTGTCATCCAGGAGCTGCTCGTACCAGCCGCCTCATCGCCCAGCGCTTCTGGTGGCCTTGAATGGAAGGTGATGTCAGAGAGTACGTCCAAGCCTGCATCGTCTGTTACCAGAATAAATCCTCTAACCGTCCTCCCGCTAGTCTTCTCCAACCCCTACCGGTGCCATCGCGTCCTTGGTCTCACATAGCCATGGACTTCGTCACAGGACTACCTGTTTCTGATGGCATGACGGTCATCCTCACCATCGTGGACCGATTTAGTAAAATGGCTCATTTCATTCCACTCCCCAAACTGCCTACAGCCAGAGAGACTGTGCAAGCCATTCAGCACCACGTATTTAAACCCAGTTCGTCTCCTTTTGGAAAGAATTTTGTCACCTATTGGGGGCGTCGAGTACGCCCATAACTCACTTACCTGCTCTGCCACTGGAATGTCTCCCTTCCAGTGTGTCTACGGCTACCAGCCACCGCTGTTCCCCAGCCAGGAGGGGGAGGTCTCCTGCCCGTCGGCCCTTGCGAACGCCCGTCACTGTCGGTGCACTTGGGCACGAGCCCGTGCTGCTCTACTCCGGGCTGTCACGGCTTACACCATCGGAGCCAACCGTCGGAGAACCCCTGCACCGCTCTACCGGGCTGGTCAGAAGGTCTGGCTGTCCGCCAGGGATCTTCCTATCTGGGTGGAATCCCGCAAACTGGCTGCTCGGTTCCTGGGGCCTTTCACCATTGAATGTGTGATTAGTCCGACGGCGGTTCGGCTCCGGCTGCCCGGCACTATGAGGGTCCACCCCACGTTCCATGTCTCCCGTGTCACGCCAGTCCGTCGGAGCCCGTTGGCGGCGGCTGCGCCTCCTCCACCTGCTCCCCGTCTCCTGGACGGAGACCCCATCTACACTGTGCGACGTCTGCTTCGGTCCCGGCGGCGTGGGCGGGGTCTTCAATATTTGGTGGACTGGGAGGGTTATGGTCCGGAGGAGAGGTCCTGGGTACCCGCCGGCAGAATCCTGGACCGTACCCTCATCACAGAGTTCTATCGCCTGCATCCCGAGCAACCGGCTCTCCAACGGGGTCGCCCAAGGGGGGGTGGGGGTTCTGTCACGGTTTTACTCTGTTGGGTGGTGTTTTTTTTGTGTTTTTCCTGGTTGGGTCGTATTTTCTGCTGCACTTTTATTGTCTGGTAATTGGTTTCAATTAAGTTTTGTTCCTCTGTCTGCTCCCTGCTCGTTCGTCTCCTGTGTGCCTGCCTGCTCGTCTGTCTCTCCCTCTGCCTTCAGTCCTCCCTGTGTCTGGCTTCCCGCTACCCTGCTCCTGCTCCCTGGTGATGAACTCGGATCGTATCGGCTCTGCTCTACTCTACTGCCCCGGTAACCACTCCTGCCCGTCCACGACTCTGCTTTGCTCTGCTGCCCCGGTAACGACTTCTGCCCGTCCACGACTCTGCTCTGCTCTGCTGCCCCGGTAACGACTCCTGCCCGTCCACGACTCTGCTCTGCTCTGCTGCCCCGGTAACGACTCCTGCCCGTCCACGACTCTGCTCTGCTCTGCTGCCCCGGTAACGACTCCTGCCCGTCCACGACTCTGCTCTGCTCTGCTGCCCCGGTAACGACTCCTGCCCGTCCACGACTCCGCTCTGCTCCCCTGCCCTGGCTATCTGACCTGCTGCTTGCCGTTTACCCTGAGGACTCTGACAGCTACAGTTCCACACACCTCAGCCCAACAGTAAGGATGTTGTGTCTTTGCCTTGGGTGCTGTGAGTCATGATGTGTTCTCATATTTGAGCCCCACCTTTAGTGTAAAGGGTAGCCCACAGATGGTGGTTCAGAATCAGAATTTCTGTGTGTGTGTCTGTGTGTACGTCTGTTTACTTATGGCAATGTGTTTGTGAATGTGTTTTATACATGTGTCTAGAGATAATGACTAATATTGAGTATCAGTACATTACAGGAGTAAGCAGGGTAGCATGACTGTGTATTATCTTTGAAATCCACTTTGGATATACGTATGTGCATGCATGTTTGAATTTTTGCTCATGTTTGCTATACAGACAGATTTTGTGCATGCAACATAGGATTTCTTCTAGTATAAATATGCTGATATTCTTGAGGATCTTGTAATTCAAAAAAAAAAAAATGGGCAAGTGCTTCTTAAAGCTGCACTCCAACTGTTCCCAGATCTGTGTGCACAGTGTTGAAGCATATGGTTCAATGGGGGCGTTGGGAAAGCAAACTGAACCGGTCTCCTGTATCCATCTGTATTATAGACGGCAGGGTCCACATTGTAAACCACAAGTTTTTTCCTTATTTGTGTTTCAGGTAAGTGTCCTCTTAGAGCAGAGCGATTGTGGGAATAACAGTAGAGGAGTGTGATTTGGGATGAGCTGTTCAAGAATGGAAATGTTTCTAATGAGATACCAGTGGAAGTGGTTGAAGGCTTGACAGTTGTTTTATTAACATAATGGGTACAATAATAATGAAATAAAATGCATATTTTGTATGAACAGTTTGAATTTTGCAATTTATGGCCTAAACAGGAATAATCTTGTTAGGAAGACAAAATGCTGAACTTGAAGTAGACTACACAACGGAGATAAACTCTACTTCACAGAAACCATTTTTTTCCCACTTGTCATGTAACTCATTGCAATTCCAGTTACTTTTCTAACTTTTCTTTCAGGAATGGATAATCATACCTTATGTTAACGTCTATATGCAGTGTGGAGAAAAACAACAAAGAAACAACATTAAAAAATGCTGAGGGGAAAGAATGCCTGCTTTTAGTCTAATCAACCTTACATTTAGTTTTAAATATTCTAGAAGAACACCAGTAATGATTTCATCACCAGTCAGCCACGTTTCAGGAAGAACAATAGAGATGAATGAGATGACATGTTTCACATCATGAATATTATAAACAGTACAAATATGTTTCGGAGTTTTGATTTAAAATGCAATTCTTGTCCTGCTACACTACAATTGGTCCATAAATGCTAGAACACAAGGCTTGGATTTGTTTCAGAAGATATAAAAAATATTTTCCATAACACCGAGGAAAGAACACCCCCTTGTGGTCACAAAACATGAGAGCAGAAATCCAAATTAGATCAGCTTTTTTTTTTACGTTGTAAGAGACTGTGACATATTTCCCTCCCTCGGAAATCAGTAATGATCGTTCGTATAACTCAAGCCCTTTGTATGTCCGAATAAAGTTCATCCCACTGCTGGATTTTGACAGCTTGATTTTACTAGTCTATAAGTTGTGCTAACCTGATTTACCGGTATTAAAAGTTTTGTTTATTATTATTGTGGGTTTAAACTGTTTTAACTTGTTTGACGCTAGATTGAAGAAACTATCGTCGATAATTTTTCCGGACAAAGTTTAATACCACGTGGATTTGTTTACATAATTTGTTCATTTCTAAACGTTGCAGCGTGTTCACTAAACGAATCATGGGGCAGGGGGATACAATAATAATCTTTACATTACATTAGCTTGTCGCTAGCATTAGGCAGCGACATTAGCCTAATTTGAAAAATAACACACAGCTCTTGAACACCTCAACATTCTAGTTTAGAGTTCTAAATTCTGTTTACTTTAGCATGGTTACAGTAACTGTGCAGGCAGACTCGACAAACTTGTTAATAAAGGGAACTCCATGACAACATTCTATGACCTATGCAGTAGCATGTGGGGATTTCCTCGAAGCGCTACTTTGTGCTCAGTCTGTTTCAGCAAGTTGAAGGAAATGCCACGCGTGAGAAAAGCTCTACGTCTCCTATGCTGCCTTCGGGCAGTAAAGGACGACGTCGAGGACAATTTACCGGTAGATATTAAACTACATCAGAGAGAAGAACTTCGTCGGGAAACATGCCCCCAGCGTGAGATCGGCCCACGTAAGATGGTGTTGGGCAGCGACGGGATCCACACTGAGGAGTTACCCAAGACGCGGAGCCTCAACAACAACCTTACTCAACAAGTCTTGGAAGATAGCAGAGCTGAGATCAAGCGAGCTCTCCACTCTACCGGCCTTGTGAGCGATCAGGTGGCTGGAGGCGAAGGCACCAAGACAGAAATCATTCTTAAGGTAAGATTCACAAGGGCAATCATCGTGAACAGGGATGTCGCTAAGTGGTTCGGGGTAGGTCAGGAGGATTCAGGGGTCCCAGAGCATACCCAAGGGCCCACAGAGGACTTTGATATAGCTGGGGGCTCAAAATTATTTTCTCTCAGGTGGCCCACAATTTCTAGCGGTGCCCCTGGTCCTAAATAATGGCAGTAAAAGCAGCATGGCTCTGAAAAGATACAGTTTGTCTATGCGTTTGAAGTCAGTAAATGTGTACCTTTTAGATTGGCCTGTGGGTGTTTTGTGTACACTCTAAGACATTGTTTTTTGTATTAAAGGATGTTAATGCCAGCACAGTGGACATAGAGGAAAACGGCAAAACTGTCCTGGTCATCAACAGGAGCACTCAGGTGTTTGCTCCCAATGCACCAAACGCTTCTTGCAGTAGCGAGTAAGTATTTTAATTTAACCTGCTTGGTGTAGAAACTGAACAAAAGATTTTGTAGCCTGGTAAACCAGCCACGAGCGGGTTTACCGGGCTAAATATTTTGTACAGACCAGGCCCAAATTGGTATAACTAATATTACCACCATACATTCATAGGCTAGAGTAAATAAAAGTTAGCCTAATGATTATGGAAATCTAAACGATAAAGTGGTCTCTGGTCCCTACTCTCTGTCTGTGCCTAACATGAAACATGTTGTTTCTTTTAGGCTCCAGGTCAAGTTTGGCACACCTGCCAAGATCCTGCAGTTTGTGCTCTGCAGACTGGACACAGCTGGTCATGGAAGTGGTAAGCAACTTCATGTATGAAGCCTATTGAAAACCCTGACAGATGTAGCAGTTTCAGTGTAGATGAAACTGACCTGATGCTCATGGTGGTGTTGAGAAAAGGTAGTAAAAACTTTTGAGGTGATTATAAATCAGTTTGAGTTTTCCATGTTGTCTCTGCCTGCAGATCCTTTGGTGTGCACCTTCCTCCTTACGCATCATCTCTTTATGCCATCGGAAGAGCTGTGCTCTGCCCTGCTCAATCAATATCCTTTCACAATAAATGTCACTTACAGACAATGTTTTACAGCAGGGGCATAGACAGAAATCATAGAATAGGTGGGCCCAGACAAAAATCAGGTGGACCTATCCCAAAACACAGGTTATTTTTATTAGTAAAACAGTCAATCAAGCCTTCTTATTGGGTTGGTCTAATTGAGAAGTGGGTGGGCACAGGTCCACGCCAGCCCACCCGTGGCTACGGCTATGCTTTACAGTAACATTCAGGCAACAGGATTGTACAGGCAAGCAGTGACACTGTAAGACTTTGCTTACGGATTCAGGTCTCTTATGTGCCTCGATGGCTTCTACGCTTAGTTTTTTGCTTGGGGTAGAGGTCATACTTCCTTAACCATCATTTCACCCTCTCGTCTGAGCCGTCAGTGGGCTCTGAGCTGGAGAGGGCTGCTTCTACCCTCAGGACCAGAGAGCGGGTTGGAAAGCTGGTTGTCCAGTGGGTGGCGCTGTACGGCCTACTCTTGATGGATAACCCGGCAGTGGTTCGCTTTCTGGAGGTAAATGATGTTTACAACCTTTAGGGGTGTACCTTCATGATGGTTATGTTATGGGAATGTTGGGAGGACGTGGATTTTTAGAAACGTACAGTATTGTAAAACACGTTTTTATTGTAAAATGTTAAAAACTCACTCCCTAAAATCTTAACATCTTTGTTACTCCTTAACCTCATATAGTGTATGTATGAATGTGTATAGTTTAGTGGAGTTAAATGAAGGAGTTAGGGAGACAGACCTCCCTGCGTTTTTGTTGTTATTTTGAGTGCATTATGTACTTGTGTGCTTTCTTAAAACAGAAGTTGACGAGACAGATCAAGGGCAATGCACATCTCCGCATGCTAAGACTGTACATCACCACAAGGACACCTATGCTGTGAGTTACACACACAGCTAAATTACACACCTGGAAACCATAGGACCTGACAGATGAAATGAGGTTCTGTAATATTCTCACTATAATATTCATGTCTTTGAATGGTTTTCCAGGCTGGACAAAGAACAACAGCCACCAAAAAGGGTAAATGAACTATGCACTATATCATTACATTAACAATGTAATGATATGGTTTTCAGATAAAGTCTTGAATTACATTTTATACTGCAGTAACTGAATCCTGCTCACCATATTGAGCAAAGTTTGGGAATAATGTATTATTTGTATATAAAATATTTACGGATATTATTGTATTTACTTGATAATTTGTTCCAGGGATGCCGTCAACTTTATCCACCCCTGGTTTGTGGCAGTCCTCTGCAAATCAACCGGCCAATCAGGGTGAAGGACACAGGTTTGTTTAGCTAGCATTTATTTGTTTGGGAGTATTACACAGCACCTCCCTACCTTTACTAAATGCCATTCCTTATACATTTCATGACTAATGATTGCAGTATTACATCAGAGATTTCTCTTTGCAGTCCTACTGAAGGTCCATCAACCCAACACCTGTGTCACATTGAGGCTGCCCCTTAATGTCTTAGTAAAGGATGTGGTGGCTGCCATGAAAGCTTCTGCAGCAGACAACGTGCTGGTGAGGATGAACCCTACTGGAGGTGAGTAGAATGACATATTATCTAGCATTATATTTCACACAAAAGAGTTGAGTTGGAATTTTATTCAAATGGAATTAAACACTATTAAAGAGACCAGGAAAGATTTTTAACATACCAGTTCACAATGATAATGGAGAAAGGAGAATATTAGCTCCCTTTATTTGAATCTGTAGTGGTGGACAGACTTCTTGACATGCCTAGTCAGGTAGAGTTTTAAAATGCCTGTGCTCTCCTACATTCCAGTGAAGACGCATCTAAAGGCAGAGGACAGGGCCATCTCCTTTGTGGACATGAGTGAGAGAGTGTTTCTCTGCTCTACCAACCAGATCAATAAACTTGTGAGTGCACACTGACTCTAAACACATTATATGGAGCCACATTGCTGGAAATCAGAGTGAGAATTATGCCAACAGAAATTCATACCTATGGCACTAGTGTTGTAGCCTGGTAAACCAGCCCCTCGTACTTCATTTCATTTTGTACAGAGGGTCTGGACCAGACACAGTCAGAAACGATTTCTTGGAGGTGGTCGTCACGCATGCAATTAGCCTACCTACACACTACAATTCAAATGTAGCACACAAGGTCAACGTCACAGCTAACGAACACACCCTCTGTTCGCTGATTCGATCGGTCTTGCTGGGGCCGACTAAATGACCCTCAAGAGATTCTGGTTCAGACCCTCTGTAGAAAATGAAATGAAGTACGTGGGTCTGGTTTACCAGGCTACTAGTTTTGCAAAGCTTATTTCTTTATATCTGGAGATTTAGTGTAAATACCTGCAACCACATCACCTGTGATTACAACTAGCACACTATGGAAGTTGCAGTTAACTACTCTGGCTCTATCACCTTTTTAACCTTTGTGGAGAACAGCACGAAATAACAGATACAGATACTAATACAGAGGTTTTGTTCATAGACAACTAAAGTGTGTGATCCCCACAGGTGACCCTGCAGGATCAGCTCTGTCCAGAGAGCAGCACCATGCTTACCCTAAAAAACAGAAGCTCCAAGTCCATAGCTGCTCAGCTCAGCAGCTATGACTGGGAGCTGTTTAATGCCATGCATGAGGTAGGGACAGCAGCAGAACTGTAGAGGCACAGGGACTAGAAGGGCAAAAAAAGAGTTCATTGTGAAAAAGAATGTAATTAGATTACTTTTCTTGATGTGACCATCTACAATGTGGAAGTTCCATGACTATGATTTCAAATTAAAATATATTTCAAGTAAGATAAAGGTACAATGGTAAACCTACTACCAAGAAGCTGATTCAGCTATCTCTTAACCACATTCTTAAATGGCTCTACAAAGAATTAACTAACTCATTCCCTTTAGAACTGCATGAATCTTGGTCACATCCAATGATACGCATATTCTTTCTATGTATAACTGTTAGCGATTTTAGACCTCTGTCTCATCCTTACCCATCTACCCTATCTATCCGACTAGACCGAGCTACTGTACTATGTGGTGGGGAGGCACAAATTCCCCAATGGCACCACGGCCAACCTGGAGCGCTTCATAGGCCGCTTCAACGAGGTGTCCTTCTGGGTGCCAACTGAGCTCCTCTGCTGCAGCAGCCGTGGAAAACGTGTTACACTGCTGAAGAAATTCATCGATATCGCTACGATGTGAGTATGACCACAGCACACACCTCATGCCCTGCTTATTTATATCTATGTGATTGGATAAGGATAAGGCACGTGTGTAGGAATAGAATAATGGTTATAGTCAGTTCCTTGATGGATCCTTTGAGTGCTTTCCATTAGCCTGGTAAACCAGCCCCTTGTACTTCATTTCATTTTGTACAAGTGGTCTGACAGTGCTGTATTGGGAAACAATTTCTTCCTGGAGGTGTGGCCTCTGCTGAAGTTTAAAAGAACTGGCTTTGCCTCTACCCAATCGCTACCGTCTGGTCGTGGCACATGCAATTAGCCTGCCTACGCACAACAATTCAAATGTAGTACACACAGTCAACCTCATCGCTCACAAACACTTCCTCTGTTGGCTGATTGGCTAGGCAACATTTCTACCTAATACAGCAATGTCAATGAAAGCACTGCCAGACCCTCTGTACAAAATGAAATAAAGTACGAGAGGCTGGTTTACCAGGCTTGCTTTCCATTACACTGCTTACGTAACTTACTTCAAATATATTGTTTGTGCTGGATTAAATGAGTAACATTGGTTTCTCCTTCTTCCAGCCTTTACAAGCAGCAAAATATAAATTCATTTACAGCCGTTGTGTACGGCCTCTGCAACAATGCTGTTAGCAGACTTTATGACACCTGGGAGGTGAGAAAAGTTTGTTTACACCTATTCTGATTAATTGATTTAGTTCAATGACTTGTACGTAAACTGTGTTGCTGTGACAAGCACGCTGAGAAAATTTCCCCTTGTGCCTGACAGAGATTACCAAAAAGAGTCATGAAGACTTTTCAAAGATATGAGCAAATGCTGGTGAGTTCAACCAAATCTAAATACAAAATATAACACTGAAAAGAAGTTCAATGATCAGTTTCCATCATGTCTTGACATAATTCCACTGTCCTTGAACTACGAAAGTACTAAACTCAACTGCCAGTTTAGGGTTTAGATCAGGTTTGTGCTTATTCAAAGGTGCAGAAGATTTTCTAAAGTTTTACAGTGGCACAGATACTCTAGAATAGATTATTTGCATTTCCTTTCCAACAAAATGTTAATGTATATTTCTTCACACTCAGGACCCCCTCAGGAACCACATTGCCCTCAGGCAGGTGGTTGAAAAACTCAGCCCACCATATATACCTTACCTGCCGCTCATTTTGAAAGGTAATACTGACACAGTAATAGATATTTCTTTAGATGTATACTGTCCCCTTTTCCCATTGACTCCAGCCTTCTCTCATACATCTGTCTCCTATCGATAACAGACCTTACGTTCCTCTACAATGCCACAGAGACGCTCAGCCATGGCCTAGTAAACTTTGAAAAAATGGTGAGTGGTACAGTAAAATCTGTGTGACCTTAGTGTCATTTTCATCTGTCCATGTGTCATGCAGCTTGTCCATGTTTTGTCATATCTGAATGAGTATTTACTCTTCCCATCAAATCAAATGCTTTATCTTTACAGTCCACGATGTCCAAACATCTGAGTATTATAACCGGTTGCAGGAATCAGCCCTATTGTAAGTATAGCCATTTTTAACTTTCTTAACATTACAATACTGAAATGACCACTACACCTCCCTGCTACTGTAGAATTGTAGAATAATAAAACCTAGAAGCAAATAAATAAGCAAAAATATAATACGTTATCATGTATTTTTTCTGCAGTGCCAATTTCTTTTATGAATCCAGACAAAGTGCTCAACAGTCTGCAATCATGGCAAGCCACATGTAAGCACACTGATGTACAGCTGACAAGCTTTTATAACTTCAAAAATAATATCCATTAAACAGACATATTCTCTCGCATCTCCCATTAATGCTCATTATCCTCTTCTCTTTTATCAGTTACTGACTGCAGATCAGCAGTGGACAGAGACAGAACCATCTGTCATTACATCAGGAACCTTAAAGTCATAACTGATCAAGTCAAACTGAACAAGATGTCTAAAACCATTCAGCCCTAGATTTTTTTTCTTTTTCAGAAAAGTACCATGAGATGTTTTTTTCTTTTTCAGAGAAGAACCATGAGATTTTTTTTCAGAGAAGAAATATGGTCGTCATTCAAAGGCCAGTGACCTTACAACAGGGATCTCCAATATGGGGCGCAGGGGCACTGCAGTATGTACTGTAGCCTGCCATTAGCTTGTGAGACGCTCACAATAGATTATGATTATGATTAAAATCGAATCTTTAAATGTATTTTAATTTTTTTGTGAGATGCTCACAAAAGACTATGATTATGATTAAAATCGAATCTTTAAATGTATTTTATTTTTTTTGTGAGATGCTCACAAAAGACTATGATTATGATTAAAATCGAATCTTTAAATGTATTTTAATTTTTTGAAGTACATTATTTCGAATGAGTAGCCCTCCATGTAGTTTCTTACTCTTCTGGTAGCCCTCAGTCTCAGAAAGGTTGGAGATCCCTGATTCACAATCCCCTGCTTTACAATCTATTATTAAAGTTTTATTTTTTACACCATTAAAAGTGCATTTCTTGACTTTCATTCCAATACATAAACAAGCTGGTGTGATCTCTGAATGCAGCTGATGGGATGCTCCAGCTTCTGCCTGAGGGCTAGAGGCTAAAGGTTCTTTTAGACACTTTGAGTAAATACATTTTATATGACAGTATGCACATTACAAATTCTTACTAAAAGGTGAAGAACTGATCAAGCACATAAAAGAATGACTCACAAGAAAACATCCAAATCCAGTTGTAATGTTCTGGATCTTCATGCAACATCCTGAAATACACCTCCAACTGAAACACAAGAGTGTGGTTTCTGGGCTCCAACAAAGGGAACAGTTAAAATGTGGAGTGGTCAGTCAACTTCAGGATCAGCTGGAGCCAGTTGTGTCCACTTAGCTGTTTTAGTCGTACATGCTGTATTAAAAACCTCTGCCATGTTTTTGCTGTACATGCAGTACTGTGCAAAAGTTTTAGGCAGGTGTGGAAAAAATGCTATGCCTTCAAAAAGGGAAGTGTTTATCATTTATTTTCATCAATCAATTAAATTCAGTGGATGAACCAAAGGGAAATCTTCATCAAATCAATATTTGGTGTGACCACCCTTTGCATTCAAAAGAACATCAATTCTTCTAGAAGGCTGTATGACAGATAATTACACATAACATTTTAGAACATTAACAATACAAAAAGATGTCATCTTAATGCCATGTAAATAGTCAGCTGAGGAAGATTTGTAAGGACAGCTAAGGTTTTCATCTGCAATATAGCTCTCAATAGGCATTTAACACACATACACTGATGAAAACGAATTGGTCAAAACATTTTAAAATGTCAAACATGTATTATCCCTTAAATATCAGATTAGATTTTACTGTTTTGACAGCTAGGAGTCATAAACATCACAGTAAAACACATTACAGTAAACATTTTTTTGAATGATGAATTTGCCTGTAATAAATCACATTTGCAGTAACTCAAGTTCATTTAACGTTTATGGCAGCTGAAGGAAATAAAGCCATAATCTTCATTCCTTGTCACATTATGTCAAATTAGTCATGAGCAATATAAAAGTTTTATGTCTAGTATTATTGTAGGAAGGATGTTATTTTTAAATTGTGTAGTTTCCTCCAGGCTGACTGCTTTCTTTTCAGCTCATGTTGAGTGTTTGTGCAATTTGTCTTTTAGAGACACCTACTGGATCGCCTGCTTTAACACCATTGGCGGCGCCAGGGGGGGGGGCGAGGGGGGCTTTACACCCCCCTGTAAAAGGCTCTGCCCCCCCTTAGCCCCCCCTGACTGACCTAGTGATATTTTTTAAAATTATAATATGAACATGTACACATAAAACGAACACATTTCTCTGATTTATTTACACTGTATGTAATAATCCTGACGAGGAATTATATTGTTTATAACGTTCCTAAATGATGGTGAACCCGGAACTTTGCTGCACCTGCGCCGTGTGATTTGATTTTCTGATTTAAACTCAGACGGCACGCTGGGATTGTTAGGTATGTTGTGGCCGCTAGTTCTCTCCAGTTGGTGAAAGTGGCAAGTTGTGAAAAGTGAAGTTCGTTCACGGCAGCAGCATTCCTTTATTTTGAGCTGGTGTATGCACCTAATAAATATATTGTCGACAAAACAGCATGGATATTTTATTTCTATGTATGCTTACCGACAGTCCGAAACCAAGGTTGTCAGGATCAAGAGTATGGTTTACGATACAGGCCACAACAAACGGTAGGAGTAACTTTGAAGTGGGGAATGAGCGCAAGTATGTTTGAAATGTTATATTTGTTATAAAGAAGATCGATTAATGCACAAAACACAATACTGTACTTGTATTAATACTTTCAGCAAATATCTGGCGTCGAGTTGCTACGGTAGCCTACTTGTATGAATAAGGGATTTAATGAGGGAGAGCGCGGTGTTTGAAAAAAGATTAAATCCTGGACCGGACTGGCGTGGGTTGGGAGTAATTGGCCTCTATTGTGTTATTTGTTTGTGTAGTAGGTGTCTTGTGTCAGGTTTCATCAGCCCCCCCCCCCCCCATAAACAATTTGCCCCCACCATAGCCCCCCCAATACAGTGGTATAGTTTGTGTGTAGGCTGGAGTCTATGATGAGCCACACTGTTGGTCCTGAAGACCATTGGTGTGTGGCTCTGGGCAGGGAAAAATATGTGTCCCCAAACAACACAATAAGAAATCAGAGAAGAGCTGATGCTTAGGTCTGTATTCACATCCCTAATAAACACAAAAAGCAGAAATACAGAGCCTACAGGAGGAGAACGTGGTAACATTAGGTGATAAAATAGCAAATAAGTGCCACAAATATGTGCATAAGTGAGTAAAGTAGTATTTTCAATAACTGTAGTGAAGTGGGGATGAAGTACAGTGTTATTGTTTGCTACTATTCATATTTAATCTTCAGCAAAGAATCAGACTTCTGGTTTCTGAGGTTTTTATTTGGCATTGGAGACTGAATATCCAGTCAGATTCTAACATGTGCATTATGTTTACATGTATATGTAGAACCTGTCATGAAAAATATAAAGGTGTGGATAATCAAGTGATCTGATTAGGTGAATGCAATTTACAACTCTGACTCCGACTCCCAGTCTCCGCTCTGTCAGCCACACTGTGTGCCTTACTCTCACAGAGGTGGACAGACCAGACCGGCTTATTAGAGTACGTCCTGCCACATATTCCTTCTTCCTGCGTCCTTAACACGGGTGATTTTACATTACATTACATTACTCTTAGCAGACACTCATCCAAAGCGACTTACAAAAGGGGGAACACAACAAGCTAGTGTAGAGGAACACAGAGTAAACAATGGTATGGCAAAGTTAGTGCAGCCTAGGGTGTACACAAGGAGGGAACACTACTACTTTAACTAATTAGCTCATCTACCTTTCACTAATTAGCTTATCTACCTGGCTGAAGAGTTGAGCTACTTGGGGTCAGCTGGTTCAGTGAATTTGCTGGAGCAAATATATGGTATGGCAGGACTTTTCCACTCTGAACCTGGGATGTATGCCTACGTTCAGTGGCAGTTATTCTGATGACCAGTGTACTCAGAACTCAGTGACACGATGAAGCAGAGCAAATAAACAGGGCAGAGGCCAAACAGAAAAAGTCCAGTATTTTTTTATCTCCACTACATTATGAACACGTTTATGTTAAATGGGCTTTTCTCTATTTTGTAATTATCTCAAAACAATCATCATCATCAGGATGCCCCGATGAAGGCCAATATGGCCACAACACGTAGGCCCAAGTGCTTTTAACCAGCCCTAGCCATGTTGTATTAAAGGCTTTTTTATATTTTGCTCAAATCTCAAAGTGCCCCTGCTAATTTCTTTTTCTTTTGGAATTATCATCAATATCTCTGTGATTAAATAGCTTTGCTGTAACTCCTCTGCAAAGAACAGGTCAAAGTAGAAAAAGGAAACATAACAGTATGTGTTAGTTAGCCTTTGTAGTACAAATTATAATTCAATTTCACATTACAGAGCAAGCAAATATGTACATATGCAAATCACAAGCCCCACATGCACAAGCAAACATATACCCATAACATTAACCAACTAACACTTGTGCACGGCATACATACTTAGAATCATATTTTACTGGTAAGATCTGATACATTAGGAGTAGAGAGGTCAATTATTTTTGGAGTCTGCAGTCCGGGTGATGTGTATGAGCCTGTTTCTGTTCGAGGCAGATAGGATGAAAGCAAAGAAACACAGTGTGCGGCATAGTATGCTTTTGAGACTTTAACTTGTTTTTTATTTATTTGTAGTTTTTGCACTTAATGTTGGTGGTCCGTTCCCTATAAAAGACTTAACATGTCATGTGGCTGATACTTTGTTTTTTGTGCACTCCTGGAGAACTGTGCAGTTGATGATAGATATATTAAGGACATCCACACACAACCTGTTTGTGGTGCTGATCAAGCATTTTTGACTGGTTTGTATCAGGGTCAATGAGTGCACCAGACTCTCAGTCCCTGTTCACATCCAAGAAAACAGCTCAATAGGCAAATAGAAATATAGCCATTGTAGCCTAATTGGACATTGCTATGTAAAGACTTTCATTTTATTTTAGTTTTTTATTTATATGACATTGCTGTGTATAGGCTTTCATTTAATTCTTTTAGATTTGTTTTTTTTTCATAGCAGATAACTCTCAAATGCACCAAATGCCTAAGTTTAAGAGGCTTGTGTTTTCTTTTTTGCATTTTCAAAATTGCTGTTTGAAAAGGCAAAAGTATTCTTAATTGACTACTTAAATGACTCTGAAGTGTGTTTGTGTTTGTGTGAGACTACTCTTACATGTGGACTAGACCTCTCTTTGGTACTATAATTAAATATAGTATAAATAAATATAAATGGTAGTTAAAATTGTCACATAGAAACATGAAAGACATCACCGATCTGATCTTTTCATGTTCATGTACATCAGTTCAACTTTTACTTCTGTGATTTTAAAAGTTCACTCTTTGGCACCTATCATGAATTTTCCCATTATTACTTGTGTTTTAGTTGTGTATTGTATGTGTATATGTTTCACACTGCATATGTGCTCTATATGCTCTTTGCAACCAAATGTATTGCTCAAAGCACACAAGTGAAGAAAAACATCCAAATGCCCAGAGATGGTGACGACATACAGAATCAGCTCTCTCCGCATGTGCAAATCACTCGTCCAACAGTTATTTTTTTATGTAATACATGAATATGTAGGATGGGACTGCGGTTTGGCGGCAACCTTTGTCCCTTTGGCATTAGTGTCGGCTGAGAAGCTCCAGCTCAGGACACAGTGCGTTGTGTGCAATCTGCTGACCATCTGCCAAGACTCACAAACACCAGAGAAAGTGCCATCAAAGGTCATTTGTGTCTGAGTGAGTGTGTGTGTGATGAGACCTTGATAAACTGGTACAACTCTTGTCTGCCTCTCCTGATCCTGATCTCCTGATATTATGGGCCCATGAAAACTATAGATTGACCTCAGAAATGTCTCTTAAGCGACGAATGTTGTATTGGCATTAAGATGGTCTGTCTGTCATTGCTTCAGTGTAAAGAATATGACTTCCAAAACATGGTTTATCGTAAGGTGATTCAAATGGTAGATTGTGTGTTTCAGTGTTTGCTATCATATTTACTAGGCTTTGTCCCTCTCTCCTGATGCCTAGAATTGGGACACTTTAAGGACATTAAATCTATAGATTGACCTAAGAGATCCTTCTTTAGCCATGAACCACAAATGTTTGGCAGTAAGATAGTGAATATGTTATTACTTTGGTCACTCCAAAGCATTCTTTAACTTGTGATTCAAATGTTTCAGTCAGTCACTTGCTTTGTCATCTGGTTTCAGGTGGAATACTTTGTTCTCAGTGGTCTAAAGTTTGCTTAAATCAATCTTGTCTTTGTTGTGTAGGTGCTCTTCTTACTGTAGGCAATTGTCTTGTGTTCACATTTTACATTGTATGTGAATGACCATAGGCATGTGTGTGTGCTTATATTGGTGTACAGGAAGATTAAGAGATTAAGAAGACTAAGATTATATCATGGTACATTTATGATGAGCAAGCTTTAGTCAGTGAATTCAGTCCATTATTGTCTGGGTTGCACATCTCTGGTTGGTAAGGGTTGGGGTAAAAGAGCATTCCATCAGTTAACATACTTTTTGAGGTCCAAAACATCTGCAAAAATTCTAGCAGTTTAAACAGGCATTGAAGTCACACTGAATGATTTTTGTCAAGAATCAAGAAACATCCTGACAAAACAATTTATATTGATATAAGATCCAAAAGTTGACATCAGGTGGGACATTTAACATGCTGTATATGTCCACCATATGTCTAACACCATTTTGTGTCAATCACCTAGAACGAGTATAATGATGATACCTCATATTTCTCCCACCCTTTAACAGCACAAACTAGTTCACTGGTGGGTCGACACTGTACCTTTACCATACAGGTTTCAGAAATAGCTTTGTTTGCTAATATTAAGCAAACAAGTGACATCATGGGAGCAGACGGAGGCTAGAGAGAGACCTTGGGAACATGAGCGAGGGAGCGAGGGAGCGAAGAGCAGCAGCATGAGCCCATGCATGTCTCTGGGGCGGAGAACACATGCGGTATAAAAGCACACTGAGGGTTTGACTGCTTCCACTGGTCTCTGGGCTGCAGAATCATCACATTTAGCTCCTGCACATACAGTACACACTCCCCACCCTTATCACCTACTCAGCATGCAGGCACAACGCCACATCTGCAGCATGACACTTAGCACATGGTGCCTACTCACACTGCTCATCCTGCAGCAGGTAAGACCACTGTTTTTGTATGGACCTGTGTCTGTGTGTGTGTGTGTGTGTGTGTGTGTGTGTGTGTGTTGTTCTGCAAACAGGAAATTGCAGCTCCCACTTCAGTGTAAAAAGTGAAGCATAGAACCGATTTAGAAAAAATGATGCAACAGGCTGCATGGATCTTTTTATATTGATTTAACTTAAGAATGTGATGGAAGTTTGCAAGGCAATGCAAGGCAAGTTTAACCAATGAAAAGTCAGGCAGAACTTTGCCTTAACTTTTTTTGCATGTATAGTGTAGTATATACAATGTGCAAATGTGTATAGTGTAGTACGTACAATGTGTAAAGGGAATAATGTCTATTTTGGCAACTAAGCAAAGTTTTAGAACTACAGAATTAATGAACTAGTCTTTTAAGCTAAAAAAATAAATAAATAAATAAATACAATGTCATAGCTTTAGGAACAGTTCTTTGTGAAAAAGTCAAAACATATGTTTGCATGTGTGCTATCCCTCTGTCCTTTAGGTTTCAGCAGGTCCTGTGTTGCAGCCAGATCCCCCAACTGGGTCTGTTCAGAATGTGCTGCGGCGTGTAGCCAGGATGACCCCTCTGTGGAGAATACTGGGCACTAAACCCTATGGAGCTTACTGCCAGAACAACTATGAGTGCTCAACAGGAGCCTGCAGGTACGCACTGCTCCAGTAATGTTTAAGCAAGTGTCTGTTTTGATTAACATTTTAACATTTTTATTGTTAAAATTTTTAACGGTCTATCTTGTTTTCATGGCATATGCTTTCTTCTGTGTGGAAGGTTAATCAGAATGTGCTGCATATTTTCTGTTTTAAATTGCAGTATATGAGTCACTGTTTTTTTCTTGTGTAACTGAAACTAATGCATAACACATCTCTATCTCCAGAAGGGGTCATTGCTCGTTCAACCAATCCGCTAATTCCTAGAGGTGTGGCTGAGCTCCCGAATCATCTCAGCATTACAGCAATTCTTCTAAAAGAGACATATGGTTCTGATCATTTAATGAAACATGCATGCAGGTTGCCGTCTGTTAGTAGATTGACGCCAAAGATGGATTTTGCACAATTTTTAGTCACTTAGCTTACTCTCATATTTATAGGGGACATAGTTGCCCAACATGTAACTTGATCATATATACTTAAGTACTGTACCAAGCAAGTGCCTGTATTTTTTTTCTGACATGAAACCTCAAAATCAACATACACAATTCTAAACAATAAGGATGACACTAAGGATACTGAAAAAAAGTTTGTAGACTATAAATGTGTGATAAACTGTGTTTTGATAGGATACAAAAAAATGTACTTTAAAAGTGCTCTCATCTGGTATGGGTCAGATATTTGGATGCAGGTTTTGCCCATTGGCCTCAAAGAGAAACGTGAGAACACAGCGTACAGAGAACAAAGGTCAAGCCTTAGTGTCAGTGAACTTTGGCAGCCCAGGAGAATTGGAACTCAAATATAAGACAAGATGAATTTAGTCATGCCAGGGTTAAAGTGAATTGGAGTATTACAAGAGATTTTGCACATATTTTGGTTTGTTTTTGAACTGTCTGTTTTATTAGTTACTCTTTTATTACTTAATGTTTTTAGTACTAATGTTATTAATTATTTCTTTAGAAACCCATTGTCAGATCATGTATGTTTGTATCTATGTATGGATGGGTTAATGGCTAATTTCGCTGGTGCTTGTGACTAGTGACAAAGGGCTTACTACAACTACTACTACTACTAATACTAAAAGTGGTGCATCTCCTATACCTTACAAGTTTTACACAAGTTTGCTGTTCAAAAAAAATCTGATAACTGGAATATGACCATTATTAGTTTGTATGACTTCTATTCCCTGACTTAAATGAAGATCTCTTATAAGAGATCGCTAAGAATTTATTTAAATTTATTAAGTACCCACCCATTATGTTGTGTTGTTTTTGTTATTGTATTATCTGCAAAAAGTAAACATGTTTTTCCAATTTTCTGAAGTCTCTAAATGAGAGCCTTTAGATTGTCTTTTCAGTACCATGAATTTGGAGCATGTTGCATGTTGCAGTTTGCCTTAGACCTAAATAAAGCCTTCAACCTTTTTACCCCAACAAAGGAGCTAAAACCTTTTGAGATGTTGTCTTTTTTGGTTGAGACTGGTAACCATAATTTTTTTTCCTGTCATCAAACTATACTGATGTTAGCAACATCATATGGTACGTCTATGTTATGACAAGCCTATTGTGTATCCTCTTAAAAAAATGCTAAACAAGCTACAGTATTTGTAACAAAACACTGGTAATGTGCATTTCAACACTGAACAATAATAAAACAGAATTAGTTTCCTAAATAAACGTAAAGTAGCATAGTTTGTGAAACACAAGCTTTGTGTCACTGACATAATGTTTGACCACAAGTGTACTACTTATATATAATGTACTTCAGTCATATACAAACATCTCCACGTATTTGTGTCACTCTCTCTGTGTTCTGGATGACCTGGCCTTGAGGCTGAAGTCCAAATGCTTCATTGCATAGTCATCTGGCTGATGTGGCCAAGAGGGTTAGCCAAGCATGCGAATGCCTGAGTGAAGACCCATCTTCTGAGACCGATATATCAGCCACACTCATGGGACACAGCATATTGACTGAGCATAACGTCCTTGTATTTTTTTCTGAGAAAGATCAGAAAAAAATGCACATGAACAAACTACAGTTGAATCAGTGATTGTAAGCAGTATGTGAAATACCAGGCGTTATGCGTTATACAATTTTGTGACTGCTGCATGATTGTTCATTTATAGGCTTATCTTAACAGACCAAATCAGAACAGATGTTTAAATGCGAGCATGTAGTAGAGGTGTGCTGTGCAATATTTCATATCTCCTTCCTAACAGCATCAAATTGAAATCGAATCGGATGGAATCAAGTCGCTAGCTTGTCAGTCAGAATCAAATCGAATCAGTGCATTTCAGCCAATACTGTTGCCGCAGCCATTTCACTTTCATAAAGAAGTTAGAAGTAGTTTTAACTTATGGAGGGTACATAACACGCTCTACATCAGTTAATGGAAATCGGAAAAGAGAACATCTTTATTTCAGTCACACGTAGTGCGCAATGACGTAGGTCATATGAGATCACACATGTTAACAAATACCCAGCTCTAATGCATAGTGCCACACAAGTACAAATACAAGCTTGAAACAGCAGTAAAGCTGAACAGGGAAGCAACTGAAAGTCATAAGTAAACTTACTAGAGGAGTTTAGCATTTATGAAATGGTAACAACTGTCAAGTAAACTACAGTCTGTTAAGATCATTGAAAACAACAGCTGTATCCCTTTGCAGTTTTCTTTATATTGCTTTGACTCTGTTCTGTGTTCTAGACATGCATATGCATATTTAAAAAAACAGCTGTCATCCTGACAAATTATTTATTTGGAGCATTGTTCATGGCTATTTTAGTTTGAAAGGAGGAAGAGAGGGCACAGAGGGCATCAAAAGTTATTAAAATAGGGGCCTGTGTTCACAGAGCTACAAAACAGATCAGTTACGGAACTGGTCAATTAGGGAGAAACCTCTAATTATAACAACATAACCTTTTTGATCATGTAATTCACAGAGCCTCTTAGTGCCAACACCTTTTCAAAGTCTGAGATTGCCTAGTAGTTGAAAGCTGCCCTAGGCCACCAGAACAAAATATACACTGTCATCGTAAACAGCAGTTTCTATCATACCATATTGTAATGTTTCAAGATACAGACGCAGAATCACTGACAAGAGATCTCAAATGTGCAACAATAACACAGTTAGCTATTGTAAAAGATGACAAAAAAAAAAAACGTTGTTGTATTTGTGGTTATATTGCACGTATTCATGTAACCATGAAAATCATACACGAATTCACATTTGAAAATGTTTTGAATGTAAGTGATTCATAGGTAGGATATATCGTTTTCACTACAGTGATGGTTTAATCTTCAAAACACATAGCCTACTGCTTTTAGCCAACTTTGTTTTTACAGATATCCTCAAACCATCATCTTTTAAAATAAAATATTGGTCAATATACTGTGCCTTCTAATGAAGATGTGGGACACACTCAGGGGTACAAACAGACATTTTGATCCTTATGAAAAATACATCTATGAGCCGAGTATATTATTAATAATATTACCAATAATATACACATATTTTTTTACTTTTTAAAGTGTTTCACTAAGAGAGACCAGTAAGCCCTTATTTTGGGTGTACAGTGGAGTTACGTTCTAAAAAAAACCCGCGATAGGCGAAATCCGCGAAGTAGTCAGCTTTATGTTTTACGATTATTATAGATGTTTTAAGGCTGTAAACCCCCTCACTACACTTATACACTGTTCTCAGACAGGCAAAGTCTACACTTGCAAACACACATCACTTAAGAGTCACACAGCTAGCGGTGGAAGATTTATGTACATTTTACAAGGTGAGCGCATTCTGTACTGTATAGGAGATTGCATGCACTAAAAAATCCGCGAAACAGCGAGGCCGCGAAAGGTGAACCGCGATATAGGGAGGGACCACTGTACTGTAGGTTTACCTAGGAATGGGGCTACCATGGTTGCACTGCCCTCATGCGGGGACCATTAAAAGTTGCAAAACTACACTGAGTAGTGATTGTCACTTTAAAAAATCAAATAAAAATGAGCAGTAGTCAGGAACACTCAAACTCACAAAACATTCATAAAATAGAGAATCATTTAATTGCAGTGGCTGGAATTGAAACTAATTGAAAGTAGGCACTAATGTACGGAAAATAAAACCAGTGGGTGAAGTGTGGTGGCCTTGACTGTTTTAAAAGTTACAAAGATGAAGGCATAAATGTGAAGGCATTGACGTAGCAAATATAACTGGACATGTTAAGCGACCCAGGAACACGTGTGTTGCACCATAAACAATGTGACCTTAAACGAGAGCGGAACCAAACCGTGTAGGCACGAACTTTAAGATTAGGGAAATAGTTAACCTACACGTATTGGTTAAATGTAAAAGTAGAGATATTTACGTGGACATTTTTAGCGTCATCGAAGCTAGTCTGCACGTCGAAAGAATATTGAACAGAGTTAATTAATTTCAATACATTGAACTTCATGGTCGTTTTGTTTTGCTTCCTGCTAGCCGACTATGTCACATGCACGCTTTCAGTGCTCATAGGTTTTTGAGGAACCTGTGCGTAATGGCGTGTGGATAAAAACTAAGCTAGTTGCACCGGCGTAATTTAAACTAGCCTTGATACGCCACATTAGGCATCTTGCGCTGTTGCATAACGTCAAGCAAAATGAAACGGTGAACTAGCAACTCCGACATGACAGCCTGTGTTTTGAAACCACACTGAAAATAGAAAACCTGCATTTAACAGACGGACACAATGAGAAGTCGCAGTAACTCCGGAGTAAAACTTGACAACTATGCACGAATAGTTAATCAAACCATCCTTCGTCACCAGGTAGGTTCTGTCCGAAACGTAACAATGTAATATATCTGCACCAGTTGTTGTCAGGCAGAGACTAAACTTTTTTTTCTAGCCTTTCCAGTGTCTGGTGTTAGTGCCTGCAAGCAGATACTCTCTAAATTCGAAAATCGTGTAGAAAACTAGACAGGAGGTAGTTTAGTGAAGCCTTGTAAGAGCTTTTAAAGAACATTAAGCTCAGTTTGGGCATATATTCACTTGCATAGGCGTATCCATAATTAAAATTTTCCATAGTTCTGCATGTCAAAGCACCACAGTGACGTTCTTCCCTAAACGTATGACGCCACTCCCCCTTCATAGAAGTGTATGGCAAACCATACACTATAACAATCAACAGCTAATTTCGAATGAATTAATGTGTGCCTTTTAAAAATGTTAAATCCGTGAAAATGCGTGACTTTTTAGAGATTTTTTAGAGAAATTTGATGACTACTGCAGAATTTTAGGGTTTAATATTGGTCAGTCTCTGGAAACTACTTCCAACAAAGCTCATGGGGCTTCAAGGATGACCGTGGCCCTAACAAACTTCAAAAGGTTTAGAAATGGCTTAGAACAAGGTGCCGAAGATCTCTGAAATTGCGAGCGATGAATCCAGACCTGAATCCCATAGAGCACCCATTTAGGAATTTGTAATTGCAACAAATAATTCTAAATAAGTAGTGCATTATCTGCAGTTATGGTTGTATATATTCAAGCTCTAATTGTATTTTATGTGCACAAATGTGGGTTTGTTTTGGAAAGAGACAGTACACCTTGAGTGGCTGAGAGTTACACAGGACCAGAGCATTTTTGCATGCTGGGTAGACATAAGTTACAATAAAAGAGCTAGGAACTCCATGTGGAAGTGTACAAAAAGAGATCCCGGCTTCAGAAAGTAAAAAGCATGCCACATATTTGATTCAGCCATTTTCCTCATGATCACATAACTCAACAGACAGGTAGATCAGCTATTTCATGAAATTACCTGTGTTTAGTGCATTGGCAGAAACAATAGATGGTTTTACAGAATACTTACATTACGAAGCTGGGATCTTGCACTCTCATGCACATTCCCGCCACACATTTTTTTTGTTTGTTTTTTGTTGATGTTTTTTTTGCCAGGTAAAATTGATATATGTTTTTATTTACACAGTGCTGGGTACTGGTATTGAGATGTTTGGTCTTTCCAAACACACATTTAGTGCTGTCTGATTGTCAAACATCTGATCTTAATACTGCGTCAGCATTCGTATTGGTATTTGTACCAGTTATTTTTTTGTCACTGTTGTGTTTTGTTTTGACCAGGACCCAGTGACGGGGCTGTTGCCAGGCAGCGTAGAGCAGCCGGACGCCTGGGTACGGGATAACGTCTACAGCATCGTCTGCGTGTGGGCACTCAGTCTGGCCTACCGCAAAAATGCAGACCGCGATGAGGACAAAGCCAAGGCCTATGAGCTGGAGCAGGTAAGTGGACAGGACAGTATGATGTAATACGGTATAGCATGCGGTTTAAGGGTACAGTATACTGTTGTATGGTATATTATAAAGGAGTTACTATGCCTCTGCGGACATGGCTATGCAGCCATACAGATGTGAACGGTTGGGGTATTGGGCTTTTGGATCTGCTTTTTCTGACATGCAGATGGAGGGTAAACTTCACACATGCGCACTTTGCCCTAGTACTTTGTTGACGAGAAGTCTTGCCTATTCTGTTAAAGCTTCATAGTAGAATTTTTACACCGTGTTTTATGTAGCGGTTAAAGTTGTATTCTTCACCTTCTCCATTTTTACATTGTGGACAATTTGGGTCAACTACATTGTCATCGCTAGGTGCAAATTTAGTTTTTGCCCCTCTGCTCAGTTTGTTTCAAACCAGTGAGTGGGCCAACTTGTCAATCCTATCCATCTCCTGTTTGACGAGGTTTATTTTGCTCTGTGTTAGTGGTTTTAAAATGCATACCTAACAGCTTGCCTTTACTTGCATGTGTTCCACGGATGTCTCTGCCGTTACCTGTATGGTTAGGTACGCACATGCAAGGTCAATGCAGACACGTTCTGTGCCACACAAAGTTTCCACACAGCTCGTTTACATGACGAAAGTTACGTCATGCAGACAATCCGACCAACATCTGCAAACCCTTTCCACAGAAGAACATCATGGTATAGTCGACATTGACTACTGAGTGAAGGAAATATCATGGGAATATTAAAAAGGAAACTATCAAATGTCTACTTGTCAACTTTTCCAAATCTTGACAGCCCAAACAGAGTTCAAAGGGTACACAGTTTAATGTGCTCACAGGTTGCAAGGGCTTAAAAGGTTTTTATTAAGTGTTTTTGAAAGGTCTTGGTAATTTTTTTAAAGTCGCAAAAATGGACAGGATCTTTGCACTTCATGATATTTTCCATTAATTCAACCCTGAAGTAAACTCATTTTTATTATTAAAAAATATCACTTACTATTCATTTTCACCATGAAGAATATATCAAAAACAGATTGTGGAAGTATGCTTTACAAAATGAGATTGAAAATAAATGTTGCGGTCCCCAGTAGGACAGAATACTTGTGTGGAGATAACTGGGTGTATCCTACAGAGTATTTTTTTTACTTCTTTTCTGTAAGAAGAAATCTGCACATGTAAAAGGCTCTTGTGAGATCCTAATATCTGTGTGTGTTTTATGTCTGGTTAGGTGGAGCGGTGTGGGCCTCAGGGGTCTCAGGTTGCTCTGTACTAATAGCTGTAGGGAACAGAGGGAAAGGGCAAAGTTGAACTGGGTGTGTGTTTGGTTGCCCTCACTGTCGGGTAAAGATCTCTCTCTCTCTCTCTCTCTCTCTCTCTCTCTCTCTCTCTCTCTCTCTCTCTCTCTCTCTCTCTCTCTCATCCCTCTCTCCCTTTCTCTCTGCCTGCATGTGTCCATGACTTCCTAATAAAAATAGAATGTGAAAAGGTCAGTAATGTATACAATATTGCTTTTCAAAATGCCCAAAGTCAACTCACAAATACAATTAAAATCTACATGCACATCAGCTAGTTTAGTGTCCTTTGGCGCAACAGCAACTCGTAAAGATTGGTATCCAAAAACAGATTTACAAGGCACATCTGATTAGCCTTCTTGAAGAGGATTGACAGTAGCGGAAGCACTAATCAAACTGAAGCTCGAGGGACTGGTAGTAGTGATGAAGCTACCCTTAGCTACAGTACCATTCCTGTAACCATGAGGTTTTTTGACACCAACAGTAGTTGGTGCGCATTAAGCAGCCTTTGTAACAAGTTGCTTCCTCCTTGCCTTGGTGTCTGTGGTTTTGTGACAATGTCTGGCTGTTAATGTTCCTTGTCATTGTTCCTCTAAAATCTTTATAAATCTGTGAAAAGGCAGATAGGCTTTAAGGACATTTAGCACTAATGTATGAGGATTTAATTAATGTGTTTATTAATTATTAAGTATTTGTAAAGTAAAAAGTTAGTTTTGCTTTTTAGACACACTTCCATCAGAGTTATTGCGCAACTCAATATAATAATGACTACAGTTATTGATGTTTATTGTCAAGAAATAACAATATTCTTCCCCTTCCCTTCTCTTGTCTCCAGAGCGTAGTGAAGCTAATGAGGGGAATACTGCAATGTATCATGAGACAGGTGAGTATTCATCTTCTACCTGTGTCTTTTTCTACCTGTGCCGCTTTCTACCTGTCACTCTTTCTACCTGTCACTTTTTCTACCTATGTCTTTTTCTACCTGCATCTTTTCCTGTTGTCACCAGTGTGTAGATCATAGCATTTTTTAATCATATGCATCCTTGTCATCCTAGTTGGATAAAGTGGAGAAGTTCAAATACAGCAACTGCACAAGAGACTCCCTGCACGCCAAGTACAACCCCCAGACATGTGCCACGGTGGTGGGGGACCAGGAGTGGGGCCACCTGCAGGTGGATGCCACGTCCCTCTTTCTGCTCTTCCTGGCACAGATGACTGCGTCAGGTAGGCTGGGAGTAAGGTGTATCTTAACTGTCTTACAGTGGCTTGCAATAGTATTCAAAACTCTTGAAAGTCCAACTTTGGCAGAAGCCATTTTCCCAGTTGTCTTCGGTTATGTAGTGGCTGGTACATTTTGTCACAATTAGTGACATAATACCTTTACTCAGTATGTTCGTGTCAAGTCCATGCCTACACGGGTTAAGAACATAGTAAAACAAATCGACAGAGGGATCGCTGCTTTTACTGGGAGTCGCCAGATTGTAATTATAACACGATTGTAACGATAACACGTGTCCACTTTTACTTCTGTATGTAACAGGACTTCATATTGTTTACACACAAGATGAGGTGGATATTATCCAGAATCTGATGTTCTACATTGAAACTGCATACAAAGTGGCAGTAAGTATACAGGATTGTTTTGTGTATTTTTTTAAATTTCAGTGTTTTTCTTCTGTAGCCTAATTCTGAAAATGTTTAAAATATGAATTAAAGAAAATGATTATTTCTACAGGGATTGTTCATTTTAGGTAGGTTTGCTGATTATACATGATCTTTTCTGTACATTTCTTGTCAAGCTGGACATTTAACCATTTTTATTTTTACATAAGGCTGGTGGTAAGCCTCAGAGAGTAGGATTTGTAGCATCTCATCTAAATTGGGATTAAGGTAAAATATTTATATCTCCCTACCAGGATTACGGAATGTGGGAAAGAGGCGACAAGACCAACCAGGGCATCCCTGAGCTCAACGCCAGCTCCATAGGCACGGCCAAAGTAAGTTCAGTGCCCAGTTCAGTGCAAGACTCACTGATGTAGAGTAAGTGTTGGCTTGCCTTACCGTACTAACTGATAATTAATAGCTGTGGTAAACTTCAGCACAGCTCCGTGGAGACAGCAGACCATAGGCGCCGGAATCATTCCCATTGTGGGGGGTGATTCTGGCAACAATTTCTTTGGCTCACCAAGTGATAGAAACAATGCACTTCTGTGCTGCTTCCAAGCTGACTTAATTGGTAAAATGGATGCATAGCAAAAAGAGACTGTATTGAGATCTCTGCGAACATGGTGAACATGCTGTACTGGTGCTATATTGACTATGCTGAGAGCTTAAGACCTGAGCTGAAAACAATGCAAAAGCTGGGTTTTTGTTAAAGCAAACTAAGGTCATTCGAACAGAAAAAGTAGAAAAATATTCTCAACATTTTGTGTTTAATGCTTATGGTTAATTCAAAACCTGCTGATATGCTCATACCACAGGGGTGATTAAAAATATACTGCATGTGTATCTGCATAGAAGTATGGTACCTTCAGTCTGTGCTTTAGATCCAGGCTTTATTAGTCTGTATAGTCATTGTCAGAGTAGAAACTATGAATGGCACAAGTAACATTCGTAAGTCTTTTGCTGTTTGTTGCTGCCATATGCTTTGTATAGCTCGTATTTAGCTAGGATAATATTCCATGTGGAATAAGTGGCACACTGAAGTGAACTCCAAAAGCTGAGCTTTAACATATTTGTCATGTAGTGATTCACCGTTTACGTCAGTGTTTCAGTATACAGAGTAAATGTGTGAGTGTAACCGAGGTCTTCCTGTGCAGTCCAGACCCAGTCTCGAACCCGTGACCTCAAAGCAACTCCGGTATGAGAGACAGATGCGGTACCAAGTGAGCTAAAAGCACGCCTATTAGCTCAGTCAGCAAAGTATCTTTTTGAGGTGTCGAAAGGATGGTCTACTAACGTTCTACGCCGAGATGTGCTAACTGGCATCCGTTACATGAGCTAGCATAGAGTGACATTTGGGATTCAGCCTTGATGTGGTCACACTCTCACTGTGCCTTTTCCCCTTCCACTGAGCAGCTGAGAATGCCATTCTGGATGGCATGTTAGGGTCTGTGGACATATTGAAGCACCCTTTGGGTCAGACTGACCTTATTTAACCCCAGCGTAATGACACTGGTGTCTAGTTCTCAGCTTGGCTGCTCTCTAGGTCTGTACAGGGCCTTGAATAGGCCTGGGTCACTGTGATTACTTGTGTGTAGTCACTTGTCAACCAGCATGATAACATTAGAAATTGACTGTTTGTACCTACATGAAAAGTCATTTGGGGTGCTGTGTATGTATCAGAACTCTTGCAGTAGTTGCAATAGCAGAGGTAAACAAACTAGCTTGAGAAATTATAAGTCCTGCCATGTATTCCTTCTGCCTGTGCTCTTAACACGGGTGACTTCACTAAATAGCTCCTCTACCTGACTGAAGAGTTGTGCTAATTAGGATCAGGTGCTTTAGTGAATTGTCTGGAATGAACATGTGGAAGGACCTTTACTTTCTGGACCCAGGATCTCCACCTCTGGTGAATAGTCTTTATGATGGGAGGAAAGGAATTAAATGAGATAGAAAGCCCTGCATGGATGCTTTTTCGTGACAGGCTGCACTGGAGGCTCTAGATGATCTGAACCTATTTGGTGCCAAAGGAGGACCGGGGTCTGTTGTCCACGCATTGCCAGATGATATTCAGAATTGCCAGGTAAGACCAGTGTAATTGAAAAAAGCACAAAAATTACAACTAAGCCTAGACATGATAATATGTGTATGCATTATGATCATCATCTGTGTTCATCTCATGACGGTCAAAAGAAGCATTTATCAAACACTGGGGATATTGAGGAAGCCTAAGTTGTGTTCTTTGTTCTTCTCAGTCCATCCTTAATTCCTTGCTGCCCCGCGCCTCCACCTCCAAGGAAGTGGATGCAGGTGTTCTCTCCATCATCTCATATCCTGCTTTTGCAGTGGAAGACATGAGCATAGTCAATCTCACAAAAGAGGAGATCATCTCCAAACTGCAGGTCTTTATTGTGTTATCAGCCTTCAATCAAGTATTCAGCCTTCAGGACAGAAGCCCTTATTTTAATTGTCATTTACGTTTCTCTACAGGGACGCTACGGTTGTTGCAGGTTCCTTAGAGATGGTCATAAAACGCCTAAAGAGGTGAGGGGTGTGTGGCTGTGACATTTGTAGGGTTTAACTGGGAAATAAGAACTCCTATTTTTGCATTTGCAAATAATGGAAGCTTCTTTTTCATCTAGACAGTATGTTTGAAGAAAATATTACCAATAAACTTAAGGGGATCATTGGTGACCCCTCTCACCTGGCTATAATAAAGTGAATTTGAACATTTGGCCTTAGGGAGACTTTTAAGATTCCAATTTCCAATTGCAGTTTCCAATGCAGTCAATGTGATTAATAGCACTGGGATTTTCACCTAGTGACAAAGGGGGATGTAGGTTCTTTTCCCAACAATCAGAGTTTTTCTATTTACTAATGTATTTTTATTTGGTAGCATATCAATACATTTTTGGTATTAACTTCCTTTAGTCTTTACATCAAATTCATTGTCTGGTCTGAAGTTGTATTGTTGTTGTTTTATTGTTCAAGAGTTTTCTTGTCATGTCTGTTGTCTGTATTTATTGTACAACCAAAGCAAATTTGTCTTCCCATTTCTACAGGATCCAAACCGACTGTACTATGAGTCTGCTGAGCTGAAGTTGTTTGAGAATATAGAGTGCGAGTGGCCTCTGTTTTGGACTTACCTTATTCTGGATGGAATCTTCATTAACAGCCAGGAGCAGGTTGGTTCAAAAGGATAATTTCCAGGGGTATGAAGTAGATTTTTTGCCAGTTGCACTTTTCACTTAAACATATTCAAAATAACTAATGTCAATGCATCATTTGGCACAGGTAATGTATTAAAATGCCATAGTGCTCTGAAAATGGTTTGCAGAGTTTCAGAGAAAACATCTCTTATGTAGCTGTTGGGTGCAGTAGTATTATCGAATCAGTTCTATTAATCAGTCTCATAAAATCATTCTCTCATCATTTTAAAACAGTGGCTTGGTGGTAGGATTTTAGCTTTTTGATCGAGATGGCAGTAACTGAAATAAACATTCCAGGAACATTTTTTACATGAGACCTTTAAAATCATCTTAATATGATGAATTGCCTGTGTGTTACAATATCTTGTGTATGTTGCACCATCATAACCTCGTTGGAGGTGCCAAGGGAAGAGACTTTGGGCAAAATTGTCTACAAAGGCTTGATTTGTTTGGGTGTGTGGATGTACGTATACTATGTATGTTTGTGTGTATGTTTCCGAATTAATTTATGAATCTGAATATAAATAAACAAATCAATGATGATGAATGTGTTCTGAAAAATTAGGTACAGGAGTATAGGGAGGCCCTAGATGGTATTCTTATTAAGCAGAAGGATGGGATTCGGCTGGTACCAGAACTCTACAGTGTCCCACCCGAAAAAGTAAGAATGTTCTCTGGTCTTCTGAATGGTTGGCCCCATTTGTATTTGCTATATTTTTGTTAATTTGCACATACGGTGTGTGCTTGGCCAGGTAGAAGAGGAGTATGTAAATCCCCACTCTGTGGAAAGGATCCCTATGGGAAAGTGTCCTCTGAAATGGGGCCAGTCCCTTTACATCTTGGGGAGCCTCCTCGCTGAGGTGAGATATTAGTATTTGATATGTTTTTATTTTTGCATATCTCCCTTAACAATTTTCTTTTATTGATTGGCTGATGAGGTGGGAATTAACTTTGTATAGCTGGCTACCTTTGACATATCTAAAACATTTGAATCACTGTTCCATATCAATGTGCTTATAAATGGTAACCATGACAACTCTCATAGCCAAATTAACAGTTAAATGACTATTCAATGCTCTACTTTTTCTTCACAGATGTTATAAAGTAGCAAATCAGCCATTTATATTGTTAGTTTATGCATATAAAATTTGATTATGAATACAAACGGGAGATAAAAGGGATAACGGCCTTCGAGGTATCAGTTCCGTGGAAACGAGGCAACTCCACTCCGACACCCAAATATTTTGTAAAACATTGATCTTTGTTTGAAGTATATCTTGTGTTGCCTCCATCTATTCTGTGTACCTTAACCAGCCTTTTGATTTTTGCCTAGGGATTTTTGGCTCCTGGAGAGATTGATCCTCTAAACCGCCGCTTTTCCACCATCCCAAAGCCTGACGTAGTTGTACAAGGTTTTTCATATCATATATTATCTTTTTGGATTAATGTTGTTTTCAATGTGTTTTTATTATTCATTATTTCGCTTTTAGGCACCACTGCTGTATTGAATTGATGTTGAATCTGTTTAAAGATAGGATCTTTTTTTTTTTTTTTTTTTTTTACTTTTATTGCACTTTTAGTTTCCATCTTGGCTGAGACTGAAGAGATCAAGCAGCTGCTGCTGAAGAATGGGATTGAGGTGCAGACTGTGGCAGACATCCACCCTATCCGGGTGCAGCCATCCAGTGTACTCAGTCACATTTACGCCAGGCTTGGTAAGCGCTGCTTCATGTAAATGTTTATCTGCCCACAGTATTCAGAATGAAGATTTATCAGTGCATATAGACTAGATAGGGACCCATGCGGAACATCTCTTGAAGACCTAAAGGCAACACATCTTTTTTACGAGAGATTTCTGAGAGCTCCTTTTGGTTCAACAGCTGCAACGCTGCATTTGTTAATGTTAGTTAACAGGTTTCATTTCGGAAGCTTATACTTGGTCCCTAAGAGCATTCACATTTGACAAGAGTTTTTAGACAGTCCTATATTAAGGTGATTTAGAGATTGTATTATAGACTTATATTTTCAGCATTTCTGTTGCTTGGTCTGCAGGGCGAAACCAGAGGCTGGGCCTGACAGGGAGACCGTATCGGAGGATTGGGGTGTTGGGAACCTCAAAACTGTACATCATACGAAACAACATCTTTACGTTCACTCCTCAGGTAAACTTGCAGAATAAAAATGCAATTGTGAGAAAGCATGTGGTGACTTTTTGTCAGGAGTAATTTTATTTAAATGGCCATAGTGGATGTCCCCTTGCTTTCACGATCATAAAAACGTATCACTGGAAAGAGAACGGAATGAGCTGTAATTTGAATAGATTTTAATTGTGGTACCCTGAATGATTGAGGAGGATATAGTCATTTAAAAAGTCGTCCATTTTAACTATGCAGTTTTATTATATAATATTTTATTTTTATTATATATATAATCATGTAACATAGGACATTCATTTTGCTCTCCTTAAAGAATAATCCTGAACTGTGTTTGTTTTATATTCACCGTTATTTTATTTTTTTGTACAGTTCATAGACCATCAGCAGTTCTACCTGGCCTTAGACAACAGGATGATTGTGGATATGCTCCGCACTGACTTGTCTTACCTGTCATCACACTGGCGCATGACTGGTCGACCCACGGTCACTTTCCCCATCTCACAGACAATGCTCAGTAAGTTCATGTAGTCTTACTTCCCAGCAAACTTTGCTTGAATTTCAGTTGACTGTACAGTCAGTGTCGTCTTTCAATGATATGTCAGATTCACCTGACAATTTGTGCACTTTAATTCAAACATGTGGGTGTTTGTCTTGGTGTTGTGTTTAAGCTGAAGACCACACTGATCTAGATCCAGCTGTTCTTGCAACACTCAAAAAACTTCAGGACGGTTATTATGGAGGAGCAAGGTGAGAACTGGAATGTCAGTCTGTGTCTGTGTGACTCTGCAACTCTGTGTTGTACTGATAACCCAGCTATGTAATTAAGAAATTAGACATAATGCCCTGAAAAGCTGTGCTGCACAGTGAATACAGAACGGCAAAGGGGCGTGAAAAGCATAACGACTATAATTTTACAAAAGTATTTCTTCAAACTTATCCCACGCTTAGGATACAGTCTGGAAAGTTGTCAGAGTTCCTGACCACTTCCTGCTTTGCCCACCTGAGTTTCATGGACAGTGGTAAGACACAGGCCAGCTGCATGGCCTGGGATGAAGAGGAGGAGGACAGGGGCTGCTTTGCTGAACAGCCTGTGCATGAGTTCAACTTTGGTGATGGTAAGGGGGGGACGGAGGCAGTGGCATCAGCCTCTAGCGCAGACCTGAGAGTGATGGGAAACCTGGACTCAGAAGCTGCAGTCCAATATCATATATTCCTAAATCACCTGGATCTACCTGTGTGTTTAACCCTCTGGGGGTTTGAGGCAGTCTGTTAGCCTTAACATTTTTACATTTTTCAGCTAACTAAAAGCATTTATCCAAAAGTGACACATGTGGGTTATATTCTGGAAGACATTAGCAATAATAATATGAAAGTAAAGTACAGAAATTACGTTAAAGAACGTAAAGAAATTCGTGTTTTCTGTAAAATACTGTAAAAACAACCTTACAAACTTCAAAAAATCCTTCCTGAGGGACTTCGACTCCTGCGGGATAAAACAAGTGATTTTAATAATTAACTTCTCTACCTGACTGAGGGGTTAATTAGTATTACCTGATTTGGTGAATGTTTGGAACCAATATGTGACACTGGAGTGTAGTGTCTGAAGCCAGGTTGCCTATCATTGAGGCCCAACAAGGCTTTGTCACATATATACTACTTATTCGCTGTCTTTAAAGAAACCTAAAGGGCTGGTGCTACTGACTTCAGGCTCAAGTAGAAGTTTATTAGAACTAGTTTTAAATAGTGCCATGCCATTCCACAGTGAAGTTTGCCCAGTGGACTATTTATCTCTTTTGTTTGTTTTTTGCCTCTGTATTTGTTTTTGTCCTAAAGCGCTTTGTGATGTACACTGTATGTAAACAAGTGCTACGTAAATAATTACCTATCCCTAGTAACCTGGTCTTTATGGTAGCTATTTATAGAACTTTGTCATATCTTTTACAATTGTCACAATTTTAGAAGTAAGCCCTGGAGTGCATTTTCATCTGAAACTGACTAAAAAAACTTGTGTGTGGTTTAATTATTGAATTAATCAGTAACGGAGTGTTACTTAAACCTTTAATGACTTATATATTTTAAAAGAAAATTTCCACTCTACTGGCCTGCTCTGGTTTGCTATGCTTAGTTCACCACTGGTGTCCTCACTTCCCTGAGCTTTTTGATCATGCCCACTGCCTGAGAAGCCATCACCCCTACCATCAGTGTGACTGCAGTAGAGTAGCCGACTGTTGCTTCATTGCATGTGAACACTATAGAAAAGCATTCTGGCAAGGTGACTGTGATCACTGCAAAACAGATTGAGAGATCGATGAATGAAAACAAGAATACAGAGAATGAAAAGACACACCGAACAGCTTGGCAAGGCTTTTAGTTCATAGCTTTACTGTGTGTATAGGTCTAAAGTGCATGGCACATACAGTTGTGCATAAGTTTACATACCCTGGCAGAATTGATGATTTCTTTCAGAAAATCATTTACAGTAGGTAGTTTCTGTTGTCATTATGATTTAAAAAAGTAAACACAGGTATTTGACATTGAGTGGCTTCAGCCAACCACTCACCATGAGTGGAAAAAAGGTTTTGTGTTATCATTCATATCCTCTGAAAAAATGATTAAGAAATGATCAATTCTGCCAGGGTATGTAAACTTGTGTGCACAACTGTACATTAATCTAGGAAAAGCATTTTTGTTAAAAGAGTTAACGTGCAGTAATGAACTTTTACAACTTTAAATGGAACATATTGGCGGCAATAACACAGAGCCTGTTGGTCTTACACCCTCTGGCCTTCCTCTCTAGAGACAGACGACCTGCCTGAGTACCTAGACCATCTCTTGGCTACCACAGCTCCCCCGCAGGAGCTTCCTGCCACTGAGAAGAGGACTGGACTCAGCCGTTTCAAAGCGGCAGCTAGCAGGACACGAGAGATGGTCTCGTTAGTGCGCAAAGCCAAAGACCTACAGATTCACAGTGAGTTGTGTTGCTTGTTTAGTCCTGATTATTCTTAGCTGCAGTACCTAGCACCTTCATGTGTTTAAATAGTCTTACAGTTGCTGCATTATTTCACAAATACTTGGAATTATGACATACAAGTGGAACCTCAAAACTGCATCTTCTTCTTCATCTAGATGTTCACATGTACCTGCCCAATAAGCTGTTCTACTCGCCTCAGCCTCCCCTGAACCTTAGAGATGGTACCAGACCTCAGACAAGTCAGGTTTGTGTTGATTTGCATTGGTCAGAGGTGGACAAACCGTGAGAAACAATTTCTTCCTGGACATGTGGACTCTGCTGAAGTTTAAAACAAGTGCCTCTGCCTTTACCCAATCGCTAACACCTGGTCGTCACGTATGCGATTAGCCTGCCTATGCACTACAATTCAAATGTAGAACACAAAGTCAACATCATGGCTCACAAACACACCCTCTGTTTACTGATTGGGTAGGAGTTGCTTGGTTCTTTTACATGCTCCTCAACAGATTCCGGTCCAGACCCTCTGTACTAAATGAAATAAAGTATGAGGAGCGGGTTTACCAGGCTAGGATAAACTGGCTTGAGCAAGTTTCTGGGAATGTTCTACCATTATATATTCCTTCTGCCTGTGCAGTTAACACAGGTGATTTCACTAATTAGTTTATCTAGCAGGACTTTTACTTCCTGAACCCGGGATGTCCACCTCTGGCATTGATGTTAATGTGTTGACATGCTTTGTCCTTCTGACTTTGTCCCATCGCTAACCTCAGGGCCCTGAGTTGTTACTGACTTCGGAGTGTAACTTGCCCAGAGATGACACTGGTGCCATTGACTACGATGCTCTCGCCCGTCTTCTTTCCGAAACGCACAACCTACAAGACCAGGCTGACATTTTGTATATTCTTTTTAAAGACAAGTTAGTATCACCTTTCTTCGTAAAAAAAAAGACTTTTTCAAAAATGTGACCAGATTTAGCAAAATAAGTCACAGTGACCCAAAATGCAAAATTAAGATATTGGTACCAGGGAAAAGACACAACAAACTTTATAACTTAAAAATGATTTGAAAATATTGGAATAGTGTAAGTGAACTACTAAGACTACTACTAAAACATTTTTCACAACTGTAACGTTAACTATTAAAATTGCTTTATTAAAGTAAAAAAAGAACAATTGAAATAGGTTTTTGTTTGTTTTGTTTTGATTTAAAATAAAATTAGCCTGTATGTGAAAATTAAAATCTGTGACTTGCCACATCAAGTGACGTGTCTTTCTGCACCTGCTAACATAATTCCCTCTCGCCCTCTCCCCTGCGTGTAGGGGGATGGAGTGGGACACGCAGCTGCATGGCACGGGCACTACGGTGCGGCGTCTTCTGCAGGACCTCTATGAGAAGGCCGGCGACATGCGCCAGTGGGGCCTCATCCGCATGATCTCAGGGATGCTCCGCAAGAAAGTGGAAGAGCTCGACTGGGTGAGATGCACACTGGCATCATGCACATGAGTTGAATGTTTCCAATGCTGTAACAAACAATGTCACATCTTATTTAAAACACAATTATATAACGTTAGGATATATATATATATATATATGTATATATATACCTGCATATATAATGTGTGTGTAATTTAAATATTACATAAATATTTGTGACATAACAGGCTTTCTTTGTTGTTGGGTGTCTATGGACAGGCTTGTACTGATCTGCTGGCACACCAGAAACACCTGACAGTGGGCTTACCTCCGGAACCCAGGGAGAAGACCATCTCTGCGTCAGTCCCTCCAAACAGAGCCAGATTTTCTCTTCATACAGTCTTAAATAAATTACTAGTAACTTAAATAAATTAGTAGTTACTGTTTAGGAAATTGTAATCCCTTACAGTACTTATTACCGAGTTAAGTTTGATTCAATCCAGCACTGTGTAAAGGGATACAGTGCCCCACACATTACTATTACATCTGTGTCTCTGCAGACCCCTGCCTCCAGATGAGCTGGTCAGTCTTATTGATCAGGCCAGTGAGAACAACATCACCATCGCCATCCTTACCCAGGTGAACCTACTCTCATCATAGCCTATAGTGTGTTATTAATTAGGCCTCATTCACACCGACTTGAGCGTGTACAGCATGTAACGATGTGCAATATGTGTGACAGAATACGCTCAGATCATGCGTGCAGTGGGAACAGTCTAATTTGTTAACATGTATTCTAAGCGAATACAGACAGAAAATGGGCACTTGCTGTCTACGTGTTGTATACAGAGATTGTTTGGTGTGAATGACCCCTTAAGGTCGCAAAGCTTGTGTCTTGCTGACTTTGTATCAATAAAATGTCATCATGACTGTGTGTGTGTGTGCTTCTAACACAGGAAATCATGGTGTACCTGGCCATGAACATCAGGACTCAACCCGGCCTGTTCAGCGAGATGTTCCGTCTTCGTATCGGTCTCATCATCCAGGTCATGGCTACTGAGCTGGCCCAGTCCCTCAGCTGCTCTGGTACCGGTCACCAGCTTGCCATAGCTCACTTGTTTATGTTTGTTTTGTATTTGGCAGGCATTTTTAACTAAATATTTGAGATTAGAAGCAGGGGCCATAGAAACTTCCTTTTTTACGTCTTAGATTAAAATAGGATGAGTGTAAAATAATCTTTTTTCAGTTTGGCATTACAGGAGCAAATTTAACTAAACTTGGGACTATCTTAATTACGTTAGGAAATCCTTCAGATTCTAACTCTAGTTACCAAGGTTATCAAACTGTTAAGATGAGAATTAGAAGTGAAGAAGTTCCTGTAATATGGCTCCATAATCACACCTGCAGAAACTAATACATATGTGTGTCAGGACATGTAACATCTTATTCTGTTTTGTAGGCGAGGAGGCCACCGAGAGCCTGATGAGTCTGAGTCCCTCTGAGCTGAAGAATTTGTTGCATCACATTTTGAGTGGAAAAGAGTTTGGGGTGCAGAAAAGTGGTGAGTATGATTAGTATGATTAGTGTTTGTGTGTGCAATTGATTCAGAAGGTGTATACCAGTGATGCCAACCTGGATTCAGAAGCTACATTCCATATTCCATAGCACACATATTCCAAATCACCTGGTTCTACCTGTGAACTTGATACAGGTGATTTCACTGGTTAACTCACCTATTTGGCTGATAAGCTCTGCTACTTTGAATCAGCCAGGAACAGATACTGTATGTGGTACAGGGTTAGCTTCTAAATGCAGGGTGCCCAGCACTGTATACCAACCAATACATATATATGTATATTTTGTGCTTGGGTATGATCGTCTTACATGTTTATATTCAGTATACTGTAAGTAATTATTTCTTTTTATCTTGTGTGTGATTGTTCAGTTCGCTCTGTAGAAACAGGTGCCAGTCCTGCAATTTCCATCCATGAAGTCGGCAACGTGGGTGCTACGAAAAGCGAGAGAGCTGGCATTAGCAAACTCAAAACGGACATAAAGATGGTACGAAGCCCTCTTCCATATAGATCTGCCTCCTATGGAAAAATAATGTGATAATCAGGCAGGAGTATTGGTGGTTACAGAAAGATGGATCCCTAATTTAATATTTCCCTTGTAGCTGGAGGAACGCAGGTTGTCATGGTCAGAGGAGAGTAAGGTATCTCTGTGGTCTGATCAAGACCAGCCTAGCTTTTTTTGCAACTGGTGCTAATTTTCCAGGTGCTAATTTTCCAGGTGTAATAAATGGATAATTGGATTGAAGGAGATGTGACAGATTCTTGTCAATGATGGAATAAAATCTGCAAAAGATTGTTGACCAGGTTCATGGTGACCAGGGTGGTTTGGAGTGTAATTTAAATTGATCATAACATCACTGATGTTTTCTTTAAAATACAGGATTTTGTCCTAAGGTAAAACCTCTACATATCCCCCTTTTGTCTCCCTCTTAGAGCCAGCATACGCACACTCTGGATGTTGAGCATGTGGATCCTTGGGTAAGAGGCACTTCTCCAGAAAGCCGTTAATGCCAGTTTCCACAGCACGGATATTAGTTTTAGACTACAGTATAGGCATCTTTAATGCCCTTTGGTGTGATTTTAAATGGATACTTTCTTCGTAGAGGTGTCGGTTTCCATCTATTGAGTCTTTTGATGGGATGGCTGAAGCCCCATCAGCAAAAGACAGTCGTCATGGGCAGTGGCTTCGCAGGAGAAGGCTGGATGGGGCGCTGAACAGAGTCCCTGTGGGCTTCTACCAGAAAGTCTGGAGGATCCTTCAGAAGGTCAGCAGGGTCGCATGGCCCACATACTACACAAGATGCGACCAATGTGTTTGCAGAGCAGAATTTCTGTTTAGTAGACTGTTGTATTCCATGTTTGGTGTAGCCACTTCCAATTGATTATAGTGTAATTCATGGTTACAGTGCATGCTCAGCAACCGCTGTCTTGCTAGGTGTAGCCACAGCTTTAACTGCCTTGAAAAGAGTACAGATGATGGGACCTGCACGTTTTGTCGATGGTGATTGCTCTCTTTGCATTGTCCTCAGTGCCATGGACTCTCCATCGAGGGATTTGTGCTCCCATCCTCAACTACAAGAGAGGTAAAACCCAGTTACAATACTAAAAGTAAAGGTGTTGGCCTTTTCCCCACTGGTATTGCAAGTATTCTGGCTTTGTTTTTTGTTTTTTTATTTGCCTGCTTTCTAAATTCCGCCCTCTTCATCTCTTAAGATGACCCCTGGGGAAATAAAGTTTGCTGTGCATGTAGAGACGGTGCTGAACCGCGTACCGCAGCCTGAGTATCGTCAGCTGCTGGTGGAGGGAATTCTGGTGCTCACCATGCTTGCAGATGTGGACATCGACAGCATTGGCAGTATCATCCACGTAGAGAAGATAGTGCACATTGCTAATGACATGTTCTATAAGGATCAGGTGGGTTACTGAACTACTTCCTTTAAAAACTAAATTTAGTAATATTTGAAATATTATTTGACCTCATATAACCTATATTATTTAACCTTTAATTGTATTGTGTTGTTGTTATATTGCTTGGCTCAAACCTGTGTTCTTTGCCCTGCAGAAAGATCTGGGTGCAGAAGATAGTATTCTGGATAGAGACCAAGCCACAGGCATTTGCAGGCTGTTGTATGACAGCGCCCCTAGTGGCCGCTTTGGTACCATGACATACCTTACCAAAGCAGTGGCTATCTATGTTCAGGACTTCCTTCCAACTGGGTCCTGTGCATTACAGTAACTCCCATGCTTTTTGGTGCATTGACAGATAACACTGGCAGGTAATTGAGGCTGCAGTTATGGTTATTAGATATTTCTGTGGGATTAATTTAAACCAATGTATGTATGGCGCATTTGTGGAACTAGCTGTTGAAACTTTAAACTAAACATGGAGTAGATGCTTTAGTAGGTTATTTCTTGTTGTCATCCACATATGATCACCTGGCTTGTTGGCTGAGACTAGTTCGTAAAAGCCACAGTGGTGGTGACAGGGATACGTGAAATTGTTTTTTAGGTTGGAAAAATAATATTCTCATTTTTGCCATTATGATATTGTGTATGTTTCTTGAAGCCACTGAATGTAGTGTGGAAATGGCAGAATAAAAAGGGAACCCTAATCTTAGGCAAACAGCACACAGACAGTGGGACTAATGAAACTGTCAAGGTAGTTTATAGTGAAAAATGAAAATAGGCTATATACCGGTATATTTTAAGCAATTTTATGTTTATTAGGGCATTTGTGTTACTGCGCAAGGCTGATGACAGCCCTAGTGTACATCGGTTGATCACCAGATTTTTACCAGTAATTAAAAAAACAAAACGCTGCATGACCTATGACAGTTCAGCACTTCAAATAGCTGTGCAATACAGGAATTGTAACTTATTTATTAAATTACTTTTTAGAGTGCAGAGACAATAAAAATAACTACACTCTTCACTGAAAGAAAAACACTTTGTTTTGTTTACCTCTGCACAACTGTAGTGTGGTTTGTTGTGTTTACTAAGTGCTTATTAAAGGAGAATTACTTCATAGTTGTGGATTTCATTTTGTTACAGAGTATCATACAAATTTGTCTACAGCAAAAGTTCAATTGTTTTTGAAGAGGATGTGATGGCACCAGGGCGATTGTTCTGAGACAAGGGAAGCTAAACTTCCTCTAAAATTTCACAACTGGCCAAATATGCACTTTTGAATTTGTATTAAATTAGGATTTACATTATATTAAAAGCATGCTAGTACACGATTAAATTAAGGACTACATTTTTCTTAGTCAGCCGGTTATTATTAATGTCAGTTTTCCTATGTGTTTCTCTGATCATTGTTATGTAATGTAATGTTATATTAAACCCCATTGACGCCGAGCTTCAATTGGTTTCTGTCCCTTTTCCACTTATGGATTTCCCAGATCTTACGTACCAAAAAATAGTGGGTCATCTCATCTGTACCTTTTACAACCAACTGACATACAGACAGTACCTTGGGGTAGTTGCCCAGTCACTACCATTCTGAAATTAGTCCCTGGTAGGAAAGAAAAAGATCTTTCATCTTTTCATGCTCTTTTACTTTTAAAGAGTGCTCCATTATAGGTCTGTGGTTGAAATGTTTTGCGAATAAACATTCTATTTAGCATGTAAATTCATGGGCTTTGCAATTGGAAGTGGGAAACCTGTTGAAACCATTTGGTACACCAAGTTGCGTGTGACCTTGTTGAAATGTGTGTCTTACGCTCGATGCGTGAGACTTAAAAGCCTTGGCCACTGGTCCGAAGATCCGTTGATTGACGTGGAGTTCAGAGGAATCGTGGCACCAAAGTAACCAAAGTCATCCTACACCAGGCTGAAACCTGGGCCCTTATAGCAGCTCCTTCCTAGGATGAAGACACGCTACCAAGTCAGCTGAAAGCTGAAAATTCAGAAGCATATCATCATGTGTCGGGAGGAAGGTTTACCGATGTTCTAAGGCCGAGCTAGGCTAGCTGGCATCTGTTACACATCTAACTATCGAGGACATGTTTTTATTATGAAGAAACTTTAGTTATATCTCATAAATCTTTGACCTTTTCTCAGAAATTCTGACTTCTGAAGTTACTTCTGAAGATCTCAAAAGTTATTTCTGACTTACTTTTTGCACATTTCTGACTTAAATATCAGAAATCAGAAACAGATTTTTTTCTCTGAATTAAAAAAAATATTTTTGCTCTTGAGAAATTCAGCCTATATGAACCGCTGTGTAAAAAAACATGAAACATGCAAGACAGCAGCAGGTAGATTAGTCATCCTGTTAATCCATTTTGTAAGGAATTTCTCATGGAAGCCCCAATACACCAGGAGGCGCTAGGAATGTATTAATCAGCAGGTGAAGTTGCCGACAGGCGTAGCTACAATAATAGACCACCAATAAGAGACCACATATGGGTGAGATAGCTTCAAAATAAAGTTGTATCTGGCTACCTGTGTAACCATAGGCATCCTATGTGTGTAACACGCTCATGGTTATGTCTTTGACTTATTCATGTATCCCCTTAATTAATTACAGGCCACACCCCCTGACACCGTTGCACAGTTGTTGTGTTAGAACTACTGAAACTGAGTGGTTATTCTCGATGTAGAACTAAATCTAGTTATCTATTTCCCCTTTCATTGACTTTAAATGGTCAATCTCGAAGGATTCAAATATTTATGTTCCATCTGTAAATTGTCTCTTTCTATCTACATGTACCATGTTAAATTGGTCACTGTTTTATTTGAACTCGCAGTAGAAATTGCCCTTGTACACAGATGGTCTTTTGGCACACAAGTGGTCTTTTATTTTGAAAGAATAAGGAACTTTGGCCATAGTTCCGGTGTTATCGCTCAGTACACGCCGCTTCGAGGCAACAACATTTACACTATTCATTTTTATTTACACTAAATGAGTGGCGATCACAACCTCCGCAATGTCAAACGAAATGTCGACTATATATATAGTCCCGAATATATTGAAATCTGCGATTCTCTTTCAAAAGTTCAAAACCGGGTAAGACCAACATTAAGATTAACATTACATGCTAACTTAGATAGTCTAATGCTAAGCATGTTTAAAGTTGTTCCTTGAGTGAGGCAAACTACTGTTGTTTGTTTTAACTGTATGCTGCATACTCTGCCATTGATGACGAAAAATGTCTCCTTCACAGGCATCAATGGTACACTCCCTGATAGAGGCATATGGATTAACAAAGTACATGAAGTAAGGTGGCCTGCACAACAGTTACACTTGCACACAATTACAATAGCCGTACGAATGTGTGGAGCATATAGTCACGATGAAAGAGTGGTGTTAAAAGTCATGCCAAGTGTTACATTTTTAAATAATCTCAAATTTGATTTATAAAATGGGCTAGCCATTATAGATTCATGGACTCAGGGGGGTTTAAACTGATCAAAGTTTGTGTTCACTTGCAGAATATTAAAACCACAGGTTGCCTCAATGGAGCAGATGGCAGCATTTCATACAGGCTCTTACCTGGAGCACCTGCACAAAATTAGCCAGGATGGAGACAATGATGATCCTCAATCTTCTGATTTTGGGTTAGGTATGACACCGACAACAGCATTTTGCACTGGCTAAGGCTCTGTCTCAATGCTATTCATGGTTTAGGCTACTGTCCTATGCCCATTTTTTTCAGTCATCCTTGTTCTTATAGAGGTCAACAGACCCAAGTGTGTTTTTGTTGAAGTCTTCATTATATTTTGATGCTGGTCAGTGTAAACAAGTGAAAAAAAACAATGTTTTTATGTAATGTTAAAAATAAATGTTAATATTTAATGTTACTCTTTCCCCATCATGTCTTGTTTGTGTTGCCTTTTTGTGCTCACTGCTGTTAACCTTCTAACTTAATGCTAGATCTATGTCTGGACCCAGGTAAAAACTTGAACAAAACAACTTCACAAAATAAAGTCCACGTTGAAAAATACCAACAGTTCGAATGAATGGGTTAAAAATTGGACCCATGTCCATTCTAGTCCCATTTTGACAGCTTATCCTTTGAGATGACAACAGCTGTGCTGATGTATGCTTCAACAGTTCAGTGCTTTTTGTTTTTAAACAGGGAACAGCCCCATGGGTCAATTAGTGCTTTGAATCTTCTATCGGACATACAGGCACATGTCAATGAATTAGAATATTGTGGAATAGTTCATTTATTTTAGTGCAATGTTAAATCAAAAGCACACCCAACTAAGCACTGAGGGCATAAACATAACATACTTTTCAGTATCATACCCACTTTGTTTGATTTGTGTATATAGATCAAAATAATCTTCTTTCATGCAACATTTACCTAACCCCTCTTCTGCTCTCTGTCTGCCACACGCCCCGTAGGCTACGACTGTCCAGTGGTGGAGGGCATCTTTGACTATGCTGCAGCTGTTGGTGGTGCCTCGCTCACGGCTGCTCAGTCTCTAGTGGATGGAAAATGTGACGTTGCCATCAACTGGGCCGGGGGGTGGCACCATGCCAAGAAGTAAGGACACATTACTTGGGTTGAGGGAGATGTACTCCAGAACACTGGAATATCAGACCTGAAAATTTTTAACTTCACCCACTTGTCTTTCATATTAAAAGGAGACTGCATAATGCATCTAGATCAGTTATGTGGGCCAACCTGGCTTCAAAAGCTGCAATCCATAATCCATACATTTGTTCCAGCCATTCACTAATCAGTTGATTCTAATTAGCACAGCTCTTTAACAGGTAGAAGAGTTAATTAGTAACATCACCTGTATTAACCACACAGGTAGAACCATGTGATTTGGAATGTGTGTTAATGCATTGTAGCCCCTGAATCCAGTTTGCCAATTAATGGTCAAGATAAATAAGTAGATAACTACAAAAACACCTACATACATACATACATACATACATACTCACACATGCTTTATTTATGGTAGGGAAAAATACCCCAAATGAACCACAGTTGAAATGTGTTCTACACATTAACATACATGACATTCTGAGTACCTTTCTGTCTGTCTCCCAGGGATGAGGCGTCTGGATTCTGCTATGTGAACGATGCTGTCCTTGGCATCCTAAAGCTGAGGGAGAAGTATGACCGTGTTCTCTACATAGATGTGGACCTTCATCACGGTGATGGTAAAAGGAGCCATTCCACTTTTTTTCTTACTTTAACCAAACAAAGCACTCACTTATTACTAAGTAAGCACTAATTACTTGTATTTACTTGTCATTATGGCTCCCACTGCACCACATAAACATTATAGTGTGAAAATCCCATTGTGTTCATGTACAGTGAAGAGAAAAACAACAGCAAAAACAAGCACAAAATTGTTAATTGATAGCCCCAGCTCGTGAGTTTATAGCACAGTTTTCAAAATGCATCACTAGTTATACCAATGTTAATGGCAGTGAAGCTCTGTCAAAACTGTTTCATAAATGTGCCTAAATAGGCTCTGTCTCTGCACGTGTGTTCTTGCAAATAAGAAATACAGATGGCAGATAATAATGTCTATGAGAACTGAATAATTGTTCTCATAAGCATTTCAGTGCCCAAATATTTTGACCATTAAATAAATATGTTTATGTATGTTTACTAACTAGTAGAATACATACTCATTTGTAAATTAACACAACTGCCATCTGATACTGACCTATTGTTGTGTGTGACACATCTAAGTCCAAAGTTAAGTCTGTTGTGAATGAACCAACTAAATAAATTAGCCCTATCTTGGCTAAGTTTTATAGAAAAGTTATCACAAAACTTTACAGCTAGTGTAGGACAAGCTGGCATGTTGCTAGCTTTTTTATGAATTTCTTTTGGGATATACCACAATAGATTCACACTTAAATTATCCACAACATCTACCATCCGTCTACATTCCCGAACTAGCCTTCTATGCAAGGGGGTAGGAGCATAGGTGGAAGTTGAAACACCCATGGGGAAATCCCAACCCGGAAAGGGCCCAATAGCCTTTAGCATTCCGTTGACTTCCATTCATTTTAGCGTCAATTTTAAATCAAATAACTTTACATGAGAAGGACTCTGTGTCTTGATATTGGCATTGTTCTTAACCGGAGAGGACACAGCACAACATATTTGCTTCGATCGGAAATCTGTCATGTTATTGCCTTGTAAGAAACGTTTATCTGGAATTGTGCTAAAAATGGCGTCACAAATCATGCGACGGCTAGTGAGTTTCTGTCGCACAGGAGAAAATTTACCGTATTGTTTGGATAACAAGCTGTAGCCATAGTCATGCCCCTTTACTTTTCTATTCATGTTGGGGAAACATTTACATCAGTATTTCTCAAAAATAAGCTTAGAACTTGGTATTTGTTTGTAAGCAGAATTGCTATCTTTATGGATTTTATTATTCGATGCAAGTGAATTGAGAAAGATGGCTAAGCTAAGCTACACGCTATAGCTTGTAGTTTACATGCTAACTAGCTAGCTCCCTTGACATGCTGGCTTGCAAGACTGCCTGGAACCAAAGTTAGTTGACGAAGAATCGAGTCCCTACGTACAATATTAGCCTTCCATTCCACTAAGTGATTACAGCTAGAATGGTAGAAGAATACTTATTAAGAAAATTATCCTATGCTGTATGATTTGTGATTGAGCATCTACCACTCAATTTATAGTATTTGGATTCGCTGGCCGACGTGACCGTACGTCACCCCACGCTTGCGCAGTTGCCTGGCGACCAATTAAAAATCATAAAATCGTGCTTCAACGGCTCCCATTGAAAACAACGCCATCCCACGGTCCATTCTCTTCTACTGTCTATGCTTCTATGAAGTAGGCTAAAATGAGGATGCCATGATGTAGTATGTCTGAATATATAAGTACACTATCAGTCGAAGCCCAAAGGTACCTGATGGCTTGCTACTTCACGCAAAATTTTAATGCCCTGCAAACGAACCACACTACGCTATCCCATTAGCCACCGGAAGGTTCGAAAACGCCCGCAAAAATTGACAGTGCCCAAATATTTTGACCATTAAAGAAATACATTTATGTATGTTTAGTAGCTAATATAATTAATACTCATTTGTAATTTAATACTACTGACATCTGGTACTGACCTATTGTTGTGTGTGACACATCTAAGTCTAAAGTTAAGTCTGTTGTGAATGAACCCACATTTCTAACTAAACAAATTAGCTCTAACTTGGTGGCTAAGTTTAATAGAAAAGTTTAATTAATCATAACACTTTACAGCTAGTGTAGGACACGCTGGCCTATTGCTAGCTTTTTGGCTAGCTAACAACAAGAGAAGGCTTTAAGTGCAAAGGCAAGGCCAATACTAAAGTTTCATAAAGGATCCCTCATATGCTTATATCCACTCTTCATAATATTCATTTATTTTGGGGTATACCACAACAGACACTTCAATTATTCAGAACACCTACCATCCATCCGAATTCCCGAACTAGCCTTCTATGTAGTAGGCAAAAATGAGGAACGCACAATGTAGTATGTCTGAATGCATAAGTAGACTACCAGTAGAAGGTCAAAGGTACCGGGATGGCTTGCTACTTCAGGCAGAATTTTATGCTCTGCAAGCAAACCACACTACACTATACCATTAGCCACTGAAATTTGATGTCAAAACGTCTTGGTAAAGGACAGGGAAGATGATGGCATTGTAGTACATCTGAATTGTACCTGCTAGTAGCTACTTTGCTATGTAGAAGCGACTACTGTAATGGTTCGAGTGGTAGGTTAATTAATGCAGTGTTCCACTCCTACCACAGAAAAACTCACTCACAGTACAGTTAATTGGCTTGATGTAACCGCCCTGCAAACGGTTAGTCCAGTTGATGAAAGTTTGCTTCTCTACACAGGAGTGGAGGATGCTTTTACATTCACATCAAAAGTTATGACTGTGTCACTGCACAAATTCTCGCCCGGCTTTTTCCCAGGTACGTTTGTTTTCCGGAGCATTTCTTCTTTGCTTTTACTTTAACCCATTAAGACCTAATGTGTGCTAAAATTTAAGCCATTGTTAAAAGGCATCGCTTTCTGCGTACACCTGTCTGTAAAGCCTCTGTATACTCCTACCCCATCCAGACAACATTGAATCTTACAGATAGTATAGGCCATAATATTCTTATTGCCTGAAGTTTTTCCTGTAACAATTGTAAGAGCTACAGTATATGAATAAGATACAATCAGTACAAGTAATTACATAAAATACAAACATTCACAGTAAACATAGAAAATGTTAAAATTAAACAGCAATGGAAGATGAAAAGGACGTAAAAGAACACTGCACACTGTTTCACTGTCCAAATTGTGCTGTGTGTACTATTCCACCCCTTACATATCTAAGTCTAGTGGAATGGTGGCTGTGACGTCTGCTTTGAGTCTGCTTCTGTGATCATTAGCATATGCATACCCATGATGCTGTCAGAGATTTAGGCTTTGTTTTCACGAGAGCTCTGCACTATAGGCACAGGTGACGTGACAGACACAGGTCTGGGGAAAGGACGCTGGTATACTGTCAATGTTCCACTTGAAGACGGCATAGGAGATGACCGATACTATCACGTATTTACCAGGTACTTTAGCTTTTCTTTCTTCTTTGGACACGTCCACACGTATGGTTAATTCATATACTACAATATTAGAGGGGTAATTATACACTGAACACAAAATCTCACCAAATCCCACGAATTCATTATTTTGAAACAAACCATACACTTAAATATATATATTTTTTTTGTCAGATGGCTTTTTGCTTATGTCATTTGTAATCTTTTGTTATTGAGGTCAGGTCTCGGTATGATCCAGTTAAGTTCTTCCACAACAAACATATCAAACTATGATCTCATATTCCTTGCTTTTTGTACTAGGACACAGTCTAGTTTGAATGAAAAAGGTCTTCCCAAATAGATTTTTAGGGTTTGGGCTAGCTTCTTTGCCTCTCGTGAAGGCCAGTCTTAATGTTCCAGCATACCAAGACAGTTTGGACAGTGCCAAGCCTTCAACCAAGTGGCAGCGGTTTGGAGAAGCCCTTTTTTGTAATGCAACATGACATGTTTGATGAGCTTGATGTGGAAGAACTTAACCTCCCTCACAAGCTGTTTCATACCGGTAAGCCCGGTGTCGGAGTCGGTTTCCCCACCAGAAGTGCTTGCCTGTGAACGACCTGTGTGCGTACCATTACGCGAGCCCATGACACATCATTGACAGAGGACATTGCTTCACCACCAAAGAAAAGATGTCGTCATGGTTCACTTGTCTTAGAGTAAACAAGTTTGACTTGGTGCGCGTCAGGAACCAAATTTTCAGTTCCTAAACGCTATGATTTTCAGTGTGAACACTGAGCTGGTTCACGATTAGCCCCAAGACAAGTTCTACATTAAATTCTTCATTCAACATTAAGGAGTACCTTATGTATTTGAATAAAATAGCATAACAGTCCCTGTTGGTGTAATGGGTGGACATCTAAACACTTCTGTCCATATAGTTATGTAAATTAAGCCTTAGTAGAAGACTGTTGTCTGTTTCTTATCAAGCTGAAGCAGACGTGGGCTGATCAAACTAATTGTGCATCTGCTGTTACATTCATTTACCACAGCACCTTTGCCTAAATTGATGTGTTGTGATGTTGTTTTGTTGCCGTAGTGTGATGCAGCAGGTGCAGACGATGTTTAATCCTGAGGCTGTGGTAATGCAGCTGGGGGCAGACACCATTGCAGGTGACCCCATGTGTTCCTTCAACATGACCCCTGTGGGAATAGGCAGGTGCCTGCAGTACGTCTTGGAGTGGGAGCTGCCTACACTGCTGCTGGGAGGAGGTTTGTTTGTTTGTTTTCGTTTGTTTGTTTTGTGAATGGTGACACACTGACTGTCAGACCTTTTTAAATCATCCATAGGGTGCTCTGTCATTGCAGATGTTCAATTGATATGAAGTAGATTTGCTATCTTCTGTGATAAGGGTTTTTAACGATATCATTGAATCCTTTTTTAAATTAATTTTCTAATTCACAAACTTGCGTCACTTTGTTTGCTCTTTTCTTCTTGGCTAGTTTTTTCCGTCTATTTTCTTTTATTGACTAAAGGAGGCAATCGGGGTAGAAGAACATTTTCACGTGCAGTATGCACTCTGATGAGTGACCTGCCGTATTTCAATAAGAGCAAGTACTAAATGGTTTCTCGGGGAATGACATCTTTAAGAGCAAAGACCATTTAGAACTTAAAACAGTTCCTTCATAAAGAAGATAAATAAGTTGGTGACTTTTGACCATCAAGGCATATCAATATCTGCCTTCATTGAGCTTTTACTTATTACTCAAGTAATCAGTCTAAATTGGTTCATAGTCTACTTTTGTCTTCTCTCCCTGTCTTTCTAGTTCTCATTCACTTTGTGTTTTGTGTTTCACTTTTGTTTCACTCTTTCTTTTCCCTCTGTTGTGCTGCTCTGGTTGGACTCAGGAGGTTACAATCTTGCCAACACCGCACGCTGCTGGGTGTATCTGACAGGGACTGTCCTGGGTCAGTCATTGGCATCGGAGATCCCCGACCACGAGGTAAGAATCCAGTCTGCCTCATGTCAAAGCTGCTGCCTCTCTCCTCTCTTTCACTTCTGTTCCAAACCCCCATTTTGTCCACCTCTGCTGAGTCACTCCATCTAATCAAAGAGTGTCTGCTGGCTCGGAATAAATGGCTCTGTTTTCAGGTGATTGGAAGGGAATGTGGTGTGTGTGTGTATCAGGGAGGGGCTGCTTTGCCAACAATAGTTTTTTGTCCCAACTGATTTACAGAGGAACACTGTTTTCTCTGCTACCCGTGGTCCTCCTTCAGTCCCGTATACAGAAATACTTCACTATGAAATAAAGTCGCTGTTTCAAAGGGAGATTGTCAATTCTCCATATAATTACTTGACTTAGTAAAAGAAAAAAGACAGGATGAAGATGGATGGAGAAGGATTGAGAGGTCTTTTTTAAACCTACAGTAAGGTAGAGATATCGGTCTGTCCTCTATGCCTTATTGGTGACTCACAAAGAGGGTCTTTCTGTAGTGGTGGTAGAGGTTTTTCACGGTCAACTCAATAAAAGCTGCCCTTGTCTCTGAGCCTGACCTTTACCATGTGTGTGACCTATGGTAACCTCATTAGGAGATGCCACTGAAACACAGCCACTCTCTGTCTGCTGTTTTACGCAGACTCTGTGACATGGACAAGGAGCAAAGGGGATACAAAATCAGACAAATCAGACTTTTTCAGCTTACTCCTTTCAAGGTGCTCCTTGCTGAAAATTGTAGGAACACCAGCAAGAAAAAAAGCAAGATTTTTTTTTTGCAACATAGCATGGCATATTGGTAGTAGTATTATCACAGTCCCTACACATGAAGAACATTGTTGAGAACATTGTGTTGCACTACATAGCATTTAGAACATCAAACCTCATTCATCAACCGCTCTCGCAAACAAACTTGTTCTTAAACCCCACTTACACAGTTTTCACAAAGATGTTTACATTCACCAATATTTTCTTATCTGGAAATTGAAGGTCTGAACAGAATCTACGCACACGCACATTTCAGTGATGGTTTGTTAAAACAAGTTCATGCAAGTTTGTAATTGGCTATGGCAGTTTAGTTAATTCTACAGATTGTAAAACAGTAGTATTTTAACATAATATATGGTATCAAAAAATTAAATATAAATGAATAAGATTGAAATGGATTGTGTGCCATTGCACGGTGTTCATGAATAAGGCGTAATGTCTGTACCATTATAGTCACTGTTAACGCTATGAATTACATTGGTGTCTCTTGAAGTAGTATTAGAAAGCCTACTGAAGTTGTTTGTAGGTGATACACAAAAATAGACAACATTTCTCTCTGTAAAAGCGCGGCAGAGCATGCACATACATCAAAAAATGTAAACAGTGCAGAGATTGTCACGTGCACCAATTGGATAGAACCTCAAAGTTTCTACAAATGGGAATAGAACCCACAAGTTGGTTTTATTCATTGTACAGTGTTTTTAATTGTACTGTAACTGTAAAAGGATCCTACACTTATAGGAAGTTTCTAAAGAACACATTTACGAAAATTCTTAAGAAGGTATCGGTGAATGAGGTCCATTGTTGGAGTACAACAGGTTTGGGGAAATGTCGGTAAAAGCCTAGTATGCATTAATACTTTTGCCTTTGGTTTATGATTTGTAGCTTACCCACTATACCAATGTGTGTCATAGGATAATAGTAATAGATAATATTACTATTGTTATGCTATTACAAAAAGTGATAATGACAACATCACAGCATTGTGTAGGTGCATATATTGACAAGATACCCTATGTCTTTGATTGCATTCCTTCCATTGGACCCTGATCGTTGAGGTGAATGGATGTATTGTTAAGCCTGAGCATTCAGTATATTGTATGTTAAAGGCCAAGATGCCTGAAGATCCTGATTATCTGGGCATGCAGGAGAGATTATAGATGTAAAAGATGATCATGTGTATGCACAAGACACTGCAGTCAACAAACATTGTACTAATCTGGTTCTCTTTGAATAATAACAGTTGGACTTTCCTTAAAGCAGTCCCATGTAATATCACATTTAGACATTTAAATGGAATGGTTTTACGTCTTTCTCAGTCAAAAATAACAGCTTTCATGCTCATTAAAGTCACAGAAAAATATCAGGAAAGTGAACAAAGCTGAGCATCTGCAAAGAGAGGACTGCGAAAGTCTGTTATCAGCGCAAAGTAGAATCTAGGTTGTTTTTTACATAGACCCCATATCACATATTTAGTCCTGCCCAGAATCACTCAGTTGTATTGTGTGGTGTGCTCAAATCTCCACACAACTTTCTCCAGTCTTTGGGAACCCCACTGTAGGAGAGTCTTGCCTCTCCACCCCTCCTCTCTGGGGCTCTGCATCCCCGGTGGTATCTCACAAAACCATGAGAGCAGCACTCTTACATCACAACTGTCCTCAAGGACCCCTACTTCTGCCACTCAGCACTGTTAATATGTGTCCAACTATGCCACACAAAACACTCTTATGCCCAGGATTAATCCATTTGCAAAGAATAATAATAATAACAATAACAACAATAACAATAATAATAATAATAATAATAATAATAATAATAATAATAACTCATTTATTATGTAAGTGCTTACAGGAATTGGAGCCAACAAGTTCAAAACTAAGATAAGAAAAAAAAACACGGAAACTAAAAAGTTTTAAAATCAATTCGCTTGCTAAGGAGAAACATTTTAGTGTTCTTTAAAACACTCTGTGGATTGTGGTACCATCAAGGTGTTGGGTAAGGTCTTCCACAGATGTGGAGCAGCAGCATAGAGCCCAATCGCCCATGCTGCTGCTGAGTCTGGTTCTCTGTATGTGGACACCGTTTGAGTGAGGAGAGTGGAGGGGACTGTATTATGGTTAGTGGGAACGGTAGTCCTTGGAGTGGAACGGAATGGCTATAAGAAGGGTACGAGTAGAAAGGAATTTGGAGCAGAAATGGAGTTAATGGGATAAAGAGTGGAAACAAGGAAAGAGCTGTGAGACAAAAGACACTTTGTACCTGAGGGTCTTTCCCCTCCTCTTTCTGTCTCAGGTGCCTCCTGTCTGTAGCAGCGAGAAAGCCATACCTCCATTACTCACACACAAACAGTGCAGATCAGAGCTAGCTGGAACAAGTGCACAACGGCTTTATTCATAGCTCTAGAGTAAGAAAAAACAGCTATCTAGCTCACTGCTCAAAATGCATACTCTTTCTTCATTGATAGAAGTGGGATACATACTAAGCAATATTAACAGTGATATTAACGCTAATGGTTGGGATGCACAGTGCGAAACACAAGCTAAATTTCACCTACTAAAATTTTGCAATTTTTTGGAAATTGCAATCATTTTGTACAGAGGGTCTGACAGTGCTGTATTGAGAAACAATTTCTTCCTGGAGGTATGGACTATGCTGAAATTTAAAACAAGTGGATCTGCCTTTACCCAATCACTCACGTATGCAATTAGCCTGCCTACACACTACAGTTCAAATGTAGCACACAGTCAACATCATCACTTACGAACACTCTCTCTGTTCACTGATTGGCTAGGATTGGCTGGTACCTAATACAGTAATGTCAATGGCAGCATGGCCAGACCCTTTGCACAAAATGTAATGAGCCTAGAATTTTGCCTCTATACAAAGTAAATGACAAGCGCAATTTCCCTGTATTGCCCTGTGCACACAAGGGCGTCCATGCCTTTCCAGAGACCCATGTTCAAGTCTGGCCTAAGGTAATTTCCCAATCCCACCCTATCTCTCTCTCCCACTCATTTTCTGTCAGTCACGTCCACATTCCTGTTTAGCCCAACAAATAACTTTAATATTTATAATAACAATGTATTACACATAATGTAGAAGTACATCTCAACATTGGTAATGCCGTATGTGCCAGTTCTAGGTCATTATATCAGCAGCAAAGAACACTTTCCAGCAAATTGATGTTGTCCAGCAAATTGTTTTGCTTTCTGCAAATAACCCAACTGCTTAGAAAGACATCTTAAAGGAGAAATCCAGTGTAAAATGAATGTTGGGAATGTTAAAACAATAACGAGTTAGTATGTTTGCTAAGGAGCAAAACTATGCTATCCTGTTGCATTCCAAACATTATTATTTTTATCGAAAAAGGCTTACCATGCTAGTGACTGGGGTATGGTGGTAGCTTGAAGACATCGTTTTTAAACCATTAAAACCATTAATGGTTTTAACCATTAAAAAGCTCAAAGTAGCTCCACACCTGCTCAGTAGTATAACAAAGGCCCTGCCATTTAAAACGAGGCATTGAAAAACTTGTAATTGTACAGATTGTTTATTAAAAAGACTGTTTATATAGGCTGTCCCTTGCAGATTTTATGGTAGTGTACATTGGTCATTGGTTTTACCCAAATGTCAATAACTGGCTGACACTCTGTAATAATGTAGCACTGTTTTAAGCTCTTAAGATTTTTATTTTTAACATTTTCTGTATATTTCTCAGTTATTTTGGTTGTTATACAATTAAATTTTACTACAGTACAGTAACTAGTTTTTCAAATATAAAAAAATGTTCCACATTTTGCACTGTAGCCGCATTACCACTTCAAACATGCATCAACTTTCTGATACACAAACGCTGTGTCGTCCATTATCCTTTACTTCTTCACTTTTACATTCTGCTTGTTCTAACATATTATTACATAGTATTTTCTGCTGTGTTAAACATGACTATTTTCCCAAGTAAAAAAGATGAAACTGCTGTAAAAGACAGTCTGTGTACATTTTTCTAATTATTTTCTATTTTATTTATTCTGTAGTTATTATCACTTCAACCAGTGTTATTTACCGTGTAATTTCTTGCATATGCCAGGTTGTTATCAGGTAAATGTCTAGTAATTTGGGGACTGTAAAAGAAAAGGTTACCAGTGTTTGTGTTTTCCGTCTAGTTCTTTACAGAGTACGGACCCGACTACTCACTGGAGATCAGCCCAAGCTGCAGACCCGACCGGAACGAGGCCCAGCATGTGGACAGAGTCATCAGCACTGTCAGAGGTGACCATCACTGCTACCGTTTCCTTGTAACATCACATCCTCATGCATATATACAGTGCTACACTGGGGGGAAAAGGAGGGGGGTCACAGTATAAGGTTATCTAAACATACAGGAGCTATTAAGACCAGATAATGCAAAACCACCGTAAAAAATATTTTTCTGTTAAATAATTCATGTTTTGTAGGTAGAGCAGGTTAAATCACATTCCCCTTCACTCTCTGAAGTTAGTTGTCCGTCTGCTAGCTGTTTAATTTAGTACATTTGAGTAAACATTTTGTTTGATGATGAAACTGGGCTCATGTCACTGATGATACGCCATTTGAGTTTACATGTAAGCAAAATGTTGCATTAGACGTCTGTCCTGTAAAACAGCAGATTGAGAGACATTTGAATAATATAAGCAAGCAAGAAGTTCAAGTGAGCTACAGTTCATTTATTTTGTTGTATTATTTTCAACTAAATAATAATTTGAAAAGATTAATGGAGCAATTGGCAAATAAATAAATAAATTGTTAGTGATAGTTTGCAACATCATCTCTCTATAACCCCTCTGTTCATTAGGATTGCCTACAACACTGTCGTAGCTGGATAGCCTAAATTTTATACAGGGAGCAAATATTAATGATAGGTCTTGTAGAATTTCACATCTTTGCCAAGCAAAGTTTTGGCAAAAAGAAAGCCCTGCCTCAAATAGATGCCTGTCCCAGTTATGGGCAGGGGCAATTTGGTGATTTAGGCCAACAGACGTCTGAACCATCATTTGAATTTTTTTATGGTACATTAAGTACATTTTTTTAACAGAATTTGTATAACATTTAAGAGATCATATGCAGTTTCAGTGATATGTGTGCTCCCCAAGTATTTGATGTTCTTAATGATGTTAGCGCTTTGTAATTTATGGATAGAAAATCTATAAATCGATACATTAGTAAAGTGGCCGTATTTGAAATGTTATGTTATATTTTGATAAGCCTTTATTGTCCACTTAGTGGAAATGTGTTTGCGCTGTCTGTACCGCCGTTCAGTTCAGGCCTCACAAGCAGACAAATATGTAAGCAGCCATATCCGCATTCTCTCGACACCCCCACCCCTCCGTTCCCAGGCAGCATATACACAAACATAAACACAAACAAAATAACTACAACAAGCGCAATCAGAGATGGCAACCTGTCCCCCCATATGGGCAAACAGACAGACACACACACACACACACACACACACACACACACACACACACACACACACAGACACACACACAGACGGACAGGATCATTGCAATACCCGGTCATTCCCTGTGGGGACCAGATAACAAGCCTAACAGCCGCTGGGTGCCTTCATTCATATTTGACTTCTTGCGTGTCTCTGTGTTTTCTTATTGTGACTGTGGTCCTCCTCTGCTTGTTCACAGCGAATCTGAAGAATGTAGTGTAAGCGTTGGCCCTGGGCTTGTGTTTCCCAAATCACCCCTGCTTGCCTAATGAAGACAGTATGTGGAAACTGTTGCCAGAGGGGAGCTGTGTACAAAACATCCCTTCAATGTTCCCAAGGAATCTGCTGGAATATGTACATGAATACTGAATATAGATTTTTAAATCCCATTTTTAGCATTTTAGCTTTCAAGGGTGAATTCTCCAAAAATGCAGGATGAAAAGACACAATTGGACCAAAATTCTGCCTCAGTCTCCTTGTCCCCATAATGAGCAGTCTAAACTAAGTCAAAGTGAAGTACATTTGGCCCACAGCTTTCTGCTATAGCAGTTAATATGTATTTGTATATTAGCCAAATTTTAAAATGTCACCAATCGTATTTGTAAATGAAAATGATCAATCCATGCTGTTTGACATGTATTGAAATGTTTGGTGGTTGTACAATGTTGTGAAAAAGGGTGCATGTTGTGCTATGAGTAACAGACATCACTTTTGCCTTTTAGTAGATTTTACCTTTCTTTTTCAAAATGTATTGCTTTTAATAAATTGTTGCCTTTTTAATTTTCTTGTGGAGAGTGGCAAGACCTTCCCATGTCATCCAGTTATTTACCCCCAACAACTGCTTTGTATGACTAAAGTGTCAAACACTAAAATGTTGGATATGAAACTAATATATCATAGCAGGTATCAAGCTAGTTAGATGAATGTTGGGTGATTTAACTTGGCAGGCAATCAGCACATTTAACTTGGTAAGTAGGCTGCCTACCATCATACTGATTGTAAATCTGAATACGTTTGACAAAATGTGTGTCAGAATTCCATACACTCTTGTCTTTGATACCTCTGTCTTTGATATAATTTACACACCATGGTCAGGCAGCTTTTATTAGTCAGGTGTCGGAGTGACCAACACTTCTTTTAAAACTTGTAGTTATATTGTCAGAAAGAAAAGTAGGTTATTGTTTGGACTTTAAGCATCATTTGGATTGTCCTCTGACTGGCGCTCCAAACAAAAAAAAGAACAAATACTTGTTTATTTTAATAATAAAACCTTGCACAACGTGTACAATAATGTGCATGTTCAAATTCTGTTTCATTACATTCTTAGTGCAATCCATTATATTGTGGACTACAGCTCCCAGTACAGTACAGCCTCCATTACAGTACAATTTCCCATTGATGTAACAATCATTCATTTTACATTTACCTGATGCTCTTATCTACATGGACATACAGTGGATTAGGTGCTGGAGCAACATGGGGTTAGAAGCCTTGCCCAAAGGCACTTCAGCCATGGATGAGGGTGCAGGAGAGTGCTAGTTATTCACTCCGCGACACACATTTGTTCTAATGGTACAGGATTCAGACCTGCCACCCTCCGAACCCAAAACCAACTCCCTAAAGATTAGGCCACAGCTTCCCAGGGACCATCAACCTCAACGGGCTGTAAGGAATAAGGAATAGAAGGTTTTGGTCCCAGGGGGCCACCACCCTCTGCACAGGACCCGAAAGAAGGTGGGGAGACTAAAATCTTTTTTCACAGAACAACTCAACCCAACCAAGAAAACTAATTTTTTATGATGCAATGGTCTTCAGAAAATCAGCTCAGCCAGAAAATTTGCAATGTAACACCTTGTGTAAATTTTAAATACAAAAATTGGGGTTTTTGATTAGCCAGCATCTTGGGTGAGGTCACTAACACAAATTTGTTGTCCACACCAACCTGCACGCACATTGTGTGTCCTGGAATTTAGTACACAGGGAGTTAAAAAGCATTTTGTATTATAATTTAAGAACAGTGTAAGTCAGGACGAAAAATGTGCCCACACATTCCTTTAGAAGTCCTGAACTGGAAAATAAAAAAGATAGTGCAAGGACACAAAAGTTTGGAGAACAGTACTGTACTGTAACTTAAGGCTATACATTTGTGTAAAATAATTAAAATGGTTAACCCCCATTTTCGTCATTAGTGTCATGATAAATTGATGATGAAGTGTCATGATATACGAACCAAAAAGCCTGAGACTTGTGGGTGGTGCTCGTAATAAGGTGTCCACCCGGTCCGCGTCCAGTTGCTCAGACACAAAATAGTGAGAGTATGGTCGTAGTTCGTGGTTGTAGAGGAAATTCATTTAGCAGATGCTTAGCTAACCCTTTAGGTCCAATAAACGGCCTCTTTGGGTTTTTTATGTTGCTTCTGTGAATTTAGCCCAAACATTTATTTGCAATGGTGTTGAATTTTCGCCGGATAGCGTTCTGAAATAAGTTCAGTTTAATTTAGGTGCTGGCTTGTGCCTGTCTGGATAATAAAGCGATTGGGCTTATCGGAACACGGTGGAGTACGCCTGCTTTTTAAGAGGTAAGTTTGCAGTTAACAGTGTTTCAATCCTAATTTAACTAAAATTATAATTAGGTGTAAATGTTTGCAGTTAATTAGGTGGGGTAGATTTATGCAGTCTTTCCACCAAAACAAACTGCGAGGCTATTATGATTCAAGCCAAAAGTAAAAAAAAAAAAAAAAAAATTAAGGTAAACATGGTTGTTGAGTTGGACAACACACAGTAGTTCCAATTAAACGGTGGTGTGCATTTGCTTTATTGGCGTCCAATAGTGTTCAAATGTCAAAGTTGCCAACGTGATTGATAACTAAATGGCCAGACAATGCAGTGCATAAATAATGCATAATATTGTCTGGACGTTGATGTGTAATATATAGATGGCTTCTGTTTTTGTTGCATGTTTACATTCTTTTTTCCAACTGTGAAAAGACATTCACAGGTTATCCATAGATCGTTTCAATGTAACAAAAGGAGTAATGTCAGGAGACGGATAACAATATGACTCGATGAAAATGTGACTATTCTGGCCAAAAACAACAGTTACATTTTCCTTAACAAAAGAGGCTATGTGTGTGTCACTGGTGGCAGGATGGAGTTCAGAGGTTGGCTCTGATGAAGTGATTAACCTCTGGCACCAAAACAGGGATGTATTGTGCATGACTGTTTTATTGACTGCACAAGCCGCAAAGCTAGACAAGCTAGATAGGATTTCTGGGCCCATAACAACTGTTGAATGGCCTGTGGTTGCTTATTTTGGATACATTAATCATAATTGTCAGATTAAGGTGAGGTAATAGTCAAACCAGTGATGTAGATTCCATAGACCTGTAACACCAAGGAGGATGCTCTGAGATAGATGATGTAAGATCTGATGAGGTATGTAAGGTCTTCACCTTCCTCTTCATTTTCCCCTTTATAGGCTGAATATGTTTAATGGCAAATTTAGATGGGGCCTGTGATGTCAGGGTGAGGACATGTGGACATTGTGGCATTATTACATGATGACATTTTTCAAAGGCTGGCCGGAACTGAGTGGCTAAGAAGGAGCTTCTTCCCACAAGCCATACAGTTTATAAATACATAGGCTACCTTCCTCAACTCACGTGACACTTTTTTATTCATTTTACTTTTAAATATTATTATTTTTAATATTTTGTTTTATTTATTATTAGTTATTAAAGATTATATCTAAAATATTTTTCCCAATCTACATTTAACTGCTACGTGTACCTGTACAAATATGCATGTGACATAAAATTCTTGAATCTTGAATCTTGAATCTACATTATCTACATTTTCTTCCAAAGGTGTCCCCTGGAGATAAGATGAGCTTCCTATACCCTGACTACAGCATGAAAGACTCTGACTCGGTGACCATTCTTCGCTACTCCAGCCCTGCAAACACCAGTTCACCGTGTCCCCCCTCACCTCTCCACAGCGGGGCTCCCGGTGCGGGTAAAGCCCTGGCACCGTTCTGCCTGCAGTCTGGCCCACACCTGCTGGCCAGCATGCAGCTCCAGAAACTCAACAGCCATTACCAGAGTCTCGTTGGTGCAACAGGGACAGCCAGCGTGTCTTCAAGAGGCTATGGGATGCTTCCGTTGGGGATGCAGGCCTCGGCTGGCCAAGGAGTGAACCAGGGTCCAGGGATCGTTGACCCTGTCCCAGTGGATGAGGAAGTGCTGATGTCCCTGGCTATGGAGTTTGGCTTAGACCAGGCTAAGGAGTTACCAGAACTTTGGCTGGGCCAGAACGAATTTGATTTTATCTCTAATGTACCTGACGGATGCTGACCCTTGCACACAGACATGATTCTACCTTAATCAACTATTATATTTTGTTATTACTTAGCATAATTTGAGGGATTGGACATTTTTAAAGTGTAGTCTCTATGATTAGTTTTGTGTTGTACTTTCATATAAGTGTTAGGGCCTACGCGGAGCACAGAAATGTATTCAACTTGAAGCGTTATGATGTCATATGGGCAACACTTAGTTTTGGGTTTTAGTTGCCCTTTAGTATGTAAAATTCTTGCTGTGTTTATCTGTTTGCATAGATATGAATATAGCTCAAACATATAATCAAAGTAAACTTGGTGACATTTCAATTTGTTTTAAAATTTGTTTCAAAAATATGTTTTTAAAGTTAATTGGTTATACAGTCTAGAAAATGGCAACCAACAAAACAGAAGCTTGCAATGAAAGCTCATCTACAAAATCAGCAGGGTGGATGAGAAAAACAACAGCACTGCAGTTCAAACTTCATCCAGTATATCAATGTTGTGTAATATCTTGGACCTGTAGTTATATTGGTGATATGGTTTTTAACATGCAATCAGAAAGCCACTGTACATTAGTGGACAAAAAGAAATCGCAAAACATCAATACTCTTGTTTGGGGCTTCTAGGAGGAACTGTGTTGACTCACAAGATCCTTGTGAAGGTATGAGGTAAACAAAACTGACTGTATCATAAACATCTGCATACTTCTATTTGGGGCAGTGGTGGCCTGGTGGTTAAAGAAACAGACCTGTGCTTGGAGGGTGGGTAAGGTAACGGACCTGTGACCTGAGGGCCAGTGCCAGAACTGCCACTGAGCATGGTACCGTCCCCACACACCGCGTCCCAGGCACCGTTGTCATGACTGCCTCCTGCTCACGTGTTCAATGCACGTGTTAAATGCAGAGGATGAATAGTGTGGTATTTCATGCTGTGCTGTGTAATCATAATGAGAAATGGGAGTCATATTTACTTTCTTTCACTTACAAATCGGAACATACTCTGACCACGCTTCACCACCAAATCAACAATTTAAGTCTCATGTCATCGCAGTCTCCATTAATTTAAGGCCCCCCACCCACACACACATTTCCCCCTTTCAGTCTATAGCCTATGTGTCCACCTGTGTAGGAATTTCCATAGAGAAAACTGTAATAATAATAATCATAATGTTGACTATGGAGTTTTTTTATTTTGGATTAGAATTCCGGTAACTTTTAAGTTGTATCAAAAGCAATATTAAATGATTGGTGCAATAGTTGTTTAGTTGCCAAAGTCTTAACATATTCTTAAAAATATCTTGCATTTCAAGGTATTTAATTTTGCTGTTTTTTTTCATTAACCAAGTTAAAGTGATCTGATTTTGATGCATTTACTGCCTTTCCATCTGTTTTCCATCCATGCATTAAAATATCCCATAGATTTTGTGTTTGTGTGATAAAAACAATTATGGACTCACTTTCGGAATCCTCAACATAAGGTATTTCTACGTTATAGCCTACTATAAGGACACTGCTAACCTACGGTGAAAAAGCGCAATGTGTCAGCAGTGTCTTCAGGGATCTACAGGGAAGAAGAAATGCTAATTTATTTAAATAGAACCCTATGGAGAAAATGCTAAGCTACACTGAACTAACTTCTATTTTGAGAAAAGATCACTTGCAAATTTGACTACCTGTGTGATTACAGTTTCTGGTGATATCTTTAACAAAAAAATCTGAAATACATTGGATAAAACATAATAGTTTTTTTCTGTCATTATAGAAAGCAAATAGACAATACAGATCATATTCCTACAGAACAATAACATGACAAGTCTATAAACATGTAAGTTTTAACGGTAAAAGACGTTGAAGACCAATTGGCTTATCTCTACTCAAAACGATCTTAGATATTTCTTAACAGCATGTGATATTTTCAGTGCTGCCATCTAGTGGCTCTTTTGGATTTTTTCCTGTCACTGATGGCCTTGCCATGGCCCATAACATTCTTTGCAAAGAGTGCCGATCTGATGAAAATGCCCTAGGTCCAGTTGTCCAGTTTTTAGACCTTAAAAGTCACATGTCACAATCACGTTACTCCTTTTGACTCCAATCACCAGAAATCAGTGGTATGTACGATGTGCTTATGCAGTGCTGGCAATCCATAAATTGTGTTGGCCTAAAAACTGGAAATGTACCCAGACATAGTTATAATGTACTTCTTAAAGATCCATTAATAAAAAAAATTATGTATACATCTATTGACTATAGCGTAGGTCTCTATGGTTTAAAAAAAACATTACAGTGAGAAAATCCATGGAAATATTTTTAGTCTGTCATAAAAAAAATCCATTATGGTGTGCTCTGATAAATATATTGACCTAGATTTTTATAGTTTTATAGCCTGCTTAACACATTGAGTGCAAGTATACTTGTGACATTACTAAGTAGCCTATAGTTTTTAGACTTGGCCTTTTGCAAGGCCATTTATTGTCTTATTATACACAATAATATTATACGAATATAATAATCTAGTAACCAACATACTATATGTAATGTAGTTTTGAGTTGTGTTTTTAAAGCTATTTACACAATCCCAATGTTTAAATTCGCGTTTATTTAAACCTTCTGGCGGCTGCGCAGTTTGTCCCTCTACCTTCGCCGTAGTTGGGCTTATCTTCTTTGGCCAGGAAGTGAACAGTCCTTTCTGCATACTCCAACATGGTGAGTGGCCTTGTCCTGAAATCCTAGGAAATGTAATCATAAGTCATCAACTGTTTCAAGATTCCCAAGTTTCCTTTTCTCGACTTATTTCTGTTCATATACAAGTGTAGTGCATTTAACCTTGTATATTGACGCAAAAATAAGCAACGATGTGGATTAAATGTTTAATTTCAGAATGGATCCTAGCTACATAAGCTAACCATAGTCGATGTGGCCACTGAGTTACTTATAACTGTGTTCTTTTTTTTTTTCTTTTTACTTACGGCGGTACCATTCACTTTGCTGACTTTTAGGTATACCTAAATGGTATAGACATTCAAGTGTACCGATTTTAGGCATTTGTTTTACTGGCATTGAATATCATTTTTGTTAGAATTGGTGAAGCTGCAAGTCTCACTAGCCTAGGCCGCGGTCTCAGCAGTCAGCAGGATAGGCTACATGTTTCAGTAGCATACTGAGGCTATAAGTTAGTTTGTCCACCTTAGTTCCTGGTGACCATAACTAGAAACGGACTTGTGAGGCTGGTCAGAGTCAGCGGTGTAAAGCTACTACGCCCCGACACACATTTAACGTTTTATTTTATTCCTAAAGGCCCGAGGACCGAAGAAGCACCTCAAGCGTGTTGCGGCGCCCAAGCATTGGATGCTTGATAAGCTGACCGGAGTATTTGTAAGTTATTCCTACAGTCATTCCCAATACAAACAGTAACTGTGAAGATTGTGGCTTTTGCAAGTAAGTATTCTTACTGCGGTAAATTGACCAAATGGCAACAAATTTCAGGCTCCTCGTCCCTCTACTGGGCCCCACAAGCTCAGGGAATGTCTGCCCCTCATCATCTTCCTGAGGAACCGGCTGAAGTATGCTCTGACAGGAGATGAAGTCAAGAAGATCTGCATGCAGAGGTTCATCAAGATCGATGGCAAGGTCCGCACGGATGTTACCTATCCTGCTGGATTCATGGGTGAGTTGTCCATTAATGTTTGTATGGGATTGTGCGGTGTCACTGTTCATAACTAAAACTGGTGCAATTCTTACTTTGTTATGCTACAATTGTATAAATGGCCTTCCTTTTGTGTCGAGGTTGTCAGTGTATGTTCAGTTGAGGTGATTCAGTCAATTTGCTCATGAATCAGTCTGGACATGTTGCTAGGTATAGCATGTTGACTAAGGCAGGTGTAAAGGCCTATAGTGTACCATATCTGTTTCAGTAGTTTGTATACAGTCAACTGTGACTAGTTGGTGGGTAGCAAAACACCAGTTGATCCGCATCAGGTAGCATAATAATGATTGCATCAAAGAAAGTCTTGAGTTTGTTGTAAGTGTAGATTGGTACATGATCTTGGGTACATTCATGTGGTATGATTTATTACATGTTACTTCTACATGGTTCATCTAGCTGTTCTAGATGAGGGCTGCATGTGGTATTTTTGTAGGGCTGTTCAGAGGTTGGTGTAGGCTTCTTAAAGGCAACATCTAGCTTTTGAAATTTCTCTGCTCTGGCATGGTCAGATGAGATGTGGCATGATTAGTCTACATGAAGGCACTGGTTCCCAAACGTAATGGCAAGATTGCCTTGGGTAGAAAACACTGTAAGGGAATAGGATTCAGCCTCTATTAGACATTTGTTGCATCTTGCTACCCCTCTACTAACACTGGTATGTTTTAATGGAAATGCATTAAGGCATTCCTGTGGCTCCTTTGCAAGCCACCTTGGATTGTGTTTCAGGACTACAGTAGTAGTTGCAGTGGTAGCTGTTATCTCGGGTTCAATGGAAGGGGGTTAATGTGGCAGGCTGTTTCAACAGGAGGAGGTTAAGTAGAAAACAAATGTATCTTTTTATACAGTAAGCTGTTGTAGCAGGTTGAATAGAGAGCTACAGTATCTTTAAATTGGAATGGCACCTGTATTTTATGTGCCAGGGTGGCACAGTAGCCATCATTCAACCTGGAATCACAAAGTGTATGTTCCTGTATCTTGTACGATGCTTATTTTACTTCCACATTGACAGTAAGAGCATTTGAATAGGAAGATGCCTGTGTTAAAAGGCTGTGGTGGACAATCATTTGAGCATTAATTCATCTTAAATGTCATCAATAAACTGTTACTCTTTCGAGAGAAACAAAATGCTGAACAATTTGTGTACAAATGTATCATCTGTGTTGAGGTTGTTTTTTGGAGGGGGTTATACATTTATGAACACTAGGCAATATTTTGGATGTGTATGAAAACTGGTTGTGTAATGACATGTGGTTTTGTGACAGATGTCATCAGCATTGAGAAGACTGGTGAGCACTTCCGTCTGATCTACGACGTGAAGGGACGGTTCACTGTCCACCGCATCACAAATGAGGAGGCTAAGGTGAGTTCCAGAATTCGTAAGTGTTCGCTTTGTAATCCTAGTGAGGTATTCTCAACTATGGCCTCCTCTGGCCTGTTCACTGTGTAGAGTACTATAGAAGGTGACTTACACTGTTCACTACATGGTGCTTTATATTAGTGAGTGAATATATTAGCTACAGCGCATATCAGATTTTGTCATAATTTTGAAGATTTTGTCAAGAATAAATGGAAGGGATGGACATTTTGAAGGTGGTTGAGTTCAAACGTGTTTTGAATATTTTTCTCAATCTGTCTTTGTTCTCTTCTTGTTCTCTGCAGTACAAGTTGTGCAAAGTGAAGAAAATTATCATTGGCACCAAGGGCATCCCTCACCTGGTCACCCACGATGCTCGCACCATCCGCTACCCTGACCCCCTGATCAAGGTCAACGACACAGTCCGCATTGACCTGTCCACGGGAAAAATCACAGACTTCATCAAGTTTGACACTGGTGAGAAATCTCACTGCATTTTGAAATGGAAGAATGTCTAGAAACTTTATAGCTATACAAGTGTTGAACGAGATCTTGCTGATCAACTCTGTATTTGAACCTTGACTCCTGTGTGTATGTAGGTAACCTGTGCATGGTCACCGGTGGTGCTAACTTGGGGCGTATTGGAGTGATCACCAACAGGGAGAGGCACCCTGGATCATTTGATGTGGTTCACGTCAAGGACAGCAGTGGCACCAGCTTTGCCACCAGGCTTTCCAACATCTTTGTGATTGGCAAGGTAAGAGGCATCAGAATTAAGCACAACACTCAAGGGAGCTTGAATGTGATATTGGGTGTTGAGCCATTTAGATTTGGATTGTTGCGAATCTGGTTTTGCATTTCTTCCTTGCTGGTTTGATCATGCGATCTGTTTGGCGATATTGGTAAAAACAACCACTGAGCACTTTTTGAAACGTCTGTAGACCTACTTTTTTATGCAATTACTATGTCTAGTCAGCCAACCAGGTTGCAGTATTGCAATACAGGTAATCATGCCGATGTAGTTGGAATATGTGGCTGTAGCCACGGCATGGTTTGTTAGTTTCTGTGATGGATCTTTCCCTGGGATAGTAAGGCAAAAAGGCCCAGTTATACTTGTACAGGAATAGTCTATGGATGGTGACCAGACTGCCGTATTGGCGTAAATTTCATCATACAGGCAGGCTGTGCGGACATTTCTGCGCTCTAGAAAATGCTATGGGAAGTGTCCGTGTTGACCAACCTAAATGTGCAGGTAAAGGTTGAGGAATCCATAATACAAACTCATGTAGGCAACCCATCAGACAAAATGAAGTCTTAAAACGGCTAGTGCAGAGCCAAACGAGGCTCATTAAATAGGACAATAGATTTACGAGCTGGTCCACGCGCTGCCTTAAAACAGTAGAGGGTGAAATGATCCTTAATGTGCACAATCAAACTGAATCATTTAGGGCCCGTCCACACGACAACGTTTTCGGGTGAAAACGGTAAAGTTTGTTTGCGTTTTGGCCTTCCGTCCACACGGCGCCGGCGTTTTGGGTGACGAAAATGATAACTTTTGAGAACGGGTTCCAAAGTGAGAGTCTGACAACGCCGCCGTTTCGTTTTCGTGTAGACAGGCAAAACGCAACCTTTTGAAAACGATGACGTCGTCGCCCCTTCACCTTGCGCTGCACATATAACAACAACTTCAAACTTTTCCAAACTGGTTGCTGTCGAATAAATTGTGATTTGATTAGCTTGTACTGTAGGCTGGCTGTTGTGCAATTGTTTCTATCCTTTGCCATTAAACTGTCTGTATGGCTAGTAGGCTATAACAAATAGGCTTTCATTATTCTTAATTAATTAAAGAGCAACTGTCGCTGCTTTCAGCTCCCCTCAGTAACAACACGCATTGCTAAAATCAACATATGGCATGTTTTAAGCGAATAATTGCGCAGTTGTCTCACGTTTATTTGCAGCTCCTTCTATTTTTTCATGTTCTGCTCCGTATCGCTTAAATGGGTCAATTTAACGACGTGACATCTCACAACAGCGTCAAACTTTTACAAACAGGTTGTTGTACTTTGGGGTAAAAATCGTCTGCAGTGTAGGCTATGTGTAAAGCAATTGTTTCTACCTTCTGACATTGAACTACAGGATATTTTTGTATACATCGCTAGTTCAGCCCAACAAACGCTTTTCACGTTATTCTTTTTTAATAGGGCAACTGTCGCTGCATCCGACCCATCTAAACTAGAACCCACATTGCTAAAATCAACATACATTACATGTTTAAAGTGTATCATTGGCTTCGGATCATGTCCCTCAAGCTGGGACAGCGCACCTTCTGCAATGAAAACGCGATGAAAACGTTCCCGTGTGGATGGAAATATTTACTGCTCCGATGTCATGTGGACTTTTTTTTTTTAACCCGGCAAGAAAAAAATCCAGGAACGTTGTCGTGTGGACGGGGCCTTAGTCTATCAATGTAAAAATGGAGCGGGTAAAGAAAATGGTTTTAGATGGGACATAAAACAAGCTAAAACATTCTACAAGCAAGCTTTAGCAGAATGGCTTAAACTTCTCATCAAAACAAAGGCACAGGGCATAGTGTGCATGCATGAAGCTTGTCTCCAGTCTGCATGTCAGAAAAAGCACACCATAGAACTGTACTGCAACTACACGGATGCGAAGCAACTACAGACTTAACAGTTTCTCAGTGTTTCTAGTTAATTCAGATTGGTGTGAAAAACAAGGCATTCAGTGAGGAGCACTTGCGTGAAAAAAAAACTGTGATTTTTCAGATTGTTTCATTGCATGCTCTTCATATCTAATAAATAAAATGTAATTGAAGTGTCGACTGAGGGTCGGGGAGGCAGAAGTGGTTTAAAATCTTGGAGGCTTCAGCTTGCAAAAGTTTGTGAACCCCTGGTGAAGGGGAGTGTTTTCTTGCCACATGTGGGCCTAATAATACCATGTAGAGGTGCACAATGTATTAAAAAAAAATCACAATTGCACAACATGGCTTAGCTGCAAAGAAATGGGACTTTTCTGTAAGCTAGGCTTTTACGCTTCGTGTATCAGACCTTGGCAAATTTGGCAGCCCTGCTGCACTGACTCCCCCAGCACTGGCTGCTTACTGCACAGGGTCTAGCTGTGAACACAAAGTTGCAATATGTTAAAACTGTGAAATTAAACAAAATTCCCAAGCACAGCACCTGGGTGGTGTTTATACTGTACTGAAGTATTTGTCAATGACATGTTATTGCTACCCCTATAGTCACTGCAACATTCAGCAACGTTATTGCATATTGCACAATATGCTGGTGCAGCCCTAATGAGTAATTGCTGAGATGCCACCGTTTGAAATTTTGCTTTTGCATTTTATGGCCACAACTAACCCCCCTCCAAATGACTTCCTCCAGCATCATAATGCATCGTGTCATAGAGCAGGTCATCTCGAACAGGCTTTTTCCCGCTATGCTGTTGTTGCAGAATTGAAACAGTTTCTATCATTTCCACAAGAAAAACATTTCTCTGTTTACTGAACATGACACTTTTAAGTCAAATAGTCTTAAGTGTCCAGTCCTGTCACTGAATCTAAACTCATTGGAATGCTTCTGGGATGTAGAGATTTGCATCAGGAATGTCCAGCTGACAAATCTGCAGAACCAGCTTAATGCAGTCTTTGCCAACATGCACAACAGAGGAATGTTTAACATCTTATGAAAATCTGTGCCACAGGGTTAAAGATGTTTTGAGAACGGTAGAAAGGGTTTTGCTTTTCAGTGTGGTGCAGCCAATCAACAGCCATTTAGGACCCACCTGAAACCATATTTGCATAGTCATTTAAGTCTTGAGTATAGGTATATTGTTGGTTATGAATTGAATTGACAGGAGTATTTTGTGGTGATCAGTCTGACTCGGTTTTTACGCAGAATATAGTACTGTGATTTCTGGGTTACAAGAAACTGTTTATTTGTTGTGCTGTTACTGCCAATTAAAAAAAAAACTTACTGCTGGTGAGCAGCAGGAGTTGTGGTTAAGTTTATATTCTTGACAAGATCTTCATCTCCATCAACTTCTAGACACCTGTGGAGGTAGTTGCTGTGATAAAAAATGATCACAGCATTTTTCTGTTTGGCATCAAGTTGACCTTGGATAGAAAAAAAAACCCTGGCATTCTTAGTGGAGAGATCAAAGAGAAGAGGTTGTTGAATCAAAACAATGTATAGTTAACTGAACTTTGCATTATGTAACTGCTTAATTCATTGTATAACACTTGCAGTAACTTTTAAAGTGAAATGGTCTGAGACGTCTCCTGCTTTCTCTCCCTAAAGGGCAACAAGCCATGGGTGTCCATTCCTCGTGGAAAGGGTATCCGCCTCACCATTGCCGAGGAGAGAGACAAGCGCCTGGCTGCGAAGCAGGGCAGCAGTTAAGTCCTGCCTCCTCTTTGGACTTACCAGTTCTGAACATCCGGCTTTTCAATAAACATAAAGTGGTATTTACAACATCAGTGTCATGTAATGTGTTCATGTAATGTTCATGTAAACTGATTCATGTAATCAGTTGCAAGTAATTTTTTTACGTCAGTTTTTCATTTTAAATCAGTCTTTCAAACGGTAGTACCCTACAAAGGTAAAGTGCAGTGCCTACGTGAAAATAGAAACTGAAAAGCTGGGGGGAAAAGCCTTTAACGTTGTCATACTGCCCAGTCAAACATGTACACATAATAGTGGGGATGCTTTTATCTATTTCCTTAATAGCAAGAAGCAAGATATTTAGTCACAAGATAAAGGAGGTGTTATGGAGTCAATTTCCTGTCTAAACTTAATTTGACTAAATATGTAGTTCCTGCCTTTTGACTTTGTAGGGCAGGGTAGTGTATTAGTGCTGATAAAGAACCAGCGCTGTTCAGTTCAGAACACTGACTGGGGGAAAAACACAGTACAACTACTCAATGGACAGTTAAAGACTGACTAGTAGTGGTTTGCCTAATTTGATTTTAATCGTGGACTAATTTCAATATGAACGTGTGTAGGGCGCTTGTGTGCAAGAGCGAAGAAAAAAGTAACATAAAAGCCGATTTATTGGAATACACACACCTGGGTTATAAATCTTATGAGATGGGATTTCATTAGTCGGACTGACTTTTTTTTTTTTTTTTTTTTTTAAATCAGAACTGCACCCAGGCATGTGAGGAAATGCTGCCCACCTGAGGTTGGAGTTGGTATAGCATGCCATCTCTCGTGTCACTTGCCTCGTGCAAAGAGAAAGTGGTGCTGTAAGGGTTTGGGGGGATTTTTGTAAGGGCCCTCTAAAACATAATTTCTTGCGTAGACTGGAAAACTGGTTGGGATTATGTAGAGGAATTATTCATTTTCCAGTTCATAGCCTCTGAAACAAGGTTTACTTTTTTAATTTTCATGTTGCACATCAAAAATCTGCACAAATAAAGTAGTTGGACCATCTTCAGGTTAAACACCATTAGGCTCTTGTGGCCACTGGCCAGTTTACCATTTCCTTCACCGAAACTTAAACTAGCCAATCAACACATTCCTTCAGGAGGACGACATCAGGTGTAGGCTATGTTTAGAGTGTAGTTTATTAAGCATATAATGAAACCTCAACATTTGGAAATACTGCTCCAAAAATATCCCCAATCAGGAGATGCTAGAAAAGTACACAATGAGTAGATGATATAGTCTCATAACAGGGTGGCTAATCATTTTCACCTCATTCTTTTGTCCGTGCAAATATTAAATGTATTAGGTTCTTCATGAGTAGGCTCAATTTGTCTTTGATTTCAGGGAACAAATGACTACTTTTGTGTGTGCTTTTCTGTTGGGCAGCTCTGTATTAATATGTTACTCTAAAGCAGTGCCCATCTTAAAACAAGGTGTGAGTGAGTGAGTGTGTGTGGTGAGGCTCCTTTCCAGAGAGCCATATGGGCCCTGCTGGGCGGCGGGCTGTTCCTGCTGCCGCCTTTGGCCCGATGGTCAGGATCACCTCAGCACGCTCACACTCCACACAGCTCAGCCCAAAACAACACTCCCAGCAGGGGCGCAGGGCCAGCGCAGAATGCCAGCAGTTCAGATGTCCTTGAGTTGGGTATAGGTGTCGGTGCTTATTCCTTTTTCCCGGCGATTGGGACTCTTCATTGAAGGGAAAAGTTCTGTTTTGTTCATTTCCACCCTACAGCTGTCAGTTACAGACATATGATATAGACCAAAGAATGGGAAAATAGGGCCCTGGTTTGAAAATCTCTTTGGTAGATGAACACCTGTTTATATATATTAATTTTAATGAATATAGTGGCATTACCAGTAGTTCAATAAATAGTTTTTTGAAATATGCCCTACACATATTTTACCATGGGCTTGGCTTGTTTGCACTCAAACGTGGGGTTTAATTTCTATACCTATGTGTGAACTAAATGGTCAGACTGGTGAGAATACGGAGAGATGAAAGACGAAAGCAAACCGGAAACTACTTTTAAAGTTCTTTTTGTAGATGAGACATTTTATGAGTATATTTTAGTAAGCTATGCACACTCGCCTTTCCTTCAGAAAAGGGTTGGGTCTTGGAACAATGGCGATGTTGATAAAGACACTGCTCCTACCCCTCCACACAGATGTTTCTAATCAATATCTTCCATGTGATGCATTCACAACGAGCCATGGAAACGGTGCATGATGCCATAGGGCTAGCTACGTGAAGGCTTCTTTTTTGCCCCTGCCATGTTTTCTTCAGGGCCCGTCATTGAGCATCTACTCAACTTTCACTGATGTAAAATGTAATGAACCAAACAAAAATACCGGACAAGTTGTACCTAGTATTCACTATGTCCTAAGGACTGCCAGATGTGTCGGCTAGGAGGGGCCGTCTGGAACGAACTTGAGAATTGGGGGTGGGGGCGCCTGTAGCTGAACTTCAGTGTAGTGTAGGAATTTGTGTTGTTGGGTTTCCAGGCACAAATGTTTAAACTAGAGAACATTTTATACGCTTTTATGGTGTTTTGCACTTTTGTAGAATGACGATTTTGTTGACAGTTGCACTTTGAAATGAAGTAGGCTACTTGTTTTAATAATGGGAGCTGTCCTGTAGGCTACCAATAACATTTGTAAACATTATGAAGATGTTTAGTTTTGAGTGTGGCATGTGGTGCCTTTTAAACTTACCCAAGTGAGTAAATAACACCGGGTAAAACATAACATGGAAAATGCTTGCTCCTTGCGCATAGAGCGAGGCATTAAGGAAACAGGCTGCTGAGTGTGATATTCAGTTTGGACTCTCACCAGGCTTCAGTCGTAAAGCTCGCACAGGCTCGGAGCATGACGCGTTGCGCAGTTGTTCAGCCTGGGCGCAGTTTGTAACATCAGGGCAGATTTCGATTTAGGGAGAATGTAACGCAAGTTACAGTAGTGCGAGAGAGCTCCGCGTAGTGGACAAAGTTGGAAAAAAGCAAAAAAAAGCAATGTACTCCCAACTCTGAGTATGATACTGTAACAGAGGAGCTCATCTCGCGCCTAACATATTTTTACCAAACACACGTCGACCTGCTTGGATTGTAAGAGGAGGAAAATGCCATTTTGCAAGAGGACAATATATCCAAAGGATGTATGCAAGCGTGACATTAAAAGACAAAGCGCGATTTTTACGGAGTTGGTGGATGTGTGTGGTTTTACTTTATGCTCCGTGCTCCGGCAGCTCTCGGATTTATCCCGACAGTCAGTCAGCATCTTGGAGGAGCTCGAGGGTGAACTTGTGTCCATTTGTCATCGATCCGGGACGCTGGAGAATAAAGTTATTAGCTTGCAAAAACACATCGCTGCTCTGGCTTGCAAGCCACCACCAAAGAGTAAGAATTTCGCTTGATTTCTATTTACCTTTGTCGGTGTATTCAGTCCCTTCAAGACCAGTTCTCTATGTTGTATAGAAATGTATTTGTTCGATAATTGCCGTAGGCTACAGTAGATGTGGATTAATGGAAACGTTTGCCTAAAATGACAATTTCTCTGTAACTTTTCACATTATATCTAAAGTGTGCAAAGAAACATTAACAGCTCCACTGCCAGTGACGGATGAGAGGCTCGTGGCAACCACCCAACTTGTGTGTGCGTGCATGCAAAGTAGACATATAGATCACCATGGCACATGCAGGCCCAGGATTAAGTTTAAGTATGAAAACCGCAGAAAATTAAAGTTGTCACTGGAGGAGGCTTATTGAGCAGCCTGCTAGCGTCCAGTGTTGTTATCTGACCGAGTAGGATGTTTTACATGAATATTTGCCCTAAAAATCCCTGCCTCCCACCACCATTGAGCACATTCTCGGGAGCCCGTGTTCTTGATTTCTCAACTTTGCTTTCGATAGCAAAGTGTGGTCTTGATCGCTGAATTGCGTCTACCTGTGCTGCTATTCTGAGCATGTGAGAGTCAGGCAGGGGTTAATAGCATGTTACAGTGAATGCTTTGGAGACTTTTGCAAGTGACTTGCTCTGTGCTTTGTGTGCATATGACTGTGAAAGGAGTGAGATTTCCATGTATTGCATTTACTCCAATTAATTAACTGAAGGTGTTGTGTTCTAGACCATGGAGTGACGGAATTTGTAGCTCTAACAAGACTCATTGCCTAAATAGTGAACTGTGCAAATGTATACTGTCTGAGCAGCTTTGCAGTGGGCTATGTCAAGGTCATTAGAATGAAGTTCATGGGAAGGTTTGAACAGTCACAAGACAGATGTGTGGTCAGTAAGTCAGTGTATTCACTCGGAGCACTCCCAGCACATCTTCTCGTTGCATTCTTCTTGACATCACTCAGACTGATGTGATGTGAAGAAGTATTTAGCCTACTCACCTACTTCTGCAAAATATCCAGAGTAAAGTCAACAAGGTGATGTTTTGACTTGCGTAAATGGGTAACAGGATCCAATGAGAACTGTCCAAAAAAATGATTGAAATTGGCAAGAAAAGCATGGTGTTTTGACCTTCACATGAATCCAAGAAGTATAATTATGCATGCTGCCTATTGTTGTGGATTTACTTTGGTTCCTCACAAGCATACCGCTTATAGTCTAGTTAGGAGGGTCATGAGGATGTCTTCAAAGTAAACCCTAGATTGGTGGTGTCAGATTGGTTTGATTTTATTTGAAATATGCCTCCAGCTTTCTCTGAGATTAGTTTGATTTGCAGATACATGAGGTGGAACAGAGAGAGTGGAAAGAGTATACTGGCATTAGTGTTTTGGGGATTAAAAAATCAAGTGAAATAGAGAAGCTTAACAACTTCTTATCCTGTTTTTTAACTGTTACCTTGAACAAATGTAATAATTAGTTTCAGCTGTAGATGTATTATGCTCTATGTTTTCATGTATCTTGTGGTTTACTTTGTTGGTCCTAGTTGTTGTGCTGTGACTGCAGCTGATGGAGTGACAGTGTACTTCCTTGTTTACACCTGCTTGTGCATGCCCTGTGTGTATTAAGGGTCATGCACATCTGCATGTACTTACGTGAATAGGCCATGTAATCAGCTTTTCAGCCATTCTGCTGTTTCATGTGGATGGCGGAAGGCTTACGACAATGAAAACTGTGTGAGTGGACAGAAATTGCTGTGTTGGAATGGTAGAAACACACTAGTATGGGCATAGCCTCAGAGGCTAGCTTCAGAGAAGATGTAATAAAGAAGTGAAATGACATTATGATAATTACTGCTTTGTAAAAAGTATTACAGATTAATTTGTATCAGGGTCCTAAACCAGATTTTTTTTTCATCACTTTATTCTGAATGAAAATTATAATGTTCCCAGTTTTGGGTTTCAGCATAAACTGAGGTCTAAGGCATTTTAAGAAAGATTGTTCCAGTACACCTTGACCCATTGTGTGAGCAGTTGGTGACTACAGCAATAACCTAGAATTCTCAGAATAGCAGCACTTGTCAGAATCTAAACCATTCTATTATATCTCAAACAGTCAGAAAAGTAAGCTCTAAGTGTAAAATTCCAGAAAGCTCCAAAAAGTATCTACTGTCTAAAGCTGCTGAGCCTTGCCCAGGTTGTAGGTGTATTTTGTACAGAACTCAGTCTGCTACTCAGTCTACCCAAGGCGTGCCACCACAGATTTTCCGAGTCACCTCCAGTGGTTCAAAATACTCACAGGCCCCCGGAGTCAGCTGCTGAGGGTTGACTGTCACAGAGTTATGTAAGAGCGAAGTTCCTACGGATTATGACTTCTTTCTCTCTTACACAAGTCCACACCACACCCAGAGGTCCATTCCTCTAAAATACTCTAAAAGCTGTGAACAAGAGGTAATTTGACATTGTGATGTCAGTAAAAAAAAACACAAGAAAAGTTTCAAGTGGGAGAATACAAGAACAGATGTACAACATAATTTATTAGAACAGTGATTATTAAAATTAGTTGTCACTTTACTAGTTTCCTGTTGTGGGCATGCATGACCTGACATGACCCTTTGCAGTTCAACAGTAGGGATGGGAATCGAAAACAGGTTATTGTTGAGAACCGGTTCCCTGTGTTTCCATTCTATGGAATCATTTGCCAGTTTTGCAAACGATTACCTTATCAATTCCAGCGGGCATGACTGATGTCACATATCTGTGTGCGTAGCGACATGCATTCAGCTGATACCCACGATGTTGTATTTGTTATTTTCTATATTTATTTTCTATATTTATTTTATTGTCATTATTATCTAGGCCATGGGCCTCTTTTAACCTCACTGTTGGGTTTGTAAGGTCATGTTACTTCTAAACTAAACAAAGTTGATGCTAATTGACCTGTTTGTTCTCCTTTTTTTTCAAATGAGTATCGATAAGAGAATCGATAAAGAACCAAGTTGCAAGCAGAAAATGGAATCAGAATTGTAAAAATCTTATCAATTCCCATCCCTATTTGCCAGTGAAGAAAGGTTATTGGGATGGGAAATCCACCATCTTTAAAAAAACAAAACAAAAAGAAAACACATCCTGTGATCCTCACCACACTGTTCGAGTGTAGGGAGGAAAGGGAGTTCTTGCTGTCTTGCATAAGAGCACAGTTTAAACCCTTACATCTTACCATGCTGAACATGAATTCTTGCAAATGTTCCACCCTAATCTTCTGTTAAATTAAAAACACAGTCGCTTGTAAAACTTTGGCATATGCCTCTGTTTCTTCTTGGTTGATTCGTTTATTATAAACTTTGAGGAGGAATCTTTATCTAATTGGAAAATGGCACTTTGTCAAGATCAACAAATGGCTAAATGGGCTGGTGGCGTAAAAGGTAGTAAATGGTTTCCAGATGCAGTGGGGTGCTGGACCTCATGTGAGGGGGAGAAGAAGAGAGGAAGTAGTTGAGGGCAGAAGACTTGCCCAGGGTCATCACTGCCACCACGCACTGCAGCTAAAACAATGCTGTGTGTCACAGGTAGCCTAATGAAGAACAGGAAGGTGAGAGAAAGTGGTGGTGCCCCAGAGAGATCCGCTACTAATGCCAGGCTCCAGCTCCGTTGCTGTTGATGTGGACTGGATGTCCTCACTGCCTGGCCTTACCTTAGCCATGCGGCAAGGCTTTATCTGTATTTCTGTTAGGGTGTTAAGACTGCTGTAGGCAGAATTGAGTTGGGTTGCACCAGTGATATGACATGCGTCTTTTACTTTTTTTTGATATGTTATAAAAATAGCTAAAGTAGTTTGCATCTACACATCCCCCTGTGCTCCTACTACTCATGCCATGACCACATCTAGGAAGTGTACCAAAATAAGAGCTGTTGTAGGTGCTTAAAACTCCATTCTCCTCCTACTCCTTGCCAGTCACTTGGATGATTAGTGAGTTAATGCCTTGTTCATTAAAGGTAGGATTATGCCATTACTCTTTTGAGCTAACAAGCTCTATTTTCACTACAGGGCAACCACAGAGCTGTGTTTCAAAAAGTGTCTCAACTCCCTGCCAAGCATTTCGAAATTTCTCCATTGTCAAATCCCAAAAACACATTTTCATGTGGATGCTAGGCCAGAACGCAGCAAAATGCCTGTTTTTTTTACTGCGGATGGATTGCTAGCACAGAATTGTACTGTAGGTGATTAATACACATTTCTGTTTGTAACTTGAAAAGTCATATAAAATATCCTATATTTGCCACTTACAAAAAAGAGGTGTGATAAGTTTAGGCTGTAATGGGTTTGTTGAATGAGGCCGTCCCCACTAACATCGCTTGCTGAGTCACTGCAGTATTGTCAGCCACAGGTCCCACAGTGGTGTGAGACTTACTTAAAGGATGCTCTATTTTGTATAATTAAAACCTGTTCACACTGGAATTGCATTATGAGGAAGAGGTGGTATATATAGTATATTTGATGTTCAACGTGCATACATGTGACTAAACTGAACATAGTTGTACTTATGTTGTGGATTTACCTCAAGTAGCATTTATTTCCGTTTTGTTCCATTGTGTGCGTGTGCGTGTGTGTGTGTGTGTGTGTGTGTGTGTGTATGTGTGTGTGTGCACTGAGTTTGTGTGGCTGACGCGGCAGAAATTGCTGCAGTGTGCCGAGATGCTGAGCCGATGGCAGACAGAGAGGGAGACAAAATAGATGAGAGAGGCGGGAACACAAATGTCATCTCTGACTTTATTTAAACTCGAATAGGTGTGATTAGGACAGAAACCAGGATGTGCGTTGTGCGGGCTGTACGTGTGATTTCTGCACGCACCGATCTACGACAGGCGATAACACTGAGCCCGAGTGAGTGAGTGAGTGAGTTAGTGAGTACGTGCTGCATACTAACAGAGCAAAGGAGAGAAGAGAAGCGGGAAGATCAGGACTGTGGGAGTGAGTGCAGGGAAGTGTGTGTGTGTGTGTGTGTGTTTGTTTTGAGACACCACAGTACAGCAGAGCTGTGTGTTACCATGCGCTGGAGACGGAGGCGATCCCCGGGGCAAGGGAGGCATGAGGAGAGGACCTCTGACTCCACCTTCTCCATGCCCTTCTCTAAAGGTACCATGTGTGTGTGACTGCTGCTGTGTGCAAAGTGAAAGTGTGTGTGTGTGTGTGTGTGTGTGTGTGTGTGTGTACACCTAATCTAGTGACGTGTTATACTGTCACCACACTGTACACACACATCTGTAGTTGAGTGAAGAAGAGAGAGCATTACTTGTATTGTGAAATTTGAGCTGTGGCATCTGCAAAGGCTGTTCTAACCTGTGTGTGAGTGTGGAGCAGGATGTCTAGTGTACGTATTGATCGTTTGGGCACACAGGCTGATGCAGTCCCAGCCCTGTGCTGGCTGTTCATTCATCACATATGCTGCATGCTTCTGAGAGGCACCTACTGACTTGCTGTACGTGTATGTGTACAAAATTGTGCTTGCGGAACGACACTAGTGGAGGTTAATAAAAACCCAGAGGTTAATATGTTTACCCAAAGCACCTCTGCTCCCTGCAAGTGTATTGCATCCTATTCGTTTCAAAAATTGTCAGTTTTGCCAACAGTGCACTTCTAATAGAGGTAGATGTTCACTAGGTGAACTTGTTTTTGCATAGCATTAACACTATATTGGTTAAAATCCAGTATGTCTGCTTAAAAGCATGCGGATGCAAAGGTAATTATAATGGCCATATGGGATTTTAATCAGTTGTATTGATAAACAACGAGATGGGGGAGGGGAAATGTTTTCCATAAGATTTTTAACAATCCAATTAACAGAGAATGATTGATTAGCAGGTGGGTGTTATGTTATGTCCACCAGACACAGGCATCCAGTATTTCTCATCTCAAACTGGTATACTGGGTGCTGCAGTCCCCGCTGTGCTACCGTTGTGAGCAGGAGTAGCAGAATGCCCTCAACCCCTGTTGCAAAACAGGGGATTTATTGGGAATGACAAATTTCTTAATGAAATTGAGAAATTAAGCGATTTTTTGGATGTTGCTATTCATAGGTTTATGGTGTCAGTTGATTTACATTCACATGTGTGAAAGCCATGATCTTTTTTTAGCCATGATCTCTCTTTATTGTTTTTTTAGTGACAATAAAGCCACTCAAAAATTACTCTCTTAAATAACTCATTACATTTATTGTATAGTAATTAGTAAAGTAGTTTGATTACTTTTAGGAGAAGTAATTAGTGACTAATGACTCACTAATTGTCAGTAACTTAAGTTATAGCTCTACTTATCATGATGAAAAGGTTAATGTGTTTCTTATAAAGAATATTTTCACAGGATACAATGGGCTAATATATTTTGAGTTTTTTAAGCATTTTATATCTACATATTCATTTAGTTAGTTTGGTAGTTTAATAGTTTTATGCAAAGCGACGTGCAGTGTATTAAGGGACATTTGTTTAAAACCTACTGCACCGCTAACAGGTGTGGAAAGAGACTGGACAGGACAGACAGTAGACATTTTTGCTGTCAGTAATGTCAAGATTTACAGTATGTCAGTGCAGCTCTGCTGATTTTTCAGCTTCTTTCATGACTCACTCACCAAGCCTTGAATGGCCAGAGTTAGATTCAGCCATTGTATCTTGTTTTGTTTCTTTTCTGTTCTTTTCTGCTTTCTGTGATAGAAAGGGCAAACATGAGAGAGATAATTCAACTCATGCCCTCTGGTCATTGGGCACTGGAAAGCAGAATTTTGTTCACATGACACAGAGAAGAAAGACAGACAAAATAGAGAGAAAGGGGATGGCAAGCAGGGACAGAGAGAAGCCTTTGTACAGGCTGAAAGCAGAATCCCGTCTGTCATCTCATTCAAGTCTGATGGAAGAAGCTGTTGCCCAGGTATTGTTTGCGTGTTAGTTGTCTCTTATATTTGATACCCTCATTGAATCTTGCAATAAAGCCTTGTCGTGCAGCCATTTTTAAATGTTGCAACAAAGGACCTTTTTACTTTAGAGGAGAACATATTTGATGTGAATTTAAAAAATAATGAGGTAGTCATTTTGTCAGCCAAGCAAAAAGGTCTCCTACTATTTGAGGCTGCATTGTATTTGTTTGTAAAGTTATACTCACCAGAAGTGATTTATGGGGGGTGCTTGGAGGTTGGGGCACAGAGTGGCTTAATGGTCTCTTCAGCTCAAACCCCACCTATGAGCTGTCTCCACAATGCAGTTTAGGATTGTATATGTCTTTGCCCTTGGCCCTTGTTCTTGGCCCTTGTTCTTGTCCTTTGATTGTGGTATGTAAGGGAGATGGCCATACACCGTTAGAGCTGCATCTGTATTGTGTGTTTACCTGTGCTGTCACAGGCACTTTTTGCTGTCCATTACTATGGAAACACAGCTGGGATATTTTATCTGAGGCTTAATCAAGCTGGCTTTTAAATATCACTACATAACATCACCTGGATGTTGTTGGATGTTCACAGGGATCATTACCATTCCTGACGTCAAATTCAGACCCAAATTAAGAATTTTTCCGTTTATTCTGCTTACATTAGATATGGATCTTTGACGTATCATTCTTAGTCACCTGTAGGCAATATGTTTACGTTTGGTCATACTTGGCTGTGAATCCGGGAGGCCACTGCTGTGTGTGTTATTGTTCTTGTTTATTTCTGTCATTGCCTGCTGTGCAGATGCAGCTAATAACGCGGCTCCGGTGCTGACAGTGGAATGAAGCCTCGTCAGTGCCAAATGCACGGCATGCTAGGACAGCCTGTTCTCCTACCACAGGGACTGAATCTCTAATCCTCAGACGACGCAAGACATTTTGAGTACTGCTTGCTCATTCTCCCATTTCACCTGTTGATGGGACTAAAACCATTGCAAGAAAAGTAACGAGTTACAATAAAATGGTATTATTAAGTATTAATCTAATGATTTTTCTGAAACAACAGCCAACAGACGTGCCTCACCAATACCAACATCAGCTGTTAGGTGTTATTTATATTTTGTATTTTGGTAATTCCAAGACTATTATGGCTTCCAAGATTATAAAAGCATTTCACGGTAACGATCAAATTGAGTTTAAATTCTGGCCTAATATCTTCTGTTGCCTCTACTATAAGTCACATATACAAATGCCAAGTTTCATGCTGTCTGCACTGCAGCAGTAGTTCTTTAAGTGCTTGGACCCCATGTATTGCACACTTGCACACAGCTATATTTAAGTGTGAAGTCCTCTGCCCTCTAAATACTGTTGGGGTGACTGACAGCATTTTTGCTATAATCACACCAACAATTATGTCAGAGACCTGGAATGTCGGTGCACATGGAATGCATACTTGGAATGAATGTCATGGCGTGATTATCATGCCAAAATCATAACAATGCTAATCTCTAGTTAGCATGGTGTTCCACTTCCATGGACCTGCCTGTACATCTCTGCCCTAAGCAGTGTTGGGGTCGTTACTCAAAAAAGTAATCCATTACTCGCTACTGTTAAAAGATGTAATGCATTACTTTACTTCTTTACTCCTTATGGAAAGTAACTCGTTACATTACTTTGTGTTACTCATCAACGCCCTTGAGCAAAACACATAAATTCCTATTGCAATGAGCAAGATGGACATATGCATATGGACAGCACAATGACTCACTGTGCTTTATCCATGCTTCTCTCATATCTAACAGTTAGGAATTGGATATCCTGCCCTTCAGTAGGCCTACCTTTCTCTGTCCTTACTGAAAGGAAACACCATATTTTAACAGGTAGCCTATTTAAAAAAGTTCCTAGCAAAATGTCAATCATTTCATTAGTTTTTTTACGTGAACTTATCGCCACCCCCGAACGTTAGACGGCTTAGACATTTCCCCGAATTTAACAATCAAGGACAGTTGCATGTGGACATGTCTCCCGACTGTTGTGCAAGCCTGCAACTGAGGATTTTGGGGGATGGTCCGGGAATCCGCCTCAAATATCTGTGATCAGACTGTTCACTGAGGAAGTTCAGTAATCAGCATATGCACTATTAGTAACTGTAGTGTGATTAATGAACTAATAACAGTAACGAGTTACACTACTACATTTACCGACAAATGTAATGTGAGTACAGTAACGCGTTACACCCATCTCTGGTCACAAGGCACTGTTGCGCATACAGTTAGACTTTAGCATGAGAACTTCACCTTAAACATGTAAAACTGTCCTTTGGCCTTTGATATGCTTCTGCAGATATCCTGCTGTGTTCTGTTGTCTGTTGTCAGCAGCGGGGCTCCTTGTGTAGCGATTGCACAAATATCAGCTGTGATGCATTATGGGGGATGGTAAGAGAAGTGCTCAAAGGGCGGATGAAGTCAAATGAAAGAATGATGCTGACAGCCTGATGCTGAGCAGGAAATAAGTGGTATGTGGATTTGATCTGAATATTAGCGTATGAGTAGGTGTGTTATCCATTTGAAATATGTACATATTGGTGTTATATTTCTTCCCGTTGTGTGTGTGTGTGTGTGTGTGTGTGTGTGTGTGTGTGTGTGTGTGTGTGTGTGTGTGTGTACAGTTCTTATAGCAATATTGTTATGCTACAATTGTAGTAGTGCAAAAGATGAAAATGGTGCAAATACAGGACAGTACCTACAGTGGGCCAGTGTAAACAGAAGATTTCTACAAGCATGATTTGGGGGACTTAAAGGTGTGTGTGTGTATGTGTGTGAGAGAGAGAATGAATGAGAGGGGTTTGTGTGTGAGAGAGTATATGTGTGTGTGTTGGAAAGAGAGAGAGAGAGAGAAAGAGAGAACGAATGAACGAGAGGGGTCTGTGTGTGAGTGAGATAGTATATGTGTGTGCGTGGGAGATAGAGAGAGAGAGAGAGAGAGAGTGTGTGTGTGTGTGTGTCAGTGAGTCAGTGAGAGAGTGAGAGGGAGAGAAAGAGAGAGAGAGAGAGACAAAGGGTGGGCGCAGATCCCCTGCTCCAGTGGCCTGGTCCTGCGAGTGAGTCTTGGACATCCCCCTATGTCTCATAATGCAGAGCAGATGTTTTCCACTTTCCTTCTGCTATTAACGCCCAGTCATGTGACTTCTGGAGCAGAAAGCATACCAGAGGAATAACTCTCCTTCCTGCTCTCTCTCTCTCTCTCTCTCTAACCCCCTCCCTGCTTTCTCTCTTTCTCTAACCCCTTCCCTATTTTCTCTTCCCCCTCCCTCCCTCCCTCCCTCCCTCCCTCCCTCCCCCTTGCTAACCCCCTCCCCAGTCCGCTCTGGCCCACTCTCCAATGCTCAGCCACAAATTAGGCCAGCAATATGTAACCCAAACACAATGTAGGATAGGATAGATCTGTCTCCCCAAAAGTTCAATATGTATTAAATAACCTTATCAACATTTTAGAGTTTGTGTGTGTTGTTACAGAATAGATTTACACAGTTACAGAGTGTGGATTTAGATGTCTTTGACTATAACCAATTTCCAAACCAAAACAAGAGTGTATTCAGGCGTTTCCAGTTGGATTAAATTTTTAAATTTTCTCTCTCTCTCTATAACTCTATAAATTTGAGAGCTGTTGCAGTGACATTGGTGTGCATCGAAATGTATCCTGTGATTTGGAACTAGCTCTCCGGTGCATCATTTCCTGTTAAGATGATCTGAGATAGCAGCCTTTCACACATCTCTGTGTATCTGTGAAAAGGCTTTAGTTGAAAGTCATTCAAAACATGCACACACAAACACGTTTACATCAAGGAGGCTTATGTTTAGTTTAGCCCTGTGTAAATTCTCCTCCTTTAAATGTATTACTGCTTGTAAGCTTAACGCCTCTCTATCTCATTCTCCCAGGTTACTCATGTTTAAAGTTTGCAGACCTCTCTCTCTGTCTCTCTCTCTCTCCTTTCTCTCTCTCTCTCTTTTTTTACTCTCTCTCTTTCTCTCTTTCTCTCTCTCACTCTCTCTCTTTCTCTCTCTCTCACTCTCTCTCTCACTCCCTCTCTCACACACTCTCTCTCTCACATTCACTGTATGCATGGCCTGCAGCCTGTAAAAAGAAAGAAATTGGACCTCGGTGACAGAGTGGTTGGGGGGATGGGGTGGAGGAGAGACTGGCCAGTAGGGCATAGTGGAGGTCTTCCCTAAGTGTGTGTGGGCCAGTGGGCGAATGAGAGGTTGGGGGAGAGGGAGTAATAAGGCCTTTTAGAGCATCTCTCAACAGCCATCCATTACCCAGCGCCCCTGGGGTCAGGTAGACACAGAACTGGAGCCCACAGTAGTGGAAATAAGTAGGTTGTACCTAATTTCACTTAAGAGTACCCTTAAGCAATGAATGAATGAATGAATTAATGTTTCTGTATGTATGCATTTCCTGTTTTATGTCATCAAATATTTCATATTACTAATAACTGTTATATGTTTGTGAGGAATATGGCATCATATAATACATTGCATGTTTATTTGCATTCTGAAAGCACAGTTAGAACTTTAGTGTGTAGCAATGACCTTTGTGAACCACTATTCAAGTGTTATTTTTTTCTTTTATGTTTATGGTTATTTGTTTTTGATATTTCACTGTTATGGCAAATAGATGTCTGACTTAATGTGTTAGGGTGGATTTATCAGAAAAAAACACTGTCACATTTAGAGAGATGATAGAAATAGAGAAATAGAGATGATTTCTACAAGGGTCATGGGAAATAAGCATATTTTGACAATATAATTGGCTGTAATACTGTGAAAGCCTTCTTTACATTTTTGTGGGGTGAAGTGAAGGGCAGGCAATTTTTTCTGTCCTGAACATGACTATCATAGAAATAAATTTCAAGATAATACAAACTGCTTCTGTGAAAATACAAATAGTCACATTTTGTTTTCAAATCACAAGATTTAGTTTCATTTAAAGGATAGTTCTAGTGAACGCAACTTGAACTTTGCCAGCGGTGAGAGACAGTGGTTCCCTAGTTTATGGCTGTAAGCCTGTGGGCTGTGCGTGTATGCTTATGACTCATTCCAGAGGCTTTTTCACTCTGAAGGGTTACCGAGGGGTGTGATCTGTGTATTTCCTCACCGCACGGTTGACCAGACTGGTTTTTCTAAGAGCCTGCAGCTGGAATGTGGAATGTCACTCTGCCACCTTCAGCTGTAGAATGTGGAGAGGTGTCTTGCGCACAGTCACAAGAAAGGTTCTAGTATTGCGTCATTTGGACAAGCTATGAATTGCATTACATTACCCTTAGCAGGCGCTTTTCTGTAAAGCGACTTACAATAGAGGACACAAAGCAAGCTACAGATATGCAGAGAAGAACAGAGTAAGCAAGAGTATAACAAAGTTCATAGTACAGAGCTAGCTAAAGCATAACAAAGTAACAAAGTACAGCACAGTGCTGGTGAGTGGAGGGTAGCGTTGTTAGAATGGGAAGTGCTCACGGAAAAGAACAGTCTTCAGGTGCTTCTTGAAGGTAGAGAGGGATGACGCTACTGTTGTAACAACTGGTGGCCTGTTATACCAATGAGGGACAACAACAGAGAACAGTTTTGACTGAGATCATCTTGAGTAAGGGGACGGCAAGACCAACTGGTTTGCATATGAGGATCGTAGCACCTGGATGGGACATAAACCTTTATTACTGTCTTCAGGTAGGCAAGGGCAGACTCCGAAGTCACTTTGTAGTCAGGACCATGTGCTTAATTCGAGCAGCCATCATAAATAATAGGCCATGTAAAGTTTAATTTGGCTTCTGTAGTGCACTTTATTTCTGTCAGTTTTTCATTGGAGTGTTCTGTCAGTCTATAAAGCCATAGTCCTTACACGTGAGTGGTAAAACAATACATTCACTGACTGAAGTCCTTATTTGCTTTATTAAAACATCACATAAATCATATGATTTGTGTATTTTCATCTGCAGTAGGGTTTGGGTAAACAGAAGTTATTGAGAACTGAAATTGCAGAATTCACGTGGTGGGACTTAATGGCAAGTTTTGTTGGAAGGCAGGTTTTGTAGAAATGAAGGACCTTACAGTTGTCCTTACAGCCTATGTATCTGCCTACTCTACCTGCACTTGTGTTTAGGCTTAAAGGTCACTTAACACTTACAACAATACATCTCTTTAGGATTAGAGAAGAATACTTGAATACTATTAAGGTTTACACACTCAGTGCGGTTACATGATGGCAAATAACTCGATTATAGCTTTAATTCGACTACCCTCTGCAGTGGGGCAACTGCAATTGTCAGAGTATACATGGCAGTGAGTAGTTCGAATCATTGGCCGACAGCACCTAGTACGATAGGCAGTTTTTTAACCCTATGGGCCCGACGCCCGCAAAGTGCGGGCAAATTTACACCTATTCTTCTCTGTTGAATTACTTTGGAATCATGTTATGGCAAGAGACACCAGCAGGATTGAGAAGAAACCTTACTTTTAATATGCTGAGTCATGTCCAGATAACTTTGCCTACATATTTCATATCTTTACACCTTAGCAAAAAACAAATTGCTGTGTCAGAGTGTTTCGTACATATAACCTAATTGCTTTGGCTTACCAGTGAGCATTACAGTTTAGAAACAATGCCTTTCTCTGCTGCTTCAAAAACTAGTGGATTTTTACTGCTTTTAGTCACCTTTGTCTTAAGCATGTTGCATATAAAAAGGAATTGAAAACATGTGAAGACAATTTTGCAATACTGCTAACAGGCTGAATAGCACCTGCAACAGATCTCTTTGATTCACCATACCTGTTAATGTTTTGTGTAGTACAGTAATAGAGTCTGCGTGGATTGGGGGTGGGGCTGTGATGTCTTTGATTTCCTTGTTTTGCCTGGTTGTACCTGTGCACACTAAAATGTAGCAGGTGGCACTTCCAAAAACATCCATTGTGGTAGTTGATCTCAAATGTTTGTGGTTTTGATCCCCAAAAAGTCTGCCTCTGTGTTGACGAAAGGCCAAAACAACACAAAACTTGGTTCCGTTTATTCTCGCATTTTCTGTGTGAACAGGGCCTTAAACTCTAAATAGGGACAGTAGGTATTGGACTTGTGACCTGCAGTCACACCCCTCATCAAGTGACTTGAGTTTAAGGTCTTAATCACACCTCTTGTGTGACTTGACCCAAGAATTTTATTCAGGCCACTTTATCAAAGGTGAGAAAATCGCTGCAGTGGTGAGTGAGTCAGTCATGATTACATTTTCCTGCTGGTGTTGTATGTGGCTGATTGGTCATGACATAGCCCCCAACCCCACCTCAGTTTAATGACGGCTGCACCAGGTGGACATAGATGACCTCCTTTGCTCCTCTCTCAAACCATCTGTCTTTTTTGTCCAAAATGTGCACATCAGCATTCTCAAAGGAGTGCCATTATGTGTTAGTTGTAGATGTAAGCTTAGTCTTGCCCTGACGAGGGGCCTCTCCAGTACTGGGCCATTTTTTTCTGGAGTAAGTGCTTTGTTCTCCCCAATGTGTAGCTCTGGACACTGCTTGGCCCTGCACTACATGCACAATATCACTCAGCTTGTGTTAAGGGGTGTGTCCTTGGGGGTCGTCCAGTATCTGTCTGCTGCTGAAGTGGACAGGAATGTTATGTTTTGAGAAAATTATCCTCTGACCTCCTCTGACTTGATTGGTTTATCGGAAAATATGCAGTTTTTAAAATATGCAGTGGGAATGTAACAGAAATGTGGTGGAGAGTTGAAAGTACAGCTATTTTTCCTGTGAAATATAAGGAACAAATTTTGAAAATATTCATTTTTAGTCAAGCTTAAGTACAGATAAATTAATGATGCAAAAAAAATATTGGCTACATTCCGCAGTTGGTTAGGTCTGTATTGCTACCTTGGTGTTTTTTTTTTGGTGGAAAGTGCTTTAGAATGAAAAAAATCAATAAAATTGTTAGACAGGGATAATGAATGTCTTACTGCATTTGCTGTAAGGATATGGCCGGCCAAGTTTAAAGGACAGGTTCGGTGTGAGGCAGTCATTAGCCCTGTTGTTTGAGGTCACCAAGTGCTGTTGGTAGGAAAAAGACCAAGAAAAGACCAAATTTGATGCAGCAAAGACCGAATAAGGAACTGGTTGCTATAGCACTAATTGAATGGGGCACAGAACCTAACTTTTAGTTGCACTTCCCTATGCCCCATTCAGTTAGCGTTAGCTACCAGTTCATTTTTTGGTCTACTGTATGTTACATCAAATTTTCTTGTTTTTTTTCCCTACCAACAGCACTCTGTGTACTCAAACAACAGGGCTATGAATTGATTTACACCACAGTTCTCCTATAATAAAATATAGACTTTTGTGTAGAATTGTAGTCTGACCATGTAATACTGTAATACCTTTTCCCATTAAAAACATTAGGTTTTAATGCGTCCAGTTAGTTGGGAAATGGGAGAAGTCTCAAAACCTGATGACAACAAAAACTGTGCCACACATAACAATGACTGATGTGGTTTTCATTTTGTGGACAAAAAATTAAATGATTTCTTTTTGATTTTTGGGCATCATGTGGTTCAAGCCTACATCGGCCTGAACTTCAACCCTGCAGCTCTACAGTTCCTTTGACTGGGAGGAGGACACAGTATCACGTGAGCTAAAAGCAGATGTCATGAGGTGTCATGAGGGAAGTTTACTAGTAAAGTTTACTGCTTGAAGTGTCCATGTTGGAAAAGAGAAATAAATAAAGAGGCAAATGAAATAGATATAGGTGGGAAAATAACATGGTAAAAATAGAGATCACATTAAGATCAGGAAGAGGAAAGGAAAGAAGAGGGGATAATGGTGTCAGAAATGAGGATGGACGAGCTGTTGACAGGACTGGGTTGAGCTTGCAGACAGGATATAGTGGCATCTTTATGTGTTGGACAGATAAGCCCAGTAAACTGCACAAAGCCAGGCCAGCTGGGAGATCCTGCCCCGTCTTATGAACAGAAGTGCTCATGGAGGGGGAAAAGGAAAGGCAGAGTTGGAAAGGGCTGATGTGCACTGACCTCCCTCAGTGACAGCTCGACCCTATTTCCTCTCTTGTTATTTCTTGCACTCTCTCTCTCTCTGTCTGTACTTCTTTTCTCATCATGTTGACACAGGGAGTGTGTGTAAGTCTGTGTCATGGAATGGCATTGGTTGACTTTTTTCATCACAGTATATAAATAAGTTAGTGGGTTTGAGGGTGTGAGTTTGTGTGTTTAGTGTGAAAAGCATTCAGTCCCATTAGGAAAACTTCATTACTGGCCCCTAAATGTCCTTTCACAAATCAATATTAAAATTACAAATAAGGTTTTGATTATGTGTTGATATTTCTGATGTTCTTTTTGTCTGCTGGCCAATAGGCTCAGACTCTGAAAGGTGTTCCGCTTAGTAATTGCAGACTTTAAAAACTTTGATTGGTAACTCAACAAATGCACTGATCAACGGATTGATTTTTCTCTCTCTATTGTTTTCAGAAAAGGTAATGTGTGCGTGCGTGCGTGCGTGCATGCGTGTGTGTGTTTATTGTAGTATTACTATGTGTTTTTATCTATTGTCAGCATGTCTGCCACAAGACAGCAGTTAACTTGTCAGTTAACTTGTCAGTCTCAGTAAACTTGTTCTAAATTTCTCTGGTTTCCAGCTTTGTTTGTCTACCCCCAGCAGCCCCCCCTCCCCACACACACACACTGTACACTGTACTGTACAAGGTATGTGTATAACCTTGGTCATACCCAAGACATTGGTCTATCTTAGTCACAAAGAGCATATTCTTTGCAGATAACAGTGAGCAAGTGAAAATGCTAATGTCAATTCAAAAGAGAATGACCTCACTGTTATGATTTGAACAGAAGATGGACTGTGAATACATGTGTGTGAATAACCCTCTTAAACTAAGATAAAGATTTATTCATGCAGAAGGGAACACACTCACTCTATCACTTATTTTAATGTAAGGTGCTGTAGTTGGCTTGTACATGTTAGTGAAATGGCCTTTCAGTTACATATGGGATTATTCAAAATCCCTGGAAGTTGAATGCTAGGCCCTGTATCTGCTCACTAAAAGCTTGCAAAAGTCTTTTCACTGAGTACATAACATTACTGTTTGACTTAAGCACAGAGAAGAAAATCTAAAAAACAAGTAGATAGATGCCAACATTTTTATGAAGGGTGCAATGCTTATCTTAAACACTAGGTGGCAATGAAGCCTTGCTTTTAAATATACCTCCAGCTATGACGAGGTGGCTTGCTTTACTGTGGTTTTGATGTAGAGTAAGTCTGTGTGTGTGTGTAATAACTGTATTTTCAGACTGGTCTAGTTTTTTTCACATTTTCTTACACATTTTAAGCTAAAAACAAGTTGTCCTTCATCAGTGTGCACCCAATATGTCATGACAAGCCAAAAGCAAGCAGGCATGGTTTCCCAGTGTATTTAAGAGTAAAAACTGAAATATCACATTGGCTTTAACACCTTTTACCCAGTACTTAGGGACAGTACCTAAGATAGTGACCACGATCTTGAGTCTTGTTGACTTGTTGAACAGGCTTTGTACCCCTGGGTTCGGTTATTTTCCGGTCTCCTCTGTAGATCATGTTTTATTCAGTTTGATGGGTACTGTCAGTAGTCAGTAGTAATTTTCAGGTCTCTCCTAAAAATGATTTGATTTGGTTCAAATCAGGGTTCTTGTGGGTCCCTATTTCTCTCATCTGTTGTTTTGGCTGTCTGCCCATGGCCCTTCCCAAGGGTCTCAGAAAAACAGACAATCAGATAGAGAAACTGGAATTTTCTGGAACTGGAATCCTGAAAAAATATAAATAAAGGAAATAAGGAAAATATATTCAGTTTTATTTCCTTTTGCGTTTGAGATATTGGGAGGCTGGCTTCTAATGAACTACATTTGAATTTTAGTGTGTAGGCAGTAGGTAGTAGGCAGGTAACTGCATATGTCACGACCAGACAGTAGCGATTACTGTAAGTAGGCAGAGCCACTTGTTTTAAACTTCAGAAATCATTTCTTAATACAGCACTGCCAGACCCTCTGTCCATAATGAAATGAACTACGAGATGCTGGTTTGCCAGGCTAAAACGTCACTGCAAATCCATATTTAATTGTGCATTGCTGAATCATAGGGCCTCATTACCTTCACCTGCGTCTGGCTCAGTCAGTAGCTACCTGCAGGGGCATAGCAGGTGAGCTTCATATACCAGTCCAGCTGATCTTCAAGGTCTCCACATCCAGCTAATGACAATGGCCGGGTTTCCCATATGCAGTTAAGAAGTTCTTAGCGCTAAGAACTTCTTAAGACCCTTCTTAAGGATCCCGTAAGAAGCAACCGCGTTTCCCAAAATGCTTCTTAGCCTAAGAAGACCTGCCGTTAAGAAGGATCTCTAAGAAGTTCTGAACCCTTCTTAACACCCTTCTTAGCGACAAAACAGTGAAAACGGCACCCCCCTCAGGCAGGTAAAGCAATTTGACAGTAAGCAAGGAGATATTAATGCAGTGCGTCCATTTTTCCTGATTGTGTTTTCCCTCTTTTCCCTATCGTTTAGGACAAGGGGACGGCAATTTCTCGGTTTTCACACATTTTCTCCTCATGTAGCAGACAGACAGATAAGAATATAGCCTACACATTACATGAAATGACATACTGATTTCATTTTGTGTTTCCATTTTTATTTCCCTGGTCTTTGTTTCGGTATTATTATATGTGTCACTTTGTTTTTGTGTCGTGACGACAAATGTCATACTTTTAGCCGGTATTTTATTGATGAGTTCAGTCAGACGCCACGTGTTATACCACTTCAGTTTCGAGCATTTTACCAAAGATTCTAGAGTAGCGCTCTAAAATCTTTCATTTTACTGTGGTAACTATGCGCTCCAATCGGCCATTCTGAGATCGATTGCTTATTGCGCTCCAGTTAAGAAGGCAGATAAGAAGGTTCCTAAGACGTTGGTAAGAAGGGCGTTAAGAAGGCGTCTGGGAAACACTCTTATCTTAACGCTTAGCCAACCTCTTCTTAAGAGCCTTCTTAACTCGTTAAGAAGGTTCTTAACTGGGAAACCTGGCCAATGGCAGGGCCAGATGCAGTTAAGAAGTTCTTAGCGTTAAGAACTTCTTAAGACCCTTCTTAAGGCTCCCGTAAGAAGCAACCGAGTTTCCCAAAATGCTCCTTAGCATAAGAACACCTGCCGTTAAGAAGGATCTCTAAGAAGTTTCTGGAGCCTTCTTAACACCCTTCTTAGCGACAAAACAGTGAAAACAGCACCCTGCTCAGGCAGGTAAAGAAATGTGACACTAAGCAAGGAGATATTAATGCAGTTCGTCCATTTCTCCTGATCGTGTTTTCCCTCTTTTCCCTGTCGTTCATGACAAGGTGACGCCAATTTCTCAGTTTTTCACATATTTACTCCTCATATTGCAGATTTATATCAGACAGATCAGAATATAGGCTACACATTAAATGAAATCACGTACTGATAATATAATGAAATCACGTACTGATTTCATTTTGTGTTTCCATTTTTATTTCTTTTCTTTCTTTTATTTTTGTGTGTTTCGGTAATTGTTATATGTGTCAATTTGTTTTTGTGTGCGCGTGACGACAAATGTCTTATTTTTAGCCGGTATTGTATTGATGAGTTCAGTCGGACGCCACGTGTTGTACCTCCACTTCAGTTGGGAGCATTTTACCAAAGATTCTAGAGTAGCGCTCTAAAATCTTTGATTTTACTATGGTAACTATGCGCTCCAATCGGCCATTCTGGGATCGATTGCTTATTGCGCTCCAGTTAAGAAGGCAGATAAGAAGGTTCTTAAGACGTTGGTAAGAAGGGCTTTAAGAAGGCGTCTGGGAAACACTCTTATCTTAATGCTTCCTCTTGGCTGACCTCTTCTTAAGAGCCTTCTTAACTCGTTAAGAAGGTTCTTAACTGGGAAACCCGGCCATTGTGCTTTTCTTCTGCACAACATCAACCTTATGAGCTGCATACACAAATTTGACAGACCTGACAGTGACAATGTCATTCAGCCCTCTGAAAATCATACATATCTCCCAGTGTCCCAAACCCAAATACAAGCAAGACCAGATTAAACTGAGCAAACTGGACATGTTTATCAAATGCTTTTGCCGTAAGTAGCTAGCCAGTTTGTTTTCATCATACCTCTCATCAAAGTTCTCAGTGCCACTGTATGAACCAATCAAGGAGTATAAACATTTTGAAGATGACCAAAATAAAGAGTGATGCTATTCACTTTTGTGGTTCCATAAGTTGGTACTGTTATCATACATTCACATACACACACTGTGACTGTAACGCCTTCCTCACTCAGCATTGTAGAAAAGTATTGTAGTTCTTTAATGTCTTCATGTATAATTTCCCTGCTATTAACATGTCTCCCTCCTTTGATATATCTTTATAATCTTGCAGTGGGTAACAAGAGACATTTGTACAAAAGAAAATAAAAAGTCTGCTCAACCAGATTTATGCATTCTTTTTTTTTTATTGTGACATTTCATGCTTACTCCTGGTTGAGCAGACTTTTTCTTTTCTTTTGTAAATATGTCGACTGTCCTTTAGTCCCGCTCCCAGTATAAAATTCTGGATGTGTGTGCTTTGGTGGAAATCTCATCTAACAAAAGAACTTTACCAAACAGACACCCAATCTCACTACCATTCTCTCACTATACACCCAGCTTGTGCTTGCACTAGCGAAAATACTGCTGCAATCTGCTGCAGATGTCTTCATTCGCTTAAGTACAGAATGCCTCACTGGAACCGGAGCTTCTCTGGTGTCACTGCTAAGTTGTTTGTTACTGTTTTACTGTTAAGTGTTTAATGCAAAATCTTTCTTTAAAAACATCAATTGGAGACTAGTAGACATGGTTGTGCAACTTAAAAAATCTCTTAGTGTGGCCTTTGCTGTGAGTGAGTTTACTTCTTGGTGCAGCATATTGGAGATATGTGTGTTTTGAGTGTGGAGGGACAAATATGTGTTACAGGGCAAAAGGGACAGGAGGAAAAGAAAACTCAAAGGGACAGAGCAAGCACATGAAAGAAGATTTAGTTTTAAGAACCCCCTGCCCAGAGTTAATCCTCTCAGAGAAGTGCAGAGCACATTTTAAGTGATTCTGTTCATCCAGCGGTTCTGTCTCCGCTGCTTTTCATTCCTCTATCATGTGCAGATTTTCTCCTACCATTTTCAGCCAGCTGAGAAGCAGTAAGCAGTAGGCCAGGTGCTGCGCTCTAGCACAGCCAAGGATACGCTCTCTCTCTCTCATAGGCCCACTGTCTCAGGTTTCACATGGTTTCCCACAGAGGTAATATATACCACTCCCCCTCAGAGAGGCTCTTTGTCTCCTCGCCTCCCAGTCCCCTTCGCTCCCTTCTCTGACCCTTGCATAAGATATTTGAGTGAGCATGTGTGTGCATGTGTGTGTGCGTGTGTGTGTGTGTGTGTGTGTGTGCATGTGTGTGTGTGCGTGTATGTGTGTGTGTGTTTGGGTGTAACCCAGCTGTGCTTGGTTTTGTGTCAGGAATATGGCTTGGATGATTTTTGGACAGGCAGAGTAGTGAAATGACTTGTTATAGACTCTGCTTTGATCCTTTTACACTGGCATAGAACTAAGTTAAAAATGAGGGCAACATGCTACATAGATATTTTTTTTACACTGGTTAAACTTGCACTGTTATAGTATCAGGGCATTGTTCATGATACCAAAAAAAATAGTGCAAGTTAAACCAATGTTAAAAACATCCATGTAGCATATTGCCTCATTTTTCATTCTCAAGTCTGTTCTATGCTTCGCTTTTTATGGTGTACGAACCCACCCCTACTTCTCCACATCTGTTGCTGTCATCTGTGTCCACCGATACACACTGTGCACCCCTCTCCACCTACTGGAATCACTCTATTCATTTTTAATTCTCTATTTTCTTTCATTTATGTTTCAGTCTTTCTATGGGCACTCATGCCCATATGCATAAGTGCCTTACTAATAGTCAAATATATGTATATTGTCATGACTGTGTATGCAGCCAGTAGGCTTGATGGAAAAACAAAACCTGTAAAAACTTCGCTCCATGGAGGAGATGTTTTGTTTGAGCACTTTTGAGTCTGGCTTTACAGTCCATTTCTGTTTGTCAGTGATTTCGCCCCATCTTCCTCCTCTCTTTGTCTGTCCATCTCTATACTTCTCTCTTAAAAATCAGAAACGTGCACACAAACACATGCACTCACATACTCATTTACTCTCAATATTGTTGTCTATATGTCTGTATGTTGTCTATAAGACCAACAAAGAAAGAAAAGCAACATGAGAGACTCATTCACATATTCAGCAGATCTTCAGGCAGAGTTGAAGGCATGCTATCAAGACAAAAAGAAGGAGGTCTTTATTCTTGTAGGTGCTCCTCCCACTGCCCCTTTCTCCTCTCCCCCTCTCCCACTTGTCTGGGCTTAAGCCCCCCAAAACTTTAGCCTCTCCTCTTTCTCCTCTTTCTGCTCCCTCAACTCCTGAAAACACTCCACAGGACAGCACCCATCCTCCTCCTCCTCCTTCTGTTTCTTCCTCCTCCACTTGTTTTTGGTGTCGCTCTTCTCAATCAAGCTTTTGCTGGCTAGCCCAAAAGGTAAGATAGACATACTCTTGATTATGTGTGAATGTTTTAAACTTATGGACATGACCTTAACTGAATACTACGTTAACAAACCGCAGAAACCTGTCTGTGTAACATGAGTGCCACACTCCAAGCGGTGGTAGGACTTGTTAGTCTAGGACTTGGCTTGTTTGTGATCTCTCTATTCTGTGGCCAAAGTCATCTGCATTGTTCCATGCACACGTTCCTCCTGAGGCTGTTTGAGTTCTGCAGGGGTTAGGTGACAAGAACTCCTAACATGCTACTCACACAACCAGCAGCTGAGGCAAATGACCTTTTTAAGTCTCTCGCCTTCGATCCTGGAAAGGGGAGGGTATGAGGATAACTAACAATGGCTACAGTAGTTCAGATAAAATCTGAATGACACAAAGGTGTGTAATTACCTGCATGGGGAGGCACACCTGCACACTTTCATTCAGGTGCAGTTTACCTGTGGCACCATATCATCAAGATCAAATGACACTTTCTTTAGTGATATTTACACAATGCATGTTATGCCTCTGAGTTTTGTAGATATTTTGATGTGTTTCCCAGTAGATAACATCTCAGGGTGAGGCCATTATGTAAGGGGTAACATCCGACGAGGCGTGCATTATACAGTTTTAAGTCAACAAGGTGGAGCCTAAGAAGTTTGCTCCGCCAAGTTGACTTAAAACTGTATAATGCATGCCTCGGAGGATGTTACCCCGGTTATGACCCGGTTAATGCCACTCAATTATGTAGAATGTATTTAAAATAATTCTCAAATAACTTAGAGGGTTAATTTAGACTCGGTTTCGCTACAATGTGGCCTACAATGTCGCCTACAATGTCGCCTAATATTTGTAACGTTAAGTAGAGCGCTACGCAGCCCTCAGTCACTAGCCAAATTGGTTGTCAAGGTTACCTTTCATTTGGTAAGGTGATTGCTACTGCTCATCAGGTGTTAGGTAGCTTGGATTGAGCAACGCGACACATGCAATACTTCTTCCAAAACGTTGATTTAGTTGTTATTTTCGGTTTACTATTTTTTTTAAGTTCATGGAAATTGAACTCGACATTGCCATTAATTGTGAAGTTTGATAGAGACGGTTACAGTAGGTACGTACATTCTATTGGGTATTTATATGGAACGGTGCTGAAGTTTTAAACTTTTTTTGCCAGAACTACTTTCAAGGCGTGCATGATATACGATTTTACTGCATGCCTAGCAACCAATCAGAAAGCAGCACCACGTTCCAGAGGGTCATAATATTGGCTTTGTTGTAAACAGATCTACACCACTGGTGTGACTGTTTAAATCGTTATAAAGAAAACGGGCTACCACACAAGGCACTTAGTTTGAGGTACTTTTCATAGGACATTTCACAAGACATCATTTGAAACATAACGTTTTAACAGTTCTCAGAGACAATTGAGTTCTGAGAAATCTAAAAACTTAATGTTGACACGCGATATTGAAACAGAGACATTGGACATATTGCTGTAGTATATACATCCAGTCTTATTCATATTCACTCACTAATGTTCAACTGACTAATGTTACATAGGCTTCAAATCGCATCAGCAATTAACAACTCCACACAACCAAAGTGGCTTTTGCTTTACTTCACTTTTCATCTGGATCTCATCTGACTCCAGTTGTGATTCCGGATTTGGGAGTCTGACATGTTTATATTACTGGTGTAGTGTTTATATTACTGGTGTAGTGTTAGCAGTGAGTTCACATTGGAGTACTGCAGAGTGTGCTGTGCACACATGCATCATGATTGTTGTTTTTTTTGATTGCACGCAGTTTAGTCATTCAGTTTGAGCTGACGTTGAAGTGAGGTCAAATGGCAATTGGCATACTGTAGTAATATTTACACAATGTACAGTATGTATTACCTCTGTGTGAGTTTTACAAATTGATTAAAAAAAAGCTCTCTATGCCCAGCCTTAATCCACAGCACAGCACAGCTTTGCAGGGAGATTTACCAGTGTGGAGTGGGTGGATACAATATGTAAAGTATCTGCACACATGTGATGCTACAGTAAATTTACTTCTTTTTAAAGTAATGTTTGCCACGAATAGTTGGTTTGTGCACAGGCATTAGGTTTTAATGATTTCCTTGTCTTCTAGACATGTAGGCCAACTGTGTAATGTTATTTATTTACCTGTTATGTTTTCTCTCATTTGAATGAGTCTGTGAGTGGTGTATCATACATGAGTGTAAAAGGAAATTTACTGGAGAAAAAATAAACATCATAAATGTAAATGTCTTAAGCAGAATGAAGGAGCAGGAGTCATTGTCATTATTTATGGAGTGCAGAGGTGGCAGGCAGGAGGGGGGGGTGGCGGGGGTGGCGGCATGGGGGACAGCAGTGGGCAGGCAGCCTGATTGTGTAATCCATAGATAGAGGAGAGCAGTGGGCAGGGAGGCTGTCTGGGTAATCCATAGATAGAGTCTGTAATCTCACATCTTTGTCTTCCTCGCAACAGGCAGGATTATTGAACTGTGGCTAATTACCCATAATCCCATGCTCAGGCCAGATGTCCTCTGCTCCAGATTTGAGTACTGCATGGGTCTGGATGTGTAGGTTTCTACCATGCCACATTTGCCCATAAATACACGCACAGACATGGACTAAGGCAGTGCATCTTGAGATGGATTCTAGGTTGTTTCTTATTGTGCAATCTTGCTCTAACTCTACAATCCTACCCTTACCCCGTTGGATGTTGGTGACCATCATTGGCAGGCTAGAAGATTCAAGGTATTTGTGTATTATATGGATGGATGTTGTCGGCTGATCTGTGCCATTTGATGTGTATTGTGCAGCTCAGTGTGGTTGGTGATGTTGAACAATGATCCCTTTCGATCTTGTCAGTGAAGCATCTCCACTACTATGATGCTATGTTTATTTGACAGTGAGAAAGTGAAGGAAAGTGCACGTATAACTAATAAAGTGTTTCGATACCCTCTTGTAGACGGGCTAAGCAATTTAGTGTCATTTTGAGTATTAAATCCTATGTGGAAGGACTTGTGGAACGAATGATACATTTTTTGTGAAAGGTCTGTGTATCCAGCTACAGCAACAGTCTCTACAACTGGGAGAGATATCTGTGGTAGTATAACATCTCTGTAATTTAAGGATTGGAATTAATGTTCACCCTAAAACAACAAGATCATAAAGATTTGTTCTTTTAATGATAAATCTTCCTGAAAGATTCTCTCTCTGTGACCTGATGAAGTGTTGTTATCACAGCTACCATCATCTATATCCTTAAATGAAAGAGCCAGATAAACTGAACTGAAGTGGAGCCACATGGTATTTACAAACTTGTTTTCTAAGTTTTCTAAAGGACTGACTGAATGTGTGTGCCTGAATTTGTGTGTCTGTATGACAGCTGAGCATGACAGACAGAGCCAGGTGTCTCGGCTCTGCACACAACAGCATTGTGCTTGATTCTTGGCTTGCTGTTCTTCTTGCACACTGTGTTTCTATTTAACAACATCAGCTACAGCAGCAGCTGAATGCAGACCGTGCCAAATAGTTTTAGCAGTAAAAAAGATTTGTTGACAAAATTTGCCAGAGAGGAATAGAATAAATGCATATGAAGATTTTTGTTTACAGCACTACGCATATTCATTACTTTACTTCTGTGCTCTTACAAAAGATGTAAAACAATATTTTCCATTTTTAGTTAGTACAACTGGGTGAAAAGAGAAAATTCAATCATCTTTATAGTTAAACAAGTGTCTTTTCTTAGGCTATGGTCTGAAATATACTCCTTTTTTCTGGACCTTTCTTATTTCCTGCACCTCCATGAAGGAACACTCGCCCTTCTCTGCTCGGTGTGTTTAATGACCCCCCTGACATTCCCCACTGTTAGCCTTAGTTCAACGCGGATGGAAATGGGTTACACCACTGTTTATACTGCGTGTGTTGAATCTGCACCATACGTTATGCCATTGCCCTGCACTCTCCCAAAACCTTGTCAGTTCTGCGCCATGTGTCTGCCTACCATACTGCAGATAATTGCAGCTGCACACTCCATAGACTGCTGTGCTGAAATAAGTGGAATTTGTTTGACCTTTTCATGCACTGGTTTGGAACAACCAAATTAACCAAGGTATGATCAAGTTTCTGATCTTTTCAATAAATCACACCTCTGCTGACAGCAGAGGTTTAGCGCTGGGGACCAGGAGGGGAGAATCTTGAAAAGTGAGTAATTCAAAGTACCTGAAAAATACTTTCACACCCGTGGATGAATACAGCCTTTGATAATAGACAACAGTTGCGCTTTTTTGTTTGATTGGTAAATCTGTCATCACATGGTTGCCAAACAGGATATGAGCAAATTATTCTTCAGGCTGTCATTATCACTGCAGCAGTGTGCATACCTGTGAGCTCTAGTCTTTGCTGACAACAAGGATCCTGCCACATGTTTGTATTATTGAAGACAGTTTCACAGCTTCCTTCCTGTCACCCTCATTTCCCCCTGTTTGACCAACTGACTACAGACTCAGGAAACTATGTCAGTTTGAGTTTTGTGTAGCTATCAGGATGACGATATTTCAGTTTTTTCCATGTGTGTCAAAATGAAAATATGTGTCCGTAATTCAGGGACAATGTGTATGTGTAGTAGTAGTTTATTTACATGTGTGTTCGGTATGGCAAAATCGAAGGAGTGGCCTACATCAATCTTGGATTCAGTCATACATACAATAGGTTCTCTTTCTACCATTCGCTCGGTATCTCACGATGGGAGACGACCTTTAACGTGACCAACCACGGTACCACCAATTACACAGACAGCAGACAGACCAACTACAGCTGTGGCCCACCCGCTCCTTATTTATTCCACTGTATCACACTGATTCTCGTTTCCTAGAAGATTACAGCAACACCTCCAGTGCTCTCCTTTTGTTCACTAGACAGCTGTCACGGTTGTCACAGAACCAGAGTTTTGGTTAAAAGCAGTTAACTGTGTTTTTTTTAATTACTAGCTTACACATTAAGGCAGGCTAGTTTCGTCTCATCACTCAGATTCACCACAAGCAATTCCACTTGATTTGCTAATAGCTAGCGTCCCAGCTAGTTCACCATCAGAGGCTAGGTCACCTTGTGAGGATTTGTTATCCTCCCGCTCCTGCCCTACCAAATGTGGGTCCAAGATTTTGTGCATCACAGCTAGCACCGCATTTCTTCAGCAAATGTGTTGAAGCAGCCTTAGCTCTGCTCAAACACTCGGGCTCAGACTTTCAGCTTATTTGGACGATTACCTCCTGTGCTGCTCTACCTGAGCACAGTTAGAGCTGGACACAGCCACGCTTGTCTCGCATCTCAGAAATCTGGATTTCAGTATAAACTGCACAAAGACCTGCCTAAAACCATGTCAGGAAATATAATACCGGGGGGTTAGGATAAATTCTGTCTCCTATAACGCTACACTATTACAGAGACAAGTCGAGTCATTTCCACAATGCCTGGCTCAATTTCAAGTAAGGGGGCATGTGCCATTCAGAATGTGCCTTCGCCTAGCAGGTCTAATAGCATCTACTTTGGCAGTTGTCCCAAAGTGACTTTTGAGAATGAGACATATTCAGTGCTAGATGTTAGTGCTACGTCTCTGCCCACAGAGCCATCTGCAACGCAGGGTGGCAATCTCAGCCCAAGGCCTTGCAGCGCTGTTCTGGTGGCGGGACCCAGTGATCTTCCTCTTGGGATCCTCTTTAGGTTAAGGCGGTAATAACAACAGACACTTTCCTGACAGGTTGTGGGACAGTAGCCCCTCTTTGGCCACATAGCTCCTTCTCGTAACCCCTCTTTGGCCATGGAGAATGTGGTTAGCAGAAATACTGCAACTCTTCTCGGAGAGCCGTGGCAGCTACCCCTGCTCTGGGATTTGCTCTCCCAAGGGCATGGCCAGATATTCCACCCCTGCCCTGACCAGTTGGCCCTCTGGGTCTGGCCCATGAGCGGTTTAACTTGAATGCTGCCGGTTTCTCAGATAACGTGATAGCCCTCATTCAGAGCATGTGAGCCCCGTCCACTCACTCTCCTTAGTTGCGTGTTTTTGAGAAATGGTGTGACCAAAGACCTGACTGTGGCATTCCAGTGCTCTATGTTTGTTGTGCTTTCTACAATCTTTGTTGGATAAGAGCAGCAGTCAAGGTTTATTTAGCGGCCAACATCCTCTCTTACTGGATGGTAAGGGGGATTGGTTTGGCTTATGAGGTCAGGGTCTCCACAAGAGGAATGGCTACGTCCTGGCCTCTGTTCAGGAAAATATCAGTTACTGATATTTGCACTGCAGTCAGCCGGGAAAATGTTCACACATTTAGTATATTTCATCGTCTAGACATTACTAAACTCTCTCTAGATCATGCAGTCCTTGAAGTGGGCACCCAACAGGACTGAAATCACGTTTGTTGTGAACTGGGATTGGGCCATATCTGCCATAGTGAGATACCAAGCAAATGTTAGAAAGAGAACGACCGGTTACTTGACGTAACTCCGGTTCTCCAAAAATAGAGTGAGGTATCTCAGCATACTTCCCTACATGCATTAGACATGGGGAAGAGTCCATGCTATGAATGACCTACTCAGCATTATACAGTGGAATAAATAAGGAGGGGGTGGGGTTTCCGTATCACCGCTGTGATTGGTCTGTCTGCGACAGACGTGATGTGATTGGTGCTTCCATGGTCAGTCACGTCAGAGGGCATCCTGCCTAGTGAAATACCTCGCCCTGTTATCAGAGAACCAGGGTTACGTTAAGTATCCGGGTCGTTTATCATCATTGCTAGGCATTAATGTATTTCATTCTATTACAGGTATGCATTTTTCAAAGCCACTTCTTTTTTATTGCTAGACATTCATATAGGCTATAGTAGCATTGCAGGTATATTCAGTGATGCATATGGTACATGTCCAGAAGAAGGATTTTAGGTCTGGGCAAACAACGCTAACCTTACTGCTTAATTAGCCGATTAAAGCTGTTGTTAGCAATGTAATGGATGGCCAGTTATATAGGGTCTCAAAAGATGCATTTACTGTACACAGCTGTAACTGAAAAGGTGCCATGTGATGCTCACAATTACAAAACAAGGCATGAAAATAAACAGCGTACATTTCCAATAACCAATATCCAATAACAACACGTGAAATGAACTATATGTAACCAAGATCATCCTGTGCAGTCCAGCCCAGGCTCAAACCCGCAACCTCACAGTAGCAAGTGTGCCTCTTGAGGTATCAGGAGGGAGGTTTACTAACATCCTAATGCTGAGCTATGCTAGCTATCATCCATTGAACTCACCCCCCTAAACCTCACTCTCGTCCCAGTTATGGCACCACTGTAACCAAGGTCATTCTGCAACTATTGATTAGAGGAAAACAGACTACCAAGTTAGTTTAAAGCCACTTCAGTAGCATACGTACATAACAGAAATTCTCATAGGTTTTCATTACGCAGATTGAATAAAAGAGCAAACAGAGGGTAGAATTGTCATAATATGAAAAACACATAACTGGACAAGTATAAAGAAGGCTGACATGCAAATTTGAGAATTGGGCACTTTAATAAATAAATAACAAATTCATAAATATATAATAATAACAATAATAAATAATAAAAGTATACATTATAAATGATAATGTTTACTACATAAGCTATTAAGTGTGCAGAATTATTGTATTGCTAACTAAGAACCATCTGTACATCTCTATTTTTATGCTTTTTATGCTCATGTATATGTATATACAGAGCTTATTGATAATATCTCTGTGTTTAGCACTGTATGTGACTGTTTGTGTGTGTGTGGGGCTCCCTGCTTGCCGTGCCCGTGTGAATCATGTGATGTTTACTAGACAGATGCCTGTGATGAATTGATAATGGTGAGCTGTGCTGTGGTTTGGAATGCTAAACCCTCTGTCTGCAGTGGGCGGGGCCTACCTTCCCTCTCCTCTGCAGTATGCATCCTGCTACAGGCTCAGACTGCAAGTAGCGCTCAGCACATTCTCATAGCAGCCCTTCTCACTCGCTAATCTTTACATACATTATCTATTAGACGTCATTGGTCGGGTCTCTTTCACTGACGTCCTTGTTAGACTGCGGAGGAAAATATGCCAGATGTTCCACAATCCAAACACAGCCCTTGTCACCTTTTGATGATGCTTTCTTGTTCTGTATTATTGATGTTTCTCTATATGGATATTTTTGATTATGCTTGGCAGTACAATTACATTATTATGTGCTGTTCAGACAAAGCAGACACACCCTCTCAGCCCTCCGTCTTTCCCCTTTCTCTTTCACTACGTATCTACGTATGTCTTTATCCAGAAACAAGCATTCTTGCTTCTCTCTCTCATGCCCTGCTCTGTCTACACCTTTTCCACTTATCTTCCGTGTTCAGTATTCAGCTCCTGTTCTCTGGGTCCTGTGATTCTCATTTCACATTCAGCTTCACTGCTCTTCTCACTCCTATTTCATTCTCTCTCCCTCTCTCTTTCTATCCCTCTCTCTCTCGCAGCCCTTCTGCTTATCATTATATTATCTTGTAGGTCTCTCTCTCCCTCTCTCTCTCTCTCCCTCCCTCCCTCCTGCTCTCTCCAGCTGCAATGGC